>OX637645.1:6012258-7212258 GCA_951802225.1 Euspilapteryx auroguttella
TCATTGTTAATGTTATGTTTGCGTGACAAAGGCTGCTGTAAATAAATGATTTCCTTCTTTTTCGTTTCTTTTCTTTCATCACAGCCGAACTTCAGAAGGCAAGTGGTAAAACCAGCGTTTATGGCCCATCAGAAATTCTTCAATTTCATTATACGCTAATCATATTCCCCGAAAACTGTTGACCGCTGCATGCCAGGATGTCTTCAAGACTCTGGACTGGAAGGAACTAGGCATCATTATAAACGGCGACAACATTACTCACTACATTAGTAACCTATACTAGTTATGGCCCCAGACCGCGAAGGATCTAGTACAATGCTCGATGTCCTCACCTCAGTTGGGCTTCCGATCGAGTTGGTATTAGAATGAACATGGACATAACAAAAGATAATGTTCAGCGCCCATGTAGGAACAATTCAATCCACTCCAAATCAAAGATAATGACTACCATACACTAAATACACTCGAAGTTGTTAAAGAATACATACCTGGGACAAACTGTTCGTCCGTCGACTTCAACTCGGTTGAGCATCGTTCGGGATGCTTAGCTTAACTTGAATAAGCTTACTGAACGATGCTCATCCGAGTGGCAGGTTCAAGTTTTGTCTTGAGGCAAGAGGTCCCTCAAGACAAAAGTCTTTGAACAATGTGCGTTACCAGTGGTAACTTACGGAACCGGGATACGGCTGCAAACAACGGGCCTAATTAGAAAGTACAAGGTCACTGGAGGATAAGGACAAGGAAAGAGCTGTTTCCCTGCGTGATCGGATATGATGAGATCCTACGTCGATGTTACTTACCTCCAACCGCATGCCTCCACGGTGCCGTTGTCTGCTGAGACGTTTCACACCTCTTCTCGATCAGATGAAGTGTGCTTAGTAGTAAGTAATTACCTCCAACCGCATTGACAACTTCTCAAGAACACTTCATTTACATCATCCACGCTGCGCCCTAGGCAATCGAAACGGTTTTGGAGTTCTAATTAAAAGAGTTCCGAGTTTGGGTTTTGGTCTGCCGGTTTTGCCGGTCTGAGTGTAGACTTTACCAGTTGCGACCTTTCGAGCTTAACATTGATATCAATGTGTCCTGTACCAACAGTGATTGCTTCCGGTTCTAACCGCATTGATCACAGACATCTTTCAATATACGGTTATATGTCGACATGATGGATGAAGTCTATTTCTCTTTTTTGAGTGCACCGTCGAGACTTATGCAGGTCCACTTCCGATGCTCTCGCTTCCTTAAGCTGTCTTCCGATATCGTAAATAACAACTCTTTTCAGTGGCAAAAGCACAAAAAATTCCTTTGTTTCATACATACTTGTCAGCTAATTGGGTAGATAAATGTATGAGAAATGTATTTTTTTGTACGTATACAACCTATGTTTTAATACAGAAAGTTGTTATTTATCACAGGTTGAATGACCCTGTTCAGTATTTGGTAGTAATTTGAATTAACCAAGTAATTTTCAAACCGAAATTAGGCATTAAATATTTTTACATCCTCTTCCGCGCAGTGTTTACTATTTTTTTTAACACATAAATATAAACAAAAAGTATATCCAACCCTATATTTTTGAAAACTGCATGAATGCAGCTTTTCAAATATATTTTTATTTTGCTGATATCTATACTCATTCAAAAAATATCGTCATTAGAAGAATTTTTTTTGCGTCGACAATTATCTATTTTATGGTAAATTCCAATTTTTTTGTATAGAAATGGAAAAAAAATTGTTCCAGAAATGGATTCCTCATCCTTAAATTATCCGAAAATGACACCACACTTGCCCTAGTAGCTATAAAATAGCAGCAATAGGGATCGATAGCGCGCGCGGTAGAAGGAAACTTCACCCCCTCCCCCCGCCCCCCAGAAGGGGGTATCCCGCTCCCTCCCGGGCGATTCTCAGTCTGGGCCACATAAGCAACAAGTGTGCCAAGTTTCATGCTTTAATGCAGAAAATATTACCTTTGGTCGTTAACAAACCCACTAATACTATAATATTATAAATGACTCTATGGCGCTACCACAAAAAGAGTTTAACTTGGTCTAACTGAATCATTAAACTAGGTCGGATCTATTTGTGTTGTGGTACGGGTATTATGTCTCCATTAGGCAGGGCTCGTAATGGAATAGTACAAGACAGGAGCGTTGTCCCGCAGGCGTCGGTGCGGGACATGTTGTCGTGGACGGCGGCGGCGCTGGGCGCGCCCATGGTGGGCGCCGCGTGGGACAAGGCGCACAAGAAGGCGGCCACCGACCTGTTCCGCCTGGTGCAGATCTACATGGGGGACCGGAAGGCCCGCCAGGGAATGACGCTCAACTCTGTTGCCCAGAGTATTCTTCATGCAACCTACGCTAGTGAAAAGTTAGTATAAACTTATGTATGTGATGTATGTTTCAGTATGTTAAGTTGCTAAGGTAAAGTGGCGGTCTAGGACGGAATAACACTTCCGGTGTTTCTAAATTGCAAAATAGATCTTGTTCTTTGGTAATACAGTCTAGGGCTCACGAGACCATTGACAAATCTGTTACGCCGTCGTAGACCGCCACTGTACTATAAATATTGTGAGTATAATGGAAGCCCACATGTTATTTAACATAATACGCAAACATAAACACATAAAATTTTCGTTAGAAAATATTTAAATGAATGAGAAAATATTGGGTTTTTAGTCTATTAAACTATGATATGGGGATTGTCCCGTCATTTTCCTGTTTTGTATTTTGATACTCTATATCTATATGTTTGATTTTTAAATTAGCAATGACAAGGCATGCTGCCAACCGGTTGCACGGGACGGCGCAATAAATCGAAAGCTTTAGCATAAACAAACACATTCGCATTATCAAAATAAGCAGGTGATTTTTTTATTGTAAATTATAAAACACAAGTGTATAGTATGATTAGGCTTGAGAGTGGGTCCACATACAAAAACCCGAACGCAGCGAGATTTTCAATTTGTTAAATACTGAGCCTAGCAAGCTCATTAATTAAAACTACAGCAAGGGCAACAAAAAACTACCAAAACAACTGAAAATTAAAAAACAAGAACCTTTTATTATCATAACAAACAACAGAAAGACGTCCACTGTGCTTGACATAGGTCTATGCCATAGATTGCCAAAGATTGTATAGGCAATATGCCGTAATCGCCACGTCTAGCCAGCGGGTTGGCGATTGCAGTATGGGTCTTCGAGTATTTCAACGAAGGATGCTGCTGCCCGTCCTTCGTTTGTTCTATTAGTCATCTCTTACGACAAACATTGGAATAGAAGGGATGGTGGTGGTGATATTCTATGCCGTTGCCGACGGATTGAACTTAGTAAGAATTAACCTCTCGGAAAGCATATTAATTTTAAAATTAATATACACATATAAGCATAGTAATATAAAATACACTACACAGCACGACTTAGGTCTCCCCCCATGGCTGGAGTGTTAAGCGCGCGCCTACCAAACGTTCGTGGTCGCAATTACTCTCAGGCAAATTGCATTGTCATTAAGTAAAAACAAAATGCCACCAAAATGCCGATCATCAATGATTCTCGGGGTCCTTTCCAAAACACGCCGAGAAGGCCACCGCGAGGTTAAGATTGGGACTTTTTTTCCCAATCTATCTATTATCTATGTTTCTGACGTAGCATTGTGACAATCTGGGAAGAGAAGACCTGTTTTTTAACCGAATACAAAAAGGAGGTTATCATTTTGACTTGTATTGTCTCGCGTTTGGCTAAACCTTTTTAATGCGGTTTTAAGAATAATATTTCTTACATTCAGGAGAAGGTTTCAGTAGCCATTTTAACAGACTTAGAAAAAGAGGCAGTTTTCAGTTTATATATTTGCCAGTTCGTTAAAGGTCCCTTTTAACATTTAAAAAATAATAATTATACAATGGATTTAATGAAGAAGTTGTGAATGTCTGTCGGCGGCAGGCTGCGCGACGAGCTGTACGTGCAGCTGTGCCGGCAGACGACGGAGAACCCGCTGCGCGACTCGCTGCTGCGCGGCTGGGAGCTGCTGGCCGTGTGCCTCGCCTTCGTGCCGCCCTCGCGCGCCTTCCAGCCCGCGCTCACCAACTACGTCAACCGCCACCGGGATCCCGCCTTTGCTGACGCCTTCCCTGAGGTATTACTTGCGCTCTTTAGAGGATAACAATTAATCCTCTGACTCAACTTTTTCGATGGGTAGTAAGTATGGAACTTCATACTGAACACTGGTACAGCGCTGTACAGAGTTGAGTCAGAGGCGCTGACATTGTCGAGTCCGCGTTCGGAATACCACTCCAAAGTGTCAAAATTTAACTTTAACTTTTACTCCGCTCATAAATAATATACACAGTTGATTTTCTACTTTAACACAGTGATTATACTCTCGACTGAGTATAGGAACTTAATAATAAAATAAAATAAATAAAATAAAAATAAATAAATAAATAATAAAAAAAAAAAACAAGAGCTGATCATCTTCAAACGGCAGATCAGGTCTAGGTTACCTTACCAAATACTTTCTATATCATAGATGTAACATTGTACCAAATTTCAACTCGATCGGACATAAGGAAGCTAGTTAGATCCTCTCATCCATTATTCAAGAGCTGATCATCTTCAAACGGCAGATCAGGTCATGGTAACCTTACCAAATACATTCTATATCATAGATGTAACATGGTACCAAATTTCAAATCGATCGGACATAAGGAAGCTAGTTAGATCCTCTCATACATTATTCAAGAGCTGATCATCTTCAAACGGCTGATCAGATCTTCATCAGACATGGCTAAGAACACTCGGCACGAAATTATCTATGATACAAAAAAAACTAAACGAAAATCGGTTCAGCCGTTTGGGCTCTACGACGCCACAGACAGATACACAGACAGACAGACAGACAGATACACACGTTAAAATTATAACACCCCTCTCGGAAGTTTCGTTCGGGGGTTTAAAATCAAAAATGTTATCAAGAAACTATGTAAATATTTATTTTCTTGATTTTGCTAGGGTGACGATTTGATCACACTTTTATCTTCAATAAAATACCCCTATGTTAAAATTATTTAGCGAACAAGTAGGTAGTCATTTACACGTTTTATTACTATGATAGTTATGACATTAGAGTTTATTTTCATGGTTATATTATCAATAAATGAAAGTTGAATACTTAATAAAAAAAATGCTTAAATGAATTTATTTTATTTGTGTGGTTTAGGTTGGAAAATGGCCGATACATGTGCAAGTGTCACATTACGCGGGGATAGCGTGTAAGAGGCTCGAAAGGATCGGTTTTGGCGGGAAGCGTCAACCACGTAAAGCAACCACTGAAGACATCGACCAAGCTAGAGTAAGTTAATTTTGTATCTTTAAACATACGGCAGATATCAATAACCAATCTGTCCGTGATCTGCAGATCAATAACGACAGATTTGACACTTAGGCCATTATATAATATTTGCCTTGTGGGTCACTTGTAAGAAATCGCGTTAAGCGATAAGCTCGCGCATTGCATGCAATTTTTACCTTAAATTTTATAATGTACTTTGTATCTTACTTGTATGCAATGAAGTAGTAATCTATTCTCTTATATTCTGGCGAGTTTGACGTTGTGACTAAAAACCACCGGTCGTTAAAAAACCTAACACTTTATTATTATACTATATGAAATGGACATACGTCTTACCTCTTAAAAGTATTAAACTACCTAATTTATCGATGTCGGATTCGATTTTATTATATCAGGGCCTTCCCTTTAAATTAAGTGCACTAATATACTCCAGCCTCCTACTAGGATTATAACCAAAATGTTTATTCCAGATCCAAATATTCCGTCAGTCAATGTTCGGCAACACTCTATCCGAAGTGATGATGCTGCAGAAGGAGCGGTTCCCGAACCGACAGTTACCCTGGGTGCAAGTGGCGCTGTCCCAACAGGTGCTGGCTCTCAGCGGCCGGGAGACGGAGGGCATCTTCAGGGTGTCGGCCGATGTGGATGAGGTGAACGCGTTGAAGGCCAAGATTGATAACTGGGAGCTGCCTGATGCCTCCAGTTTGACCGGTAAGTCATTCATTTAATATTACAACAACGCGACAGTCGCAACTTGAGACATTTAACGGAATTAAATTTGTAATGTAAAGAAAGGACTCTTAGTACAGATATTTGTATATTTTTTTGGAAATTTATTTTAAACGAGCTGTCCCGGCTTACTTCGTTACGCCATAGAATTTATACTACTTAAGATTTGGCTCAATAGACTATGTTCTTTTGACTGACCACAATGGGCGAATAAAAAAACAAACAACAACAAACCACCGGTCAAAATATGTAAAGAACTGAAAAAATATTGCACCTTGGGTTACATTATTTGAGTTTAAGTAAGGATCCCTATTTTTTTTGAAAATCTAATATAGCCTATGTCAATCGGGGATAGTGTTCCTTCCTACCAGTGAAATATTTTTTCAAATCGGTTCAGTATTTCCGGAGCCTATTCGTTGTAATCAAACAAACAAATCTTTCCTCTTTATAATATTGGTATAGATTCATGCAATACTAGTTTTTGCCGGTTTTCGTAAGAATGCGACTAAGGCTGATGTTTACAGACAGTGTTTGGAGGCTACTCGGTCGAGTGTGATACTCGGACAAGTCGTTCCCGAGTACTGATTTTGCTGGCCCAAGCCGTCTTATACTCTGTCGAGCGTATGCTTGACAGTCTTAAAGACGAAATTCGACTGTGTATATCAATTTGGAGTGGAGAACGATTTAAGGTGATAACTCTCGGTATAGCGCTATGGTATTGGCGGTATGGTATTGGAAGACAGACCGAATGATTTTGTGTCTTGGGACATAAAGGCCAAATATCAAGTTATGTCCTAAAACACAAAATCAGTAGGTCTGTCTTCCAAAAACGTTATATTACAATGTGGGAGATGGATTTTTTACATACGCGAATTCATTACAACTTTATTAAAAATGAATACTTTCGCCAGAATAATTAAAAAACGCGAAAAATAAAATTGAATTTTGCGCCATACCGAGAGTTACCGCCTTAAAGTTTCTTTCTGACATTTTGGAGTGCCAGTTCGAGCTGGCTGCGATTCAACTGTGAATGTCAACCTAAAAGTGGTCATCATTGTCGTGCATGTGAAGGACGGGGCCTGCCCGACACTCTCGACCGGCCCCGAGATTTCCTCGTGTGCGAGTGATTATTATATCCTGCGAGTAGCGTGGATAGTGCATGTTCTATTATTTTTTCGATTGAAACTGCGCTAGTCTAAACTGTCCCGCGCCCCGTGCTCTTCCTACCCCCCGTAGCATCGTCCCGCACCTCCTCCCTTCCCCCTCACTCGCAGCGTGCCTGACAAATAACTGATTTTTTTATCAGAGCCACTAAACAGTATTGGACACTACACACACACTACTCGCACTACACACCTGCCTAACTAAAGGCCAGTATTCACACTGATTAGTGCGATGGCAGCAGTACAAGCTGTGTCACACATACTTACAGTTTGCTTTCCACACGGTGTTTTCTACTAACCACTCGCACCTTCACTAATCACTCGCTCTCGCACTAATTATAATAATAATAAGACATCACACTCAGAGCCTCTAACTAGGAAGAACCTGTATCTAGGGTGCCTGAAACATATACATTACACCCAGACCCGGAAACAAACATCGATATTCGCCATAACAATGTTCGCTCCGCCGCCGTTGCGCCACTGGGAATCAAACCCAGGGCACCCGATTCTCAGTCCACATCACTGTCAACTGAGCTACGGAGCAGTCAATGTGATACAGTCCTTAAGAGGACCGTATATCCCGAACGCGTCCATACAAAAAGAGAAAAGTTTTTCTACTACTAATTATTTTCCAATCGCCATGAAGTTTTAGTATGTTATTAACACTATAAAAAACTAGATTTGTACGTTCAAAATTCGCTATCAATTCAAATTTATAGGCCCTTGAAATACAGAGATTATGTGAGTAAAAATTGGTTGGATAAAGTTGTTTGTTTTACGAAACCAGCATATTTAAAAAAAAAACCTAGATTATTTAATGCTGAAGCGATGGACATCAACATCGTTGTGATTTGCTAAGATTTAGGTAGTGAAAAACGTTTTCCCCTGAAACGCAAATTTCATCAAAAAAATAGCTCTCTCTCTGTCGCATGGTTTTGCGGTTAGGGGGCGACAGCATGAGTTTTTCTTAATATTTTTGCGTTGCTATACTGTCCTCTTAACTAATTTAATCTAAAAAAAGGGTTATCTAATATCTAATCACAATCTATAATTGCTACCGGATTTACTGAATTACGATTTTTATTTTATTGTTCTGAATTCCAGTTTTTGTCACATTAGCGCAACTAAATGTAGAAAAACAAAATTTGGAAGTATGCCATCAGCAGAGAAACCGGTATTCTAAAAACTCTTATATAATGTATAATTACATCCTTGTGTTTTGGGATAGGTAGGTCTGATTTATTAGGCACGCAATCAATACATAGTATAAAAAAAAGACCCTATGTATGCTTAAATCTTTAAAATTATGCAACGCATAATATATAAAAATAAAATTTAAAATGAATTACAACAGAAATTTAAATAAATTATTACCTACCTCTCATGTGAACTGAGATGACGTTGTTGACTGAATGAACAATAACCGATATCTCCTGCTATTTGATCTTTTATTTACACTTGAAAATTTACATTTTAATGTACATTCTACTAAAAGTAGTAGGTAGGTATTTAAAATGTTACAAAATGCATTAGCATTATTTATCTATTTATGGCTGTCTAGTCTAGTTCTGTAGAAAATGCTGAAAAAACAAACTTGGCTTGGTAAGCGTCTGGTAATTTTTAATACACCGTAAAGTAAAGGCCTTTTTTTCATACCAACATACCAACGAGCATTCAAAATTTATGTTCAGTAAACATCCCGCCGCGACCTGTGTTCAGCTTGACAGTAGGTAAGTACGCGTACAAGGTTCCGCGCAGCTTTTTATTTACGAATGTCAATATCAAATAGTTGCCTTGTGCTACTAATACATTTAATGACAAAGTGGTAATAGGTCACATCACAAATGTTTTCGTATTTGATCACCTTCGAAGCGCAGTAGCAGCGAATTTTCTGGGTTAGATTTCCGACGAGGCCTAAATAGCTACGGTGAATATCTATGTTTGACCCAGGTCTGTATTTTTATCATTTTGTGTTCGGGATACCCGGTTCTATACTATCTTTGATCTTTGAGTGAAACGTGTTAATTTACCCGAAGCAGAATAACTTTTTTATTCAGTTTTTTTTTTCATTACACGAAAAAATTCATATATAAAAAAGCAGAACATGCATACCAATCCAATTCTGCTAACCTAATCAGGTAGGTCGTTTTTAAACCCACTTTACTTCATTCATTTAATTTTGTAACAATAATACAATAATGCATTATTATTGCCCAGAGGACAATAAATAATGTATGAAAATTCATTATTGACCTGCTATAAACCAGAAGTGAATAAAGAGGAACTTTACGACTAGAAAACAGAAACCAAAAAGTCCACTTTTCGAGCGGATTGGATAAAAATAATATCAGGTACTATCAGGTATTCTTGTACCTTGTGATTGAAGAAATACTTGCCATTGATATGAGATCAGAGGCCCTATTACTGCCGCTTTTGCAATATTGCTTTGCGTCCTCTTTGCGGGTTTTTTGTATTGACTTTGACATACCTCTAGAGTGTCAAAGGACAAAAGTCAGAGGACGAAAAGCAATATTGCAAAAGCGGCCGTAATAGGGCCTCAGGCCTGGTTCTGAATTAGTTTAGGGTAGTATAATTGTTTGATAAGATTAGTTAAATAAAGGCTTTCCCAAAACAGACGGCGATATATCGTCGCGCTAGAGCGTTCCCTTTGTGTGACAGGGTAATATGTACTGGCATTACAAGTCAACGCTCTAGCGCGACGCTATTGCGCCGTCTGTTTGACAAAGGCTGAAGTGTTGGGTATGTTAGACGCGCACGCGCCGGCCAGCCTGCTGAAGCTGTGGTACCGCGAGCTGTACGAGCCGCTGATCCCGGACGCGCTGTACGCGGCGTGCGTGGCGGCCGGCGCCGACTACGCCGCCGCCGCGCGCGCGCTGCAGCGCCTGCCGCACATCAACCGTCTGGTGAGTCAGTCACCCACCATCATCGGGAAAAACCAATATTATTGTAGTAGTTCCAGCATCCATTCTTGGCCTACTACATTCTTCAGCTTTAGATTGCCAAGAATGCTTATATTTTGCCTCTAAATGGACAAATTACTAAAATAGGACGGGTGCGGGCGGATGGCTTACCCTACCCTATCTGTTTGTCGCCAACCTATTACCAGTATAACCACAATGTCGTGAAACGGAACCATTTTTATTTTGAGTTGGAAATCCTAAAAAGATAAACTTTGGTAAAGAACCAAAACATGAATTTATTGATTTTTTATTTTGACTAAATTTGGGTTTAAATGTTTTATGTAAGGCGGAAAATTACAGAAATTTTCTGTTGCACAAGGGTTCCCATTGATTTTACGACCTTTGTGCTAAGCTGTTCCCTTATTTTCTGTAATCTATCGAGAATATTTCTGTCACTTGAGTAAGGTTTAGCAAACTAAATATTGTTTTTTTTTTTATATAAGTTTACCATTATATACCTACGACATATAGTGTATTGAAAAAAAGCCTTTAGATGACCCTCTTGTTTCTCTCAAATCTTTGTTCCGGTAACAAATACAGCAAATTTTTGAATGAAAACAAGAAAAACAAGTTAGCAGCATCATAAATATCGAGAACAGATCGATCACTGCGCGAGTATAGAAGAAAATTTACCATATATCTTTTGAATCTTAATTCTTGGAATCCATACTAATATTATAAATGCGAAAGTAACTCTTTCTGTCTTTCTTTCGGTCTAGTTTCACGAAAAAACTACTGAATCAATTTAAATTAAATTAGTTAATGGATAGTCTACAGCCTGAGAAAGGACATAAGCTAGGTACTTTTTATCCCGAAATTTCCACGGGAAAATTGGGAATTTGATGTTTTAAAGGAAAGTACGCTAGCGAAGCCGCGGGCCGCCCACTAGTAAAGAATAATATAACGAAATGCGCTTCATCAAAGCTAACTAAAAGAAAACCGGTTACCTAAAGGCCGGCGGATCACTTTATTTGAATTATTTTTAATTTATTCGTTTTAATTTGTTTCTTTCATGTCAATCAACTTTTTGATTAAGCTGGTTCTATAAGGATTATTATAATCTGTAATCTGCATATATTATTACATACCTAAAACCTGCACATACGTGGTAGTTTTTAAGTAACAGATAATAAGAATGCACTTTTTAAGGTTCCGGGTACTCGTCCTCCGGGACGGACGGACGGAATAGTTATATGTATCCCGACCGTACGTTCGTCTGTCAAAGGCACTTTATCTATAAAACGACTCAAGAAATCTAAATGAGATATTTGCACGAGATTTTTCTTATTGTCAAAAGAATATTAACAAATACAAATAATTACGTAAATTTAGAGATAAATGCAAAAACTTAGTTTTTTTAACAGGCACCAAATAATTAGCAGTCGCAACTTGACTTATGTAGAACTAGAGGCTGCCCCGCGGTTTTACCTGCGCAGATTTCTCATAAACACAAAAATCCCGTTTTTTTCCCGTTCCCATGGGAATTTCGGGAAATCCTTTCTTAGTGCTCCCCTACACTCCCCAAGGAACCCACTTGCAAAATTTCAGCCCGCTACGCCCAGTAGTTTCGGCTCTGCGTTGTCTGTCAGTCAGTCAGTCAGTCAGTCAGTCAGTCAGTCAGTCAGTCAGTAACGGAAGAGTTTTATATATATTGATAACAATAAATACTAAAAACTATGCTAAAGCTAGCTAATTTTACACAAACAAATCTTTCGGAACCGTGTAAGAGCGATCCCTCGCATTTGGCTGTTTATTACAGAATCATGAATCCAATGCGATAAAAATGACACGTTCAAAAATTATCTTTTTTTATAAAGGTGGGATTATTTTATGTTGCTAATGAGTTTTTGATTGTTTGCTTTAGGTCCTGACGTACCTGATAAGTTTCCTGCAGCAGTTCACGGCGCCGGAGGTGGTGAGCCAGACGAAGATGGACTCGGCGAACCTGGCGATGGTGTTCGCGCCCAACTGCCTGCGCTGCACGTCGCAGGACCCGCGCGTCATCCTCGAGAACGCGCGCAAGGAGATGACCTTCCTCAAGTGCCTCATCACGCACCTCGACACGGCGCACGTGCGCGACCTGCTGTGACTCACACTCTCTCTCTCACACTCTCTCTCTCACTTTCCCCTCTCTCATAAGTGCACATTTTTTGCACGCTGCACCTCTTCTACAGTCAGCATCTATAATTTATTGTATTTAAGGTGCTAACAAAAAAAATTGTCTTAACGCAGTGCTTGAAAAACTCTCTGCAAAGAAATGTCATTCAAAACAAAAATTATGCTCATCAAAGAGCGAGAGAGTACATTACTGCATCATGAAATGGGGATGCATCGTAACGCAGCAATTTACTAAAGAAGGCAATTAGGTTGCTTGCGAGTAGGCGGGAACTCAATAGGTACTAAAAATATATTGTGTATAATATGTTGTTATTGAAGTTTCAATAATATCTGCACATTTGATAGTGTCAAATCATTGAAGATTGCTAGGTCAGTCGGATGCCACATCCATTGGTGTGTTTGTTGTCCTTGTAAAAGTTTCTAGCACCCTAGATACATGTTCTACCTAGTAAGGGGATGTGAGTGTGAATGCGATATTTTTATTACTTGATGCTGACTGTGGTGCAGTTTGTAAACAAAGTCAGACTCAAAACATTAATTATACCAAAATGTTTTCTACTCTGCTTCTGACTTTCTCCTCTAAGTAAGTACTTAAGGAGAAAGTCCTAAGTATGAGAGGGAGAGGTTTAGTAATGCTGGCCCAAAAGAGTCGGGAATAATTTGAGTTCCTTCCCCACTGTAAACATCTAAGGCCTTCGAACACGCCACTTTTGTCTCTCGACGTGTCTAGTCTGTGTTCAAAAAACCTTTAAAAAACTATTTGGAATTTGTTAACTTTTCATAATAATATTTGTGATGATATGAAGTGTGTTTTAAAAGTTTACTCATACAAATTCCTTTGCGTTTTATTAGTTATTAAACTTGACATTCTATTGTATAATTTCATTTTGTATTTTTGTAAGCTATATTATATTAATATGCTAGTTTTATTCGGTCCTATCCAAAGATATTTAATGAGATGTGATTTAATTAATACATATAATCTGAGCTTTACAAAAGTGTATGTAACGTGCAATGAATGACTCGAGAAGTTGTTGATTGCCGAGTTGTGTGGTTCGAACTAATTTTATACACGTTTTATTTGTCAATAAATTACCTAGGCAGGCATCTCTCATAAAATTCGCAACATAATTAACGATGTAAAATATATTATTACTTATTGTATCCCTGATGTGAAGACAAAAATACTGTGCAAGGTCTCAAATGTACTTTTATTATAGTTACGATTTCATTTAGTTATTGTATTTACTTTTTTTAAAGTATAAAACGACCACTGCAAGCATTTATCTATCTATAGGTAAACCAAGTTTGATTAAGATATTAATAATAAAAGTTCCGCTATTTAAACTATTCATTCCTTCTAATAGATAAATTATTTACAATATAAAAAATATATAAAATAATCAACTATAAATTAAAAATAAGTAATTTGAATAATTGCAGCTTTAAAATAATACGCGAAGCCTAAACAAATTTTACCTTAGTACTTTGAAATTACGATATTATAATTAGCTATCAAAATAGTTTGCAGCTTTTACAAAAACATTTGTTAAAAAAATTAATGAAATAAACCTAAATATATATTTTTATGTCTGTTAGTACAGTCACAGAATAAATAGTAGTTACCTACGTACAGAGTTATTGCAAAAGGATAAAAGTTATTCAAAAACACTTGTACGATCAAGTTAACCGTTAATTATTTTTATAACCGTTATATACCTTTATACATACCTATTATAATATTTTTTTATTGATTTGACGTTCAAACGAATATTGCTTACACCTGTGGTGGCATCCTCTTATTTTAAAAAGCATAAAACTCATTGTTGTATCATAATGATATGATATGTCAATTGTCAAATTTCACGATTTTGCTATTCTCTAAACAAAAAAGAAAATACGGCCCCTGAGCATTGATTTTATTTATTAATACAACATTATGTTTTTAATAAGTACTCAGTTTGTATTATACACTGTCACTTTTTTATCTTGGCGGAAACTTTCGAGACTAACTCTGTTATTTATAAAAAGTTAAAGAGCATTTTAGTTATTTGACGTATGTCAATTTAGACTGGATGTCACGTATTTACCATACAACAAACCAGAGAAGAAGACCTCCAGTAAGGGTACTTAAAATCTACTGTATCTTTATAAATAAGACGGTAAGTCTTTGCATGATAATTGAGAGAAAAAAAAAACATATTGCTTTTTTGAATTTAACTTTAGAATTAAAAAAAATATATATTTGAGGCCGATTGATCCCTTGTTTGTTACCCCCCGCACATTGCCATCCACGCCGTGTCTCGTCTGGCGCCAGCTAAGCCACCGTATGTGATTGCTCTGATGCTACATATAGTTTTTAGTTTTTTTTTTACAAAAACTTTCGAAGGAACTCAAGTGAGCATGATTCATTAGTGTTCAATTTTGTTTTCAGTCAGTCAGTCCTGTTTAACTATGTCTACGTGTGGTAAAATTTCCTCTACTATAAAAAAGTAACCGTGTATAGTATAAGCACTTTCTAATTAGGAATCGCTAGGCAGCTCTACGATTTCAAATAATATATGTATTTAATCTCATACTATGTATCTCAGTTTGTGTTTATGTTCTCATAGATGCAAGCCACATAGGATTTGGCGCAGACGATGCAGATGGGGCACCGGAAAGTCAACAATTGGTTTTCTAAAATAGTATAAACGTATGGAAATAGAGTCACAAATTGTATGTACTGTACATACATAATACAATACTCTGTCGAAAATTACCGGGAATAGATCAATATTGCACAAAATGCTACTTATTCATTCAAATGTATTTTATCACCTCAAAAGTATGCTCCTTTAGCAAAGATTTGTATCTTTGATTCATTAAAAAGCTTTTTTTTTATTATCCAATCATCAAAAAAAAGTTTTTAAATTAATAGGTAACTAACATTTTGTATATTTTATTGATCTAACCGGTACTTTGTTGACAGAATGTATGTATGTATACTTGTATGAAACGGAATATAGCTGCATAAATGTAATTAAAATTGAATGAATAACACTCGTACCTGTGTGTTTCGCGCCAAATTGTATAAAAGAAACTCATGCATGGCTTTATGTTCATATTTGATCAGCTAGCTAAGTAGTTACTTAATTTCATTGTGCCATAATTATAGTAACCGTACCTAAATTTTATTACATGCTTTTTTAAATGTAGGTCGTAGCCGTAGAATAAGTTAAGACTGGTAATATAGTAACAGAGATGGTCTTACAAAAACGTTGTTGTAGTAAAACAATATGGTGGTTTATCTAATGTTCCTTCGTAGTGCAAATAACTGGAATCAAAATTCTCCAATTCGAGCAGCCTGTGTACCTTACCTAACCTTCGATAGTAGGTAATTGTAGATGCATCTGTAGCACAAATTTATTTGGTACATTAATGTTATTAGTTAGATGTATTTTTGCAATAAAATAAATTCACTTTGCTTCGATCCATTACCATTGTAAGTAAACTATGTTGTTATAAATTGTAAATTAATTGTAATTATAAAGACTTATAATTATGAAAGAACATCATCCCTATTTATTTCCAATGTATATAAATTATTACCTACTATGCCTAGTTATTGTCTTTATGACAGTTGATGCCTAGAATGTTGATAGTAGGATACTTATCTGTGTTTTTCGAAACAGAATGAATAATAAATGTATCCATTGGATATTTGCAACTACTAAAAGCTTTTTAATTTGTAATGTAGTATGACTGGTACACATTTATGCAACGTTATTTTTAACCCCCGAACAAAAATTCCGAGAGGGGTGTTATATTATAGGCAATGAAGCAATCGTTTTTTTATAGTGTTGCATTGTGTGATTTATGTTAAACCTCTATATAAAACGCCACGCTACGCTGGCGTTCGCGTCGCGTTTATATTTAATTCGTTGCGTGTGTGTAGTGAGTAGTGAGTACGACAGCTTAGCCCAATAATTTTTATTAATAATAAATTAAAACGTTTATAATGGGTACAAAAGAAAATACTTATACACAAAGTAACTGTGAAGACGATAACGGTTTGCTTTAGTTAGTAAAACTGTGTTGCGACTAAATTTACGCTTTCTACCAGACAACGGAGACAGTATACTTAATTAATAATAATTTTGAGAAAATGAATGTATATATTTTTAAAGCCGAGGTTTTACACTTTGCACCAAAACCAGGTTTATGGCGGACAAAGCTTTATATAAAACAACAGGAACTTGACAAATTAAATTATTATTGAAAACAGCCTTCCTTGCACGTGTTCTTGCTTAAGATTTTATAATAGGTACAGTGACGGTCTAGGACGGCGTAACAAATTTGTCTATGGTATCGTATGGACTGCTTGATATTTTTTTAAATACCTACTTAAAAATACTAGGTAGGTACTAAGATCTAAACACTAGGGACCTTTTTTTTTAAAAAAAAAAAAAAACAGCCTTACTCTGGAAGATATGATTTTTCTTGTAGACTGGCGCCACTGTTCGCGTAAAAGGACTCTTAATCGGCCGACACTATGATATGATAAGCGCACTAGCACGGGTAAAAAAAGAAACATGTTTTAGCTTTTAGCAGGTAAGTACCTACCTGCATAGGTAGTAGGTACATTAAAGTATATTTATAAGGACATTTGTGTAATTTAGTTTAAAACCTTCCTTGTTCCTGTAAAACTTTGTAGGAAATTACTTTAGGTTACTAAGTAGGTATGACACATCTACATCTAAGGCACTTGGCCCGTGGCAAACATGTTGCCGTTTCAATACAAAAAGCGCGCTTAGAGCCGCTTTAATGTAATTCACGACGACGACGTGGATGCTTTCGTACTTTTTGTAGACCTACCTACCTTAAGGTTTCTGGAGCATAATAATGATAAAACTTTTATCAAAAAATAAAACCGCCGAAAAAAAAACTGAAAAGCATAAAATAATAATCGAATTACTAAGTTCTTAAAGAATCTTTCTGTCACTTTTGATCTCTTTACGTAAATGCGAGAAAATATATTGAGGTGATGGTCAAAAAAAGTGATCAGTCATGCTACACGTGCAACGGCCGCTGGTACCTATGTTATATAATATAACGTCGACCCGGCGAACTTCGTACCGCCCTACCTGATACTATGTTGTGCATGTATTATACACATAAACCTTCCTTTGGAATTACTGTATCTATTAAAAAAAACCGCATCAAAATCGTTGCATAGCTTTAAAGATATAAGCATACATAGGGACAGACGCGGGAAGCGACTTTGTTTTATACCTACTTACTATGTATTGATATTGATTGATGATGCAGTCGTTTGGTTTGCAAAAATATAAAAAAAAAAATTGGAATTGATTGGGACTCAAAGTATGGAAGCTAAAATTTGTAGATTACTTACGATTTGTAAGTTAAGAGCCAGTTTACAGCGATGCTAGCGCCATTCGCGAAAAAGATTAACATCTTCTAAACTAAGGCAAATATCAAAAATGTGGCACTGTATGACACTAGATAATGTAGCCTAGTATTTTTTAAGCACAGCAAAGTAGCCCTAAGTAAAAAGAACAAAAAAAAACATAGATTGTTGCCAAAAGTGGCCACTTTTAGTAACACTTTGACCAAAGAAAGCTATTCTTTGGTCTTCAACCTAAAAGCTGTACAGAAGTGCCCTAAAATACTAGGCTACATTATCTAGTGTCATACAGTGCCACATTTTTGATATTTGCCTTAGTTTAGAAGTTTTTTTTTTCGCGAATGGCGCTAGCATCGCTGTAAACTGGCTCTTAAGAGAACAATGGTTTTGGAGTCGATGGGACCAACCCATATTTTTTTTTTAAAAAAAGGAGGTAAATGCTTTTAAGTTTATGTAGGTAAGTATATGAAGGTATTATTTTAACCGGGTCGCCAAGTTTCAAGTGGAATAAAAGAATGTAATTTGCAAGCAATTAATGTCTTTTGTCTTATTTACGTCAGTCTTATTGTCGTAGTATTAGGCGTCACATATAACCCACCCTATGTATGATATAGATTGTGAGTTTCAAAGTTCACACGGTTTGTAAAGCGTAAACTACTGACGCAAATAAATCTATTTTGCTTTAGGTACTTACCTCATAACGGTAAAGCGGCTAACTAAACCAATTTCTTTTTTTTTATAAGTAACATTTCTTATAGTGTTTGTATGAAATTACAATATTAGGAAAATCACAAATACTTAAATAAATAAAACTTTTCCATTTTGTTCTAAGATTGACCACAGTTACGCGAGCGTTCGCATTAATTGGAAACTGTTCCTGCGCCTCTGGCGGGAAGTAGCAAAACTATAAAAAGTTCAGACATAAAATAGCAAATACAGTGTGAATCTTTGTTTGGCTTGGTGCACAAAAAGAAACCTTGAATAGGTACTTAGAAGATCTTATTCAAGACATAAGAAAAATCAGTGAGGTGGGGAAACGCTTGGGAAAAATATGAAAAATAGAAAAAAAAATCTCAGGTCTCAGTCAAATGTCAAATTTGTTTTTTTTATAGGTATTTATCACAAACTTATTAGTAGGACGTACCTATCGAACTACCTACGTAATGTACCTATTTATGTTTTTTGATGTTGACAAAGTTACTCTATGACCCTCAGAGTAAGGAAACCGCCGCTATGATCAAACCCATACTTACTGGAACTGGGTCCCTGGGTCGCACAATGACATATTTTGTTTGAGATAATGAAAAAAAAAAGAACCTAATAAAAGGACTCTGGCGCATAGAAAAATTTTACTCTCTCTCAGGCGGCACCTCGGCCGAAAAAAACTCGGCCAGAGGCCGAGTTTACCCCTTTCAAGATTTGATGTATTGGGGTCATGCCGAGCTTTAACCCATCATCATCATCATCCGGGTCCGGGAATTTTTCCAAATTTGTCTCGTATTTAGCTATTTTTTAAGATCTTCTGCTGTTCTCTTTGCGAGGCTTTACTTTTCGAGTTTTATGTAAGTACGTGTAGGTACCTATAGAATGCCTATAGAATAGGCATTATAACAATTAGGTACCTATAGAATTTTATATTTTATTGTATTGCATTTTAATGAGCTTTCAGACAGTGACAAAAACATGTCATGTGACTTAAAAAATATCACTGAGCTGTGTGAAAAACTTATACTTATCATATAACGGTGCGAAGCTGCGGCATATTTAGGTAGGTACATAGTTGTAACTGGT
Organism: Euspilapteryx auroguttella; assembly: GCA_951802225.1. Lineage (NCBI taxonomy): Eukaryota > Metazoa > Arthropoda > Insecta > Lepidoptera > Gracillariidae > Euspilapteryx > Euspilapteryx auroguttella. Next base: position 6,031,794 of record OX637645.1, read on the forward strand.
TTTTAGGATGAAAAATATTATTATCATTAAAACACTAGTGGGATGGTAATATATCCTTGTAACAATATTGAATTATTATATTTACATGTTCAAAAAATCTAACGGACGTTTATCAGCTATAACGGTAAATCACGCTTTGGTCATTTAAAGGTCTATCGATATACCTACAATCGTTTTAAATTAGAAAACCGTTTTCTATTACACTTCCCAAAATTTAGAAACTTAGCAGAAAATAGGATAAACTTACTTTGTGTTTAAAAAAACAGGGACACGTAATATATAGCATACCTACATCGTGTGTATAGGCGTTACTAGGTATGTAGGCCCCGGGGCAAAAAATCACCGGGGCCCTAATTACATTTTTAGGATTTCCTCTGTATTAGATCAAAGTTGCCATTATTAATTAAAGTAAGTACTTAGCTTTCCTGGAATACTTATGTTTTATTTAATATTCCGGATAAAATCCATCAGTCAGTTGATAGTTTGGTAAGTCAGGGTCTGAAGGGCCCCCTAAGCTTGAGGGCCCTGGGCACTGCCCCAAGGTCGTCCCCTTGGTAGTTACGCCACTGATCGTGTAAGTAATGCTTTTACACTTTCATAGTAGGCAGTAGGTACAAACACATTCTACAGTAGCCATAGTTAAAATTAATAATTTAATGAAAAAAATAAATTATTAATTTTATAGCGTCTTGCAAAAGAAGCTTTAAATACTATATCTCTTTCAGGTAACAACTCATTTCCTTACTTCAAATATGTTCTGAAATCTATTAGGTAGAGACTCCTAGTACCTACTAACTAGGTTGTTTAATTTACGTTTTTGCAGTACTTATTAAATTCCAGAAACCTTACTGGACGATTTGCTAAATAAACTACGAGGAAATCAAGATGAACGAATAAAGGTGAAACTTTGAACAACATTATTAAGTACATACCTACAAAAGGAAATAATGTTTTATTTGTTCAATAGCACGTGCATCTTACTTAATTATGGCTTGGTATTTTTAGGGTTCATTAAAAAAAAACTGTATTTTCTGTGCCACAAACAATGACATGTGACCCAGAGGTTCAAGTTAATTTTAATAATCAAGTGAATAGTTTGTATTTTGTTACCCTGTTATTCATAAAAAGTTTGAGTTATTTGACTTATATGTGTAAATTTAAACTGGATGTTTCAACATACTTACTAGTTACCAGAGAAGTTGACTTTTTACCTTTATAAATAATACGGCTATTGTATAGGGTGTAGGTTCTTAGTATACTTAAAATCAAACAAAGGTCTAGATATTGTTACACTCCAGTCTGAGGATTTGCCTACGAGCAAATGGAACTGGTCACGCGGTCCAGGCAGCAGGAAATAGCAACGGAGTAGAATTCGATTCCCATATCGAGAACTGTCCAGAGAGGGCCCACAATCAAAAGGTTTGGAAAAATAGTGGCGAGGCATTTGCCCCGCAGTGGTTATCAACAAGCTACTTAAAAAACCTATAACACAAGACACTCAAACTACGTCACGAACTTACAAACCATTTCGCATCCCGACAGACTGGTTAGGTAAAAAACGAGTTTTTTTTTTCAAATTCTTTGATTTTCATCTCTGCAATATAAAGAGCGTAACATGCTTCAATATGTGCAAATAGCTTCCTTGAGGTCCGAGGCTGCGCCGCCGCCTCTTGTGCCGCTGCCCCGCCCGCCGTGAACCTGCGACCCCTGCGCTTATTATTGAGAGAATTAGAGCGAACTGCGTCGGCAGCTACACGCTACACGAGAACTACATATAAATCAACGTACATTATATTTTTTAAAACTGTAGCGTGAGCACGCGCACGCGGTGCCTTATGTGAGACCGTGATCTGAAAAAGTTGAAAAATGTTTCTAATGCTGTGTTGCATCCTGCCGCTGATATGGTTCGCAGTGTTCAGATTCAGGAGGCGCAGGATGTACGAGCTGGCGTCTAAGATACACGGATCAAAATATGAAGACCTACCGCTTATTGGTATTTCAAATAGTTTGATTGGAGATACTGAAGGTAAGACAATTTCGTAAAATAAATTTACCTAGCTATATTTAAAAAATAATATTAATAGGATAGGATAATCAGATATTGATGTTTTATCAATATTTATTATTTGTGTTGCCACAGCATTGCCTACCCTTTTTGAGCAGTATTTGTAACTTTAACCTTGTTTCCCTGTTTTATTTAAAGAGAGCGGTTTAAAGTGTACGTTGGCTGTCCGACAGTAAGTCAGTAACAAAAGATTTTTCACTTAGTATGTTATTGGTCATATGTATTGATTGATGGTTGTTCTATTTCTCGAAATCCTCTTTACAAAATTTTTATTGAAAGCATTCTCAATACTCATACAGTAAGATAACAATAAAATCGCAACTGTATAGCCAGCTCATCCACCTACTGACCCTTCAGTACCTACTGCTTGCCGTATTAGTATAGGGTAACATGCCCTATTACGGCGCGTTTTGACGACATTTTAAAGTAGGGTAAGAAATTAAGCATTTCTAAATATTTTAGCAGATATTTGAATTTTTTTTTGACACTCATGATAATTATATTTTCTATTTCAGTTGTCGTTTTATTTATTCTAGAGTGATAATTAATTTTAAATAAATATTTTTTCTGACAATTCGGAATTCCTATTACGGCGGCAAAAAAAAGTTTGAAGCCCATTACGGCGGTAAGCACTGCCCATTACGGAGTATGGGATGCCAACACACGCACGATGAAACATTTTCATCTCAGCTCACGGATCCGTGCAATCAGAAAATGGTATGCAAGGGCTGTTATTGTTACTGGCACTGATACAGGTTCTTCCTAGTAAGGGGCTATTTTGATAATATTTTGTGTTGATACACATATATTACACATATACACATATATATTAAATAAACGGACTCACGCTTAGAAGTTTCCAGTAATATAATTAGTTTAGGAAACACGAATAATGAATATTTGGCTGTATGGGCTATTATGTTCTTTTGCCTGACCTGAAAGGGCGAATAACAAAACAATCAATCTACGGCATCGTAACGTTCTCCCATCTCTCTGCACAACGGAATGGAATGAATTAAATATGGCGACGATTTTTTTTATAAGCCGCGCTGATAAAGAAACCATTTGAAAATAACGGCCGAACGAATGCTATCTTGCGTATATTAGTATGAGGGAAGAGTTGAGAAGCGAGACAGCCCATACAACGGCCGCCATTTTGAGATCGTTTCTTTATGTACGCAGGTTATACTCATAAAAGCGTAATTGGTGTGAATTTGGCTAGCTTCTTAACATTTTTTTTAATATTTGTTGTTAATCTACATTAAGTGAAGTTACAAATGATCATTACTTAATGTCTGTTGACCAGGTCAATATCTCAGTAGAGACTCGACAAAAGTTTGCTCAAAAAAGGAAGATTTTGGCACAATTTTTGCATTTTTCTCTAAATTGCCATAATTTTTTGAAGTTTTTAATATTTTTTAGTATTCTTTGGACAATAAATAAAATATCGTGAATTTTTTTTCATTGAAATTAATCGAGCCGTTTCGGAAATTAGTGCCTTTGGCAGACAGACAGACGGACGGATGGAAAAGACATATTAATAAGGTCCCGGGACGTGTACCCAAAATCTTAATCAATAAACTGATACAAACCTAAACTGAGAACTTCCTCTTTTCTAAAATCGGTTAAAAATAGGTACTAAAACACTTCTTCTGAATTTAAAAAATACTTTTGTGAAAATTGGTTTTGACAAAATCGAAATAATCGCGGACAAACATGCATACAAACATACATAAAGATCGAATTGATAACCTCTTTAACCTTTTTTTTTTTTCGTTATAAAACTTTAATTTGAAAAAGGCCCGAGGGTTTTAATAATCCTACTAATATTATAAACAACAAAGTTTGTAATAAAGGATGTCTGTAACTCTTTCACGTAAAAACTACGAAATAGATTTTAATGAAACCTTACAAATAAAACATATTTGAAGGAAAATTTAACTGGCGAAGCAGCAGAGTGCAGTCAGTGAAGGTTAAGTTAAACGGTAAAAAAAAATGGAAAATGGATTTCTACCCAAGTGGAGAAAGTTAAAAAAAAAGATACATTTTTTTACAACAACTTTGACACGAACATGCAAAAATGGAACACAAAAAAAACAACAACAAAACAGTAAACAAAAATAATAAAACAACCAACGAATCATAATCAGTTTTGTATGGTGTGTCAAAGTTGCGGTAAAATCTAGTATTAAATTATTATATTGATGGGAAAATACGATTAAACTAACCTTAGTATACATTTTACTGTAAGTTTTTTAATTATTTACTTACCCTACAGGGTAAGTGCATTTTAGTTAATTGACGTATGTCAATTTAGACAGGATGTCACGTATTTACCATACAACAAACCAAATAAGTACCTGCAGTAAAGCTTTTAAAATGTACGGTATCTTTATGAATAATACGGTAAAATTATTAGCTCTGTAATTTCCATACACCGTGTTAGGATTCCTTACAGCATAATACGGTAGGTACTAAAATATCCAATGAGTTTTTATATCCTAATTCTGAAATATAATGTTAAGATATTTCGGTAATGTAAGTTATTACTTACACATAAGAGCACTCTGACTTTACCATAAAACTCTCAAATCGTTAGTAATCGTTGTATAAGACTATTTTTCTTCATTAAAACTCATTCGTTAGGTATCACAGTATTCTAACAAACTTAAATTTTATTGACAACTTTAAGCGTCAAAAACAAGGATTCTAGTTAAAAAACATGAACCTCCAAAATTGGTTTTATACTTGAGAACTAATGAAAATTACACTTAAATAACGAAATGTTCATAAATTATATTTATTATACGACTAAATTTAAAAATTACCGACACTGCGTTTTTCCTATTTCCGATGGTACCCTCCGTAATAGGCGGAACCCTCAAATAGCCATCCTAACACGGCGGACTTTTGTTTACTCATATTCACTTGTTTTATTTCATTTTAAACGGAAATCAACTTGATTAACTCAGACTTCTTGATTGTAAAAAGTATTCGAATATAGTAACATAATCTTAAAGTGTTTGTTTGAACTAAAACGAAGTCTGAAAATTCAATGTTCTACCGCGAGTCAGTCTGCGTTTGTATGAAACAGCTTCTCGCTTCGCTGACGTTACACAAAATAATTAATTTAAGTAATTTTAAACGATTTTAAACGCACGAGTGCTGGGTAATAAGTTACTTGTTAGTTTCCCTTGGACACTATGTAGTCACCTTTACCATACACAGTCACAACGAATCATAAATTGAAAAAGATAAAATAGAGCCGTAATAGGACGTGATTTTGACTACCGCGGTAATAGGACGTTTTACCCTACTAGGTATTGAAATCCGAGGAGAGTATAAAGATAAAATACAGGTAACGATTAATCATTTCTTAAATTATGTAAGTAATTGAAAGCTTTTCATTTCAGAAATTATGGCAGCGTTGCAGAGGTTCAGTCGCGAAGCTATACAAAACAACGGCTACATGAAGGCCTGGTTAGGACATATTCTGTATTTTTGTAAGTTTTTTTTTACCTTTATTTTACAAGTACAAGTATAGGCACTGATAGATAATGACATACAATTATAAAAAAAAAATATAGATTTTTTGTTTTACTGTACTCACAAGCACTTATTCCAAGAAACTTCATCTAATTATCTTTAACATAACGGCCTATTGCATTATTAATTGTTTCATGTAATTTGTTTTATCTTAACTTAACTAGACCTCTTCGAAATAGGGTTAAACACAAAACGAGGCTTCGAAAAAAGATAGTACCTAATAGGATACTGTCTCCTTCTTCATAGTTGTTCGTCTCTGTGTATATTTCGGGCACCCTAGATACAGGTTCTTCCTAGTTAGGGGCTCTGAGTGTGATGTGTTATTGTTATTGTTATAGGTACCCTATAAGATAAGGTAGCATAAATAGTATATACTCCTTTTATTCGTTCTTAGCAGTTTATTTGTATTGACTTCTTGAACTAACAACGAAAAGTAATCTATTAATGTGGCCTTCTTAGAGCCGCTGGTCATTTGCATTCTCAATACTTTAACAGTTAAATACATACTTAGTATAAAATAACTTACCCCCTTACCACAAAAAAGTTAGACTGGTCTAAAATCGCCAATTTGTATGACGAAAGTGTGATTTAGACCCGGTTTAACTCTTTTTGTGGTAGAGCCGTTAATGTTTATCTTTGTAGCGGTCATTTTGAGTAAGTAATAGTATTTTTCCTTATGAAAGGGCTAAAAGTAACATTTTTCTTGTATTTAGCATTGAACTAATGGCTACGCTTGTTTACGTCCACATGTGGAGGTAATTTAGTAATTTTGTAGTATTAGCAGAGGTCAGTGGAAATGCCGCCAGCGACGCAAGGACGTCGTATGCATGCATTTTTGTCACATTCAGGCAAACTTCTGGCAGAACGTAAAAATTCTCGTCATTTAATTGTTTTTTAAAACTAATTAAATTAAAATTGTTCGTAGTATGCGTCAATACCAAAGATCTGGAGGTGATCCTCAAGACCTGTATGGAGAAAGACGACCTGCATCGCTTCATCAGAAATGTCATAGGAAACGGTGGCATTTTCGCTCCAGGTAATTGCACCAGTCTACTTCAATAAAATTTGCCTTTTGCTTGAAAAAATATCAATGTACACAAAAGCGAATTGTCCTATTCAAGCCACCTGTAACTTTTGTAAGTGTTGGTCCGCCAACACAACAAGGAAGACTTTGTTCACCTAAACTTTGTTTAATGCCTCTAATTTGCGACGTGCTCCCAGCCCCTCATCACTATGTATCATCGGTCATCCTGTATCACCCGCCAAGATAGGTAAATCTTGTCAGATTTTCTTAGATAAAATATTTTAGTAAGTATGTACCTTTCTAAGCGTGTAAATTGGTATGTACCTACCTCCTAAGTGAAAAAAATAAATGACTAATGTGGTCTTTCCACCATAAACCAGTTTTGAAAGACAGTCAGTGTGGGAATTATTTATTAAGTCAATTAAATTAATCTCTTTCAGAAAACAAAGAAATACAAACGTGTCGTGATCACGAGATCTAGAAGTAGGACTAGGAGCAAGTATTGGCAATATGTTGCAATTGCACCAACATAATAGTAGTGCCAATGTTGTATAATCCGAGGTATGGTGGGCGATTGATTCACCGTGTACCTCTCGTTATCTCACTTAAATGGCTTTATCCAATTATAAAATGTTTGCTCTCATTTTGATTGAGACTTCCGTGTAATGCAATTATTAACTATTATAACAAACCATGCTGGCACTCAGGTTAGGGAAGCCGCTCAGCTAGATCGAGTCCACATCTGATACTGGTATTACTATACTGTACGAGTTCTTAATGTACTTACTTATTAGTACTAGAGTAAAAAATCGTTCTATAATATTGAAAGCTTTCGTAATAACACTTCAGATATTACAACCATCCACTAGAAAATTTTTCTTGTATATTTCAACATAATTGGTAAGACCAAAAGGTATCTGCGGTAACTAGGATAATTTGATATATAGGTGTACTATATCAACTCATTATTGTAATGATGTAATTTCAACATGAGATCGTGCGGATGCGGGTTCGCTGAACCGTGCACAGTTTCTATTTCATAAAACCTCGTAACGAATAGGATCACTTGCATTTTCTTGGCGAAATGCATTCGATTATAAAAAACATAGAGTTCTCTTGTTTTTTTGTTGATTTGACCAAAATATCTTCTTGGTAATACTTAGTTTCTAAACGATATTGTGGTCTAAACAACAAAATACATAAGAGTTTGAAATACGTGTTATTATCGATCGATCCTTCCTCACCTCACGAATAGAAGATTACAGTGATGTCTTATAATAATAAATTGACTTGCACGGCCTTTGTTGACTACACACGAGCATGTAATAGCAAGAACAAGAAATAATGACTTGATCTGCAGCCATGCAGGCAGGCAGGATGCAATATTGACAAGACCGCGGTAGCTTTACTTCTTTGTTTCTATGAATAAAGACTATATTATATAGTTAGTTGAGTACGAAAGGCGTACTCGGTAGTTGACAATTATGGTTATAATTAACTTCAATCATAGAGATAAGATAAATGCTGTAATATAGGTTAAGTAGATTTTCCCTCGCATTTTAATAACAAAATTTAATGCTTTAAAGTTTTTTGTCTTAAGGAACTTTCCTTTCATGATATTATTAAATACTAGAGGCTGTCCCGCGGTTTCACTCGCGCAGATTTCTCATAAACACAAAAATCCAGTTTTTTCCCATTCCCATGGGAATTTCTTTCTTAGCTACCTACACTCCCTAAGGAACCTACATGCGAAATTTCAGCCCGCTACTCCCAGTAGTTTTGGCTCTGCGTTGTCTGTCAGTCAGTCAGTCAGTCAGTCAGTCAGTCAGTCAGTCAGTCAGTCAGTCAGTCAGTCAGTCAGTCAGTCAGTCAGTCAGTCAGTCAGTCAGTCAGTCAGTCAGTCAGTCAGTCAGTCAGTCAGTCAGTCAGTCAGTCAGTCAGTCAGTCAGTCAGTCAGTCAGTCAGTCAGTCAGTCAGTCAGTCAGTCAGTCAGTCAGTCAGTCAGTCAGTCAGTCAGTCAGTCAGTCAGTCAGTCAGTCAGTCAGTCAGTCAGTCAGTCAGTCAGTCAGTCAGTCAGTCAGTCAGTCAGTCAGTCAGTCAGTCAGTCAGTCAGTCAGTCAGTCAGTCAGTCAGTCAGTCAGTCAGTCAGTCAGTCAGTCAGTCAGTCAGTCAGTCAGTCAGTCAGTCAGTCAGTCAGTCAGTCAGTCAGTCAGTCAGTCAGTCAGTCAGTCAGTCAGTCAGTCAGTCAGTCAGTCAGTCAGTCAGTCAGTCAGTCAGTCAGTCAGTCAGTCAGTCAGTCAGTCAGTCAGTCAGTCAGTCAGTCAGTCAGTCAGTCAGTCAGTCAGTCAGTCAGTCAGTCAGTCAGTCAGTCAGTCAGTCAGTCAGTCAGTCAGTCAGTCAGTCAGTCAGTCAGTCAGTCAGTCAGTCAGTCAGTCAGTCAGTCAGTCAGTCAGTCAGTCAGTCAGTCAGTCAGTCAGTCAGTCAGTCAGTCAGTCAGTCAGTCAGTCAGTCAGTCAGTCAGTCAGTCAGTCAGTCAGTCAGTCAGTCAGTCAGTCAGTCAGTCAGTCAGTCAGTCAGTCAGTCAGTCAGTCAGTCAGTCAGTCAGTCAGTCAGTCAGTCAGTCAGTCAGTCAGTCAGTCAGTCAGTCAGTCAGTCAGTCAGTCAGTCAGTCAGTCAGTCAGTCAGTCAGTCAGTCAGTCAGTCAGTCAGTCAGTCAGTCAGTCAGTCAGTCAGTCAGTCAGTCAGTCAGTCAGTCAGTCAGTCAGTCAGTCAGTCAGTCAGTCAGTCAGTCAGTCAGTCAGTCAGTCAGTCAGTCAGTCAGTCAGTCAGTCAGTCAGTCAGTCAGTCAGTCAGTCAGTCAGTCAGTCAGTCAGTCAGTCAGTCAGTCAGTCAGTCAGTCAGTCAGTCAGTCAGTCAGTCAGTCAGTCAGTCAGTCAGTCAGTCAGTCAGTCAGTCAGTCAGTCAGTCAGTCAGTCAGTCAGTCAGTCAGTCAGTCAGTCAGTCAGTCAGTCAGTCAGTCAGTCAGTCAGTCAGTCAGTCAGTCAGTCAGTCAGTCAGTCAGTCAGTCAGTCAGTCAGTCAGTCAGTCAGTCAGTCAGTCAGTCAGTCAGTCAGTCAGTCAGTCAGTCAGTCAGTCAGTCAGTCAGTCAGTCAGTCAGTCAGTCAGTCAGTCAGTCAGTCAGTCAGTCAGTCAGTCAGTCAGTCAGTCAGTCAGTCAGTCAGTCAGTCAGTCAGTCAGTCAGTCAGTCAGTCAGTCAGTCAGTCAGTCAGTCAGTCAGTCAGTCAGTCAGTCAGTCAGTCAGTCAGTCAGTCAGTCAGTCAGTCAGTCAGTCAGTCAGTCAGTCAGTCAGTCAGTCAGTCAGTCAGTCAGTCAGTCAGTCAGTCAGTCAGTCAGTAACGGAAGAGTTTTATATATATTGATAAGTTTAGAATAACCATAACATAACATATCTTGAGTTAAATATTTAAATGCAGACAGTTATATTATTTTACAATTACAAACTCAATTTGCTATAAAAGTATATTGTGATAAACGGAATAAATTATTTGCAGTGCCCATTTGGAGACGAAGGCGAAAAGTTCTTGTTCCTGCATTCAGCCCAAAGATCCTAGAGACTTTTGTCGATGTATTCTCGACTCAAAGTGAGAAGTTAGTCGAGCGTCTCGGCGGCTGTGACGGCCACGGGGACTTCAGCTTGTGGCCCTACGTCAGCACGTGTACCCTTGACTCTGTCTGCGGTAAGTCCTGAAGTCAAAATTAATGATGAAACGCACCAGCAGAAATAACAACAACAAGCAATATTATTCGTTTTAGGGAAGCCTTATTTATTAACAATCTTAAAATATTCTAATTCATTTTTATTTCCTGATTTGAAGTAGGTAAGTAAGTACTTACTCGTAGTCCGGCCTACAGTACCGAGCTGCAGAATAAGGGAACTTGGGTTAGCTGGGTGCACGAGGCCGGCCGTCTGCTGTGTATCCATATAACGGCCCCTGAGAAGAACGACAAAACGCAGGTGTCCCGTGCCGTCGCTAGAGCGTTGGACAGCACCACGCTCCGAGAGAAGTCCACCTTGTTATCCCGAGAATAGGCTCTACAGCCTGGCGCGGGAGTGAGTCGCGGCATTACATTCGTCATCGATTTCCCGTGGCTCTCTCACTCAGCCGAGAAGGACACCAGCGGGTTTTAGGCTGACATTTCCAACTCGCACTCCAAACTGTGAAAAGTTAAAAAAATCTTTAAATCGTTCTCTCCTCCAAAATAATGTACACAGTCGAATTCCGACTTCAAGACTGTGATGCATGCGCACGACGGAGAATAAGACGGCTCAAGCTTGGACTTATTGGTACTCAAGAACGACTTGTCCGGTGCAAACTCGAGCGATTAGACTCCAAAACACTGAGTGTGAATGTCAACCTTAGTGGTACCAGCTAAATACCCAGCATAATAAAAAGTTACTTTCTGGTAGTAGGAACCTGGTAGCACTCAATAATTACTGTAGTCCAAACAACTCCAGAACAAATTACCTTATATATTATTAAAAATTCACAAGACAAAAAAAACACTTATCGAGATTATACTTATACGTTTTAAATGATAAGGCTATAGTGTAGGCACATTTAGCATTATAAAACATGACAGCTTCCTCTTTGCTGAGGTGGTTGGTCTGCTCCGCCTCGCATTGTCAGTCCGCGGGCACTTCGAGCGGCCTTGTTGACGGAGATTCCGAGCGCGGCTTGAATCATTATTACTCATTTACTTGTAATTTAACAGATTTACTACATATTTATCTATGCATCCTCTTGAAATATGTTAGGGAAATGTATCAACAAGTTCCGCGAATAATACTGTATTGTTTATTTTAAAAATAACGCAATACATAAGTATAGTAGGTATAAATAAGGTATGAGGTTACTATATTATATACTAGTCGACCCGGCGAACTTCGTACCGCCTAAACTATCACTTTTTTGTGCATTTTTTATACTTATAAACCTTCCTCTTGAATCACTCTATCTATTAAAAAAAACCGCATCAAAATCCGTTGGATAGTTTATATGATAGGAACAGACGCGGGAAGCGACTTTATTTTATACTATGTATTATATATTTAAATTTAAAACTGAAAGTGATATTGTGTCTATATTTGTAGGTTACAGTTTCTGTATCGGTTTTAATACTTACATAAAATTCCTATATACACGTGCGAATAATTTTCAGGACCTATTATTATTAGTTATTAATAATTACAGTACAAATATGTTAAAATTATAAATACAAAAGTTAAATGTATATTATTATTTTAACAACATTTTTTGCTTGTTATGCTAGTCAACCCGGCTACTTCGTACCGCCTTACTATGTTGTGCATGTATTATAATATAAACTTTCCTCTTGAATCACACTATCTTTAAAAAAAACGCATCAAAATCCGTTGCATAGTTTTAAAGATATAAGCATACATAGGAACAGACGCGGAAACGACTTTGTTTTATACTACATATGTAAAAACAAAATATTAATTATCACAATGAATTTCGTCTAAAACTTAAAAGAACCGAACGCATAAAATCTTTATTACTTTTGTTTTTAATCGTAATTATTATCTAACTACATAATTTATATTAAAGTAGCTGTCCCGGCTAACTACATACCGGGCCCTACCATTATAATTATATGGAAAAATTTAATTGTTGTTTTTGCTAACCTCCCCTTAATTTTTATTTATATTATTATAACTATACAGAGACGGCTATGGGAGTGAAGATTAACGCGCAGGGAAACAAGAACTCGCCATTCCTGACGAGCATGAACAAAGTGCTAAACCTGGTGTGCGAGAGGATATTCCACTTGTGGCTGCAGCCGGAGTGGCTCTACGCGATGCTGCCTCAGGGCCGCGAGCATAATTTTAACATTAAGAAAATGCACGAATTTACTGATACGGTAAGTATCTGAGTGTTTATCTCCAACACGGAAGGTTGCTCTTGAACTTCGCCCTGCCCATGAATATGTCCAAGTGACGAAATATAAATTGTGTAATAGTTACTTTTTTTTCACGTGAGTCCGGTCTCGTGCGTCAAGTTGGGGAAATAACCTTACGGTTTTGATACCTGTCCATCCGGTTTCTGTTTTATAATATTTCTTAGCCAAGCGAGAAGAACAATTAAACATGATTGTTCTTCACGTTATTTACTATTTTTTCCCATCATATTGTACCTACCTTAGGTGTTTATTTTTCGCAGATAAACCCCAATGTGGGTTTGTAAAGTTTATTTAATTTTGTACATTTATGTTTTTTCATTTTGTACAACAATTTTTTTAAAAATAATTTTTATTTTCATTTAATACTTAACAAATCTTTATACCAAAGCAGAGCACAGAGCGTTTTGCTAGAGCTAAAAGTTAAAGTTTGTAATCTACTATAATCATTGTCTCATTTCTTTGATACCACGACATTCGTTGAGATAGAGGTTACATTTTTTTGTTGTAATTTACGATTACTATTAGACTAATTACAGACTACATGCATTGTTATCAATAGCTACAGCTATTGAGCTTTTTGATAACAGCGTGTTTTTCTTTTTTAATTAGGTTATTAGGCAGAAGATAGCAGAAATAAAGGCAGAAAAGAGCGAAATGGCGGAGGCTGATCATCATTATGGTAAGATGGTTTTAACATGTTCTCTGTAGATATTAAAATATATTTATTTTGGCTAAAATATTTTACAACAGACAAGATGTATGTATACTATACATATACCAATATGTATACTATATAGATAAATGTGTGAATGGTGACCTTTATTTGGCAAAAAAATTAAGAACATATTTTTTTAATTTAAATTAGACTAGACACGATGATTTGTAGGCTATCAGCATATAGCCCACGTAGTTAATTGAATTTTATGTCTATCATTCGTATGAAAAAAAGAGAAAAGAGGCTTGGCAGAGCATCGAAGCCTCTTATTAGGAATAAGGCGATAAAGGTGGTCCCACGGTGGTCCTAAACATCAAAAATTGCCTTTAGTAAAACATGGCTATAAAACCTTTTAAATTTTAGATCTATCAACATATCAAAGAAAAACCTTCTTGGATCTCCTGATATCTATGTCCGGCGGTGAGGCGGGCTACACCGAAACAGAGCTACGGGAAGAAGTGCTGACTCTTACGCTAGCTGGGACAGATACGTCCGCAGTGGCTATAGGCTATACGCTGAAACTTTTGGCCAAATATCCTAAAATACAAGATCGAGTTTATGAGGAGTAAGTACATACTAAATACAAAATAATGCGATATTAAAATTTAGATTTCTTATAATGTTAATGTTTTAGATAATCATCTTTTAGCTACCATGGTTTAAGAAGGTACTTTCAGTTCCTCAGCCCGAGTGATGTTCTATCATATAATGTACGTAAGAAGAAGTATTAAAATATTCAGTATGTAATTCGCCTATCATAATTCAGCTTGTGTGTTTTTCTTGCGGCTTACCACAATTTGTCTTCCACATTATTATCTTGTATTTTTTTGGTAGGTTGTTGGAAGTATTTGGCGAATCTGGCAGAAAAGTCGAGAAAGAGGATCTAACGAGGCTGCCATACCTGGAGCGCGTCGTGAAAGAGTCTCTGCGGCTCTTCCCGCCCGTGCCGTTCATCATTCGGAAAGTAGAAAAGGAGATAAGTTTGCGTAAGTTGAGTAATTATACATACCTACGTATTTAAGTAAAAAGCGTAGGTATTTAAAAGCCGTCAGGGTTTTTAAATCTAACACTGTGATCAGAGTCCGGTTTCTTGCTGTTAAGTTCAACGAATAATTAATTTATTGTGTTATGAATGTGATACAGTGACAAAGTTACGGTAAATTTCACCAGCGAATATTCTTTGTATTCCTACTTACTTGATCGCTTAGTGATACGATTATTTCAATAAAACTAGTTTGGTTTAAAAACCAGTTAGAAGTAACCGGCAATTTTAATACCGTTACCTATGGGTTTTTTGTTACTTAAATTAACCTAGCATTTTAATATTTGATAGCATTCACTTACTATGCATGATTATTGAATTGACTATACAGTTATCAGTTTTGTTTATTGTGTCTTGTAAATAAGTATTAACTTTTTTAAACAACTTTTCTATTACAGCTTCAGGCACTGTCTTGCCCGCCGGCTGCGGTGTCGTGTGCTCAATATGGGGCCTGCACAGGGACCCCAGCCACTGGGGACCCGACGCTGATCATTTCGATCCTGACAGATTCTTGCCGGAGCGGTTTAAACTTGCAGGCACTTGCTCTTATATGCCGTTTAGCAGCGGCCCTAGGAATTGTCTTGGTGAGTGTCTGATATAATAGGATGATCAAACAGACTCACCTGTACTGAAGTTCGATCATTAGTGTACGAAGGTTTTGTTCGAGGTGTCAAGCAACTCGGAGAAGCTGCCTGTTGAACAATATGCATCGAGAACAAAGCAGATATAAGTACAATAGTTATATTTAATGCAATTTAAAAATTATAATCTGGCTAGCCTACGTGACTAGATATCTATGAGACGAGACTCACGAGACAGCTTTGGAAATAATAACTAATTCAATAGGTACTAGTTAGTTAGACTAGTGCCTAGTTAATTTCTAGTTTTTGTTCCGTGAATGGATAACAACCACATCACCGCACCTAGCAGATCAATTAACAAAGAACTGTTATTTTTATATTGCATTTTATAATAAAAAATAATAGACAACCATTGGGCGCTACCCTGGCACATAAAATTAACTGTTTATTTAGTACTTCGCGTTTACAGTTAAATTGACGCTTTATTTTATTTTAATAAATATTATATATACGAGCTTTCCCGACTAACTTCGTTACGCCATAGATTAAAAGATACTACTAAAGACTTGGCTCTATAGACTTTGTTCTTTAGACTCCCTAGAATGGGCAAATAAAGAAACAAACAACAACAACAAACCACCTGTCAAAATATGGAAACAACGGAAAAAATATTGCACCTTGGGTTATATTATTTGAGTTTAGGTAAGGATTTCTAATTTTTTTGAAAATCTAATATAGCCTATGAAACTCGGGGTTAGTGTAGCTTCCTACCAGTGAAAGAATTTTTCAAATCGGTTCAGTATTTCCGGAGCCTATTCGTTACAAACAAACAAATCTTTCCTCTTTATAATATTGGTATAGATATACAGGGTGTTTCTGACAAGGCGGTAATAAATCAAAGGAGGGATTCTGCTCACCATACCTACAACTTTCACAAAGCAACATAGGTCGAAATCTCAAAACAAAAATCAGCCGTCCCGTACATTGACCCCGTCAGCTGATCGAACCAATGTATGGAACAGCTGTTTTTTTTTTTGAGATTTTGACCCATGTTGCTTTGGGAAAGTTGTTAGTTATGGTGAGCAGAATCCCTCCTTTGATTTATTACCGCCTTGTCAGAAACACCCAGTATATTTAGTTGTCCCGGGTTAAAAAACCCTAATTGACAGGTTACTTAAGGTTTTAGTTAGTCGATGCCGGCTCCGCATACACGAACCCCCGAGTGACGGAAAATTGCGTTAGGCGTTTCCCCCCACTATCGAAACAAAAAGGGTTACTTTAGTGAAATTTTCTAGATAAATGAAATGACATTAGGTTTATATTATACTCTGCCACGGTTGCATTAAATTTATTATCTGAGGTGGAAATACCGTATGTCTCCGCATTAGACACGTTGTTTTTCTGAGAAATGGCGGTAGGTACATTCCCGCTGCCTCATTATGTGTTCACAAACAGCACGATTATGACTACAATACAATTAATAATGTATAATTGTTTCATTTGCTCAGGTTTGACTTGCATACTGGAAGGTAGGTATGTTTAACCATTGGACTTGAAAATTTATTCTTGGATTTTGACTCGATTAGTATCGTTTACTAAGAAATATTTTTTCCGTTGAATTTCATCCAAGCAATACCCATCGCACAAGGGCGTCCGTCATCTTTAATTAGGTATTTGACAGAGACATATTTGAGTTTTAATTTTTATTTTGCAGGTTACCAATACGCCCTAATGTCAATAAAGACTGTGCTCGCGTCAGTTTTACAAAAATTCAAAGTGATCGGCGAGCCGGAGTCGGGACCTGCGCCGCACATCCGAGTGAAGCTGGATATCATGATGAAGGCGGTGGACGGCTACGCAATATCGCTCGAGAAACGGAAGTCTCAGCTTTAGTTCTAAGTTTGCACTGCTAAGTATATAAAATCACTGACTCAAATTAATTTCAAAAATCTATCACATATTAGGGTATCTGTAGGTAGATCGCCATAGGTTCATCGTAGTTCGTATAACGGACGTGTATTCAGATTAGATTCTGATTGTTTCTCACATTTTTTTCCTTTATTGCATACAGTTAACATTTTATAAAACGTAGAGGTAGTAAGCATAAATTCAAAATTGATTGAACTTGACACACAGGTTTATAATAGGAACTAGTTTTTAATTTATGCAGCCGTATTTTTGAGCTTATAGAAGACAATTATGTTTAGGTAGGTAATAAAATATAATGCCTACTACCTACCTTTTAATATTATAATGATACCTAATGTACCTTGCTCTGTCAGTTTGTTTATTTTTTATTAGTTAAAAACTGTCTTCGCAAAGTATTCTTTATGTCGGACGAGATACTTTCAATTCTTTTCTAAATCTTTATTTGCTATCGTATGTGATGGCTATGGTTTTTTTTAAAGATTTGCGTTGAAATTTGCTCAATATTTGTTACTACTATCATGATGGGTTTGTTCGAATTGGTCACAACTTCGAATTGGCCCTTATAAATTCCATACATTCAGTTCGAATTGGCCATCGTCAAATAATAATAATTAAAATACAGGTATCTGTTTTTGTAGTTCCGACTCGTCGTTGAAATTTTGTTCTCCCATTATTTAAAGTGTGAAATTTGTAAGGCAATTTCAAGTTCACCTTTGACTTCAATAATTTATATTTATTTGTCTTCTTTTTATAGGGTGCCAATTCAAACTCTTTACTTTAAACAATATCCATAGGGTAAGTAAATTGTTATTTGTAATAGTATAATATTATTAAGTAAGTATTTCATTAATCGAAAATAATTAATTTTCACTATACAAATGATACAACAAACTATTTATCAGCTGTTGTAGCTTGATTTTCTTATACAAAAAAGTCATCACACCTATAATTAAAGATTCTAAAAATAACTTATCTTTAAAAAAGCCTTTTTGAGTTGAAAAAGTTGCTTTTACAGAAACAGAAATTTGAATATATTTTTATCCAAATAATAAGCTTGCTGACTTATAATCTTAAAAAAAATATTCAAATAATTGAAGGTTCTTAGGGCTAAGTTATAAACTAACCGCCTTATTCATAAAAAGTTAAAGAACATTTTAGTTATTTGACGTATGTCAATTTAGACTGGATGTCACGTATTTACCATACAACAAACCAGAGAAGTAGACCTCCAGTAACGCTACTTAAAATCTACTGTATCTTTATGAATAAGACGGTAAGTAGGTATATGAAAAATATACGTGGAGTAAGATACAATTGACTAAAGTATTATTTGTGTTATTAATGTAAAAAATACATTTAATGAAATGATTACATAGATAGTTGTTTTATTTTTTGAATGGTAAAAAGTACCTATACATAATATGTATTGATTAAGTACAGTGGCGGTCTAGGTCGGCGTAACACTTCCAGTTTTTCTGTATTACAAAATAGCTCTTGTTCTTTGCCAATACAAATCAAGCCAATGCAACCATTACAAATCTGATACGCCCTCCTAGACCGCAGTCCGCGATACTAGCGCTTATCTCAATAATTTTTTTTTTACAAAAAAAAAACCGGTTTCAACAAACTGACACACACATAAACGGAACTCTTTTTGAAGTTCCTCTTTTTTGAAGTCGGTTAAAATAAGTACTTAAACCATCTCCTGAATGTAACAAAAACATTTCTGAAAATCGCATCGAATTCGGTTCAGCCAAACGCGAGATAATCGCGGACAAACATACATAAATACAAACATACATACAACAGGTCAAACTGATAAACTCCTTTTTTGAAGTCGGTTAAAAACAATTATTTAATCTTCTAAACCATGGCCGAAATTTTTAATAATAATTTATTTTTTTACAAAAAAGGAAGCCTTCAATAAACTAACACATACATCAACTGAGCACTTCCTCTTTTTCGTAGTCGGTTAAAATAGGTACTAAAACCTTCTACTGAATGTAACAAATACTTATCTGCAAACCGTATCAAAATTGGTTCAGCCAAACGCGAGATAATCGCGGACAAACATACATACAGGACAAACTTGATAACCTCCTTTTTGAAGTCGTTTAAAAATAAGCGTCGATGATGCACTTGATAATCCTGGGGTTAGAAATTTTTAAGGCGCTGTTGTGTGGAAATCATGTTCAAAATCTAAGCAAGATTATCAAGTGCATATTTTTGATTTCGGCCACGGGTACTAAGTTTTTTTTTTCAGAAATGGCACTAGTGTCGCGGCTGGAACCTTCTTAAATGATAACATGATCATAATTATGTGGTCTTAAAAAAACAACAACATTAAAACTGATGTCTATAGGTTCTGTTTACTTAAAAAAACAATATTTTGTACTATTAATAAATATTTTTTGATGACAAGAGTGTTCTTTTGCACATCCGTTCCACTCTCATTATTCATTTAAATAAATTAAATGTAAAGATTTTTCTAATTTTATTATTTATCTGTCTGGTACAAAATACCTATTAAACCTCCTAATACACACGTAAAAACATAAAACGTTTTAGATTAAACATTCATGTAGCCAAGAGTTCACCTAATTGCAGAATACCATGCTAGAAAAGACAAATTGATTATAATAGCACAAGTACAATAGTTAATGCAATTATGTTCCATGAAAAGATCGTTAAGATATAATATATAGCAGTCCAAAGTTTTAAGGTCGCACAAAAACGTTTTAAAGGCACTTGCACAATGAGTGGATCTAGTATTACTTGATCTGCAAATACAAATCATCATGATAAGCTAAAAAAAAGTATGTCCTTTTAAATCATGTTGTTTCAATTTAATAAGCACAAAATAAGGTAGGTATCTTTACCTTTTGTTTTTTTTACACTAGTATTAGAAACAACAATCTTCAGCTATATTTAAATTACCTACCAATAAGATAAATATATAGTAATTTATATTCGGCATATTTATGATTTTTTTAAAGTATTTTATAAACTTTTCTCCTATTTTTGGCAATCCTCTCCCCATTTAGTATTAAAAAAATTAGGTCGTACTTCAGAAGTGTCAGATATTTAAATAGCAGAAACAATACAAACCTTAAAACCAGAAAACACTATTATTTGCTTTAATTACTAATGTAGTATTTAATTTCATGAGTAAAAATTTAGCTTGATTTTAAAGCGTGTGAACAATCCCTATTAAGCAAGGCATTTTAGGTAGTTTGAAAATAACGTGACCTAATGGATGCGCGGGACGCACGGAAAGTGCAAGGTCGGTTTACGGATCCTAGCGTAACGTGACCTTTGCTACATTTATATAAGACGCACGTACAGTACGACTTATGAATCTAATCCGAAAATAATACTGTAAACTCACATAATATATGCTTACTATATGTATAGATCAAATCAACGGATATTTTGTTGCCATATTACACAGAAAATACTAAACAGAGTTTAATAAAATTTGTCTGTCTTTAAAATTAACTGACGAGGCGACACGAAAGCTGCTGCTTTGTATAGTCACCTGCCAAATTCAACAACAATAATTTCAAATGCAAAAGAAACAACATACCTGTTAAATAAATAAAATAACGTTCTAAGTGCGAGGGCTCGCGGCTCGCGCTTAGAAGGTTTCGGAAGAAATTTATTGTATAAAATTGGCTTGATTGAGCATAGTTTTCAATATTTGTTGTTATTCTACATTAAGTTGCGATCGGCTCGACACAATTACTTTAAATACTAACTCAGTTTTTTGCATTTATTTATCTCTAAATTTACGTTTTTTTTTTTTGTTTGTTGGTATTCTTTGGACAACAATGAAAATATCGTGCAAACATTTCATTAAGATTGATTGAGCCGTTTTGGAGATAAGTGCTTTGACAGACGGACAAAACAAGTAGCACATTGCAAAAAAACGACAAAACTGAACTTCTAAAGATGGATTCATAATAATTTTCATTCATCAATTAAAATTAATAATGTAGGTAAGCTTATGAAACCAATTAAATATTTTGCAGTTTGTAAACACAACATTCTATTTCTGGAAATCATACTCAGGACCTCACCCGGACCTCAGGCAACGCAGTTGACATAGCTGCCCACACTGCGCCATGCAGCAGGCATTCGTAGTAATTAGGTGAAAAAAATATATCAGTATCAGTCGATATGAATCATTGAACTTGAACAAAATGCCAGATGTTATGTTACTAAAATACTAAAAAAATATAAGAAAACGCAAAATCTATTTTTACCTCTAGTTCAATGTCAGATTTTATGTAAGTATTATGTGTTTAATATTTACTCAATGATACAAAGAAACGGCCTTGCCTAAATTATCCACAATAGTGTTTCTGACAATCAAAGGAAGGATTTAGCTCACCACATAGCTACTGTCCAGCTTTATACCCTCTGCAATGTCCTTACAGTAAGACAGCATTTCATATTAGACACGGTCTTACAGCAGCATAACTTAACACCTCTCTCAATTTCAACCAAGAGGCGAAATGACAAAGTTTGCACTATCCCCACCACCAACTTCTCTTTCACTAAACGGTTCTTTCCCTTTTTAGGCCCATACCTTTACAATAAATTTAATAAAGAAAAGCATCTAAATGTTCTTAATTATTACGAATGCAAAAAAGTGATGTTAGCAACCCTTTTATACTTATCATATGATGACACAGAAAATATTGTAAACACTAAA
The DNA here is from genome assembly GCA_951802225.1 of Euspilapteryx auroguttella. Taxonomy (NCBI): domain Eukaryota; kingdom Metazoa; phylum Arthropoda; class Insecta; order Lepidoptera; family Gracillariidae; genus Euspilapteryx; species Euspilapteryx auroguttella. The sequence goes on from OX637645.1 coordinate 6,053,395, forward strand.
GCTTGAGTTTGTGGTACCTAATTGATGTATATACCTAAAAAAACACAAACACACACACACGCACACACACACACACGCACACACACACACACACACACACACACACATACGGGCCCTCTAGTTTGTTTAGTTTATTAATTTTTGGTTTCTTAAATTTAATTTCTTTTATTATTATTTTGCTTAAATTTTGTTCTTTCTTACTGTATAAGTCCACTTTTACCATATAAGTTCCCGACGCTCAGACTGGCTGTCCTTAATACAGGATATTTTCTTATCCTAGCTAGGAAGACAGTGTTTAATCTTTCACATACAATATCAAGTGTAAATTTATGCTTTTTCTATGTAAATTTTTATGTATTTTATTGTATGCTCTCATTTGGTAAATAACTGATTTTATTATTATTATTATAGCAACATGGGTCGAAATCAAAAAAATATTTCAGCTGTTCCACATATTTCAGCTGACGGGCTGATGGGACAGATGATTTTTATTTTGAGATTTTTACTCATGTTGCTTTGGGAAAGTTGTTAGGTATGGCGAGTTTAATCCATTAATCCAAAACAAAAAAACGTGGTAGTTATTAATATTGTATTAAAAATTGTCTTAGAAACTCTCAATTTGCTAATCCTACTGTGTACCAACATTTGGGGCTTCGTCTATTATAAAAAAAAAATTCTTCTTATTCACAGTTCATTAACTCTCTACAGTATGTTAAGACTACCTTCTAGGTTTTTACCACATATTTTAACACTGCCTCAAAATTAATTATAGGTACTTATAAAATCATAGCTTAAGGCGGTAACTCACGGTATGGCGCGAAATTCAAAAATTTTCACATTTTTTAATTATTTTGGCGAATTTAAAGTTTAAATGAATTCGCGTACGTAAAAACCTATTCCCCACATTGTGATATATCGTTTTTGAAAGACAGAGTTACCGATTTTGTGTATATTCAAGGAACTTGTTTTTTGGCCTTTTACCCCTTAGACACAAAATCTGTAGGTCTATCTTCCAAAAACGTTGTATTGCAATGTGGGAGATGGTTTTTTACATACGCGAATTCATTTAAACTTTATTAAAAATGTATACTTTCGCCATAATAAATAAAAAACACGAAAAAATTTGAATTTCGCGCCATAGCGAGAGTTACCACCTTAATGGAATGCGCACGAGGACAACGTTGTTTGGTCAAAACAATGTTAAAATCGGGAAACGCGCACGCTACCAGAATTTTTTCAACTTAAAAACACGTGCGTGACGACATAGAATCACCCTATTTCAGTGACTAAATGAAATGCATTATTTTTTGTGTCGTGCGTTGTCGCGGCCGGTTTCGTATCGTGCAACCAGTATGAAGTAACGGTACAACAAAAGGTTCGGGATTTGGCAGTGTCACGAATGGATAAACGATAAATCACTTGGATTATACGTTTATGTTGAGTTCAAGTCGAGCCAGCCGCCCTAGTGTAGGGCGGGCGCGCCTGGAGGGCGGACGACTTGATTTAACCTTATCAAATTAGCTTATTTTTTTCCTAAAAAAATGTTACAATAATTTGGTGTTTTACTTATGTTTTAAAAAGTTAAATATTAGGTAGGTAATTTTATATTTTTACTAAGAATCTAATTTATGATTTTAAAATATTTTAAGTAGTTATAGTAAGCAGAGTTTAAGTATTTTTTTACTTGGTACTGGTTTTTTTTTCAAGTCAGTTACTAAAGCACTTATTGAATAAATAAAAGTAAAGGAAAGTACTGGGTTTTCGATCCCGTTCAATGTTGTTTTGAGTAGTTAGACATGGTGAGCTGTTTTACCTCTTATAAGAAACTCATTCATTTATAAGTAAAATTTAAAACTGTGCGCATTTCTAGGTGAGCAGCAATGGACGCAGATCTCGACCATGAGCCGTTTATCTACCGGCTGAATGAGAATGGTTCGGGACCCAGTCTTCTAATTAAGGTAGGCAGGGAGTACTCGTATAGCTTTTGAGGTTTTGTTTACTCTTTCTCAAAAAAAAAAAAAAAACTTTGAAAAACTTTTTTTTTCTGTACACCAACCCACCGTAAATTTTTCCGCAGTTTATTTTATCTTAACAATGGGTTGCCAGCTATAAGGCCGCCTATTGCAATTAATGCATTAATTGTAATTATATTGATACTGTATGAGTGTAATAAAGTGACTATCTATCGATCCCAAGATCCCAATCTCAAAGAATAGAATATAATTTAAATCGTTGAAGATATGTACCTTATACAGCGTGCTTTTGTAAGCACTTGGCCAGTTATTCATGTGGTTGAGTTTCTTTGCCCCGGAATAAATTACTTTTTGTAAAAAGAAGAACATTAAAAATCTTTTTGTTATCCAAAAATTGTTATTCAGGTGTGTTCAGAGCGGGGATGGCGTCTGTACCAAGGCTACAACGGCGGGGAAGACAAGTGGAACCTCTGGTGGAGGACCAGCGCCTTCCCCGCGGCCTGCTACAACACTTTAGAGAACTGGCAGGCAAGATGACTATACCTTTTTAAAAGACGGTTTTTGGGGCTGAAATTATTATTCATCTACTTACTAAGCGGTCAATTTAATTGTATCAATACATAGTATAAAACAGAGTCCCTTTTCGCGTCTGTCCCTATGTATGCTTAAATCTTTAAAACTATGCAGCGGATTTTGATACGGTTTTTTTTAAATATATAGAGTGATTCAAGAGGAAGGTTTATAAGTATAAAACATGAGCAACATAGTAATAGGTTAGGCGGTACGAAGTTCGCCGGGTCGACTCGTTTTTTATAATTTCAAACAAATGATTCATACAACCAACCGGTTTGTATCATTAGAAACCTCATAAATATTAACAACCATAAAATTCATATACTTACCTAATCTTGACATTGTAAGCCAATAACAGAGGATGAAATCATCGACCCATCGAACTAGTCCTTGTTGTTTCGTAACGCGGAAAAAAAAATTATCATCCTATATTGTGACCTGCGGGTTTTTTGGAATATATTATTTTTATTGTTGCCTATGAGTGATGTCATTATTATTATTTTCAGTTTATGAACCACATACCTAAAGGAGGCTCTATTTGCCGCAAAGACAACTTGTCAAGACTCCTGCGATGTATGAGAAAGATATATGGAACCATATATGACTTCAGGTAGGGAAATTACCTAGACATTTACATTTACATACCTAGCATACAAACAAAAAGCCTAATAAACATTGAACTATTATTACTAACTTATGGAAACGACAACCCCGAACTGGTTCTTGTGCAGTGCGTTGGAGCTAATTAGCTCCACCGCGTTTATGTGGCGTTTATAGCGCTTTAGCGCTGCATGTTATAATAGTTTAGTTAGACGACGATAGTTTGATCAAGCGCTGCAGCACAGACGGGGCTCATCTTGTCATTTGCGACACGATTCTTGTTAGAGCGAGCGTCTCTATATATTACAGCTCACTGCTAATAAATAAAAGTTTCGCAGAATATTTTTTGGTGCTCACAATAGTTGCAGTCCACTTAACTCAATGGAGAATGTAATGTAGTACTTACATAAAGTCTAAAGTTATTGACATCGAGTAGTAGATTAGCAATTATGCGGTAATAGGTATAGCGATAAAAAATGAACAGAGAAATATATCAAAATGAGTGCTGCCATTGCCATCCATACCTAATTCCTAACTGTTGAACACTCTTAGTCGGCATAGAGAATTTGGAAGACCACTTGAAGTAGAAAATAACGAAAACATAATACTTAGATAAAATCTACTATTAGCAAACTTAAGACACTTCTACGTATGTTTTTAACCGACGTAAAAACAAAAAGGAGGAGGTTCTCAACTCGTCGCGTATATATCTTTTTTAGTAAACCCTGGGTAGGTACACAGGTACGCACATACGTAATACGTGGGTGAAAATCCCAAGCGAAAAAAAACATGGCAAACGTGATTTCGGTAGTGCAATATGCTCGTTTATCATTAGGATATATTTTTTTTTAGTAGTGTACGTACTTCTCCACCTTGGCAAAAAATATCATTGAGAAAGGGCTTCTTCTATAACACCTAAAAAAAAATTGTTGAAGTGTCATTTTATCATCACGGTGGCTTGTCCTGAACCCAATTTCACTTGTAAAGTATCTTCTCCTACAATCACGTTCACAATTTTGATTTAAATCGATTTGCGTATCATTTTATTATAATAAAGGCTATCAATAAAAACTATTGTTGTTTGTTTATCTACTTTCTTACACATTTGACAAGCACTCAACTTTTGTCCTGAAAAATGTTATCATTTCAGAGGACAGTAAGTTTTAGATCGATAGCTCTGGCAAAACCGCGTTTTTTCATTCCCTGTAATTTTCCTCTAAGTGCACAAGCGCCGCTTATAACTAATTTGTGGATCCCCACAAAAAAATTAGTTTGTCATTTCAGTGATGTGGGGACCAATTTAACTTTCATTTCGGTGGCCGTTATAAATTTCGGTGGACTCATTCATTTTCAGTACAAACTCTATCATTTCGGTGGACATTTTTATCATTTCGGTGTACGATTTTATCATCTCGGTGGACACTTTTCATTTCAGTGGACTCATAAAAAATTAAAACTTAAATATTTCATTAACTTTTGATTTTATTCGATGGCCACTCACGCACATTTTATAAAACAGGTTAAAGTTTTATTAGACACTAACCGTGTTATTCATAAAGATACAGTAGATTTTAAGTAGCGTTACTGGAGGTCTACTTCTCTGGTCTGTTGTATGGTAAATACGTGACATCCAGTCTAAATTGACATACGTCAAATAACTAAAATGCTCTTTTACTTTTTATGAATAAGAGGGTTAATATATGTCAATAACATTAAAAATAAAATAATCCACCGAAATGATAAAAATAATCAGCCTGTTGATTTTCACCCACGTACGTTCGTCTAGCAAACTCGAATTTTCATGGCTCCATTCCATTTCACCGGCTTGCCATTTTATTAGCGAAGCAGCTTTGTCTAACGTCACGATAAATGCTAATTTTTAATAATCTTATCGGCGATCAGACGATGTACTTATATATACGGTTACTTTTTAATCGTGGCGGCAACGTTGGACTATTATGCCTTTGCATGATATTCGACTTGTTTTTTTTTTGTCATTTTGTTTTTTTTTTCAAAAATTAAAAATAACTTATTTAAGGCTGATGGACTCCTTGTTCACCCCCCCGCGCATTGCCCTCCACCCCTGACTCGTCTGGCACCAGCTGAGCCACCGTAGGTCATTGCTCGGATGCTACACAACACAACGGATTTACATTTTTTTTACAAAAACTTTCAAAGTACCTCAAGTGAGCATGCTTTATTATTTTTCAATTTTGTTTTTTAAAATCAGTCCTGTATAACTATGCTTACCGGGTGTTAAATTTTCCTCGACAATAAAAAGGAACCGTGTATTATCACATTTTTGCATAACGTAGATTTCAGAATCATATTTATTAGTGGCCGCCTCCGTAGCTCAGTGGCGTAGCGCCTTTGATTAGGGCACGGAAGGTTGTGGGTTCGATCCCCGCAGAAAACACCACAAATTGATTTATCCCAAAAATCACGTTGTGGTTGTTTACGGTTGGATAGGACATTGCAGGCTTGAATCACCTGATTGTCCGAAAAGTAAGATGATTCCGTGCTTCGGAAGGCACGATAAGCCGTTGGTCCCGGCCGCAGTAGTGGTCATTTTAACCGCGGTGACAAGCTGGACCCTTGTCACGTTGGTAATAAAGCATAAACTCGGCTAAACTTGGGTCCTGCTCTTGAGCTGGTGCCTCTGCCTAACCCTTCGGGGAATAAAAGGCGTGAGATTATGTTATGTTGTTTTATTTAGTGGTGTTAGCCAGGGGGTTAAGTGTTTTATTCTCTGTGGCCAAGGTTTATTTTTATGAGACGTCCCTATGGCGGATATTAATTCAAAGTAAACAATAATAGCCTTCAATATTATACTTCGTAGCATATATACATTTTTGTCATTAGCTAAAAGTATAACTCTATGGGCAATTGTAAGCTTTTTATAACTATAATCGACCGTGCAATCTTCGTTTCGCCTAACCTATTACTATTTTGTGCATGTATTATACTTATAAACCTTCCTCTTGAATCAATCAATCATTTAAAAAAAACCGCATCAAAATCCGTTTCATAGTTTTAAAGATTTAAGCATACATAGGGAGAGACGCGGGAAGCGACTTTGTTTTATACTATGTATTGATATTGACTAAAAAAAGGATGCACCTATACATACTTGTACCTATAGAGTAGTCTATCTTAGAATTCAGGACTTTTTGCCGTTTTATTTATAGGTGTTGCTACCAAATAAAGATCACCGCCGTAAAAGGGAAAAAAATTACCCACAAGAGTAAAAAACAATAATAAGATGCCTAATTAAATAAGTTTTTCCTAGATATTTGTAAATATTTAATAAAAAATGTGCCACGCTTACAAGGTTTGTTTGTTTACAAATTTCAAAAATGATAGCTGTCAGTCATTCCCCCGAATCAAAAAATTGGGTAATAGGCGTAGCGGCGGTTTCCTTTCTCTGAGGTATAGGTATTAAAAATAACATTGAGCTTTGATCACGCGAACTCGGATTAGGGAGAAATCGTTTGATATCGTTTCATGGTTTTATCAATTAATACATTTTTAACTACCTACCTAAAATCTGTGTTTTAATATCTTGCCTTCTAAAAAAACAAATGATAAGTTTAAATCATTGAACTATTAACTAGTTAAATATTATTTCCCTAGTTCGTAGAGGTAATTTTATGTCTAAATAACACTGATAATAGTAAAAAATAACAACTTATTTCATTTAATAATAGCATGACAAATAGAAAAAGCAGTGCCTTTCAATAGAAAACGTGTTACTGAAAGCATTTTATAGATTTGGTCGGCTTGGAGACATAGTACGAGGTACGAGTCAATCGCATCGCGTCATCGCGCATTTGAATGAAAGGTAGCGGGTCGCGTGCCGCGGGTTATTACCTAAAATCACCATTTATTTTTGCACCGATACAAAACAAAATAACTTACATGAGGAAGGGTTCTCTGGTTCTGTACACCACAAGTTTATTCGAAGCCATTATCATTACGGTTTATTCTAAGCAGGTAATCGTCGATCAAAACTGTAATGATAGCAACAAATGAATGTAAAATAATCAGGAACATCCATCATATAATTTGGAATTGCGGAAAACCTTCCAGCTGTTTGCAATTAAGGTGGTAACTCTCGTTATGGCGCGACATTCAAATTTTTTCGTGTTTTTTATTTATTCTATATCTATTTAAAGTTTAAATGAATTCGCGTACGTAAAAACCTATTTCCCACATTGTGATATATAGTTTTTGAAAGACAGAGTTACCAATTTTTCAAGGAACTTGTTTTTTGGCCTTTTACCTCTTAGACACAAAATCTGCAGGTCTGTCTTCAAAAAAAGGTTGTTATTTAAAATGAATACTTTCGCCAAAATAATTAAAAAACGTGAAAAAATTGGAATTTCGCGGCAATTTCGTGGCCTTAACAGCTTGATTACTTTATCTAACGAATTTATTATAAAAAAAACTACATTGATTAAAAAAAAAAAAAAATATATATACGTGTCGAATTGAGTACCTCCTCCTTTTTTTTTCGTCGGTCAAAAATAGTTTACTTGAGAAAGTGAGTTGAGAAAGAGTGAAATGTTAATGTGGGATATTTTTAATACTTCAAAATTCGTTAATCGTAAACGTAATTCGTAATGATTAAATATAAAAGGTGAAATCGATTTCATTAATAAATATTTTAACGATGACCCCTTTTCTTATCCTTGAATTTGCGCAGGCAGAACACGATAACTTCAAGGAAGCACAAAATTTGAAACTGATGGCATGTCGTTCCGATACCATTATAGTCCTGCATAATTATTCGCACGAAATTAGAAATTTCTTTTTGTATAAGTTGATAGTAACAGTATAAATAAAGAGTGATACATTCATAGAAGACAAATTTACTTATTGTTTATTTTATAATATTTAAAAAAATCGCGTTAGTAAAGTGGTAGCTAACTGAACAGGTGTAGTAAGTGTAAAAAGATGTTTTAAAATGTCTTGGTTTATTTTCAGCTACAATGTCGTGAATTAACTATGACAGAACAGAACCATAACAGAAAAAAAAATAAGTTTACTGTATACGCATATATATCAGTTTATCGTTTCTCTTACGATCTGTTACAATGATTTTTTTTTACTGCTGATAAGAAATAAGGAACATTCTTATTTAGTCATGAACGGATTTGTTTTACTACTTACACTATATTTATGTACTAAACGCGCATGCATAATAGTATGCATAATAAATTAAAATCTCATTCTAGTCCGCCAAGCTTTCATCTGCCGTTGGAGTACGCAAAGTTGGTGTCAGAATGCTCTCGCCAGCGACGAAGCGTCGAAGAAGGTGGCGGGTCCAACGCGGTCTGGATACACAAGCCAGTCGCGCAAAGCCAGGGTCGTGGAATATTCCTATTTCGGGTGCGTAGTTAACCAAGGCGTAACTATTTCTGTATAATTTATGACAAGTTTAGAAAGAAAAATGTACAAAAGAGAACCAATGTACGCATATTATTAAAATATATGTACCTTTTATTGAGTTATATTAATCAGATATTGAAAACCTTAAAAAAGTCCGCCGACTTTTTGAAGGTTTTCCTGCCGTTTTAGTAGGCCAAGAAAACTTTCTCCTGTCGGAGGTTCAACATAAACACTGCTATAAAAAGTTTATAGCTAGTTTATTTATCGCCTGAGGAGTATGAATTTGTTACTTTTATCATTTACCATGTTACAAGGTCAAAGAACAGGAAGCTACACAATTGTAACACGATATTTACCGGGTTAAACGAATATTTTTATGTTCATGATCATGACCCACGCTGTAGAAGGCTGGCACAAGACCTGACATTAGGTATAAATTGTTTAGATTTTTCGATAACGGCTAAAAGAGGATAATTGAGAAAAATATATATACATCTCACTAATATTATAGTCTAAACAGCTGGAGCGATTTCAATTTAATTTGGTATGTAGCTGGCTGAGACCCTGGATTAACACAGCTACTTCTTACTGTGCGGTAATAAACCACGGGTAACACTGCTAGGCACAGCTAGTTTATAACAATTACTTAAATCACCTCCTTGATGCAGTTGGCATTGGCAGTGATGTTTGCTGTATAAATTAAGAGGTCCAGATTCGATTTCCTGCGAGGACGAATATTTTATGGTGAATATCGATGTTTGATTCATAACTGTAGGCGCTTTGCACTGATTAGACTTTGGTGCGTTATTATTATTTCAACTTAAAACATTTTTTAATATTAGGTGTATGTAACTACTATTGATGAAGACAAAATAAAAAATGATGACAGGTTGATATCGATCGCATGTAGCATAGAAACTAGACCCGTGTAAACAGAGGGGCATGTTTTTGCTCAGCAGTATCCTAAAACAAGTGTAAAATTATTTTTCAGAGCATTTGCGAGATGAGGTGCGGCAGCGCAGCTGTCGTACAGCGGTATATAGAGAGACCGCTGCTCATAGCCGGTTACAAAGTAAGGAGAACATTAAACAAACTCAAATTATATAAGTACTCAGGCGTAATTTTTACATCTATTAAAATAAAAATATATATACTTATGCATTTTAGTTACTTTCGTATTGTTTCTTTGCTATACATGTTGTCACAGACAAGTCGGTTATAAATTAAAGACCTTTAATCATTAATATTAAAAATTACAGTTCGACCTCCGGCTCTACGTGTGCGTACCGGCCTACAGACCGCTCACGGCATACATGTACGCCGAAGGCCTGGCTAGATTTGGTAATAAAATAAAATTTAGTATCTACGTTTTATGCAAATTATTTATTTGATTACTTTGATATTTAGAGCTCCTATATGAACTACGCTTTAACCAAGTTTGTAGGCCAGATTGAGGGCAATAAAGGTAGAGGCTGGGCGCCAGATCGGAGGACCGACACCATCAAAATGTGTTCTTCCAAAATAAACATCACTTTGGCCATTAGAAGCGCTCAAAACAGGATAGCCTGGAAAGCAGTCATAAACAAGTTGATCTTGTTGGACACGACCCTCAGCCATGAGGAATCGACAAGATTTAATAATAAACATTTATATTTAGATCGTAAAACTACGCCGCATATTTACAATGTTGTCACTTAAAAAATAAGTATAATTTTATTAATTTAATTTCTATCTTGCCTATTTGTTACAGGAACGGACAAATACACGTTGACGGACATTCATAACCCCTACCGTCACCTAACCAACTCGTCGCTCAACAAGTCTGGCCCGCGCTACGCTGAATGCAAAGACAGAATCGGAAGTGGTAAACTGTCACTTCATATAATTAAAACCGTAATAATTTAGAAATAGGTTTCCACAGATCGCTATAATGCGCTTTCCTCACCTATACCCGTTGCCTTTACCGCAACATTGACAATTTGACAGTCAGCATAAATTATATAAAAACCGTAAAAAAACAAAAACGAGAAATGTGACTTTCGGTAGTTATCTATGAAATTGCAGCTTTGAGGGGTCACACTCTGTATGGGTTATTCATGAATTAAACTTAGCGTATAATTCTTCAGGTTGCAAATGGACCTTGAAGCAAGTGCGCCGAGCACTGATTGGCCGATGGGGTGCTACCGAGTGGCTGGTCTGGCAGAGGATCAGGGCCCTAGTGACTTTGACTCTACTCGCGCAAGCGGCTGGCACGCCGCCAGCTAAAAACTGCTTTGAATTTTACGGATTTGACGTGCTCCTTGATGATACACTGAAACCTTGGCTCATAGAGGTAGCTTATTACAAATTATGCATTTTAAATTTGCATATTTAACATTCAAATTATAATCTAGCACATGAATAAGCTGACACAAACCTTAAGCGAACACAAACTGATTTTATGGTAATCGATGTGCTGTATTTAACTATTAGCTCAAGCTTTTATTATTAGTAGGAGGAAGTTTAAGTTCCTAAGTAAGTAGATACTAAATCACATTTAATTTATGCTTTATTAAATTAAATAACATGACTGTGGCATGGTAATAATACTGTATCTATGCTATTGTGGCAAATAACTACACAAGTTATCGAGGTAATTACGGTTAATTACTTAAAGGAAAATATAACTTTTTCTAACAACTTCCTAGGAAATGAAAATTTGCATGTGAAATTTGGATTAAACTCGCTATATATTTCACACTAAGTCAATACATCGTATAAAATAAAGTCGCTTCACACGTCTGTCCCTATGTATGCTCAAATCTTTTAAACTACACTACGGATTTTAATGCGGTTTTTTTTTAATTTTTAATTTAATGATCGATTCAAGAGGAAGGTTTACAAGTATAATACAAGGTACGAAGTTCGCCTGGTCGACTAGTTATAAATAATAAAAAATCTTGACTAAAAATATAGCACATTTCCAGTGGTATTTAGATACAGTTTTATGTATTTTTTCAATTCAATTAAATTCATTAAAATAGTACATAAATATTTTAATACAGATGGTATGAAAAGTTTTGTAAAGGTACAAGGTAAAAATGTATGCAGTACGTACGAGATGTAACGGTATTTCTAGGTGAATCTCTCCCCGGCTCTGGCTGCGGACTGCGAGGCGGACGTGGTGGTGAAGCGGCCGATGCTGCACGACCTCTTCGATCTGATCGGTCTACCGATGAAGCACACGGGGCTGTCGCTTTTGCAGGGTCCAATGCCTCTTCAGGGAAATAGGTAAAATAAAATTGTTACCTTATATATTTCGAAGTGATTACGTGACTTTTAAATGCAGTTAAGTTATGCAGGATTTCGCTTATTAGGCAGTGATCCCACCACCGGCGAGAAACAACTAACTATCCGCGATTTACACGTTTCGTCTAAAGGAAAAAGATGCGTGTATTAATAGTTCTACTCGTTTATCGTTCATCGTCGCCGGTGGGCCCACTGCCTTGTGCTGTTTTTCTCGTTTATTGACAAATATTTTTTAATTAAGTAGTAAACCTATGATATGAAGAATCTTTACTTACTTGCTTTTTAAAATAGCATTTATAAAATTACTAGAGGCTGCCCCGCGTTTTCACTCGCGCAGATTTCTCGTAAACACAAAAATCCAGTTTTCTCCCGTTCCCATGGGAATTTCGAGAAATCCTTTCTTAGTGCTCACCTGCACTCCCTCAGAAACCTACATGCAGGTTTCGGCTCTGCGTTGTCTGTCAGTCAGTCAGTCAGTAACGGAAGAGTTTTATATATATTGATATTGATAAATAGGAATCCGGCTCTTACATAACAAAAAAATTTTTTTTTAGTAGTTCTGATGACGAGAGCGTGACACCTCCTCCGGTTCGACCCACGAAATCTGCGGTGAACTCGGCGCGCCACGCTACGAGATTGCGAAAGCGGCAGACATTGCCTTTACACTGTGTGAACCTGCAACCTCTCGCTAGCGAAAAATATAGCGTATGGCATATATAAAATATCTTACATATATTGTTGTAATTAAAAAAAACTAAAAGTTTTCTTAAATAATTTTCAGGAGCAAAGAGAAATCAATAGTCGATCATCAGCGAGAGCAACGTGTTCAGAGCAGGCAACAGAGTTAACAGATGAACAAGTAAGTTAAATTAATTTCTTTTTTGCAAAAATAGACCCGCCTTCAACATCTGAGAACTTCCATATTTTCGAAGTCGGTTAAAATAGGTACTAAAACCTTCTCCTGAATGTAACAAATACATTTCTGAAAAGCGCATCAAAATCGGTTCAGCCAAACGCGAGATAATCGCGGACAAACATACATACATACATACAGGTCAAACTGATAACCTCCTTTTTTGAAGTCGGTTAGTAATAATAAAATTGCAAAGGCAAAATAAAATTTAGAAGCAGGGTTTAAATTTTGCCCTCTGAAATAATGTATGTTAAAACCGAACTTATACCAAAAATAATGATAAATTTAAGGCGAACCGTACGGAACCACATCAAGGTCCTGAAGAGATATGCCGAGGAAGTTGTGTGGGAGCCTACCACCGCAGGCGTAGGCTCTCAGGCAATAGCGCGTGGGGTAATGGAGTCCGGTGGGACAGAGCGCCGGGACGCGTGGGCCAGTGGGTCAGGATATTCCCTCATGGACTACCAGAAGATAATCAAGTAATATTTAATTAATACGCCGCATATGATTTTTGATTACACTTAACCCCGTATTTATTTTATTTTCCTCACTCCGCTTACATTGATGGGCATCAAAGTATAACAAAAAAAACATGAATCGAATTAAGATTAACTTTAAAACACACAGATTATGTTGCACTAAGTAGTCTTAAATAAACAGAGCGTATCATCGATAAACATAGGTATCAAGTACATGGTCCGGGTTAGGTAGGTATATATTGCCGGAAACTAAAAGTTAACAATAAAATTGTTTGTAGGTGCCAATGGATGACATTAGAGATGGCGTGGGCCAGGTATCAAGACTAAATCGCGCTGTCCGGGAAGTAGCTCGCGAGGGCTCCGGCGAGTGGCGCGGATCGCGCGACGCGACGCGCGACGCCAACTTCGAGGCCGCACTGCGCGGCAGAATGAACTTTGGTCCGCACTTCCAAGTGTGGTTGCCACCATTCTGACTGTGTTCTATTCATAGCTATAAGTATACAGCATTTCTTTATTGTTAGCCAAATATATGCTTTCAGCTTTTTGTGTTCATTATTTTACTGAAAAGAAGAATAGTGTGTTGCCGAATAAGCTTCTTTACATTAAGTAGCGACTCGGTGACTTAACTTATGCAAATTGACACTTAATGCACTCATTATTATTTTTTAAGGTAAATACCCTATACTACGCTAAATATTTCGTTTGTAGGATACCTGGGGGGCAAGTTTCTTAACTAAAAACGATCGACTCGTAAATTGTCTTGTTAGAGACTTTTTTCTGCAGTGCAACAGAAATTGTTTTTGTTAAAGCGGCAATGGTTAACGAAGTCGCTAAAAAGACAATTTACGAGTCGATCGTTTTAAGTTAATAACTTGCCCCCTTAGGCATGGCATTAAGGCATGTAATATCGGAAGGTTTTCAATTCCGATACTGATATCGGACATTTTATCTCAATACCGGAATTCCGATATTAATATCGAAATTGTAAAAACTCAATAAAAATTACTGAAGAAACTAATATTTAAATCGTAACTGTATACAATTTAATTTAATTTGAATAACATGATTTGTGGAGTCAGCAATCAAGCTGAGATGATCTGTTTCTAGGTTTTTAATACAACAAATGAGAACAAAAAAAAAATATTTTTTGAATTATAAATGATTTTGAATTTTATAATGAAAAATATTACTTTATTGATCTATTATTTTTTTTACTATGTGAGTACCATTCAAAGATTAATTTGTACCAGTACCTACAAAGTACCAAACACCTAAGTGAACTGCTTTGATAGCATGTTTCTGATTAAAAAAAGGTAAGAATTTACAGGGTACTTTTTATATTGTAGCCGTGCAGAACGCTTAAAACAACTCAAATAAAAATAAATGTCTTGTAACGAGATTCCGATATTGGCTTTTTCAATATCGGAATTGAAAATATTGGAAAATTATTCCGAGATTCCGATATTACGAGATTCCGAGATTCCGGTATTCATGCCCTACCCCTTAGTGTGTGAAACTTTGAATTATAAAGTGCCTGCCGATAAAAATGTTGCAATATGGGTTTTAGGTTGTTTGTTGACTTTTTGTTATAACAGGCACTTACAGGGTACATCTTCTTAGTTATCTTAGTTATGTGTGAAAAATATCCACGAGGGAGTAAAGCGCGAAAATAAATTGTCACAACTCTCAACGTGGAATACTAGGGTGACGCTATGCATACTTATTGTTTGTTTGGATATTTTAGTAATTTTGTTTGAATTAGGAGAAAAATACAAAATAAGTAATCAATAATAACAATGAGACTAACATCATTGGCTCACAGTGCCCTCTTACTTATTGAGCAAATGAATAAATAATGCTCTTTTATCATTCTTATTCTGCGCAAGGCTGCGGGTCCACGCTGGATGCAGGCCACCTGCGATCGGTACAGATGGAGAGCCTTGAGGGAGGCCTATGTCCAGCAGTGGACGTCTTACGGCTGAAATGATGAATGATGATGATGATCATTCTTATTATGCTCCCAAAGCGATGAAAGGAGTAAGTCGTCCTACATAATAATTATAGGATAAGTTAAGTTTGTTACTAAGGTTTATCATAAGTTAAGTAACTTTATAGCAGATAAGTAATAAGCTAGCAAAATTATCAACAACTTGTTATCCGGTGTGTTTAGACCACATTTACGAATTATATGAGCCTATACCGATCTTTAAAGTTTTGAGATATAGCAAAATACACACTTCACACACGGTGTGATACTGTTTACGTTGCGTTTGGACAACGGCTTGACCCCAGATCGCAACAAGGGCACAAAAATGGTTATCACTTGCCGTACCCAACAAGCTCATCAGTTTTGGTATTTACGACACGAAATTAACCGAAATTAGTTATACTATATATGTATACTAGTCGACCCGGCGAACTTCGTACCGCCTAACCTTTTATTATCTTGTGCACTTATTATACTTATAAACCTTCCTCTTGAATCACTCTATCTATTGCAAAAAACCGCATCAAAATCCGTTGCGTATTTTTAAAGATTTAAGCATACATAGGGACAGACGCGGGAAGCGACTTTGTTTTATACTATGTATTGATGATTATTAGAACTTAGTATAATCCTCAATACTAGAATTAGGTGAAGCGTTGATTACAGTTAGATTCGCTACCTAATTGGTGGATAATAAGGCTAACGCAACAGAACAAATAAAGAATAAGTAATACAGATAAAATAATGAGTGAATAGAATATGAATGATTGAATGACAAGCAAAGTACAGCCCGAATGACTCGCTCTGTGCTGTGCTCTAAGAAGAAGTCTTACAATTCCCTCGGAAACGGGTAAAATGGGAATTATTTTTATAACAACGCATTGGTATGTAAAGCTGCAAGCAGTTTTAATTTTTATTTCTATAGAAGGTAAAAAGTAACAAAAAAAATGAATGTTGTTTAACAAGCTACCACAGTTGCTTCGTATTTTGACCGCAACCGACTAGCCGATAACCGAGCATTAAGACAAAAAAAATATGCTAAAACTCTATTTTATTATGCCATTCATACCTAATGTTAAATAATTCAGTCCTGCCTGAGGGATTTCCATGAAATGCGCCACCCGGGCGCGGCCGCGGGGGGTGCGTGCAACCAAACTAGTACAATAACATCGTTAACGGCGCACAGAGGCGCAGATTTCGGATTTCATACTCTCTGTAGCAAATGATACGTTAGGCTCGTTAGCAGCCCGAGCCCGCTGCGGCCCGCTTCTGCAGTTGTTGATATCTATTTCAGGGGGTTTGTTTTGATTTTTCAGGGTTATTCCGGTTTGTTGGCTATTTTGTAAACCTGGTTCTTCAAGTGAACACATAGTGAACATTTTATGAAAATACAATTTAAATACGTACTTAAATGTTTTTAGCAAAAATATCTGTTATGTTTTGTTTAAGAGGAAATAATCAACGTGTATGTTAATACTTAAATATAAAAGTTGTCTGTCCCTATCTTTTTATAATGACTTTTTTTTTTGTTATACTGTGGGTTTAGAGAAAGTGCCTTGAGCATCAATGAAACCCCAAAATTGTTTTATTAAACTCATCGCTTAGCTTCTCTACGAAATAACAATTAAACTTATGAACTAAAGCATAATAAACGTAGAACGACCCTAGCTCTGCTTGTTTATTCACGGTAACAATTTGCGGAGCATCATTGCCGCCCCAGCCCGTGAAAGGGATAGTCCGTTATTACAGGAATTCGTGCACAGACAATCCCGAAGCTATTGTTTCGTTGAGGTTGAATCAAGATTGTGTAATGGGTCGGCCGTTGTGTGCTGTGGTCGTTTTGCACCTGTTACGGATAGTATAATGCATGCATTCCTAGAAATGAGAAGGTATTATAGAAATACCAGTGTTTTACCATGAGCAGCTTAAGGTATTACTTAAATAAATAATTTAAAATACCAATGTTTCCTAGTAATAACTCATGAACTTCTTAATCTATAATATTAAATTAAGTATAACTGCTTCACTTCTCTGCACCTTCATATTTAAAAAGAAATTATAAATGCACGGATATATGAATATATAAACGGTTTCCTAACTCAACGTTAATTGAAAAGTGAATAAATAAGTTCACTTTCAGAGGTAAGTACTTTTGGAATGAAGAAAATACAAATCTCGTATGTAGGGGAAAATGAGTTAATTAATATTACTATAGAGTTAATTAATATTTGGTATTTCTTTCATGGTTAACATAGTAACCAATCTACATATAGTTCGAATAAGTTTTTGATTTTCGAATACATAATAAAATTTAATGAACCCCGTCATAGGTGGCTAGGCTACCGTCCAGCGCTCTGCCCTTTTCCATTTGCTCGCGTCAATTTCAAAGTCCACTGAATAGATCCATTGTGTCCGGTCCATTGTGTTGTCCCATTGAAGCTGGACCAGCGCGGAATGGACCTTGCACGCCGGCACCTACAAGTCAGGAGCTCACTGTATTTGTTAAACCTAACCTCAGTTTTTTAACGCTAGTATTTTGTCAGGAGCGATATTAGGTGTGGACATATTTTATTGGAATGTCACTTAGAACTAAACCTATAAATGTAATATGTATATTATTTTTGGTGATTTCTGTTTATGTTCCATAAGTAAATAAATAAATAAATAGGTACTTATATTTATTGGTCTCTTAAAATATTCACCATTACAACCGAAAGACGTCTACCGTTGGAAATAAGTCATTAGTGAGGGGGATTATTTGCGGTAATCGCCATAGGCTTGGCATCCGGGCTCACGATCTCAGTATATAGCTGTCTCTAAGTTTTTCAACCCTTCGGATGTTCCATTAGTCGCCTTTTACGACAACCATGGGAGGAGAGTGGTGGTGGTATTGTATGCCACCACTCTGCTTTATTTAGTTTCCTGTAGGTTTAAGACAAAAGAATTTCACTTTCATCTTAGTTGAATTTCGAAAAAAGACGACCGCCTGGTTAAAGTTGACCAAGAACTGTAGCAGATTTTGAATAAATTAGGATTGTGGTATGCCGTTTGAAAGAATATTAATTGAAGATGTTTTTGACAAATTGTAAGAACTCCACTATTTTTTACTTTTTTTTTAAATTAAACACAAAGTCGATGTTTAGAAATATTTTTTTTTCATCTTTTTGTAGTTTGAGGGCCCGTAGTTTTCTCTGAAGCTGTCTTGTGCTCCGCATTGTAGTTTTATAAGTCGAAGGTATGATTCTAGATGGCAATAAAATTAAAAAATTGCGAATTGGTTAATTTTTAGAAAAGTTATTTGGGTCTAAAGTCTTAAAAATGGAAAATAAAAAAAATGATAGGGCCCAACCCGTATCTTTAGGGTGGAACGCATAGGACCCCCATTAACGTAACTTGTCCACTCATCCGACATACATCCTGTATAATCAAATAAAATTTCGTTTATTTGAGTGGATGTGCTCTAGTCTTTATTCGAAGCGCATATAACCGATACAATTATACTAGTCGATTTCAGGTATTGTTTCATAAAGGCCTGAACATTCCTGTTTTTTTATTTAGTTTTTGCAATCAAATTAAGGTACATGCGTAATTATCATAAAAAATCTTAATCCAAATAATTTAATGGATTGCAATTTTGTAGTAGAGTAAAATACTTCAGTATTCATTTCATTTGCTTGTCTTGAGTAGGTGTCTCAAAGTGAAATATATTGTAGCAGAAGTACCCAGAAGAGTTAATCAAAATTTGACAAGAAAGAGCAAAAAACTATTTTGTATTTTACCAAAGCCTAGTATAGCTTAGCTCTATGCTCCTTCGGAGTGTTGGGAATTTAGGATTCAGTCAGAGATGATGACAGACAAGATCAATGTTACCGCATATTTGTACAAAATTTAGTGCAAGGCAGCACTATCCAGACCTCATCCAGACAATGGTAGGGGGTATCTTTCACAAACCTGTCTAAAAAAACAAGTTGTATAGCGCTTGTGTGCCGCTACAGTACAACTGTTGTAACGATAAAATTAAAGTTAATAATATGTTATATAAGATAGCTAAAGGTTTTAATTTTAATAACTTTAAAACGTTTTTTATTTTAAAAATATTATTATTTGTATATTGTAAAATTTATTTTTGAAAATATTTATTAAGTTTTAATAATAATAATAATAATTGTTTATATCGTTAATCGTTTTGTCATCGCTCCAGAACACAGAAAAATGCTGTAGATGTAGACCTCTCAGAGAGACGTTACATTTCTAATGTCACACAAATGCGTGACATTGTGAGAGCGGCTATTTTCGCTTTTTATTTTATTAGAAAAGAATGGGAAAAAGAAAATAAAACTATATGTGCATTCAATAAACCTACTAATACTTCACAATTATCCGTAAAATGTATTATGTAGCCAGTTTAGGCTAAAGCACGCTAGAAGTTCAGTATAATTATCTGCTACCGAGTAAGAGGCCTGGGTGTAGTTAAATGATGGGCTGATATTGTATATTTCATGGGACTCTACGTTTTAGAAAAAGTATTTGATCTCAAAGTGCACGGGCCTGATGCCGTTTATTATATGGGACAGCACAATGGCTCAGATTACATTGCGTTTATTGAACAATCTGTCTTCAGCCGAGCGGCTGAGCCTCGCTGAAGGGGTTCATTTCATTGGCTATTAAAACTAAAGTACATAGGTACTTTGTACAGCAAAACGTATTAATATTATAGTAAGATTTTTTCTATAATATCAAAGAATATTAAAAAAAACTGCCTTACCAAAACTACGATGGTAAAATTATGTCCTGTCTGTAAATTACTATCATCGTTACAGTCAAAAGGAATAAAAAAAAATATCAGGAAATTATTCCCTAAGTACCTTTTAATTTCTGCAAACCCATTCGTTTTCGGGGTAAGATAAGAAGTGCCATTTTAAATGCGAGGCTGAGCTCTAAGGCATGAACATTGACTTCCGATCAGCTCACCTGTAAAATTATAAATTCCGTATGCAGCAATAACGGGGAGGGACACACGGCGACCACGACAATTGAATGAGCGGGGCCGGACAGGCGCGTCCAGCCGAGCAATCTATTATGCAGATTGCTCTGCCGATTGCGGCATTGTCGCCGAGTGTAGGCCCGCTTGCATTGCCAGACTCATCGCGTTCTGTCAGTTCTGACAGCGGGCCTCGTGAACTAGTCATGCATTGATAGATAGATAGATAGATAGATAACATATTTATTTTCACTTATAATACTAATACACACAACATAAAATACACATAAAAAGACAAATTACAATTTTACATATAAAATGTACAATATACATGTATGTATGTATGTATGTATATTGCAGATTGTAGGTCGAATTATTAGTAATCGACCTATATTATTCGTTTTGTTTACCCCATACTTATACCTAATCAATGAGTCTCTATTCAAGTCTGTGATACCTAAGTACCTACTCAATGAAATTAAGTATTGCGATGACACGTTATAAACAATAACGCAGAATATTAACTATGCGTCGTCTTGATTGTGTGTACCGCCATGTTAGTTTCTAAATCTTAAGACAGGAGGCAAACAAAATAAGTATCTCGCGTCACCCACGGCCACCACCACTGCTCAATCCCAGGATTATAGAGCAGCCTCCTCACCTCACTCTCCCGAGTCGCCCACCGAACGCTGAAAGTCATGAATACATAATTATTTCTCGGCTATTAATATTTTTACCCGTTTCCGTGGCGTTGATTACCTCTTGAATTTATTACCAACCTCGATAGGGCATTTTCGTATTTATTAAGACCACCTGCGTGAGGCTCAGAAAGCCCTCTAAATTATGTCTACCGGATTTTCACTAATAGAATATTTTATTTACTTCCCTTTCTACGGCTTAGCGGCTTTTGCTCTCGGGTCAGGAAACAATATAACGTTCTTACGTGCTTTCACAAACTCGCTAGGAATACATTTAAAATCGATAAATATGGTAGGTAGACGGTAAATTATGGATATTAGTAGTTTAAGTAACTCTGTAACTTTTATTCGTTTCAGATGAAAATAATAATCTTATATGCAGGTTGGCAGTATTTAAATAGGTATTCAAAACTAGATTTTGAAATTATTGCAAAATGCCACAAACTAAGCCTCAGCCAAACGGCACTTGTAAATGAGAATACTGATGCACTGACCACCCTTATTATCGTGATTTCAGCCGCATCAATCGTAACTGTAAACGATTTGCCTCTCGGTCGGGTTGTTGTGGCAGTCTATGATCATTACCCTGTTGTGATTAGGTAAATTTAATCGGTAAACAGTGGAGCGATGAATCTATTTTGTCGTATTACAATTGTATTTTGATTGTGAGCGACTATAATTGTTAAGGATAAACCTATAAGTTTTAATTATCTTTAAGAAAAATAAGAGTTCTTCAAAAAAAATTACTTCTCTCTCTATCGCACGATTGCGGTTCAGAGGCAACATCATAAGTTTTTCTCAATATCTAGTAAAAAAGTAAAGTAAAAAAGGATTCATTCAATATAGAAAGTCAATTAGACTAATCTAATTAATTTTGAAACCTTATTTTATAAAGTATCCTATACTGCTAGAGGCGAGGTAGTTCAGGGTGCCCACCAATTGGCTCAGGCAAACAAATGTTTGCCTTTCCTTATGGCAATGGTCGCAATGTATTTCGTTCATATTCTATCATAGACTTTACCTTAACATCACAGGGACGACTGGACACTTGTTGAGACGAAAAATTATGAATTCACCCAATAGTACTAGAAAAGATAATAGCGACACTTAGATAATTAATTAATATCTTCTAAACCATGGTAGAAATCAAAAATATGCGTCAATGACGCCTTAGATAATCTTGTTTAGAATTATTAAGGCTCTGTTGTGTAGCTTTCAGGATTATGATCTTAGAAATATTCGTTTGAAAAATTTAAGGTGGCCACGTTAGACAACAAACGAATATTTTAAAGATCTTGATTGCTACACAACAGAGCCTTAATAATTCTAAACAAGATTATCTAGGGCGTCATTGACGCATATTTTTCAGTTCGACCATGGTTTAAATGATATAATTATGTATCGGAAGTTGCGCTAGTATCGCACCGTGTGGCCCGTTAAGAAAACTCTAAAAGCTAGAAATAACATAGAGCCACAAACAATTTACAAATATCTAGAATGTTCTGCAAAGTGATTTGTTGTTTACACAACACAAAAAAAATAATTACCTCGTACAGGGGTATGGATGAGCAGTTATGGCTATCATAAACTAAGTTAAATTTGGTTCCTTGTTCGTGAATTTTACTCAACGTTTTGTGAAGAAACTTGGTGTAGTCCGAAACACAAAGGCGAGCCTGAGGCCGTTTATGCAGGACTACTGTTTGCTCGCGCCTAATTAAACATGGACCTTTAACATTTTCACCTGAGAAACCTGTGAAACCTGTGAAAATTATATATAATTCTGTTTCTAAAACTGAAACTGAGTACAGAAGCAAAACATATTATATACTTACTAACCAAGATAATACCACGTATAATAAAAGTAGACTCTCAAGACACTGCTGTTACTATACTCTAAGCTTAAAATTTCAAAATAATTTTAAAGTATAGTTTTCCCTACTAGACTGATGTGTTTTGTTCTTATAGGTATGTAACGGTGCGGGAGGGACAGGCCGCCCCAGGCCGTACACCTCCACCGCTGCCTTTGTGAATTTCACTTACATTTCATAGATAAACTTAGCTTAATTAAAATATATATTTGAAATAGTGTTGCAAAGCAAAATGTTCATCATGTTCATAGCTGGTCGATAAAACATTTTTTAGTCTACGAGCAGGCAGAACTTCAGGCCATGAGTCAGGCTTTCGAACTAATTTTATCAACATTAATTTAATAAAATTAAATGTTTTCATTGTTGCCTTTTTTCGAAAGTTACTAAAACTAGTTTAATTCTAAATAAAAGGCCAAGTGCTAAGGGATGACTCGCGCTTAGAAGATTCCGGTAAATATAATTAGGTTAGGAAACACAAAAATGATTAAATGGCTGTATGGACTACTATGTTATATTTTCCTTTGTCTGCCCAGAAAGGACGAAAAAAAAACAACAATAAATCAAATAATCTACGAAATCGTTGCGTTTTTCCATATTATCACTCTGCACTACGGAACGGAATGAATTATTTTTTTTATTAAAACATTAAACCGCCGCAACAACTGAAAAGTATATAAAACTTTTTATCAAAAAATAAAACCACCGAAAAAAAACTGAAAAGCATAAAAAAATAATCGAATTACTCAATTCTTAGAGTAATGTAGGGTATCCCAAGTAATTTAAAGTCGGCGCGCCACACAAGCAAATTCCATAATAACGTAAAGATTGATGTGCGGCAGCGCACAAATTTTGGTTATTTCTTTAAATTTAAGGTACCTAATTTAGTGATCTTTGTACGGGGAATCTGTGGCGCCGACTAATAAAAAGTTTTATTTTATGCTTTTCAGTTCTTTCAGGGTTTTATTATTTTCTTCTCCTACAAGGTGGTCAGTAGTTACACCGCATAAGGTGATCTGAAGACATGGTCGACAGGGACGACAAGTCCGGTTGGTATGGCGATTTGTGGGGGAGGCCTATATCCAGCAGTGGACGTCTTTCTATGTTTATTATTTTATTTCATTTTAAACGATATTTAAGTAAGTAAGCATCCAAAGTTATAATGTAAATACAGAACACGGCAATGCAACCTGTGAGTGCATAAAAGTCCCACTGACCAAAAATTCACCTCTATTTTCCTATCCTTAGGGTGGAAATTTTATTTCCAAATTTTATGGGACCCACTTCAAGGTATGCCCTGTCGATTAAAAAAAAGAATTATCGAAATTGGACTTCTCTGTAAAAAGTTATGCGTGATCATTATATTAAAAAGAAAAAAAAATATACGTGTCGAATTGAGTACCTCCTCCTTCGGATTGAGTTCCTCCTTCTTTCGTCGGTCAAAAATAATGTATGTATTTATGGACTATGAAAACTATATGAAAAATTCGTGCAAATATTTCATAAAGATTTACAGAGCCGTTTCAAAGAAAAGTGTTTTTGACAGTCATATTAATAAGGCCCCGGAACGAGTACCCAGAACCTTAAAAATTAAGCATTTACTGTACTTAATAGACGTTAAAGAAGTTCTTTATCACAATCAATATTGAAATTAGAAAAAAGTAAAGACTTAAAACTCTGTAGCAAATGGTAAGAATTATTTCTGTTACATAATAAAAAAGGTAAATCCTCCATAATTTATTTACTTCCTTAGGAGAACATCCCTTACAGTTACTCTGAGCGTTAGTTACAAAGTTAGATTGTTTTAATAACTTTCAGGAACGATTCAGTCCTGAAACTTAATTAGTTTTTGAATATAGATATTTAACTTCAAAAGGTAACAGGATTGTATTACGAATAATACTATCGTAGTTATTCCTTGTAAGTA
Source organism: Euspilapteryx auroguttella (assembly GCA_951802225.1). NCBI lineage: Eukaryota > Metazoa > Arthropoda > Insecta > Lepidoptera > Gracillariidae > Euspilapteryx > Euspilapteryx auroguttella. The sequence goes on from OX637645.1 coordinate 6,078,070, forward strand.
TAAGTTAATAGCATACATAATAACACATGTGTAAGTATTCAAATGTTTCTCCTTACATCACTAGCTTCGTGCGATACAGTGAGGTGGGGAAACGCTAAAATCTTTGGTGAGTTATGGGAAAAGTGCGATCAGATAACTACATATTTATATTATAATTTGTTATTACGTATTTTGTTTTATGTGAACATTATTATAAAATACACACATGTACCTACTAAAGATTATTCGTGTATTTTTTATCCTTTTATAAAAAGAATAAATTTATCATGGGTGCGCTTTCGAGGGGAGACAGGTTCTTTATTACACAATACTTATACGCAAACAATTGGCATATAAAAAACATCTTTTATTTAAATAAAATTATACCTCCCATAAAGTACAAGTTTTCATTCAAATTCCTATAATGCAAACATTTTATAATGTAAAAGAGTGCAAGGTAGGTATTTAAAAATTCAATTAACTTTTGACTCGTAACAATAAACGTTACATTCCGATTCATTTCACTTTATATGGTTCTCCAATTACCGGTATTGTAATATAAAAGTAAATCGTCGGTGCATTTCCGTAATATAAAAACAAAATGCCCAAAAGCTGTGTTCAATTAGCAGCGAGTCGTTGTAGCAGTTCGCTGGAGCGTGATGCGTTAAATTTTACATAATTGTTTATTTTATTTTAGGAAAATACGTAAGTTGTATAGTATTTGACATAATAATTGTATTGTTGAAATTTCGTGTTATCTATGAGCACAGTAGGCCAGATATGTAAATCACACAAAGGTTAAGTAAATAAAGTAGCAAAGCATAAAGAAAAGGTTTTTAACTGACTTAGTTTTTTTTTTTTCAAAAAGTGCCACCAATTAACGGACTTATATATAGACTGAAAAATTCTTCTTTTCCGAAGTCGGTTAAAATAGGTATACTAAATCCTTCTCCTGAATGTAACAAGAACTTTTCTGAAAACCGCATCAGTCGGTTTAGCTAAACTCAAGATAGTCGCGGACAAACATACATACATAAATACATGTCAAACTGATAACCGTCTGACTGATTTTTAAAGGCGGTTAAAAAGGAGGTTATCAGTTTGAACTTTATTTATGTTTGTTTTTCCGTGATTATCTCGCGTCTGGCTTAGCCGATTTTAATACAGTTTTCAGAAAAGTATTTGTTACTTACATTCAAGCAAAGGTGCAATTACCTAGTAACCGACGTCGAAATAGAGCAAGTTCTCAGTTTTATGTATATGTGTCAGCGTTTATTGAAAATAAATTATATATTTTTTATTGTAATCGTCATTTCTATACTTTTATAAGTAGAAACATTTAGAATACATTTCCAATTTTAAGAAATTTTCTGTAAGCGAAAACATTATGTATTTATTGAAATATTTATTTTTTTACACCAGTTGACCCGACAGGCGTTGTCCTGTCTTAAACAAATCGTAACGACTGACAGTTATGTCTAACATGAAAAAAGCGCTTAATTTACAATGGAACGGATTGTATAGGAATATAAAAAATACTTATATATAAAAATAAATCGTGGTTCGTTAGTCTCACTAAAATTCGAGAACGGCCTTAGCTTTAGGATTTAGCTGATTTTGGTTTTGAAATGTTTGTAGTAGTCCAGGGAAGGTTTAAAGGTGAGAAAATTTAGAACAGTTGCAAAGACGAAAAAAAACTACAATTTTATTTTCCCTAAAATTGTAAGACGCGATTCGAAGTTCGCCGGGACAGCTAATAAATCTCATAATTATTATTTATTTCAATAAATGTTAGTTGTTCTTCTGTTTGTAAAAATATATTATTATCCCTGTCATCACTCTCTCGCAACCCCGTGGTCAGTTCCAAACATTTGCAATATTTCTAACAAAAACCCGAATGGGCAGGATGTTTGCCCCGGGCAAACATATTCTGACAAAGCGCGGCCGATGTTCAGTTGATCACTCCGTTGATTTTTAATTTGCTTTTGTGAAATGGAAACGTATTTCTGGAAAATCACCTACTTTACAACTGAACGACCCCTGAACGGAAGACGCAGAGTAGGCAGATCACCCACCCTGAAGGTTACAATCTGGTGAAGGCTGAGGGAGTGAATTCTCTACAACTGACGGACCCTCTAGACCGGCCGGTTCAACTGAAAGCAGCATCTGCTTTGCGAAGCGATTACGTAAGTTTTGTTCACTGCGAGGAAAATAAATATAAAGAGGACGTCCCGCAAGCCTCTTATCTGACGATTGAAAAGTTCCCTGCAGAAACTTGGCGTACGTTCACTTTGTTCCAGGCAAGTTTTAAACCAATATTTAATTTGTCGTTTTGTTAAAGTAATTGTTTTATCTCCCAGGTAAGGTTTACCTTTAATAAAAAATAAAGATGTAGGATGTGAAGTGGTTGGTCCATACACTTTGTTTATTAAGTTAGGTAGGTGGGTTTATAGAATTATATCTTAATTATTATATAGGTATAAGCAAAAGGAAAAGAAAATCAAAATAAAGGTTCTAAAAATATAAAGAGAAATGTGCTATGAACGCACCCTAAATGTCGGCGAAAAACAAAAAGTTTTGAAATGTGTTCGAAGTAAAATGGCATCTTCGCTTAGCGTGCAGCCACAGAGAGCCTGCGGCTGCGATGAAAATAAACCATTCTTTTATTTTTCAGAATTATTTGTGCCAACATCAAATTGCATGATGAAGTTGTCAGTTGTTGTCTGTCAGGTTTTCTTGATTTGACGTTACTACTGTAAATTAAATATTAGTATGTACAGTGGCGGACACGGTCGGCGGAACACTTCCGGTTTTTCTGTATTGCAAAATAGCTCTTGTTCTTTAGTAATACAGTCTAGGACTGACGAAACCATAGACAAATCTGTTACGGCCTCCTAGTCCGCCACTGTACTTAGGTAAAGCTTATTTCACAACGTTTTTTTAATTTTTTATTACCTATAGTTTGGTCTTGGTCGGTTTTGTGGTATGTCCACCTAGGTACCCTTTTTTTTTTTTAATGCGGGGAAACTCCTAAGGAGTACCCTGAAAACCCGGAGGGAGTCGCAGGGTTATGTGGGGTAACCACCAGTCGCGCACCCACTAAAACCCCGCCGGTGTCCATCTCGCGAATCGAACGCAAACCAACTAAGCACGACATTTTGAGGAACCCACAAATAAACTCAGTCGGAAAGTATCGTCAATATTATTGACTGCATAGCAAACTGTCTAAACACTTTTTAAATCCATTTAAAAGTGACTGTATACTTTTATATTTATAGGTCTTCTTCTTCTCTCTTAAGAGCTGTGCTCTTGTCGGTGGAGCCTCCTCCATTCACCCCTGTTCCCCGCCAGCTTCTTGACCATCTGATACGACTCTGCACTGACTCGCTCCTTTATTTGGTCGAAGTAGCTTCCCCTTGGTCGTCCACGCTGTCTCTTTCCTTCAATCTTTCCTTCTATAATGTTAGTAATTAGTGCGTCGTTACGTATCAGATGGCCTATCATCTTTCCCCTTCTTATCTCTATGATGTTCAAGATCATTCGTTTTTCCTCTACTCTTCTCAAGACTTCTTCATTGGTGACTCTGTCCATCCAACTTGGGACATTGACACAAAGGGATAGAGATAGACTGGAGGCATTCGAAATGTGGTGTTGGAGAAGAATGGAGGGAATATTTATAGGTAAGTAGTATTATTACCTATTTGACGTTGGCTGTGCAAAAATCTACTGAAGAGGTCGGGACAAGCGGCATCGAAGTTACTTCGTGAGGGAAATTCTTGAAAAGAATTCGAATCGGTAATCCAAAAGTTACGAGTAGTTTCAACGTTTCAACAGCAGGGGCCTATTTAATATAACTTACAAATTGTAGAATTGTAATTGTAATTTACAGGCTACAATTTACAAGTTTTTGTTTAATAAAAAAACGAGTTACAAGTTTACAATTGTAGAAAATTTACAAATTGTAGAATTGTAGCTACAATTTTACAATTCTCTGTTTAATAAAGGTTTTCTTCTTACAGGTGAGAACTTACATATTTGTAAAGAAAACAGCTTTATTGAACGCACAATTGTAATAAAAAGTTTACATATTTGTAAATTGTAGTAAAATTTCTACAGGTGGATCGTCATGTGTCAGATATTTACAATTTAGTGTAGTGTAATCAATCTTTAAGTGATTTTTTTTGGAAAAAAAGTATGAGTAGTAGGTAAAGCAGTTGTTATAGGTTTAGACTGTTTGAAGTACTATAACTGTACTGTTTGTTTTTAGAATACTATTTGGATCAATATCTGACTTGACCAATATTTGACTGCTCCGTGGCTCAGTTGGCAGTGCTGTGGACTGAGTAAGCGTGTGCACCCTGGTTCAATTCCCGGGCGGGGCAAATATTGATATTATTATGATGAATATCGATCGATGTTTGTTTCCGGTCTGGGTGTAATGTTCGTCTCTGTGTGTGTTTCGGATACCCTAGATGCAGGTTCTTCCTAGTTAGGGGCTCTGAGTGTGATGTGTTATTAATATTTTATTATTTATTATTAATATCTAACGCACTAGTCAGCCCTTTTTTTTGATAAATAGCCTTATGACTATGACTTCTTTTTAGAGTGGCGTCATTGTTCGCGTTAAAGGAATAACAAGTTTATTAATTTTTATTTTTGTATAAACTTGTAGCTAAAATTGTTATAGAAATCTGCAGGGGTTTTCTAAACTTAAAAACTTTTATTAAACGGCACTTGTAATTGGAATAGGTAAAAGTAAGATTGTTACCTGTTAAATTGTAAAATTGTGGGGTTTATTAAACATCACTTGTATTATTAAACAGCACTTGTAATTGGTACAATTGTGAGGTTTTTACCTGTAACATTTTTACAATTTGTAAGTTTTATTAAACAGCACTTGTAAAAAAACCTTACAAATATGTAGCTTTTTTTCACAATTGTGGACTTGTAAGTTATATTAAATGGGGCCCAGAGCTGTGCTGAGTATGGCCAAATATAATATATATTTTTTAAATTTTAACTAACTACAGCGCCATCTACAGCATATAAATTAAACTAAAATCATAAAATACCTTCCACGCATGGAATTTGCGACCTTACAACCTCTCGTTTGTATGTTAATATTAAGATGGCGCTACTTGTGAACTAAAACTATCAAATTGTTATAATTTCGCCTCGTGTAGGTAGATATGTTGTATTGTTATCAGGGTAAATTTCATTTTAAATTAGTTTGTATACTTTCTTCGTAATAAGCGATTGCGTACCAGCATAAATATGTCATAAAAAAGTTTTCATTTTATTTTACAATGCACTCAGCTTTTTAAAGGTCGTTGTTCCGTCTGATTAAGTAGATAAGTATTAAGTTGTCTTTCTTTTTTCTTTTCGAAGCTGAAAACACTTTATTGCAAAAAAAATAGGACTTAATGCACATATTATAAACAGGTATTAATTCATTCATGTTATAGCTGTCACCGCTCACTGAAAGCTAAGTATTTTTTCCTGAAAAACTGATAAGATAATAATTGTAATCAGTAATTATTTTCCAGGCTTGTTTAAAAGATTACAAGATACTTTAACAATTTTTTTAATGTAAATTAACTTTTCCATCTGTAAAGAGGCAATAAGTTTTAGCCAACTGGCTTATTACCGAGTTGATGAGTATTTTACCGCGGAGTGATTACAGTTGAAGATGCATCCGTCTGGCGCGGGCGTCGCGCGCGTCGCACTCAGGTGGGCGCCAACTTTGCGGGACATTTATAAATTCACGCTAGAATTGCTTCGTCTACAGCGCGAGTGGCAAAGGAGTGATTTGGAGTCGTTTTTGTGTAAATTACTCAAATAAATAAGAACGCAACACGGTTACATTTCTATACCAATATTATAGAGAGGAAAGATTTGTTTGTTTGTTTGTAACGAATAGGCTCCGGAAATACTAAACCTATTTGAAAAATTATTTCACTGGTAGGAAGCTACACTATCCCCGAGTGACATAAGCTATATTAGATTTCCAAAAATAATTAGGGATCCTTACTTAAACTCGAACAATATAGCCCAAGGTGCATTTTTTTTCCGTTGTTTACATATTTTGACAGTATGTGGTTTCTTGTTGTTGTTAATATTTTTTGATTGGCCGATTCTGGGCAGTCAAAAGAACATAGTCTATAGAGCCAAGTGTTTAGTAGTATCTTAAATTCTGTGGCCTAACGAAGTTCGACGTTTCAGCTAGTTAAAAATAACTTAACTAATTTTAACTATTTTCAACCTAACTACGATCGATTCACATAAGTTCATAATCCATAATGGAGGACTAACCTAATGTACATCTCAAGTAATTTTAAATAAAATAAAATTGTTAAAACTAATGAACGATTAATCAAATGATCTATTAAGATATTGGATGTTACAACTTTCACTTAGTCCCCAAAATCAAATGCGCAAAGGAAACAAAAACAAAGACATTTTATAATATCACTCATACCGTAGAAACAATCATCGATATTCATCATATATTCACAAAGGATGTTAAGGACAATGATTGGCAAGACACAGTCATAACGTTTATTTTTTACTCTTAGCGTAGGTAATATACCCAGGTACATGCTAAGGTAAATAAATCTTTTACATGATTCAAAATAACATTTCCAAATAACAACTGAATCAACGTACACAAAATTTATAAAAAAGGTAAGCTAACTTAAATAAGTAGAATAATTCCATAAAGAAGTCAACAAAAGCCTAACATACATAAGTGAGCCGTAGCCCTTATTACGACGACAACGAACAAAGGAGCTGTGCTGTGGTATAATGTGTTAGTGGAATTCAACTAAAATCTTATGAGCATGCCGTGTAGTGCAAAATGCAATCCCAACTAAATCCTAAAACTTAAAACGGTCTATGAAAGTCAGAGGTTTTAGTACACAGACCCCGTCATGCCACTGCCGTTGCAACATGATGAAATTATTGCTAACGTGAATTAGGTACTTACCCCTCAGACAGCGGCCTAAATAGGACCCATAAAACGACTCTATTCCGCCCCTGTGCGTCTGTTTATCTACCGCAACAGTTTTAAGCCTCGCGGGGAGCTCGAGCGATATGAGGGACGGTGCACGCTTTGTGCCGACTCAATCTACCCGTCTTCATTATTTATTCCGTGTCGCTTTGGGGTACTACGATGACTTTTATTGCAACCATAATACAAGTACAATACAATATAAACTTAATAGCAACACCTAATGTTTCATTCAACAAAAAAAAATACCTAGAACTGAAAACTTTAAATGCTGACCTTACCAGGGGTTTGATAGCTTTGATACATCTCATCTATCATTTTGTAGTGATAAAAATACAAGTAATATTTTTTTATAATTCCGGCCGACGGAGGTCTACTGCTCTGCCGTCGTAACGGTAAACGCAGTAATCGCCATTACTGCGGTTTAAGTTTTATTGCATAAATGGCACCTATAGGCGGTTATCTACCAATAAAAAAAATTATTATCACCTGTATTTTAGTACTTTTCAGGTGATAATAATTTTTTTATTGGTAGATAACCGCCTATAGGTGCCATTTATGCAATAAAACTTAAACCGCAGTAATGGCGATTACTGCGTTTACCGTTACGACGGCAGTGCTGGACATTTGCGTCCTGTACAGATCGCCTACAAATGCAAGCGTCGTCAAAGTGACTTAATCTGTTGATTAACTTCATTGATTAAGAGAGATTTGAAGAAAAAGCATAACTAAGTTGGGCCATGCATGACCATGTTTTGCTGCTTGTGTAAAGGTAGAGGTAGCCTGTTTTTGTGTTGTGAAGTTTACTGTGACTATTCTGTGAATCTAGTTTGGATAATTTGGTCCGTGTCGAGTAAAATCTAGTGGAAAGTAGCTTTACAAACGTTGCATTATTAAGTGAAAGTAACAAGCAAGGATGGTTCTATTGTGGCCATATGAGGTTAGAGATTGCGTAAACAGAGAATTCTATCGGATTTTGCATTCACATTTTTATATTTCCTTGGTATAATATTAAAGTTCATATGAGGTTTTTATTCCAATGTAATATATGATAATAACGTTGGTAGTTACTTTCAGGCTGGATAAGTATATATTGTTTGTGTTAACTTTGTGTAGTAACTGGCAAAAATATGTTGTATTATCACTCGTTCATCTGTATACAAACATCTGGCTCATGAATATATTCAACAGGGAGTTTTTTTGGAATGATAATACTGGTACAGCAACCATCAGTAGCGATAGACTCAGGTGATAGATAACATGAATTAATATATTTTTTATTATTTATTTATAGACTAGAGGCTGCCCCACGGTTTTTCCGCGCAGGTTTCTCATAAACACAAAATTCCCGTTTTTTTTTCCGTTCCCGTGGGAATTTCGGGAAATCCCTTCTTAGTGCTCACCTATACTCCCCAAGGAATCCACTTGCCAATTTTCAGCTTTCTACGCCCAGTAGTTTCGGCTCTGCGTTGTCTGTCAGTCAGTCAGTCAGTCAGTAACGAAAGAGTTTTATATATATTGATAAGTAAAGTTAGTTATAGTTTAGTTTTATTTTAAGTTTGATGCCGGTGATTCTATTGTAAATAACAAAAAGTAAATGGATTTTTATGCATCAATACATAGGTAGTATAAAACAAAGTCGCTTCCCGCGTCTGCCCCTATGCATGCTTATATCTTTAAAACTATGCGGATTTTTTAAAGGATAGAGTGATTCAAGAGGAAGGTTTATATGCATAATACATGTACAACATAGTAATAGATAATACGGTACGAAGTTCGCCGTGTCGACTAGTATAAGCTAAAATAAATAATTAATTCCAGAAAAAAACAAATGATATACAATAAATAAAACCTGAACATTGTCTGGCCAGCCGCCCACCCTCGTCCCCGCAGCCGGCGGGAGCAGATCCCGTCTTCAGGCTTCCATCATTTGTCATTGCGATGCGACGTGTGTGCGACAGATTTCAATTATCCATCTGCCGGCAGACGGCAGACCCTGCCTGCGACCACAAGATCTTTGTTGATATTTTCTCTCTCTGTAACTGATAGTAATACTTACATTATAGTGTAGTTATAACTCTCCTGTAAAGTAAGGGAACTAAAATTTTGCAAAATATCTACGTTTTAGAATCACTACCTAGCAGAGCTGTAGCAAGACTTCACTTGAATTAATAGACTAAAATTAAATGTGTAATTATGTGTTTATTTCTAACGATTAAAAAGGTTTAAATGTACCTATTATTTTAACGGCAACCCAACAAAAGCGGCTAACGAATAAATTTTATATCTTTGGCACATCATCAAAGGCAACAATCGCAGTTGCAAAATAGCGCGCCTGTCATAAAAAGACCTATAAAATGTCCCAAGTTTATTAAATAGAATGTATTGCTGGATGCTGACAGGCGTCGCGTCAGTTCCTATGAAAGTGTCGGAAATGCTGTCGTATTACTAATAATAGTGACCTACAGTGAAATTATAAAATGTGCATAGATTGCGCGGTGCGGCGGCGGCGGCGCGGTGGCGGCGTCGTCTTAAACTTTCCTAATAAAAAAATTAACTTCTAAATAGATTTCTATTATCTTATTTATTAAAATGATTGTAACGTGCTATATATTATTATCAAAGTGCCTTTAATTTTTCTCTTTATTATATATTTAGGTAGTTTTTATGAGTACACTTTTTATCCAAATTCACGAATTTTAATCCATCAAACGGTAAAAGAATAGTTTTAAATATTTATTTAAACCAGTTTTAAAGTATAACATAATATAATATGTTCGATACAAAACAAATAAAAACAATTATTAATGTACGTACACCCAAGAAGCTAGTAGCTAGGTATACCATATAGTTACATACAGTTACAGTTGTTGTTATGTTGTTCCACATACAGTTTTACTGGTAAGTAGACCTGACCTGACCATTTCATTAGTCGGCAGTAGGGGTCTATAATACCATTTATTTTAGCACTGACTCAGGTACCCAGTTCAAAATCCAATCGTTTCTGAGGTATTGAACTTTTTAGTTTTTTTTTCATTTGTACATCGTCACCTTGAATTTTTATTAAAATTTAATTGAAATATTGAAGAATTACCTATAATATTTCTGTTAATACTATTCCAATCGAAAATAAATTATTTAAATCAATATCAATCATCAATCAATATATATAAAACTCTTCCGTTACTGACTGACTGACTGACTGACTGACAGACAACGCAGAGCCGAAACTACTGGGCGTAGCGTGCTGAAATTTTGCATGTAGGTTCCTTAGGGAGTGTAGGTGAGCACTAAGAAGGGATTTTCCGAAATTCCCACGGGAACGGGAACAAACAGGAATTTTGTGTTTATGAGTAATCTGCGCGGGTGAAACCGCGGGGCAGCCTCTAGTACATAGTATAAAACAAAGTCACTTTCCGCGTCTGTCCCTATGTATGCTTATATCTATAAAACTATGCAACGGATTTTGATGCGGTTTTTATTCAAATATATAGGTTTTCAAGAGGTCGGTTTATACATTATTACATTATTATGCACAACATAAAAATAGGTAAGGCGGTACGAAGTTTGCGGAATCCACTAGTAAACAATATTTTAATCTAAAAGAAAATAAAAGAATATTATTGTTACAGCCCTTTTGTAACAGCATTACTTTGTTAAAATTCAACAGGGACATTAAAGAATGCATGGAAATTATTGCGCGGCTATAAAACAGAAGTCAATAAAGAAAGATATCCTTTAGGATTATGAGAACAGTAACCACAAAAAGCCATCTTTTCGAGCGAATGGGATAAAAATATTATTATTGAAGCATCTTCAACCTTGACTTGACGTGTAAGTGTACCGCCACGATAACGGTTTCAGCGTTCGCGGCGTCAGATGTGGCGGGCAGGATTAGAAGGCAATTAAGCCACTCGGTATACTCGTGTATGTAGGTAATGTAATAGTCTTGTACAGGGCACTTACTTTGAACATAAGATTTCGATGTTATCCTATACTACGTGCGCTGTTCCGATTCCATAAGTAATAATATAAGGATCTTTGTTTTCGTTGATAATTTCGATTCATCTACCTGTATGTCGATATTGCTCATATTTTGTTGGTTGCGTTGCGATCAGCGTTACACCAATAATATAAACTTAATTCTTTACCATGGAAAATTCAAATAATGCCAAAGCCTTTGTTTTTTTAGAGCACAAATATGAAGTCCTATACCTGATAAATGTACTGATAATTGCCTAAACTAGATAGTTTTAAAACATTATAGGCTTACAACAGTGCCCGTGAAATAAGGTAGTTAATTTTTTAATTAAGAAAACTATATTTTATTATTACATAAAATTCTTAGTAATTTCGGAGCAATTATGAGGAAGCAGACAATGTTATTAGCGGTGCCAAGATCTCGCTCTCGTCATAAACAAGACATAAAAGCTTAACATCCCATGTTATAAAGTAACTGGAGAATAGAGAATAGAATGGAAGAGAAGGTATGGCGTTCGAAGCGGGTTCAAAGCCTTTGTACTTCTCTAATCTGAAGAAAAGTATTTCGCGATGCACTTTAATGGCATCTCGTTCACTTCTACGGGGTTGTATAGTCAAGGAGGCGGGTACTTTAATGGTTATCGTTTTAGTTACCCCTTTTGTAAAGCTACTTACTGAACATTCGTGGTTTTCCCGGATATACCCAGATCTATTTTCACATTATTTTAATGATGGATATATATATATTTTTAAGTCAAAAAATTAAGTATTTTATTAAAATACGTAAATTTAAGAGTCAATGCACAGTATACTGCTGTTTACGGTGTAAGAAGCATACATTATACATGCATAGTACATAGTCCTCTCCCACAAATCGCCACACCAATCGGTCTTGAGCGTCCCTCATTCAGTGTACTTCCGCAGCCTTCACCAGGTCGTCTGACCGACTTTTGGGGAGTCTGCCTTGCCTACTCTGCATCTTCTGGTAAAATCTTTACCAATATACCGAAGAATGCGTTTATTTCGCTATCAGCGCGTGGACTATACTGAGACGAACGTGAGTGGACTGAATTGTGAAAATGAAATATTGAGACGAAAAGGATTTTAAACAATAAATCTTTAAGTTGCATCGACCTTTTTTTTACATGTTCGACATTAAATGAATATATATATATCAATATATATAAAACTCTTCCGTTACTGACTGACTGACTGACAGACAACGCAGAGCCGAAACTACTGGGCATAGCGGGCTGCAATTTTGCACGTGAGTTCCTTAGGGAATGTAGGGGAGCACTAAGGAATAATATCCCGAAAATCCCATGGGAACAGGAAAAACGAGATTTATGTGATTATGAGAAATCTACGCGGGTAAAACCGCGGTGCAGCGTCTAGTTACACATAAAAACGGTTACTTTTGTATCGTTGAGGAAATTATAACACACGGTTCTTTGTGTGTGTTTGTGCTCACTTGATGTATTTTGAAAGTTAAAATCCATACTAATATTATAAATGCGAAAGTAAAGCTTGTGCTGGCGAAGCCTAGGGGCGCCCACTAGTTTATTTATCAATTTTTAATTAGTTATTAGAGTCATATATCATGCATAGACATAGACATAAAATTTTCCGCTACGACAAAATTTACCGTGTATAAAGAATACTGCGATATAATAATAAGAATATATTATCGTTATATTAATAAATAAGTAACATAAAGAAGTACTAAGTACATTGCGATAGCATCTTAAATACATGTTCCTTGGTTCAAAACCTAATTGCAACGTACGTAACCCAGTACTTGTCACTCACCTACAAACTGTATACATTCATTAAAATCTACTAGTTTGTATATCATGCTGTGACTGCATTAAAATTTGTGTTTTTTGACATCGTCAACAACTTAGACAAGTCGTTCTTAAGTGGACTGTCTGACTGTAATTTTAAGAAAAACTTATGATCACAATCACTTAACGCAACCATGCGACATAAAGAGAGCTAATTTTTTGATGAAATTTGCGTTTCGTGGGATAAAGTTTATCACTACTTACTTAAATCTTAGCAAATCACAATGATTTTGATGTCCATCGCTTCAGAATTAAATAATCTAGGTTTATACGTAAAAAAAAAAAAAATTTTAACTGTTTATTTTCTGATTCACAACTTAGTTAATTAATTATAATTCTGAACTTAAATTTAAAATCTCTAATTATAAGATTGTGTAAAAAGTTTTTCCTTTTCTTTTAAATATGCATTGATTTCGTAAAGCAAACAAATTTATTCGACAATGTATAAGAGGCCTATATTAGATAAGTCTGAACCTTTAGCGAATTAAAAAAAAAGGAAAACGTACAACCCTAGTTTTTTATAGTGTAACCATTGTCACTACCAAATTTTCATAGCGATTGGAAAAGAAATAGTAGTCGAAAAACGTTTTTCTTTTTGTTTGGACGCGTTTGGGGTAAACGGTCCTCTTAACTCTACGGGTATACAATTTATTTATTTTTTTTGTTTATTTTCAATTTTTTTTATGTTCGATAACATCTAGATCAACACGAGGAGTGGCAGAAGTCTCATCTATGACGATGGATCCTGATGAGATGACATTTATTCACAGATAATTAACATTTTGTATAGGTACCGAGACACTTATCTGACTAATGCCTTCAGAAAATCTTATAGGTTAGGTAGGTAGCCTCCAGTTGAATTTGCTCTTACATATTTATTATCTTTAGTGGAGTAGTTTACAAATCCAACTAATTAGATTATTTTTTTTAAGCCCGCTAATAAAACACGTGGTTTTGGTTTTGTGTGCTAACTCGCAAACATTGCGAGTCTAATAGCTTGCGAGGTGACGACAGACTCGTTAAAACTCATAATAAAACTCTGAACTCTGACACTAATTACTATTTAAAAGTTGGAGGTGTATTTTAAAATGCTCTAGTAGTTTTTGTTGTGCTATATTTTTGATTGTTCCAGCGATATGAAATAGCCTCTGTACCTAATATTAAAAAGGTTTATAACGAAGAAGATATAACTTCTTAAATGTATTATGCCATAGTATAACACATTATAATAAAATATTTTCTTTTAAAAATTGTAAGTATAATACTACTCTATATTGATACGATACAATTTTAAAATATAGATGTAAGCAGGTATAGTTTTTAATACTCATTTAAACAATATGCTAGCACCCTATGAGATTAGCGTGGCTCGGGCGAGGGAAGTGCCCGGAGTTCTGATTTCTAATTGCAAGTTAATCCGAGCTGCTCTCTGGTGTAAGCCCGCACACGACGCGATGCCTCCTCAGAAATTACTGCAGAAGGAAAGGCAATAGGATGATCAAACGAGCTCACCTGAGTGAAGTTCGATCATTATTGTACGAAGGCTTTGTATGAAGATGTATATTGTTAAACATGCAGCTTCTCCGAGTTGCTTGGCACCTTACGCGCTTTAAATCCTTCCCTATACTAAAAAAAAAAAAAACTACAATATTGATTGTCTATGGTCAAGCTGTCAAACGTCATTCTTTGTGTTCGCGTGGTTACCGGCGCTTTGTTTTTTAGTAAAAAATAGTTTCGATTTATTCAAATAAGTGAAAATAACAGCAAAACTACACGAAAATGTGTACAAAAACATAAGTCAAAGGACAGGAAACTCGAAATATATCGGAACAAGATCCGAAAATTGTGGAATGCAGGGAAATAAAAAACCTGCAACAAGGACGTCAGCTTCGGAAGTTTTTTCTCGAAGCAGGATCTGCAGGATGAGAATTCTTCTGGTATAATTAAAAATTACATTGGTTACGTACCAATGACCTCATATGACACAATGTGTCATGTTGGCATGTTTTTTTCAAACAAGCCCTTTCTATTGACACGGGTGGTATACGCGATATACCGACGTGTTTGTTGGCGCATGCCTTTACAAACAAGCCCTTTCACATTGACACGGGTGATATACGCGATATATCGACGTGCTCGTTGGCAAAGCAGCCGTTTATTGGTTTGATAAGGGCGAAGCACGCGCACGCGATGCGCAGACATTTTGGCGGCAAAATATTTTTTGTCTTCAAAATATTTTTTGTCTTCTGAACAAGACACAGGCTGTGTACGAGATACATGGATGTGCTCTACAATTTCTTAAGTGTCAAATCACAAAGATTTACTCAGATGGATCACAATCAACATGAGGCACAAATGCCAATAGAGCAAAGGATGGAGATAACTTATCTTCTCCGTAGCAAGTTAATACTACTAATGTACTACCACACAGGTAGGCATAACATTCAGGTTCAATCAGTGACACTGAGGGAGATACCTACTTCCCCAACAACCTTAATTTGGCCCAAAGAAATAAGCTAAAACTTAACCTTTGGAAGAGTTTTTCCCAGAAAACTAAGTATAAGAAATTGAAAATAAACAAAATCAATTTGTTTTGGGACCCGCCATGCTATGGAAAAATTCTTACAACACTAAAAGTAAGTTAAAACATAGACCAGCTGAAACTTATATCCCCACTGCGATGCAGTCAGGATCTTTGCTGTCTTGCATTCTATTCAAACAAAAGCAAGAATAAATTTTACCATGTCTAATCTAGATAAACCATTCTTTGAATCTAGTCAATGATGTACTGCAGGACAAGTTCCTTATTTTGGCCATGATCTTCAACAGAAGATTGCAACAATGACAATTTAGTCAACACAATGCAAAAATCAATATGCAAAAGCCACCTGCAAACCCTGAATGGGAAAACTTTATCAGGCCATCCCATTACTACCATATTGGTTTGCACTGCTGTATGGGGAAAACCCATGAAACCCCTGGTAGCCAGGAACTACCAATACTAGAACCACCATAGGGTTTCGCAGGCAACAGCCTAACGACCCAGACGCAGCCCTGTCTAAGCGGCATGCTCCTTCTGACAAATAGAGGTAAGCCATGGTGGCAAGCTTATTTCCACTTTTTTCCTAAGCTAAAGGAAAAATCTGTGTTATAATTTGTTTATTTTGGGTTCTGTATGTTAAGGGTATAACTACACCTTTTCATTCAATAGAATCTTAAAATCTGTCCAAGAACTCAGTAATATGTTTAAATTAAAACCATTTAAAATATTTTAACATTGCCCAGAGTACCATCAATACACTGAAAATTTATTCAAGAACACAGTATTATGGTTAAATTAAAACCATTGAAAATATTTTAACATTGCTCACAGTACCATCATTAAATAAATTAAGTAATGGATATAGTCAAAAATTTAATCAGATTGTTAAAAGTGTGACAATCAAGCCAGTCAGTTATATAAAAAATCTATATTTGAAATATTTCATCAGTTTATAACAGTGTTATATTTACACGTCGAATGTATACTTACCCTCAAACGCATACAAACTATGTACAGTTTATTGCACAGGACATTTAGAGGTTTAAATAATTTAAGATTAAGATTTTTACATTTACATGAGTTCCAGACACATCCTTATGGATGTGTACAGTTTCACTTTAAATAATGAAAGTGGTTTTTAGCTTTCTTACATCAATAAAGCCTTTATTTTGTAAATTTTTAAATCTATTCTATAAATATATGGAAAAAATATAATTTTATGCAAATACATATTATGTACAGACAAATGCAAATGCATGAAGAGTTAATAAAAATTATCACATCTAATTATCACATTTACTCTCATATTTGCTACGCTCAGAGCATTAGAATGTAATACATGGAATTTGGGTACAAATGTGTACCAAGTTTTTTGAGCCAGCAAGGGGTATTTGTAACAGTTGTGTGTTTTTTGAGTACTTACAAGCTGTTTAGACCAAACACTTTCTATAAATGTTCATATATTATGTACATTGATATGTACATACATAATACATAGGTACAAATATACTTATTGCTACGCCTGTTTCCATAGGGGAAAATTAATTTCTACTTGCTATGATTCTGACAAATCTTTTCTTTTCGCTTCTTTAGGCTGCAAGTTTTTAATAACTCTTTTCATTATTACAATGATTCAATTAGTCAAACATCTTAAATTCAGTATTCTTATGAATTAAACCTAAAAATTTTCGCAATTTACTTACTTTTGACACTTCATAATTATGTAACATTAGTAGAAGCTTGTCCAGCTTCTTGCTATGCATGGGTGAATTTTGGAAACTGGAACAAAAATCCTGGAATTTTTATTTACTGTATCTAGTGTTAACTATGTTACCAGCATAATGATGGTCATCACAACTTTGGTTCTCTGTTATGGATTATTTTTTGGTTTTTGCAACACCCTGAAAGAAATCTTTCTTAATTATTATCTTCACCTTTCAGAGACCTGCTTCATTGTCAGATAATATAGAAACAGAGATATGCTCCAGCAATGCCGGCTTAAAATATCAGTACCACTACTGTCATTTGTAGAAATTATAATTGAGTCCTCAGCGGTGAGCATTGAGCAAACTCAATACAATAATTAAAATAACAATGATCCATTCTTTGTTTTTTGTTCCATATAAATGGACATTCCTCCTAAGAATGTTAATTCAGGTGCTTCAAATTTTTATAAATTTGATTTTATGTTGAATGGTGGCTCTAAAATAGGGGATGATGATTATATTATGAAGACCTACCACCATTGCCATATTAATGTCATTGTTTATTTATTTATAAATAAATATAAGATATGATTAAAGTATTAATAAATAAACATGAGATATGATTAAAGTATTGAATGTGAATGTGAATGACAGTTAAAAAACATGTTACTAGCTTTAAGTAGCTACTGCTACACAGAACAAATATTGACTTACTAGTCATGTTACTAGTTTTAAGTAGTTACTGCTACACAGAACAAGTATTAACTTACTAGTCATGTTACTAGCTTTAAGTAGCTACTGCTACACAGAACAAGTATTAACTTACTAGTCATGTTACAAGCTTTAAGGAGCTACTGCTACACAGAACAAGTATTAACTTTTAAAAAGTAAAGTACTAGAACTAAATAAATACAGACTTCAATATACATAAAGTTATACTGATATTGTTAAGACATTGAGTCTTAGATTTTTTGTAAACCAAATTAAATTAATCAAAGCTTTTGAACGTGAAAAAACTTCTGTTCTGTAAAACTTCTGTGATTTTGAGAAAACATTCGTAAAAAACCCATTGTTAATTCTTTCAAAAAACGACACAAATCTGTGACCTCATCAACAATAGTATGCTGGACCAAAAATATTTTTCTATTTTGGGGTAAAAAGGGAGTAAAATCTTTTAAATAAGATGATCTTGTTTGGGTGCGTCTCCTGGCGGCTTCCATCGTTGGCTTCGATGATGGGTCTGATCGAAGGCGTGCCGCGGCAGGGTGCAGTCTGGCTCGTGTAGCATGACGTAGCTACGTACAATGTTTTGCTATGCGGACTGGTCTGTCCTTTTGGGGACTGTTTTTTGCCTGCGCCTCTTGCGAATAGGATACTATATTAATAAATATAATGATATGAGACTTGAAATAAGAGACACCTTGTATCCTATGTAGAATAATTTAATTTTAAATTTGAAAGTTAAGGTGTTTGCAGGACAAACACAAGCCATCTAGCAACCACCAAGTCTAAAGGTGTGTCATTAGACAGACAGTTGACTAAACCAGTAGGTCTTGAACTATGTAGAGGTTCACATAATACCATTACTATTCATGTGATATCTTTTTGTTTTAGTTAAGAAGCGGTATTAATACGCCCTGTTTTGATTACATTTGATATTACATTTAACTTTATTTAATTTTCTTTTATGAATTATTACATTTTCATGTTCCTTTACTAAGGATATATAAAACAACTTAATTAAGTTTTCAAACAAATCTGTTTGACCTTTCCTATATTAGAAGGGGTTATCTTCGAAAGAAGCCTCACAACTTTTGTTTTAAGATATTATTATTGGCTCTGAACATCTGCATGTTTAACAATATACATCGAATACAAAGCCGATGTACAATAGGATGATCAAACGAGCTCACCTGAGTGAAGTTCGATCATTATTGTACGAAGGCTTTGTATGAAGATGTATATTGTCCCGCCCGCCCTTTACAATTTGTAAGTAACCCAAGTTGTGAGTCAAGCTCGTTATGGAGCTGCATGTTTAACAATATACATCGAATACAAAGCCGATGTACAATATATATCTTTATATATAAAACTAGCTGATGCGGCGAACTTCATATTGCGTTTTAGTTTTACATGGAAAAAGTTGCTGTTGTTTTACTCTCTGGGACGCGATTTTTACAAACATTTCATAAACAAATCAGATAAATCAATCGGTGCAGCTGTTCTTGAGTTTTAGTGAGACAAAGCAACCACGTTTATTTTTTACAAGTCGACCCGGCGAACTTCGTACCGCCTAACCTAATACTATTTTGTGCATGAATTATACTTATAAACCTTCCTCTTGAATCACTCTATCTATTAAAAAAAACCGCATTCAAAATCCGTTGCATAGTTTTAAAAATATAAGCATACATAGGGACAGACGCGGGGAGCGACTTCATTTTATACTATGTATTGATATTGATATTGATGATGATGAAATATACAGAAAGTGAAAATATAAGAAGAAGATATATTATGTATAGATAGACAAATCTGTTATGGCCTCCTAGACCGCCACTGTACTATTATGATGATGATGTCCGGGTTAAGAATATCCAGATCCGTAATACAGGCTTAGAAATTCCATAGAGATGGAAAAT
Organism: Euspilapteryx auroguttella; assembly: GCA_951802225.1. Lineage (NCBI taxonomy): Eukaryota > Metazoa > Arthropoda > Insecta > Lepidoptera > Gracillariidae > Euspilapteryx > Euspilapteryx auroguttella. The sequence continues at coordinate 6,097,773 of OX637645.1, forward strand.
GGCGTGATCTCTGGAGAGACTCTAGATTATAGATAGCCAATAAAACCTGTATTATTTCATTTTGTTAAAATTCTTTGAAATCTAGAAGAGTAAGTTATCAAAGGCACAAAATTTTGTTCGTGAAACACGCAAAATAAGTCTTTAGCCAGAGAGTACATTATGTAGATGCACTTACATTGTTTATGCAAAACATTTTTGTGAAATTCAAGAGTTCATGGTTTGTTTGTAAAGTGGTTTCTACTTTATTTTAAGGTTTTTAGGGATCGGTATGAGGTAATAAAATATTTTTCAGATGTTGCATTCAAAATCTGTAGTTTAAATTAAAAAATATTAAATTTAATTTAGACTGAATTATTTTTATTATTTTATAATACTTATACTGTATTTTAATATAAATACATTGAATCTACTTAATATATGACACATAAGTTTAAAATACAGCCTTGTTATTTTACCTTTTTGTAATTTTAAAATCATGATTAACTACATCGTACTGTGAAAAATGTCTGCTAAAATAAGGAAAGCTTAAAAAGGTGATACAGTGTGATAATTGTTTATCGTTTTAAACGTAATTAGGTAGGGCACTGGGCACTTGACTGCTCCGGGCTCAGTTACCAGTGATTTGGACTGAGACGCGAGTGCACCGTGGTCGATTCCCAGCATTGTTATCATAAATATCGATGTTAGTTTGCGGTCTGGGTGTAATGTTCCTTGAATTTTGCGTTTATACTAGAGTTTTGAATACATAATAAGTATAAATACAAACCTTATTTTCTGGCGCCATCTGATAAAACCTTTGAGTTTTTTCTCGCATTTACCTTTACATTTTACCATAGAACTCACCTGAACCGCATTCATCTCAGTTATAAACTGTCCAGTAGCAATTTCGGGGCATCAAAGCCCCTGAAATCACTGAGCTCAACATCACGGCAGTAGCAAAGCAAACATCTCAGTCATAGAGAGTGTACCACGATGTTTTGCAAATATCTGTAACATTCCAGATTTCAGAATGTTTATAATTTTGATATAAAACTTAGTCTAAAGTAAAAAAAAAATATTTCGTAACTCTGTAAAAAAAACTTACGTAACATTTTTTTCATTTTATCTTGTGTGGCTTTATTCACTGTATTTACTTTTGAGCTGTAAAGTCTTCATTCGTATTTATTTTGTTTTATTAGATGCATACAATGATTTAATAGTTTCTTATAGAAATAAATTATTTTTTTTGGTTTCAAAAACTCTACTAAATCATTTATGAAGGGTTGATCTCTACAGGAACAAGACAAATAACTGAAACAGTTATTTTCTAATCTATACCAATATTTATAAAGAGGAAATATTTGTTTGTAACGAATAGGCTCCGGAAATACTGAACCGATTTGAAAAATTCTTTCACTGGTAGGGAAGCTACACTATCCCCGAGTGACATAGGCTATATTAGATTTTCAAAATAATTAGGGATCCTTACTTAAACTCGAATAATGTACATTTTTTACCCTGTTTACATATTTTGACAGTTGGTGGTTAGGCAGGCAAAGGAATATAGTCCATACAGCCAAGACAGTTGGTGGTTTGTTGTTGTTGTTTGTTATTTTTATTAAGCCCCTTCTGGATAGTCAAAAGAACATATCACACCTTCACATTTCTTCACATTCTTAAATTCTGTGGCGTAACGAAGTTCGCCGTGTCAGCTAGTAATTTATAATTCTATTTTTAACAAGAAATCAACCGGTACATTGTAAAACAAGTGAAGATCAATTTTATATCGTTATAACATGTCTTAGTTTTAAATAATCATTAGAACACAGAGTTATCCGTAATCTTCATAAAAAAAGACAGTAACCGGCTAGTATTATAACCAGCCAGTATCTTCATGTCGGCGTAGACATAGGTTCATATTAAAACTGTGGAGTTTTAATTTGGAGTTTCAGGGTCGTATGGCATATCAGCACTTGCCTACAAATTTATAATCGTCTTGTTGGTTCCCATTTATATATCTTTAGACATGCAATCAAATTTACGGTTCCGTAAATGTGCAGATATAATAGTTTAGCTGGCTGCTCTAATGTTAGCTTTAATAAAGCAGTAGCTACTCGTAATTAGTTCGCTCAAAGCACGTCCGTTGCAAAGCAACGTCATGATCTACTAGGAGAAAGCTAAACAGATTCCTTTAAACGAATCTTCGACAAAGGAAATTTCCTAGATAATAATACAGTTTACTGTAGTAAAAAGCAAAGCTTCATTATTGTAAAACAACTTAGAAAAGTAAGTTATTATGTTATAACCAGACACTATAACCCAAGGTTCTTGCCGTGAGTATAATAATTAAAATCCTTCATATTTTTTTTTACTTTAATATATTATTTTGTATGTTTTAATAAATTGTTTACTATATATATATATATATATATATATAGTATCGCGGTGTAAAGCGGACTGGAAAACCACCACCGTATTTTTCCCATAGGGCAGCAGGTGCTTTATTGAAAAACTGAGGAGCCGTACTGCGATAGCCGAACCGCCTGCCAAGCGTGGCAATTACGGCAAACCCCACTCATATTTTTCTCCTTGTGGTAATCTGAGAGGCATATTTTCAACTGGACGACTCTCGGCTGAGATGATCACAGTTCCACGATGCATTGAACTAAACAGTAAACGGAATATGTACACAGTAACAGCTTTCTCGGAATCAAAATTTCCTTCCTTAGATATTTTCTATAAGACATTTAAAATTTTTGATCCCCGTAGTAATTAACAATTTCCAACTTATAATTGGATTGAAGTCATTGGTAAAGAGGCACCGTGAAAGGAACGTAACGTCATTCAGGCGAATAAACGCGTTTTGGCTCATTAACGTAATGAAATCTGGGAAAATGTGCCCAAAATTAGCTACCTGCCTTGCTCTCTTTTACATGGATGACAGGCTCTGGTTTTAGCAAGAAGTCGACACAGTCCGACAGTTGCACAGTGTGGAGATTACTAACAATTATAATAATTTTGTGTCTAAGTATTTTGTAAATATTTACGCTTGAAAAACTTGTCAATATTTGTTATTTTTTTGTATTATATGAGAACTAGAGGCTGCCCCGCGGTTTTTCCCGCGCAGATTTATCATAAACACAAAATCCCGTTTTTTCCCGTTTCCGTGGGAATTCTTAGTGCTCACCTAACTCCCCAAGGAACCCACGTGCCGATTTTCAGCTTTCTACGCCCAGTAGTTTCGGCTTTGCGTTGTCTTTCAGTCAGTCAGTCAGTAACGGAAGAGTTTTGGGGGGGGGAGCGTTTCGTAAGCCCTGTAGGTCCGTACGTAAGAATAGGTCTACGGAATGCCCTGCCTGTCTTAAGAGGCGACTAAAAGGGGTCTTTGGGGTCGTGAGTGTGAAGGGTGGGGGCCCGACACACACACTCATCAAATGGCCCCGAGATGGGCGGCGGCACCGCTTGTGATACTGTTGGCTTGGGAACAATATGCCCTCCCCGAGCTCGAAGCTGATAGCAGCCGAGCGTGGAAAGGACTCCGGACGCGTGGTTCCAGGGGTGCTTCCCAAAAGCGCCAAAACGGCCGCGGGGAGTTTTAGTGGGTTCGAGCCCCACATACCCCCGACGCTCCCCCGAGCGCCGGGAAATGCGATAGGCATTACTCATTACCCCCCGTTACAAAAAAAAGGGGGCGTTTCGTTTACTAACTCAGGGAATAGTACCTTTTCTTAAGCCTAAAGGGCTTCTCCAGTGTAACTCCTTTATTTAGGCGTAGAAACTTTTGACGAGTACCCTGCAGCCCCTGGGGGAGCCGCGGGGTTATGTGGGGTTCGCACCCACTAAAACCCCGCCGGTGTCCTCCTCGGCTGTTGACAAGGGGGTCACGGGAGATTTTTCGAGTTTTATGTTCAACTCCGCGACTCCAGTGCTACTCCTGGCTAGTCCGCGTCTTTGTCGCGTGGTCACTACTTACAACTAAGTATCTGTTCATAAGTTCACTGATAATTTGTTAGTATTTTTAACAAAAAACAAACCAGCAATAAAATTAAACCTATTAAAGCATAAAAAGTTTCCTCCACAATATTAGCTCAGACTATCCACGGCATTCAGGAAGTATCTCCCGAGAAATCAGGAGAGGTTATTGCGGCTCCCTTCGCGTACCTGAATAGCGTTGTACTTTGCCTCGCGTCTTTTATAATGCGAGAATTCGTGGGAGTGGCAATTCAATAGGCGGCGTCGTCGTTCTAATTCGTTTTAAAATACGGAATGTTTTTTTTGTATAATACTGTACCCACTAATACCCTGAAGGGCCAGTTTACAGCGATGCTAGCGCCATTTGCTAAAAAAAAATCTTCTAAACTAAGGCAAATATCAAAAATGTAGCACAGTATGACACTAGATATAGCCTAGTATTTTTAGTGCATTGTTGTATAGTTTTTAGGTTAAAGACCAAAGTATTTAGCACCCAAAATTGGGCACTTTTAGCAACAAGCTGTGTATAATTTTGTTCTTTTAAGTTAGGACTACTTTACTGTGCTCAAAAAATACTAAGCAAGATTTTCTAGTGTCATACTGTGCCACACTTTTGATATTTGCCTTAGTTTAGAAGATATAATTTTTTTTCGAGATTGGCGCTAGCATCGCGGTAAACTGGCTTTTAATAGCTTTTTTCTTTCTCAAATTCGTTCTAAATAATGAAAACTGTCTCGCAAAATATTATTGGAACAAATTCTACTTTCATAGTTAACACTCCCAGTCACCACTTACTTTTGTTTTCAGTTTTTGAAATCCTAAAGAATAATTTACTGAAATATCTATTTTCAATATCGTTATCTGTCATCCTGTGGTTGGTTGCCCAGCCAACTTCGCTTCTCCTAAATCAGCCGCAAGACCAAATTGGACAAGTTATTTTAGTTATTTCTGACTTTTCCGTTTAATTTTATTATTATTTTGTTCACGTATGAACATTTCAATACAATATAAATAGATAATCTAACAAAAAAGAATGAATTCTGCCCGTTATGGGGTACCTAACCAGAAGAATAATGAGCTACGTAAAATTAGGGGTTAATTTATATATACATAATTATATTGATATCGCTTTTATGTATACCTATTCAAAAAATACAAAATAATGAATCCTTTTTAATATTGTAAAGATGCCAAATGAAACCATTATAATTCCTTTACAATTAAAATCCACCCGCGTCTGGATCAGTCCCTCCAAATTGAATATTCAAATGGAATTATAATAAATCAAGGTTGCTGTTGCGTTCCAGTTTGAAACGATTATGAAAGGCACCTGTGCTTAGCTAAGCTTATTACAAGACCTCTTTATTTATTATCTATTTACTATCTACTCTACTATATATATAATAATTAATCGTGGTTCGTTTGTGTCGCTAAAACTCCAGAACGGACCAACAGATTTAGCTGATTTTGGTTTTGAAATGTTCGTAGTAGTCCAGGGAAGTACAAGTACAAATATTTTCTCACCTTGTATTACAAGGTAAGAAAATATGGAATAATGGAGGGAAAAGTTAGTAAAAACAACAATTATTTTTTCAACACGAAATAGTCATACACTTACGTAATGCCTGAGAATCTTTACGCACTATGTACTCAATTACTAAATGAAGTCATGTTTCAAGGAACACATTTATTATGGTATAATATCGAAAATATTTTGTCGAACCTTGAGTGTCTAACGTTACTAAAACGATTTAAATTATAATGAGGAAATATGAGATTTGGTACCTACTCAAATTTATTCTAAAGAGTGTATTTCAAGGAAAGAATTATGTTTTAGCTTCTACTGTAAGGCTATTTTTGCAAAGAAAGGAAGAGATTATAAAAATAATGTTCATTTTATAAACTAGAAGGAAACATTTCTGTAAAATTCCTTTATTACTTACCTCCGTTATATTTAGTAAAGTTTATTATACATTTCTATGAACTAGATGTTAAATAGTTTACTTAAATATGTACGAACAGAATAATGTGGTAAACGAAGTACGAAGCAGGAAATCCTAGCTAAACAGAACAAAAGAGCTAAATAAACATTAGAGCAGTCTAATTTAGTGCAAACTGGAAATAGCTCATGCGAGAATTTGCCGACTTTGCTAATACAATACGCGAACACAAAGACAACTCTCATATCCGTTTTGGCGAAAATGCATGTCTGTTACCTTAAAATAAAAATAAACTTTATTAGGTATGAACTAATAAATTAAATTGATACTATAGGATATATATATATTGATATAGAATTCATCAAAACACATAGTACATACTAATTAGGTATTATCCATTATTATCAACAAAAAAATATATAAAAAGTTTGTTTACTTACATTTCTGTTTGTAAATACAGTATTTCAATCAAATAACACAAATATATCAAGCTCTTAATAATTATATCGAATGAATTCCATACTTATGTACTTACAGCCCTACCAAGTAAAAAAAATAAATGTTTAGTTGGGGGAACGTAGGTCCGTAAGCCGCTTTATGCACTCTCACATCTCACCGGTACTAATGGAAAATATTTTTATAATGCAGAACGTTGAAAAGCCGGATATTCCGGCGAACGAACGGTCCAGATAAACAAAACGGGGCGGTGGTGGCCTACGATCGGCCATTATTAAACAAAGTTCTCGGCTGAAACAATGTACATGCAACAAACCGACTGGCGGCTTAAACTCGATGGAACGCTATTCGTTTATTTTGCCATAAACCTGGAATATTGACTTGTAAAGTCTGGATAAAAAAATACCGCATTCAATGCAAGCTATATTTTCGTTGAATTTTCTTGAAAGATTTACTATAAATACCTCTGCAAATTGAAGTAATATAAATATATTTTATCGCAACGCAGATTAAATTACTGAAACGTTGAATTTGTCAGAGTTTGTACCTACTAAACTGCTATAAATCCCTTTTTTTCTCTTTTTTATAAAATCTTATATATACTTATAAATACTTTAATTCAATACCGTTCTCGGTTCCGATATGAACCTAGTTATGGTAGTTAATAGTTAAAAAGTGGTTTCAATGGACATACCTCGCCCACAGATCGCCACATCTAGAACGAACTTTCACACAGGTCGTCTGACCAGCTTGTGGGGAGTCTACTCCGCATCTTCCGGAGCGTGGTCGCCGCATATGTTGTATGAGCTATGTACCCTGTTTTTGTGGATACCCATAAGATTAACAAGCGTTCGAATATAAATGATAATACATTTTTTTTCACTGTAATCTTGCTCCTCTTCTCTAATTAAAAACAATAAATATACTTGAAATATACTTTAGCAAGATTACAGTGAAAGAAAGTATGCAGGTTTTTTTTTATTTACTAAAATAACCAAAAGATTGGAACACCCAATTCTCCGAATTAAGATATAAATAAGTATAAAAGTAATTAATGTAAAGTGGCTATTATCAGGTAGGTAGCGGTGACTGTGAACTTTGAGCGTTGAATAATAGAACCGATCTATTAGCCGGAGACGTTGGGAGTTACAAAACTGAAAATGGAAGGAGGGAGCCTGACAGAGGCTGAGACTGAGGCCAGGGCGGGCGGCGGCGGCGGCGGCGGGCGGCAGCGAAGCTAGAATTTAAATTCAAAGTTACTGAATTCCTTGTTTAAATAGGTATTGATTTTCAAAAATATTATTTCAAATGCATTTTAACATTAAACTATTTTAACCTTCATAAATACCTACACTTACACAAAAATAACCAACGTGACATAATAAAAAAAACTATAAGGTAAGCATAAGGTAAGTAAGTAATAAGTATTTCGACCTTATTATAGATAGGATAATTAAAAAACCAAGCAAATCCTAACTGAACTATAAATAATTGCGTTTTGTTATTTGTATAAAACGAAGTTTCGAAAATCTCTTAAATAAGGAATTAAAGAAATCTATACTTCATAGTACTGACGCTAAGGTCCGGGTCTGATTCTTGCTTAAAAATTGCTAAACAGTCAATTATCTCGTATACTAAACGCTACTAGCTACGAGTATAGCGAGTTTGGGTATATATTGTGAGTGTGATACATTAATAATTAAAATTCAATTTAAAATAAGAAAATAACTACCTAAACGTAAGTAATTTAAAATATAAGAAAGAAATCGTAAGAAAAAACAACCTATATCTGTAAAAAATACATTTTTAAAAGAACAATAAAATTTCTCGATCCTTTCTAAAGCAAGATGCCAGCTAATATACAAGAAGTACAAAGAGGAAATAAAAGTATTTACGACAGCAGCTCCATTGTCCCTCCATACATTCACGCCGAAACGGTAGCAAATAACCTAATAGACAGTAAAAACACACTAAAACTTATTTATAGTTCGTTACAACGAGGGTCGTGAATACGAGAGTACCTCTGGCTTTTGTTTTAGCTAATGAAAAATCATAGGAAATTAACAAACAGTTGTATTTTCATTTAAGCCTAGAATTCCCTAATGGTAAATCAGATCCACCCAAGTATTCAAACAAGAATCTAAGGCTGACATTCACAGACAGTTTTTGGAGGCTACTCTACTCAATCGAGTATGATACGCGGACAAGTCATTCCTGGATCAAGCCGTCTAGTACTCCGTTGAGCGTATGCGTCTTGAAGTCGGAACTCGACTCGGTCTTTTATATCTGTCGTAGGAAGATTTGATAATTAGATTTTTTGCAAAAAAAACTAGGGATTTTGCGAAAACCCGGATAATTTGATATAAGGATTATTTTTTTCCAATAATCCTGACAAAAAGCAGCTATATTTTGCAAAAAAAACTCAGTAAAATTGAAAAATTTTATACCTTCCTTAACTCTGATTGGCTAGATTACATTGCTTATTGTCCAACTCTTATTCTGAATGGTTCTCTGTAGCGACAAAGGTATTTTAACGAACCAATCAGATTAAGAGTTAACTAGCCAGCAATAATGAACCCATTCAGAGTTAAGGAGGGTTTTAAAATTTTTCAATTAAGTACAAAAAAACTACTTTTTGTCAGGAAGATTGGAAAAAAAGTAATCATATTATCTAATTATCCGAGTTTTCGCAAAATCCCTAGTTTTTTTTTGCAAAAAAAAAATTATCAAATCTTCCTACGATATTAGCAACTGAAGTGAAAAACTATTAAAGTTTAATTTTGACACTGGAGTGCGAGTTCGAGCTGCATTTAACTGTGAATGCCAGCCTAAGCATTTTTCTACGTCCTAATTTTCATGATGTTCATGCAGTGTACCCAAGAAGTAATTATTGTAGTTTTAATAATGTTAATGTTTTTTTTTAATAAATGCCAGTAATGAAAGCTTTTTCTTTCAGAGATCAAATAAATGAATGCCTTTAGTAGACTTCAACTAAACAAAGAAGGAAAATAATGAATTATGTGATAGATGACCGTTACAATTACAGAAGACTTCAGCAGAGCACGCGGACAAATTAATTGTGCGAGAGTAATGTGCTACAGGAATTGTTTATTTTTTTCTACGAAAACAAAATAAAGCATGAAGTTCCTTTGAGTTTACACACAGGGATTTTACAAACAGACAAAATATTGGGTAATATCTACAATTTATGAAATATAATATAAATATTATAATTATAGTTTGATTCTAATAACTCCTGCGCGGTCAGAATGGCGACAGTTTGGTCCAGCCAGATTGATACTTAACTGATTGATACTACACTTAGCTACACAACAGAGCCTTAAAAATTCTTAGCAGGATTATCTAATTAGTCAAAGACGCATATTTTTTATTTCGGCCATGGCTTAGAAGATATTAATTATTTATCGAAGTAACGCTAGTTTCGCCCCTTAGGAGTCAGTTTACAGCGATGCTAGCGCCATTCGCAAAAAAAAGTAATATCTTTTAAACTAATGCAAATATTAAAAATAAAGCACAGTAGTATTTTTAGGGCACTGTATAGGTTTTAGGTTGAAGACAAAAGAAAGCTACAAAGTGTTGTAAAAGTGTGACTAAAAGTGGCCACTATTGGCAACAATCTGTGGATTATTTTGTTCTTTTTACTTAGGACTATTTTGCTGTGCTCAAAAAATACTAAGCAAGATTATCAGTGTCATACTGTGCCACATTTTTGATATTTGCCTTACTTTAGCAGATATACATTTTTTTCGAGAATGGCGCTAGCATGGCTGTAAACTAGCTCTTAAGTAGGTATTACTTTCCTAATGTGGAAGCACGGTCTCCCCCCAAACGCATGTTCTAAGAGAGTTATTACTATAAGAAAAAAATAATGTTTTATTTGATTTGAAGAGGGAGGTTGTTGTTATAAATTGTTAAACTAATTAAAACAAAGACTTTTAATGTTGTGCGAGCAACAGAGGGAAGGTACTTTTTTGGTAAGTATTCATATATCCTATAGAGTACTCTTTATTATGCTGTGCATATAGGTTGCCTTGGCCCACAGCGATATACAGACAGATGGCGCTCTCAACCGATATTATGTTTTGTTTTTGTCTCTCACTCACCCCATTGAGAGAAAGAAGTTTATGCAATATTTTTAATTATTTTATTAGAAGGTTCCTCCTTTAATAAGATTTACACCAAATTACACCAAGGTAAATTCTACCCATGTATAAAAATTACAGAAAATACAAAAAAAAGTGTTTTATTCATTCAATAGCTGTTTTCAATATCGCAATTCAAGACAAAAAGAGCTCGATGGGCGTGCATCAATAGCACGCTTAACGTAGCAACTATCGTTACAGCAGCGACGGAATTCAAAGCCAACAAAGAACTTAAATAAAATTGAGAGGTACGCGGCAAGATTAAAAATCGAGCGAACGGCGACACAATGAAAATATTTTTTCACAGTTCGCTTTCAGTCGGAGCTTTGTTTGAAGTTCGCCGTTTTTACTCCCCATACGCCCCATTTTCTCTCGGAGGAAAATATTGCGTAATGAATATTCCGCTCTGATTTAACTCACTGTGCAGCGTTCCGGCGATGCAATATGTTTGCAGGATGCGAGAGTGAACCAACTTGCATTGCACAGGGCGGGCGGGGCAAAAGCCGCGTTGATTTGGCCAATAAAACGTTTGCCGTTAAAAACATATCCACGGATACTTTTTATCATAGGTACCGGAATATTTTACACACTGTGTTGTGCTGGAATATTTTACACACAATATACAGGACCAATGCCTGCAAAAAAAAAAATAAAAATAATTAACCGCGCTCACATCTGGGCCCTATTTAATATAACTTAAAAGTCCAAATTGTGATAAAAGTGACATATTTGTAAGGTTTTTTTACAAGTGCTGTTTAATAAAACTTACAAATATAGTAAAAATGTTACAGGTAAAAATTAACCTCACAATTTGTTTTAATTACAAGTGCTGTTTAATATTACAAGTGCTGTTTAATAAACCTTACGTTAGAATTTTACAAGTAACAATTTCTATGACATGCGATGGACTTCAAAAATATCGAAACGATGTTTGCAAAAACATGACAATATAGCATTAGCAGTAGAGAATTAAAGTTTCTGGCTGGAATATAGAATATAAAACAGATGAAAACAGAATGATATTCAACATTTTAAAATAGTGCGGCCTGAAAATTATCAATGAATCAAATTGTATTATAACTAGAACTAGTTCTAACAAACTACACTAATGAGGGGAGTTTTATTCGGTATGTAATCGACGTTAAAACGTTCCATACAAGTAAGTTTTTTTTTTTAATTTTCGAAAACTGTATAGATATCGAGAATTTACGTGCAAAATGTACAATACGGCCACCCCACCCATATAAATCCAATGAGTCGATTCCACAGAACAAGAGAATACAATAGAAATAGCATCATGAGCTTTTAGTACTGAAACCAGTGTGTCCAAACTCACACATATAAACCAAACGCTCACTATGAAATCCAAGCTACCATTGGTGATTAACGACAAAGCCGAAAAGATCTACATCACAAAACTTTGAAGTAGACTATGAACCTTTTTTACAAACAAACAAAGATCAAGATCAAATAACAATTATGAAATACTTAAGATAATGATGACATACATATGATAAAAGAATGAAATTAGGTTTTTCCAAAGACATGGTAGAAAGCTATACATCCTCTTTGCTTTAAAATCCTCACGCATTGTTCCTAGTTTTACTATTCGACGCTAGATGGAACTACAGCTTTTGTACTACCGCTACTAAACACTAGGTGGCTACGTCGAAAAATGAAAAACTAAGCTAGGGATGTACATATTGCGGGAGAATGTTTGTCGATGAGAAAAACCTATCGATATACAACTTTCTTTCATATGGCTACAGTTAACAATTACTTTTTTTTACGAAAATCTATGTGTATTCTACGCAAACGGCCTTCTTGGTGATTGGCGATGTATTGGTATTATCATATGAAAAAACCAGTCGCTCATAGAACAAAGTTTATTTTAGTGTACAGTTTAATTTTTATTTATTTCCAATGTCGTTTTGTATTCAACAGCTGTTATGCTTCGCAATAGAGATTCAGAAATAAAAATGTGTTTAGTTATAAAATCTTCGTCACTGTTTGACAACGGTCGTATTCCCAAGCGACGGAAGACGATATGTATTTAAGGAGGTTAAGTGCATTTTCTGCATGCGTAATTTAGTAGAATTATGATTTTTGATTCAGGTGTTTCCGTGAAATCGACAATTAGCGAATCTGCATGCGCATGCGCGGGTTGTTACTGTTTCGACCCCCGGTCTTTCTACCCACGCACCTTTTTTTCTTGTTTCAACCCACAACAAATGGTCATTATTGTTTCGACCCACGATAAGTACCTACCTATTAAATACATTTAAGTAATATGTAAGGTTGTCAAAAAATAGATATTATATTTGTAAGGTAAGCCAAAGAAGTCCGAGAATTCTTTTGTTTTCGACTATTTAAAAAAAAAATCTTTAATTCTTTCAGATTTTCGGTATCCCCTTTAGCATTAAAGTGATTTTGTTTTTGGTAAAAATATAACAAAAAAATTAAGTTAAAAATAAAACACAGAAAACCGCAGATATGTTTAATTACTTTCGTACTATGAAATTTCACAAAATTTTGGTTAGTACGAGTAGGTAAGTGTTTTGTGAAGTGAAACAAACCTATCGCAGTTAACATTAGTATGATTTTGATCATGTTTTGCAAACTCTCCAAAATTAGGAATTGCACAGCGGGTTGAAACAGTACTATGAATGGGTAGAAAACGGACAAAAATAATGATTATTTTATGTTGGGTTGATTGTGGGTTGAAACAGGCATACAAATGGGTTGAAAACGGAAAAAATAATCGTGGGTAGAAAGTCCGTGGGTCGAAACAGGAACAACCCGCATGCGCATTATAATTTTGGGATAAGTACTGTACTTTAAATGAAGCTTTATTTTAACCAAAGTAAACAATTTAGGTAGATGGGTAGATAGACCAATAAAACAAGATAGGTTTTATATTTTTATTTTATTTTATCTTATTTAATATCGAAGTAAGTACTTGCTAATTCATTACTTGCCTTAAACTCTTAACTAATCTTGGTTTTTTTAATACATAATATTTAGCATTTTTTCTTTTCTAGGTATTGTTTATTGAAACTCCTCTTAGCTTAAGAAGCTTTCATAATGGCTCCATCTTCAAGTTTATGCTTAAGTGTATTAGGTTCTGAGCTTGGCCCAAGGTGATCCAGTAACAAGGCTGTAAATAAATGAAAAGAAAAATAAAATATAGCACACTATAAGAGTGACGACTTGTCTTTATACAATACTAGTCGACCCGGCAAACTTCGTACCGCCTAACCTATTATTAGAACGTGCATGTTTTATACTTATAAACCTTTCTCTTGAATCACTCTATCTATTAAAAAAATCCGCATTAAAATCCGCTGTATTTTTAAAGATTTAAACATACCTAAGGACTGATGCGGAAAGCGACTTTATTTTTAACATATTACAACATTATTGTAATATGGTGATGATGCTAATATAATTTCATTCATACGCAAGAGTCTAAGTTGAAAGATTCATATAATTTCATTCGTATTCAAGAATTTAACTTTAAAGTAAATCACATTTTAAACCGAAAAAAAGGTAGAGGTTTTCAAGTCGAAGCGAATACCTTTTTTTTTTTCACTGAAAATTATTATTATCGATAGATTTTTATCATAGAAAATTATCGATAGATTTTCATCATGTTGAGCAATAAAAAGTAAAAAGTAAAAAATGATTTATTCAATACAGGATACAAGATATCGCTTATTGAAAGTCAATTAGACTAATCTAATTAATATTGATACCTTATTTCGTAAAGTATCCTATACTGATAGAGGCGAGGTAGTTCAGGGTGCCCACTAATTGGCTCAGGCGAACAATGTTTGCCTTGCCTTACGACAATGGTCGCCTGGAGACGCCCCCAAACGAGCCCTCCTCTGTCAAATGATTCTACTCCCTTTCGCAATGATTTTACAGCGTAGAGAAGAAAGGGGTAACAAACTCTACTTTACAATTTCTCTTTTTTTTTTTTTGTTCTTATATATGTGACATTACAATTCAATTTACAATACAAAGAACATAAATTAATAATATTTAAAGTACATACATGAAATAATGAAAATATCGTGCAGAGCTAGACTACTTCCATGCGTCTTTGTCGTTTTCATAATCATCAACATTGTAATAAGCTTTCTTAATCAAACCTTTTTTGATACGAGTTTTAAACTCATTATCATTCAGGATCAAAATCTCTTCTGGGATCTTGTTATAAAATCTTACTTCGTTTCCTATAAAGCATTTGTTTGTCCGTTTTAGTCTGTTCTGTGGAATACTTAGTTTGTTTTTGCTACGCGTTCTAAGGTCTTTAATTTTATCACATTTTTTATCAAACATATGTAAGTTTTTACGAGTATACATAATAATTTCAAAGACGTACTGGGACGGAAGCGTCAAAATATCAATTTCTTTGAATTTTTGTCTGAGGGACTCGCGAGCTTTAAGCTGATAAATGTTTCTAATTGCGCGTTTTTGTTGTATAAAAATGACGTTAATATCTGCAGCTCTTCCCCATAGAAGCAAGCCATAGGTCATTAAGCTATGAAAGTAACTGAAATACACAAGTCTCGCGGTAGAAACATCAGTTAATTTTCTGATTTTCCAGATTGCGTACGCAGCCGAACTGAGCCTTGCCGCAAGATTTGAGATATGGGGGCCCCACTGAAGTTTCGAATCTAGAGTGATACCAAGGAATACAGTTTGATTTACCAGATTAAGCTTGTTATTGTCCAAATGTATGTCTGTATCATAAGCAGTCACATTTGGCAAGGAAAACTTAATGCAATTAGTTTTCTTTGCGTTCAAAAGTAAATTATTAGGAGTAAACCATTGAGAAATCTCCACTAATGTTTTGTTTATATCTAAGTTGAGTGAGTCACCTCGTTTAACTTTAAATGTTAAAGAGGTGTCGTCCGCAAAGAGGACAACATCAGTAAGTTTATCTAACATGTAAGGGAGATCATTTATGTAGACTATGAACAGGAAAGGCCCCAATATCGATCCCTGAGGTACACCAATCTTGATAGGACAACCTGCAGACACCGCACCACCCACGTCCACTCGTTGGTCGCGATCAGTAAGATAAGAGGCAAGTAGATCAAGTGATTTATCAATTAAGCCATAGTGCTGTAATTTAAGTAGCAAAGTCTCATGATCAACGCAGTCAAAAGCCTTCGAGAGGTCACAGAAAACCCCAATAGCATCGTGAGAATCCTCCCAGGCTCCATAGACATCGCTGATGAGTTTGTGACCTGCGTCTAAGGTAGACCGCCCTTTCCTAAAACCAAATTGATTTTTGTGTAGGAAGTTATTGACTGAGAAGTGAGACGCTAATTGTGCAAGAATAAGTTTTTCAAATATTTTACTTAAGGCTGGAAGAACCGCGATTGGTCTATAATAAGTGGGGTTTTCGGTATTTCCAGATTTAAAAATCTCTAACTGATTTCCATTATACTGTTGTCAAAATGTTCTAGAAAAAGTCATGAGTCTAATACCATAGATAAAGAAGAACGCTAAGAAGGTACAGTCACAGTCACAGGCTTCAATGAAAATTCAATTTTACTGCTCCGTAATTAGGGTGTTTTCATTTTCTCACTTATGGTTTTGTTTTCTTGTTCATGTATAATTTAAAATTTATTTAAAAATACAGTGAAATATTACTTACCGATGTAATGATACGGCATAATTAGTACTTTTAAGTCCCCAACTTTAATTTTTGCATTCCAACACAGCACAATATGGCATTTTAGTGGGTTTTTTTTCATATTTTTCCCGGTGGTTTGTTTACAAGAAGCATAAAGCAACTGAGCTTATCAAATCTGTCAAAAACTAAAATATGCACTGCAGAGCTAATGATAGGCACGCGGGCTCCGCCTACTCGCGATTTCTATTTAGAGAGAGAGAGCATCTTCCTTGTTCTGTGGTCGATTCGGATTGATGGATTATACAACACATGACGAATGTATTGAAAACTTAATGATGTTAGATTGGCATATTTTTTTTGGCAAAGGTCGATTATTGTTTAGTCCTAGTCTGATGTTTTCTTTTACGTGGTTATCTTGAAATATTAATAATAAAAAAATATCTAAAGTAAAAATCTTGTTAAAATAATAAAAAAATCCTTATCCGTCGTTATCCAGAGACTGTTCTTTCGAAAAAATATATTTCAAAATACTCTTTGATTTTTTGGACATATCCCATTCCGGTCGATGCCGTGCCGGCCTGTAGATAGAGATGCAGCTTTATTAGGTAACGAGCTATCCCGGCTTACTTCGTTACGCCATAGAATATAGATACTTCTGAAAACTTGGCTCTATAGACTATGTTCTTTTGCCTGGCCAGAATAGGCGAATAAAAAAAGAAAAACAACAATAAACCCAATAAACCACCTGTCAAAATATGTAAACAACGGAAAAATATTGCACCTTGGGTTACATTATTTGAGTTTAAGTAAGGATCCCTATTTTTTTTGTTAATCTTATATAGCCTATGACACTCGGGGATAGTGTAGCTTCCTACCAGTGAAAGAATTTTTTAAATCGGTTCAGTATTTACGGAGCCTATTCGTTACAAACAAACAAACAAATCTTTCCTGTTTATAATATTGGTATAGATAAGTATTTATTTATTGTGATTTTTTTCATGGTTATACATATTTGGCATGTTATAGGCAAGGAGCGACAACAGGAAATAGGTTATATAGTATGAACATTACAAAACGCAGTCTAAGAAACGGTTACATGAATGGAAATCAACGATTTCCGGTGTCATCACTACTGAAATTGAAAGTTGATCCGCACCAGTGCGTTTAACTGACTTGCAGACATTGACGTTTTCTTAAATTGTTATTCAGAAGTTTGTCTATATAATGGAGATAAGCAAATAACATATTTTTTAAACTTCTAGCTTGGATATCTTTGTACCGCCCTTGTACCGCCTAACAATTTTATAATTTAACTGAGAAAGTGGAACAAACATCGGAACATCCCACAACACTTTTCCATTTTTAGTTCTTTAAGTATTATCATAAAATAAGTAGTGTTAATATGTTAACCTACGATTCTCTAGCAACTGCAGATAAAACATGCTTAAAAAGATGGCCTTATATGAAGTAACAACTATTTTTGTTGACTTTTGATTTGAATTTGATTTTATCTGAACTGCATCTACTGTTTTTTTTTATCAATACATTTTAATTTGCCTTATTATATTAATAAACCTTATTCCGACAAAAATCAAGTTAAGTAGAAAACGTAAATAGGTTTTTATTCTTCTTTTAATTGTTGAGTTAAACATCTTTACAAATTTCATAACGCGTCTTTGCATGGAATTTGCTTCAAAATGTTCTGGTTTCGATTTCATAATAAGGCTTATTAAGGCTGCCATCAGACGGACCACTAGACCACGGTACAGATCCGACCACCGACGACCAAAGACATACTCAACTGCATGCATTCGCACCCACACACAACTATGGTAGAACTAGGCATTCCATGCAGAATCATCATCATCATCATCATCATTTCAGCCGTAGGACGTCCACTGCTGGACATAGGCCTCCCTCAAGGCTCTCCATCTGTCTGTACCGATCGCAGGTGGCCTGCGTCCAGCGTGGACCCGCAGCCTTGCGCAGATCATCCGTCCATCTGGTCGGTGGACGTCATACGCTGCGCTTGCCGATCCGTGGTCTCCACTCGAGAACTTTTCGGCCCCAGCAGCCATCTGTTCTGAGGGCTATATGACCTGCCCATTGCCACTTCAACGAGCTTATCCGCTTGGCTATGTCGGTGACCCTGGTTTCTCTGCGTATGTCCTCATTTCTGATTCGATCCCGCAGAGAAATCCCGAGCATAGAATGCAGAATAGTGAATTTAAACCTTACAAACAGCTCCAAACTTTAAAATGCAAAGTAATTACACCGTGATAAAATTCATAGTGTTGGGGTAGTGAATGAAATGATTAAAAATTACCCACTCATTCATACTATGTGAGTAAAAAATACAAGCCGTCGAGTTGCGTAGCTCATGTCAGCTGAGTAGCTTGTTAAAGTAGGTAAAAAATCAGGTAATGGGATCCAGCTCCACAATATCTGGAAAACTAAAATAAGTAGACAATCGATATAATATATGTAAAATATTTTATTTTTTTGTAGAGTACTTATTTTTGGGTAATGGAATTCATTGAACTCGACGAAACAAGACAATATATTGTAGGCAAAAATGTATTTACACACAGATCTAAACAATCAAGTAGGCACAACTTCGACATACATATGCCATTACTTAAGAGGTCTTGATGTCGACGATTCTGGCAAGAGTTGTGTGATTTTTAAGGATTTGGTCACAGTAACGAGATGTGTGGTACCGGTGCACATCTTGCCTCTTGCAGGCTTTGGGTTCATGCCTCCTGCGCAAGATGAGATGACTAAAGCTTATTTGTGCGATAAATGCTAAGATTCGTCAAAGGCACTTTTTTTTACTACTAAAGCATAATTTCTAATATTAAAAACGCCTTAACTTTAGATTAAACGTTAAACTATGTAAAAATATTTTTTTCGTACAGCATGCAATAAAATTTTCTCAGTATCACACTTCTTACTAAACTGACTCTTATTACCCTTTTTTATCCTAAACCAGGATATCAGGGAACGGATTGTTTCATCCTCAAGCAAATGTAAAATGTTATTTTTTTAATAAAATTGTAAGTAATTAAATAAATAAATATTACAGAACACACTTGTCAAAAAAATAATGAGCGCAGGTAGGTTACCAGAGATTTGAGTACCAGAATAAAAGAAAAAAAAACTATCTTCAAAAGTAACGACAAAATCGCCTTGAGTTAATACAACACAACTTCCTCAATCCCACAATTTTAAGCCTGTATAATCTTATTTACCGAAAAAGTAGTGACAGACGGATTATGGTTTATTCATATACACTTTGTAAGGTACTCTGAATGTTCAGAATCTGAAAATGGGCCGACTTAAGCGCCAACTTAAGACTTGTTTTATCGCATTTTCATTGGATCTTTGACTTTGCACTTGTTATGTGATCTGCGTTATGTTTTCGATTTTTTACTATCTTGACCATCGTTCTAATAAGGTAAGTACTTTTTATATTCCACTGCAGAGTGATTGCCTCTACAATCTTTTTTCCAGATAGCTCTGTACTTAGGCTGTCAGTGTTATGATCTGAGGTCAGTCCCATTCAAGTCTCCCCAGCATTAGTTTTGATTTTTACGGCTAATCTTGAGCAACAAGTACAACTTGCACGTTGAAAATAATTTTATAAATTTATATTTTTGATATAAACTACAGAAATTTTTCAATTATAATTTCGGTAAATTGCAATTTAAGGTGAATTGAAACTTACTCTGTAAATCCGTGAGAATAGCAAACGACTTCGGAGCTGGCTCAATCGGTACCGTTCATTGAATCAGGAATTTGGTATGAACCTCAATCCATTAGGACGAGGGGCGCATCACGCACGTGTTGTTGGATTAATTGAATGTCTACTCCATCGCCGCCCGCTTCTCTTCACCCTCAATCGTTATTTATAAATAGTGCAAACAAATATACGGTGGATTTGCAGACTTCACTTACTGTGGATGATTGTCGTCCATGTTTCTCCCCTCTGAGACATTTTTTTAAGTTCCTAATATTTTTTATAAGGTGCGGGCTCGCGGGACCGCGGGTCTGACGCGGCGCGGCGCAGGGAGGTGCGGGCGGGGGGCGGGACGTGTCGCCGCGGCCTCTCCGCAAGTTTAGTACAGCGCTCAGCCAGAGTATCGGGCGCGCGGCTTTGCAGCCGACGACAATCTTTATATTCTTCGTTTATTTTCTTTTTTATTCGTTTCATTTGACGCCGGGCGCCTGTGTGATAACAATTTAGAGTCTCTAAATGATTAAAATTACTTTCTGTAGATATCCTCCAATTTTGAAAATACATTGTCACGTGTGGAACCAATAATTGCCTGTTCCGGAATTTTAAAGGTGTTTATAAACGCAAACGACCTTGAATTACTACAGGTAGAGCCGGTTGGTCTTCAAAACGTGCCATTGTGAAGTTATAGCAGTTTCAAAAGTTAATACTTTATAAAAGTTGTGGAAACGACGACTCAGTGCCTGTCAAGTGCTTCAAGCTGCTTAAGAAGGGCAGGAGGTCTCGCTGTAACCTTACATTTCAGCTTCTAACTGTGATTAGTGATGGTGGGGAAGTAACTCTACATAATAAACATAACCTCCGTTTGAAACCGGCGGCATGTGTTGTTCGTGACATGCGCAGTGAGCTTTACAAAAATTATTAATGAGTTACTGATAATTTCATAAACAAACAGTGCGACGACGGTTATTTAATGTCGGTGCTTTAGCGCTAAACAAGAAAAGCAGAAGTGTTGGAATTTGTTCTGAAGTTCAATGTTTGATTTCCTTCAACGGTTTTGGATTTGCTCAAAGGATAACACTCACCTGTGAGATTTAAAATATCTTAGTACCTGCGCGCGCACCGGGCTTTGTTATAAGGTAAGTAAGAGAGACTGGATTTAAAAACTACTACAAGGAATCAAATGAACTGACCGACAAAGTTTGAAATTCTTATTTATCTTATGACGTCATCTTTCTAGTCCTTGCCTTGTCGATGGCGTACATCTTTGGGGATGCCATCTCTCTCGCACTTGTTGATGTTGACCTCGAGAATGTTTTTTTTTTTGTTGACCCGTCTCTCAATCCCCTTAACACGGTAGCTTTCGGTCTCGTTCCTGTTTAATTTGATTTTTTAACCTAGAAAATGGTTTGGAATCTCAAACTTCTTTAATTAAAAGTGAATGGATGCGAGCGCTGCTCTTCGCATCGCAATGCGATTCCGCTCGAATCTGAACTTTACCTACATTTCCCTGCATGTTACATTAAAATTGCAGCATGTTTGCTTAGTGCTTTTTTAACCGACGAAAAAACAAAAAGGAGGAGGTTCTCAATTCGTCGCGTATATATTTTTTTTTATTTTTTTTTTTATGTATGATCACGCATAACATTTTACTGTGTGGACCGATTTTGATAATTCTTTTTTTAATCGACAGGGTATACCTTGAAGTTGGTCCCATAAAAATTTGGAAATAAAATTCCCACCCTAAGGGTGGGAAAATAGGGGTGACTTTTTGGTCGCCGGTCGATTTATCCACTCCCAGGTTGCATTTCCGTGTTACATTATAACCTTTGATACCTACTTACAATATCTTTGGAAATGAAATAAAATCAGCCAAAAGACGTCCACTGCTGGACATAGGCCTCCCTCACAAATCGCCTCACCGACCGGTCGTGATCGAACCTCATCCTGTTAGTCCCTCAACCTTCACCAGGTTGTGTGGCCACCTTGTGGGGTGCGACCACCCGGTGAAGTATGAGCTGGGGTCAAAAAATTGGCCCAATAAAAACTGAAAAGCAAAAAATAAAAACTTTTTATAAAAAAATTAAACCGCCGAAAAAACTGAAAAGCATTAAATAATAGGGAAAAATTTTCTATTAGGCCTTAATTTACTCACTTCTTAAAGTAATTTTGGATTACCAAGAAATTTTGAGTCGGTGCCACAGAATCAACGAATAAAGATCACTAAATTACCTGAAATTCAAAGAAATAACCGAAAAACGTATGCCGCTGCCATCGCGCTTTACATAGATAATGAATTTGCTTGTGTGGTGTGGCGCCGACTTAAAATTTCTTGGTAATCCAAAATTACTTTAAGAAGTGAGTAAATTAAGGCCTAATAGAAAAATTTTCCCTATTATTTAATGCTTTTCAGTTTTTTCGGCGGTTTAATTTTTTTATAAAAAGTTTTTTATTTGCATGAATTACAAAATACCTCTAACACAACGTTTAAAGCTATAAAATACCAGCTTGTGCTTCAAACCCAATCTATACCTACATACAAAATAACAATCACTCTAGGCTAGAGCCATTCAATATTTTTAAATTATTGCATTTTTTTTTCAGTTTTCTATCCTACCTAACCTATACCCAACCAATCTAGTGACGGTGTAGGGAAACGGTGATGGGATAAGTTGGCTGGCCATAAACTCATGAGTCGAGCGACGAATCGACGATACAGACAGTCTATGTGACGTGCCGCCTCTGTTGTCCTGCTCATTCGGGTCTGATCATTGATCAATATGTCTGGTTCACTCTCATAATGTGTCAAAAATTCAACATCAAGGTGGATAATTAAAGCAGTACTTATATGCAGAACTCAACATAAACAAATGAATGCTTATTGCACTTTAAAAATTTGGACGCAAAACGCAATCTTTTGACGAAGTAACATGGTATCTCTTAAAAATAAGATTTTTGTTATGCTCAGAAGCTGCATCTCAATATCTTAATACTCATCAAACCCACCTTATAAATCTTAGGGATTTATACAAGGTATAACTTGCGCAGATAAAGAACTTTTGAAAACCCATGACCAACATCATGCTGTCTCGCCATGTCTTTTTGAAACGTTTCTTTATCTACGCGAGTTATGTATTATAGTGTTTTAACGAGCTGCTAGTCCACGAAACTGGGAAAGTCATAATCAACTAACTTTCTTTTTTAATACAAAATATTGCACGAGAAGAAGGCGCAAGTAACGAAACAGGATGAATTTTTGCCATTCTAGATAGGTGTATAAATTTTAATTATTAAATCGAGAATAGCAAATAGACTGCTTAGCGAAATAACTGTTTTATTTAATATCTATAAGGTTAAGAATTGTTAGAGATCCCATTTGCCTGCAGCGCAGTTGCCAAACAACACTCCTCATAATTGTAGGTTCATTCACTTCTCAAACTCTAATAGGTTACTCCAAGATTAGTTTCGAAATCCACGGAAATCTCAACAAACTAACTTCGAGCGGAGGCCAAGTTACATTTTTATAAAAAGGAACATAAAACTGCTGCAGGCTGAGTATTATTCCTGTAAATTATCTACCTCTACATACAAATATATATTTTTTGTCTATTCATTTTTTTTTAATGTAAAATACGAAAATCTAAAAAAAGGATATAACTTCACCAAACATATTTTTAAATAAAAGACATCCTGATCGTCGGGTGACCTTTGCACATCGCAAGTAAAATATGATTACCATAACAGGTTCAATGAATGGAAGATTCTGCCGTCAGAAATCATTAATATTCACAGTCACTCGAAGGGTCGTTTGTTCGTATGTCTTAGTAATGAGGAAAGACTGAATCGCACGTTTCGTTTTCAATGAACTTGAGTTGGATTTGATTTATAAGCTGATTTTTAATTACTGGATCACACATTAACCATATCTTTACGAAGAGATATAAAAAAAAACCTCATACAACCCGTCAAGGCAGGACATGACAGACTCAAAAGTCCAAAACGAATGTTTCTCTTGAAGATACAATTAAATTTTTATTCCCAACCACATTCAAGTATCATCAATACCCACTTCAATAACAATCTCAATTTATGTCTATGAAACATGGGCTAGTTTTGGATTCTGCGTAACATTTGTCTCTGAAGGGCAGTTTACAGTTGATAACTTATCGCAACTGTCGAGATTTCGTATTGTTTGCTCACAGGTAACAGGTCTGTTTACGATAACCGAGTGAGTGGAGACAGTTATATTAGCTATGCAAGTTAATTCTGATCCAGACCGCCTTGTCATCAATTCACTGCTAGAAACTTTTATAGTAGATGGAGAAAAATACATCAAAATCTTGAATTTAACATGAATTATCTATTCAACTATAAATCGACAACGTGCAATTTCTCAAGCTTAGCTAGCCATGAGCAATCATGAAATTGCGCAAATGCTTAGTCACAAGTTCCACTCACATGCGAGGTCAAATGTCATGGAAACATCCTCGCTAGACGAAGCTAAGTTATTTATGTACAAAATATACAAGGAGCCTGAGACATTGCTGTGTGCACGGTGAACGATGAGCCCACGTTGTATCTCATGTCATAAATAATGCGACATTCATTCGGCCGGCCGTTGTAATTGAAAACTTGTATACGTGTTTTGTTAACTCATATAGAAAATGGGTGGGGAGAAATTGGAGTAGAAACCTTTCATCAGATAATTGATACATTTTTTAAGGAGATTACGATACGATGCTCCAAATTTTCTTATATCAAATCAATTGCATTTGGCCTGCCGAGACCAGCACCATGCCTAAATATCATAAACGTCCTCAGACTTGTGGCAGTTTATTTCATCAGGTTAAAAATTACTTACCTAAAGTAGTACCTTTAGGGACGAAACTTGCAGTGGATTCTAATTTTGTATAATACGAGTGCTTATTTAAATAAATGAATTTTACATAAAAACTTTTTATCAAAAAATTAAACCGCCGAAAAAACTTAAAAGCATTAAATAATTGGGAAACATTTTCTATTAGGACTTAATTTACTCACTTCTTAAAGTAATTTTGGTTTACCAAGAAATTTTAAGTCGGCGCCACACCACACAAGCAAATTCCTTAACTACCTAAAGCGCGATGCGCAGCGGCATACGTTTTTCGGTTATTTCTTTGAATTTCAGGTAATTTAGTGATCATTATTCGTTGATTCTGTGGCACCGACTCAAAATTTCTTGGTAAACCAAAATTACTTTAAGAAGTGAGTAAATTAAGTCTTAATAGAAAATGTTTCCCAATTATTTAATGCTTTTCAGTTTTTTCGGCGGTTTAATTTTTTTATAAAAAGTTTTTAAGTTTTGCTTTTCAGTTTTTTTTGAGCTATTTTTTTTTGACCCCAGCTAATCGCCCTTCACAGGGTGGTCGCAGCACCCCACAAGGTGGCCACGCAACCTGGTGAATGTTGAGGGACTAACAGGATAAGGTTCGATCACGACTGGTCGGTGAGGCGATTTTTGAAGAAGGCCTTATGTCCAGCAGTTGACGTCTATCGGCTGAGATTATGATTATTAATATTCATATAAAAAAGACTCATAATTATACCTAGCAGTTTTCATGTAAATCACAAAACGACAATACAATCTGTGAGTTAACAATAAAGTCACCCTTATTTTTCCACCCTAAGGGTTGGAATTTTACTTCCAAATTTTTATGGGACCAACTTCAAGGTATACCCTGTCGATTAAAAAAGAAATCATCAAAATCAGTCCACACAGTAAAAAGTTATGCGTGATCATACATAAAAAAAATAATATATATACCAGCTTTCCCGGCTTACTTTGTTACGCCATAGAATATAAGATACTACAAAAGACTTGGCTCTATAAACTATGTTCTTTTGCCCGCCCAGAATGGCCGAATAAAAAACAAACAACAACAACAAACCACCGGTCAAAATATGTAAACAACGGAAAAAATATTGCACCTTGGGTTACATTATTTGAGTTAAGGTAAGGATCCCTAATTTTTTTGAAAATCTTATACAGCCTATGACACTCGGGGTTAATGTAGCTTCCCACCAGTGAAAGAATTTTTCAAATCGGTTCAGTATTTCCGAAGCCTATTCGTTACAAACAAACAAACAAACAAATCTTTCCTCTTTATAATATTGGTATGGTATAGATATATACGCGACGAATTGAGAACCTCCTCCTTTTTGTTTTTTCGTCGGTTATAAATAAATCAATACTATTTGACAATTGAGCAGTCGGTAACTTCGTCTTGGTCGGTTTTCTTTGAAATCATAAATATTAAATTTGTTACCAAAATATATCTTAATTTTTTTTTAATTATTTTTAACTATTCCGTCATGTGTCGATAGATATCGATTAGTCTGGCAAAAATGAGTACTGTAAGTATAATACAAATGAAATTGGCTAATATATAAGACTATATAGACTTAAGGGACCTTTTATACTAGGTTTGCTGTTACTACACGTAACGCTTCGAAAGAATTACAATTTACATAATTTTCAGAAGTAAAAGTATTTTCTTGATTCGATTATGATAGAAAAAAAGCAATTTATATGTCATTAACCACCTAATTGCCATCACAGCCACAGAAAGCAGCGCTGAAAAAAGTTTTGACACCCGTTAAATCGCTACTTCACACACCACACAGAAGTCTTTAAAATGTAAAGTGACAAGACGACAGACGTTTAAATGTTGAGACATCGAGAAGCAGCAGAAAGCAGAAAGTCAATAAATCTGCATTGTTACAATATGTGGTATAGTTAGTTGGCTATGTGTTAAAATCGTTTAGTGAGCTGCGAGCGGAGACGCGTCGTCACAGTGAATTACCAAATCTATTAAAATAGCTTTTATGCCAACATTCGGGTTGTAATAAAAATAGTAATTTTGTTGTCGGGTTCCAACAACCGGATCCGGGGTCGCTCCCGCCATTTGATTCCTCCACGCGGCCACAACGGACGCACGGATTTATTTTGTGACGTCACCCTATTGATGAGGCTCGCTCAGATCGTGACTCTTGTTGTTCAAGAACGTTTAAACTAAATTTTAACATTGACGTTTAAAATTTTCAGACTGAACGACACGAATTCAAACGAAAAAATCATAATGTTATCGTTTGCATGTAAAAAGCGCAAAAAATCAGTTCAACTCATTGTTATAGTAGGTATGTATTCTGTGTCTTTGTATTAAATTTATAAGTTATGAATGGAAATCGAATAGGCATCATAATTCCAATAAAAAGTTTTATAATGGTGTAAAATTTTCAGTAGTAGTACCTAAACTTTTCTTACCGTTAACGTCAACTTAATCTTCAACGACAACTGCTTGTAATCTTTGAAAGTCTGCAAATTGTCATAAAACCACAATATCTGCACTTTACAGCTTGACATTAAAATAAAGCGAAAACGATACGCATTATCATTGCACGGCGCGTGCGCAGGTAGTGGTTTTTAGAGTTTTTGCTCAAAAACGGTCGACACGACAAGGAGCTCTCCCTTTCAGTTGAGAAACAGGTTGAACAAGCTGAGTATCTTTCTCGCCCCATTTCTTTTTACATTGAATTTTTGCTCTTTAATCTGAAATCAAATTTGTGAACTTTATTTACTTTAATCTGAACTATTATAATTATGGTTATTTAAAACTTTAATGGCAGCTGCTTGTAAAATGTTATTATATCAAGACTTGGTTGGCTATAACTTTTAATATAATTTATAACTACTCGATATAAATATAAATCAGATTCTTTTTGAGTAAAGAAATAAAAAAGATGATTAACCGTTTAACTTCTTCTAACGGTGTTTGGTGTAGGTATGTACGCTGGTCATCGTCGTAAAATAAATATACGTATATTGTATACTCATGGACTCAAAAGGACTCGACCACGTGCTTTAATACTTGCCTTGACTTAAATTGCGAATGTGTCAAATTAGGTTTTTTTCGAATAATATCTCAAAAGTTGACTGTGTAACAAAAGTGTCTAGGGGAAGTTTAAAGAAGACAAAATTCTTTACATTTTATACAGTCATACATGTTTATGTTGCAAAACTTTATATACTTAGATTTTGTTAAGTTAATTCGGAGGAAAGTTTCTTTGCCAGACGGACGGATGTACAGATTACTTATATTAATAGATTACTCATATTAGATCCCTGGACGAGTACCGGAACCTTAAAAAATTGGCAACGTGCGCAAATACGTTCGAATCGAAAAATGAGCCACAAGACCCGTGTCCTGAATTTTTGCAGAGAACATGAAAAAGAATGACTTGGTGAGCTCTTAGTACGCCTGATACTACACGTATTATGTTATCCTATTGTAGCCTACCGTAAGTGCCGTGCTCCGAGTATTGGAAATAAGATTCTGTTATCGTATTTTGTTTCCATTGAAAACGATGCGCATAACATTCCGCTTTGAAACATCTAGAGCAGCTTGCAGAACTGTTCACTGACACAAACAAAGCAATGCACTATTATACCACTTTAAAAACAGAGTTCTTTTCACTGACTTGTATCCCATACTTGTTTCTGCAGATACATATGACAAGCAAGGCAATAGATGTCGCGCAGTCCCGTGAAAGAGAAAATAGAAGCTTTTAAAACATCATCTCTTGAAAAGTTTTTTTTTTACAATCATTAATTTACTTAATACGGTGCAACACTTAGTTTATTATTGAACGTCATCGTTTAACACAAAAGATTGTATCATGATATCAAAATATTAACGTTTTTGTGAACAGTTGAATGATGAAAAAAAAGTATCAGAATTTTAATGTACATATATTTAATGGACAAGGTATTTTAAGAAATTGCATGGAGAAAAAAAAAATACGAACCCCATCAATGAGACTATTCAAATTTACGTATTCCAGGTCAAGTATAGAGCGCTTGCGCCTCATGTGTGGTTCTCATCCTGCCTGCCGCTCTGCAACTCCCAGTCCACCCAATATATTCCCAGTTCATATTAGAATTTGCTGCATCAATGCCCATTCGATTCGATATCCAATAATTCTTTTACCGGAATACAAGGAAGGTAGTTGGTGTTTTTTAGAATTAGATATGATCGTTTGCGAACATTTATAAAAAAATAAGTACTCATAAGATGATCAGATTAAATAAATAATAATACTTTTTACGGAATATTATATGACAAAAACTCAATCCGGAAAATTTTTTCGTTGCGGGGTTGGGTTATCTTCTACTTATGTCCAACCTTTAAGCCTTCTACTTCTTCTTACTTATTGTGAATAATGATTAATGACTGAGACCCTTGAAAAAATACTTATGTGTCTGTTAACTTTATTAAATTAATATCACACGTTATCTGCGGTCTTCTGTAATTTTGCAGACTTATTTTATGTCGATATATACCGACCGATGGCTGATTATGCGGCGGACTTAATATTATGTATAGTAACTCAATCTAAAAGCACGAAATGACAAAATGTTGACACAGGATCATGTTCGCTTCCCGATATCATCTGTCGTGAAATAAGTAAGCTTTAAACCAATTTAATTACACATGAAGGTTTTCGGTACTTTTATGGGATGAACTCTACATTGATTATTGTAAAATATCTCATAACTTACTTTTTCTGAGCTTGATGTTTAACGTTGGCTGTAATAAGTTTCTTACTTTATAGAAGTGTTGAAGTACCTATATAACGAGTTGATAGATTCTTACCCAAACAAGAGTTTATAAGTTATATTATTCTGAAACATTCAGTTCATGGTCCTTTAACTCGTTTGCTCTAATAATTTTTTTCGAGATAGAATTTGCAAAATTAATATAAGATGGAACCTCCAAACGTTATTGACTACAAACAACAAGATTTTTACAGACCAGAGAGAGAACTCTTATGGGATCACTTTTGCCCTTTATCTGTCAGTTATCTTATCAAAGACGTGAGGGGAGTGTCTTTTTGCGACATCAAATAGGGCACATTTTTTTCAAACTTGCTAACAAAGAATCCATTTTGAGATTGTGATTGTTTCTGTCTGTATATTATTTTTTAGTTTATGATGAGAAGATGAAGAAACTATATAAAAAATATATGAAAATAATTTGTCATGTGAGGGGAATAATATAAACATAACGTATCGTAAATAAATAACAGGGTCTGGATGAATAATAAATGAATCGATGAAGACGGTTAGTAAATAAGTACCCATATGTAGCTATAGTATTAATATTCGAGGATGCGGTTGTGCTGTGCACGGCACGACTAATTAACGTTAAAATCTCTTTGAAAGCTATTTACCGAAGCTTAATTGCTATGTGGTCAAGGTCATAATCTAGTAAACGGGATTATCGTGTCGCCGGGCCTGACCCATCTGGGTCACGCAAATTCACGATATAAATTACTTTGGTAACTATAGGGTCAGGATTTTGATGAATCCCTTGTTATCTTCTGTTAACAGACCTAGTTTGATTTGAATAAATTCAGTTTGTAGTTGGCAATATTATCAAACATTTGATTATTGTCACATTTTTAACTTACCCATGAGGGAAAACATTGCGAAACAGTTCAAATTACAATAAAAACCAAACTATTATAAATATTATTGACTTCACCAACTATAATTAAAAAATTAAGAAGGTCAAATCTTAAGGTCAACTATAATATTTTGTACAAGAAAAGTCAATAAACTTTGCCTCGTTAATCATATCAATTTGTTTCAAGCAGTGTTATATTTAAAAAAGAATAACTACTAAATTTGTGATAATAGTGTTTCCGCACGCCAGATCTGATTTAAGAATAACTATTGTTAATCGTTAAAAACTTGGAACACTCCCAATTACTGTGGATAATAAGAAAAATATAACAAGAAATTATCTTTATCACGGACAATTAAAATGTGTTTGGCGACATAGTGGCTGCACACCTCCCACACATCCGGCGACGACGTACAGTAGCCATAGCCACACACACACTCAAAAGTCACTATAACATTTTATGGAAACTGCAGGTTGTGTATTTATCTTTTTTACTTATGCAATGACCGATTCCAGCTATTTATTAATAAGTATAAATTTGCTTCAAAATGCAAAAAATATTTATTCTTTTATTATTTAGTCTTTTTTTCTTTTAAATATTGTAATATGTATAACTTAAGTTAGTTTAAATCTGCATCTATATTGATTTATAAAGAACTATGTACTTCTTAAAACATGGATTTGCTAGACAATAGATAACACTGTAAGGGAATTCGATAAGGTATCTTATCACTTTATTCTCGTAAAGATGTCAGAGCAGTCTAAATTTATAACTTCATCCTTTTCAGATTATATTATGTTTGTCGTCTGTCAACATGTCATCGATATAAGAGTTATCTCTTGATCAAATGATTTCCTACCTATATTATATCGACACCTAACCAGAACATAATTTCGTGAGAAAAATAATAATAATAGAATCCGTATTCGTAAACAAACGGAATTCAGTTACATTTCCGTTTCAAAGTATCGTTTTTTTTCTGTTTCGAGAATGAGACTCGAAACGCTCCAGGGATTTAAAATAAAATTCTCGTCCGCCCTCGGCAGAAACAACAAACTGAGACAATACCTACAACATTAATAAAATGTTTGATCAGGTAAATGCTTCAGTTCCTTTCGTGGTCAATAGAGCGGAGACACAGAGGCGCTTTGTCAAATTCGTATTTCGAGTTTACTTTTTATACCTTTAAAAAGGTAGTGTGGACGTAGTATAGTAGCTATGCTTTGATTAGTAGAGACATGTAGAGATAAAATGTTTACAAGGAAAACAAATAGCGGAATGAGCTATTAAATTCTCAAAAATGAGGGAGAAGCAGTGAAACAGCATTATTTATCGCTTCTCGATATAAATAACGAAGCAAGCCGCGTGACTGATGTACAGAAAAGCCACGGTGCTCAATAAACAATGGTTAGCCTTGTTAATGAACGCTTGGAGAACGGCCGAGGTCGTGAGAATGGCACTGTTTTACTATACAGTAGGTTTTAAAACGATATCAGAACTATTATAAGCATGTGATACGACGAAACCAAACGTTGTCGTCGATAGTTTTATCGTTAAAGAAAATTTACAGTTAAATCTCCATTTCAATAATGGAAATTGCAAATTGGTTAACTTTAAATAACTTAACTTTTATATTTAAAGTTAAAACTATTTTTTGTTTTTCTTTGTTTGCACTTGCACAACCAGTACGTTGCTGGATGTGTTTCGATTTCGAATTAGTTTACCCAGATAATCTAGTTTTTTAGTATTGTACTAGAGGCTGCCCCGCGGTTTTTCCCGCGCAGATTTCTCATAAACACAAAATTCCCGTTTTTTTCCGTTTCCGTGGGAATTTCGGGAAAACCCTTCTTAGTGCTCACCTACACTCCCTAAGGAACCTACATGCAAAATTTCAGCACGCTACGCCCAGTAGTTTCGGCTCTGCGTTGTCTGTCAGTCAGTCAGTCAGTCAGTCAGTCAGTAACGGAAGAGTTTTATATATATATTGTACCTTTCGTGGATTACACCAGTGACGTTATTGCCATGATATCATTTTGCGTGTTCATAAGACATTATTGCGTTCTGTACACAGTGTTCCATAACATGTCTGGGTGGTCTCATGTGAACACTGTAAAAGAAAAATATAGCGTCAAATACGTCAGTATACCTACATAATAATAATTTGCGTAGGTATAGCAGCTAATGTTAATTACCTAGGCATTAATTGAAATAACATTATAATTAATTTTCTATCACTCTGTTTTGCAGGCAAATACATTATAATTAATAACTTACGTTAAAATAAGGTTTAAAGGAGAATTGGCCGCCTTAGTTATTGGAATCCACATTATTAATGTTTTTACGTCTTTCTGTTAACAGGTTGAACTGACAAGGCAGTTCTTTGGGCACATTATTAACTATGTCAGCTGAATCGTTTCTTTAGGACCGCCGTATAAGAAAAACCTAGTACACTTTCTGCTCTACAATTTTTTTTTAGATTTAACGGTAGATGAGAAACCATTTTATAAATCGCAGCTCCTAATACTAAGCGCAGCTCTATCTAGATGAGGGCCTCACAAAGTTTTCCCGAGAATTCGTTCTGAAATGCCTTCTCTGAATACTTCTTGTCTCGGAAGGGCGCGACAGCCGAACGCTGCCGCTGGCACCGTCCGCAGCCACCTACTGAGATGTTAAATACCTCTTTAGAGGTCTTATTAAAACATTCTTACTTCTCCAATGGATACAAAAGGTCTCTCAGGTGCATAAT
Source organism: Euspilapteryx auroguttella (assembly GCA_951802225.1). Classification (NCBI taxonomy): domain Eukaryota; kingdom Metazoa; phylum Arthropoda; class Insecta; order Lepidoptera; family Gracillariidae; genus Euspilapteryx; species Euspilapteryx auroguttella. Next base: position 6,130,921 of record OX637645.1, read on the forward strand.
ATGCACATACTCTGTAAAAATTATCTTTAGTATATATAGAAGGTATTCTGTGGTAGAGAAGACAGCGTTTCATCAGATATATTAAAAAAATATTCTATTTACAAAACAGTATCGCCTACTTTTAGAAAATGTTAGTATGTATCCAATTGCATAAGGTTCCCAGTGGTTTGCCTAGATAAAATCACTTTAAGCGATAAGGCCGCCCATTGCATGCAAATTCAATTTGTTTTTAATTTAGTAATGTACATACTCTACCCAGATTATTCATAAAGATAAGGTAGATTTTAAGTAGCTTTACTGGAGGTCTTCTTCTCTGGTTTGTTGTATGGCAAATACGTGACATCCAGTCTAAATTGACATAGGTCAAATAACAAAACTGCTCTAACTTTTTATAAATAACAGGGTTCGAATCTTACTTTGTATGCCATAAAGTGTATTCTATTCTATTTTATAATTTTGAAATGGTTTTTCACATATAAAATATTTTTCTACGGTTTATTTGTTAATTACGGATTTTATAATGAGGTATATAGGTAGTGTGAGGTAACTTTACATTCTTTAGCTTAGTTTGTTATTGCAGATAAATTCAATCATGCTTACATTAATTACTAAAGCATCGTTTGCTCATTAATCATAACCACATGAGGGCTGCGTCTAGTTTGAAACATCCTAAATTGCTTATAATAAAGTGATCTGAAAATGATAGTAACCAACTGAAATTTTTTGATCAATGAAAGTAAGGAATGATGAATTTTATTATAGTCACAAAAATGAAGACGATTTTGCATTTGATTTTTGATGCATGTTTTTTGTAAGTCAGACAAGAAGTATGCTTGTTTGAATGATAAGTTTGAGATTCAGAATGCCTTGCTCAGAATAGAAACTCTTGACAATTCAAGTATTAATACTTGAAGCTGGTCCATAGAATCAGCAGCAATATCTTAGCATAGCTATTAGCTATACAGGTAGAAGATCTTGGTATCTTGGCTGATCACACTTAAGCGTTCGTACTTGGCCCCAGAAGATTTGGTTAGGAGGTTAGTTTACTGCCCAGACTCGAGACAACAAAATATTAGTATGTGTTGCCGGCTGGATTCAATTACATTGTTTCGTATTGATTTCGTTTCTGTAGCAGAGCATATTCTGTTTCTGTAAAATTGGGGATGTTTATGAGTTTGAAAATGAAATTTGTACATAAATGTATATTTAAAGTAAAGCTGTGTAGGAGTAGGAGTTAGTTAATGTAACATTTTTCTAGATTTTATAAAACCTCAGATATTTAAAGAAAATATTCAACGCAAAACTGAATAAACTTTCTTAAGCTGTGTGCAAAGTCAAACTTTTGTCTGTTAGAAAATTGTACATCTTATGTGTTATTTTAAAATTGCATTCTAAATTACCCTACGATCCGAGTGTATTTGAACAAAGACGTAGTCATGCTGTAGCTACAGTGCGATTATACAGAACCTGTTTTGCTAAAAATCAATTCATGGCACAAGCTAGTCACCTTTATAATACTGCAAATAAAAACTTTTGTATTTACACAAAACCAATTAGAGAAGTTAAAAAGGCAGCCACAGATTGGCTGAATAACATCGATTATACTAAAGCAGAATCACTTCTCAAATATAATTCACAAACTGTAATGTAATGCAGATGCAGGAAGGTTTAAAGAGTGAATATGTGTGTATGTGTTAGTATGTAGTGCATGCATGTTATGTTTGTATTATGTATGTGCACATATGCTTATAATGCTTATTATTATTTTTACTATTAGGTTAGGTTATATTTTTACTTACATTTAATTATTTAATAAAATTATATTCTTGTAAGCTTTGCATGATAGTTTTAGAAACACTTTTGACTTTACTGGAAGAGTGGTGTCTCCCGGCACAGGTATTATTACTTAAAGGTAGGTATTATACTTAAAGGTAGGTATTATACTCCTATATTTTTTTAAGGCGCACACCACGCGGACACAGTGCCGACTGTCGGACTTATGCCAAATTGTAGCGATCCCAACATAAGGGTTGCCCTTCAGTGAGACCATTTTCGATCTTTGATAATACACATCTTATTTCTTTGATAACTTTTTTATAATGCGACTAAACTGAATTGAATAATTATTATTTTAATGGGATCTAAAACGATATCAGTGATTGGATTTGAGGGAGCAGAAACCATAAAATTTAAATCAATTCTGTATTAATGGTTATAGCTTACATAAAACATTCACGTCGGTCACCGAAAGAAAGTCTTTTTATCGGTTTTATGTCCTGAAGGTTTGTTTTGTAATGAATAAGACAAATATAGGAAACGCTGAAAGAAACAGTAACTTGGCTTTTTTTTTTCAGTAAACCTTTTTCTTTTATTACTGAGTAATTTTAACCAATTTGCCTTCTTTTCAAATAATGAAGAAATCCAGCGACTGAAGGCACGGATCAACTCACGACGGCTTATGACAGTGTAAGATTTCAATAAGCCGAACATATTTTACGTCCGCCTGCCGCACGGCCATGATTTGGGAATACGAAAGGGAAAAACACTCCGTCGTCTATTTCGAACCTCAATCTTAGCGACGTAGAACTGGAAATGGTGAAAAGGCAGGAAGAAAAAATTTATTCGTGTGCGAATGTCCATTTCGCCTCTATATTCAGCCTTAAGTTTAGGAAAGAGGGTGCTCTATGTGTTGATAGATTATAATATATTCAGTTGGGAAAATAAATTGCGAGTGTTAGTAACTCGGAGTGAGCCAGCAAACATATTCACAGGAAACTGTTGCGTCGTTTCTTCTGTTTATTGGTAGCGCGGTGGCTGTCGGTAGATTTTAGATTCTATGTTTAACTCGTAGAATTTATTTGAGCAAAGGCTTTTACTGAGTGTGTCGATTATTTTATAGGAAGTGCGTGAGCTGTTGATTACATCATTTCGTTTTTGTATTTACTTTTGTATTTAAATCGTTTTTAAAAAACCTTTGACTCGAGAGTTTGCGAAAAGCTTTACATTGTTGTTATTTTTATGTTTAAATACTGTCAAGATTTTAAGAAGAGTAATTCTTTATTCGATGAAATTATTACTTATTCAAATTATATAAAAAAAAAACAAATGTATCAGTTATTAGTGTCCTTGTATATGAATTAATAATCTATCGATTTCTTTCGTATTTTATATCGTTGTCATTTGAGTTTGACTTAAACACTCGAGCTTTGACTCGCTTTTGATGTTGGCAAGTATTTTTTGCGTCTATGGTTATAGAATTGAGGTTCACTTGTCTGCTAACGGACCGACAATTAAATTTTAACACCGTTCTGAAATAAACCTTCCATTGTAAGAAAGAAGGTTGAAAATAATGTGTGAAAATATGCAAAGCCCATAGTTTCTGCGTAAAGATCCTAGTAGAATATGTCTTGCTCTTGGTCGGGTGGTACAATTAACGTTTTTCTTTTTTGCAAAGAGCGTTTCAGGGCGCTGCCGCCGCCGCGCCGCCGTCGTTGTTGTTGTGTCGGCGCACAGCCTATTTTCACGGTAAGCTGTTACTTGAGAATAGATAAGTGTGACTTTCAACTAGAGAATAATCTCTGGTGTAAAATTTTGAAAAGAACCTATGTTTTATAGGTAATCCACGTAGAAATTTTAATTTCGTATTGCGTACATTACGATATTTTAATTAAACCTGGATTCCAAATTAACTTTTATGAACCGCAAACACCAGTTTTGCGCAACATTATACTTTTGCAAAGTTCTTAAGTAATTTTGTGGCTCGTCTCGGTAGCAATGCGATGCTGAGTAGACTGAGCTTTGAACTGTGAATCATACAAGACCAAATGAAATTCAGGTGCCTATAAAATATTGTTATGGAAGGTTTTTTGTTGTTTGGGGTATGCTGAGAACAATAGCAGCTTTTTGATGTTTGGAAAGAAAGAAAAAGTAACTGAAAAGAGATTTTTACTTTGTATTTTACGAGCGCAAACAATAAAAAATTACGTAAGTATATATGTACGTTTAAGTATAACCATAACATTTTAGCTTTTTAAATCTGGTGTTCGTTCTAATGAATCCATTTGTTTTTAATTGAAACAATAATATTTTTTTATTACTATTTATAAACTTAAACAAGCAACATTGTTTTCTTATTGCGTATACTAACACTCTGCAAATTTTTTGTAATATAAAGATGAATCTAACCAGCTAACCCTATTTCTCAGAACAAAACTCTCCTAACAGAAAGTTTCATATTCTTTTATTTTACTGAAGGTGTTCCAGTAATATTTGCGGTTGTACGGTAAAAAATTTATTGGTACCCTGAGGGTTGCAGACTAGGGGCAAACTCAATACCCAGTAAAATATTGTTGGATTGGGACTCACTTGCCCAAATTATGCTGTGCAAATGATGCACCGCCAAAAGTATGCATGCACAACATGATACGGCAGCATGCAGCATGCATTGAAATTTCAGGTAATTCAGTGCAGAGCAAAAAGCTTAAGGGGCGAACTAACGGGTGCGATACTAGCGCCACATCGATAAATAATTAATATCTTCCTAACCATCGCCGAAATCAAAAATATGCGTCAATGACGCCCTAAATAATCTTTGCTTAGCATTTTTAAGGCTCTGTTAGCTTTCAGGGTAATGACATTAGAAATATTCGTTTGTGAAACTAAAAGTGGCTACTTTAGTCAAAAGCAATTCATATTATTTTGAATTCCTGGTCTGGGTGTGTTGGGTTGTTGTGACATAGAGCGTCTCGCTCGTCGGCCACGGTCGTGAGATTTCCATAAATTATGTAAGTAGGTGTGTGCTCTGTGGCTCATCCAGACGTGCAGATGTAACTCAGCGTTGATTTCAAGGCCAATTGCACAATGTTTCAAATGGAACATCAATTGTACGTGGTAAGTTTTGCTGAAGAGTTTGGTGTGTAGAATAAGATACGGTAGACTTCGGGCGTCCTTTATTCATTACAAATCTTGAGAGTGCATCTATAGTTTGCTGAAAATTTATCCATTTCTCACAGCAGCTCAGTCTCTGCGATATTGAACATTTTCCAACAACAAAGATTTTCATGTTTTACGTTTCTCAGAATATTTCAAGAGGTTAAGAATTGCGATTTGCAGTGGAGAACATATTGATAAGTTTGAAATAATTTTGAGACTGTCGCTCAGGCGTGTTTGATCAAAATTCATCATCTTAACCGAAAGACGGCCTCTGCCTTTATCTTCACCAAGAAGTCTGACCACCACTTGTTGTTCGAGCTATGGGCCCTGCCAATTGCTACATAGGTTTTGCAATTAGACGGTCAATTGGTCCATACCAATTACTACATTATTTTAAGATGAATATTTTTACTTCAGAAACCGTTGTTCGAATTCCGAAGACAACAAAATCGATTCTGGATGTTTCGAGCGTAAGAAATTTAATTATCGCCTGCACTGGACAGTGGAGCTGAGGAGCTTGGCTCTTTATTATTCGAGGCGAGTCTAACCAGCCGTCCGGTGACGCAACCCGCGTGGACCAATGACCTCAAGAATTTTAGTAGAGGGGTTTTTTGACTGTGATTTACTATTAGTTTACAGAGGTAAAGTTAACGTGAGTCATGTAAGCTAGAACATCATATTAGTTTGGTATTAGGCCAAAATATTATGCAGTCTAGCTCTTTAATCATTTTTAAAGATTACATGTTCTAACAGTAAATTTTATTTAATATTTTTTCAGAATAAAGTATTGCATGTGAATGTGAATGTGACTTAGTTTGTATTGAAATAGACACACTGGCTTAGCAACTATCGCTAGAAATTCCATTCCTACAACATTGACTTTGTGTGTACTATATACGTGCCAGTATTTGTCTTATGAGCGAACAGCTTTGTCAATATTCCGAGAGGCTATTGCTCTATTGTTAGCAGCTAATAAATAGCCTAACCAGCATTCCTTGTTCTGTAGGTCTCCAATATCTTGTGTAGATATGGCTAAATATGTTATATGTATGTATGTGTGTGTGACACTAGGAAGATTTCTAACAGCCTGAACATTTAGGATTAGACATTCTGACTAATAAGCTTAACATGAACGTATGTGCGTATTATTGAACAATTTGAAAGTTACTGACATTGTCCATCATACAAAGAATTTTAAAATTTTAAAAAATTCGATACGACAGACAGACTAAATGCTAATAGCAAGGCCAAGTCAACAAAACTAAAATTAAAAATAATTTATTTCCTAAATAAACAGAAAAAAAAACTATTTTAATATTATTGTATTAAAATATTATATATTAATAAATTAATAATAATAAAACTCTCATCTACTCTCAGTGTAGTTTCGTAAAAAAGATCGAATGGTAAATGTAAGATCTATGTAAGTTATCTTACCAATATTATTAAGAGGAAAGATTTGTTTCTTTGTTTGTTTGTTTGTAACGAATAGGCTCCGAAAATACTGAAACAATTAGAAAAATTATTTCTCTGGTAGGAAGATACACTATCCCCGAGTGACATAGGCTATATTAGATTTTCAAAAAAATTTGGGATCCTTACTTAAACTCAAATAATGTAACCCAGAGTGCAATATTTTTTCCGTTGTTTACATATTTTGACAGGTGGTTTGTTATTGTTGTTTGTTTTTTTATTCGCCCATTCTGGGCAGTCAAAAGAACAAATTCTATAAAGCCAATTCTTTAGTAGTATCTTATATTCTATGGCGTAACGAAGTAAGCCGGGACCGCTCGTTATTAATAGTTTTGAAAATAGTTGTATTAGTTTGGTATCAATCTGGACCTGGACTGATAGACTGCACTGACGCCAGTCTGAGCTTGTAGGAGCCCTCTTACAGGTCGCCTTTCAAATGCGAATTCGGCGCCGCGGAGCCGCCAGCGCCAGACAGAAGCATGCAGATGTCATTCATTTGTTATTCAGATTCGTCATGTCTCCGAAGAGCGCTCAAGTGCCGCTGAATATGTAAAAATGATTTTGTGTATAACACTCAAAATGAGCGAGCAGAGCACTTTAATGGATGTTATTTCTTAAAATTTGCTTACATTTATATAAGTGTGTTTATGAGTATTCCTATTTATACTTGAATATATTAATATAAGGTTTATAAATAATTTACATAATATTCGAAACGTGTGAATTGAATGCTATTCTGATTATTTCTGATATAATTATAAAAAAAATGGATTTTCGATGGATGGACGGATGGAATGTTCTACGATAAACTTATTCATTAATAACCATTTGCGTCAGAAATAATAAAAATCGCTGCTTTTAAATAATACCTTCTTCATTTTATTCACAAAATACTTATACTAAAATAGAACAAAAAAACAACGCCAAACAGAGCAAATATATCCAAAATTCTATCTATATTCCTAAAGACATCAGATATTGTTTTCTAGTAATTATCAGTTTTCTTTTAATTAAATATACGTTTACATTTGTCTGAAAACAAATTGCTTTCTTATTTAGAATGACCCGACTAAGGGTGAATTGACGAAGGTCATGACGGGAAACCTTTTTATTATTTGTGCTGTAATAGATTATGTGAATTCACGTTACCGAAGTATTTTTTTTTATCTATTTTGAAACGAATAATTACTGTCGTCGGTTTATTAGTAAAATGGATTGCCTGTAATATTCCTTATTATACCATGTGCACCAAGGGTAAACAGTTTTGAACCACTTGCCTTTATTTATTTTTAACTGATCAAAGTGAAAAGAATAAGTAGGTTTACCTTTAGTACCTTTTTCTTATTGTTCTCTTTGGGGCTGATGGCCACTTTAAACAAAGCACCTTTATAGTATACAATTTATTAATTAAAAATAAACTCAACATAGAAAATAGAATAAAATAATTTAAGAGTACCCCCTTAACATACACCCTAATGTTTCTTTTAGTTTTTGGAATTGACTATTCATAAAAAAAAAAATCAGTCACAAAACGAAAAATTGTAACCAACGTCGTACATATCTCTATCTTCTCTAAATTAAACAATTTAATATTATTAAAAATAAACACTTGCTTTGAAATTGGTTGGGTCATTAACTAAAAAAAACTAAATGTCTTTAATCCTGACCTGGTAAAGTTTGCAGTAGTGATGAGGTCTCACCAGACCGGTCATTTAAGCGGTCTGTCTATGAGGGAGGCCTGTGTCCAAACACACACCAACAAGCTACCTTTTTAAATCTAGGTACCCTTTATGCCAATATGTTTAAGCACTAACATAGAAAATAGATACCATTACCTTGAAAGCATGCAAGCAAATGAAATACGTCAAAACGGTGACACAGATGCAAATAAATTTTAATAGGTACGCGATGCGTTTAATATTTTTTGAAAATAACCAAAAGAGTGTTTCACAGTGTTCCATGTTGAATTTAGATAGCTTAACAGAGTCTAGTGGGTGAGGGGCGCGGGGCCCGTCGTGTCGTGAGCGGTCATTATGACTCGGAAATAGGCACTTTTCCCCTCGTTAGCAACTCGCTCTGCCGAACTAAGCGAACCTAGAAAACTTTACAAAATATTTTTACCCAATTTACGCTATCAGATTTAAAAGTTTTTAAACATTTTGACAGGGGTATCATGGTATTCTAAATGGCTTGTGACAAAAAAACTCCTAGAACCGGTGCGGCGGGGCACTCTGATAAATTTATTTTTTGTGTATTATGAATGAGTATAATATAGACACACGTTACGTTAGTATGTTACTTTTTCAAAGAATTCAACCTACTATTCAGACATTAATTAATTATTTAAATTTTAAATTACAACAACTTTCCCTTACCTACCCCAAATTCATAAACCTATTGTTAGACTCAAAACCAGTCCTTTACACGAATGTTTTAAAGTAAAATATGCATTTTTTTGTTCCGTCTGTCTTGCTTATTGCAAAAGTTTAATATCCATAGTATTCATTATAATCGTCGCAGCTTTGTTCTCACTCGGAAGCGAGGATTCTGTTTTAAAGTAACTTCAGCGCTGGGATCGTTATACTTAGGTAGGTACTTGGAAAATGGTTACATTTATTTGAAAGATACCTTCATTTCGTTTTATGGCATAGCTGTTTGTTAATATTTAAAATAACATAATATACCCTGCATCTACTGGTTGTGAAAATTACTAAGCTGATTAAAAAACAACATACCTCGAGGTTGCCGCTGCGCTGGTAGCGGCGGTCGCGGTGGCGTGTGGCTGTGGCTCTACAATAATTTACGTTGACATTTAGTTCAGGCGCGTTCATGATGAGCGACCAACCAGCGACCTTCAATCATCCTTCAACTATTACATGCCACAGGTTTTTATTATTTTATTATTCATTATAATTTGAGAGCAAACAAGACAAAATGTTATTTTAAGATTCTTGTAACGTGCCGTTGCCGCGTAGTTATGGTCAGGAAGAATAAACGTATGCCTCTATTATTCTATGATATAGATAATGAAACCTATGACAAAAATGCATTCGCCAAATTTACTTCCATAGCATTTAACTTCTGCTTATAGAATACAAACGATCGATTTAATAAGCAAGTGGATATACCGCAAAACAAACCAATATCGTACGTATTGTGAAATTAATGTCACGACTACGTAAAGTATAATTACCACTCAGTCGATATTTTCTGAAATTAAATGCACTGATGCACTGCATCTATCAGTTAAAACTTATCGAATTTAGTGTTTCCGGATATGGGGAGTTCTATTTTAACAACCCTAAAACGGTGACGAAAATAGTTCTCGCAGCCCGAAGTGCTTTGGCTTAGCCCATTTAGGTAGACACGACCGCTTTGGGGGTTGAATGTAAATAAGATTTAAATTTTAAAGTAGGGGAACACCATGCGTGCGTCCGCCTAGTGCTCTACTTTCATAGGTAGTTCAATAATAGTTTAAACATTAGGAGGTATTGAGTAAGAAGAAGAAAAATTTTAGTTCATAAGTACCTACATTGTATCATTTTATTAGTAGTTTTTATATCTTTAACATGAATTCGACTGTTATAAACAAAATGAGTTACTTGTATAAGACCGAGTTGTATTGAATTATCAACACCCCAGACACTGCGGACCCAAATTGCATTATTGTACGAGACGTAGACGTCATGTCTGTCGCCGCGATGTTACCTATCTTATATTAGACGAGCTGTCCCGGCTTACTTCGTTACGCCATAGAATATAAGATACTACTAAAGACTTGGCTCTATAGACTATGTTCTTTTGACTGCCCAGAATGGGCGAATAAAAAAAAACAAACAACAACAACAAACCACTTGTCAAAATATGTAAACAAAGTGTACTTCAAGCTGTAATCCTCATCTTTTAAATCTTCGCTAAAACAAATTTTAAGAATGCAAATAATTAGTCATGAATTGATCCAAATTGGTCCACAAAGTAAAATAATTAGTCCACTTATACTTTAGAAGTTATAGCCAAATGTTTGTGAGGATTATGGCTTGACGTTCAAGCTGTAATCCTCATCTCTGGTCCAAGAAAACGGTAGGGTCTATCGACTTGGTTCAGGTCTAAATAATTAGTCCTCAATTGATCCACACGACATGCCAAATCTCAGAATTGGTCCTCCAGAGGTTCCGAAGTTATAAGGGCATCTTAGTGAGGATATGGCTTGAACATTTGGCACCTTCAATTATCTCCGGAACGCCTATAGCTATTGGTTTGAAATTTGGCCAAAAATTAATCCTCAATTGGTCCACCAGAATCATAATCATTTTTAACTAGGTTTTCTTTGAAGAAGTACGTTAAAATCATCGGTTTTACTTTCCCATACATTGCGATCCATGTACAGTTGTGCACAAAATAATTGATAAACATTGATATTAACCGGTTACCTAAGTACTTGCGCTTGCACCCCTCATTAATTAATTATTTAAAGTAACCAGTGTTACTATGTTTGACATTATGTGTCTGTGTCAACGTAAACTGCTATCTATGTGTATGTATACATATTTTTATTATTTTGGATGTAAGCAATAATAAGCGATTTTGTGAGGGCGACATTGGATCTTTCTGTCCATTACGCAAAATGTGTTTTAAACGCGGAGGGGAGACGGAGCTGCGGGGAGTTAGTAAGTACTATTTATATTACTATTATTAGGTACCTACTACTATTGTATAAAATACTAGTCGACCCGGCGAACTTTGTACCGCCTTACCTCTTACTACATTGTGCATGTATTATACTTTAAATCTTCTTCTTGAATCACTCTATCTGTTAAAAAAAAACCGCATCAAAATCCGTTGCATAGTTTAAAAGATATAAGCATACATAGGGACAGACGCGAAAAGCTACTTTGTTTTATACTATGTATTGATGATATTGATGACAACAGTAACAAACAACACAGTGTAAGGGAAGCTTACGTCTACTATCTCTATATGTATATATTGTAACACTGATCTCTATCTTCGATTGCGCGCACGCTGCTTTTGAGTGGAGACAAGGATAGCGCTATTTGGCCAATCCTGGGTTGATAAGAGACATCATGCGCGATACTCCTGTAGAGTTACATTAAATAATATATACACGAGTATAGCGCCTGACGCGCGTCGCGGGACTGTTGTCTCTTATCAACCCGGTATTGGCCAAATAGCGCTATCCTTGTCTCCACTCAAAGGCAGCGTGTGCGCACGCAACTGCGCACTTGAAAATAGAGCCAGGTTCTCGAATGTCGAAGAGCTAGTATTAGCTAAACTAGAACAGGACTAGAATGTAGCTAGCTAAAACGGGTATATTTGTAGCCAAAATCGGGAGATGAAAAAAAACAATGTAAATACTTGATAAAATTATTTCGTTTATTTATTAAAAGTATAGTTTCGCGCCATACCGAAAGTTACTGCGATTATTAAAACAACTGTGATTATTAAAACATTTTTTTTTTGTTATTATTATAACTGAACTAACTGAGATTATTGTTAGTTATTAAAAATAAGTAAGTAAGTATAAGTATTGTGTTATAAACGGTGATTTAATTAAGTTAAGTAAGAAAATACACTATTGTAAACTTTTAATTGAATATATACTTACAAAGATTTAAATTATACATAGAATTTTTTTTGGTACATTAATGATTCACCTGCAACTCACCTGCAACAATCAATCAGGCTGTCTTAAACATAAGTACATAGCGAAAACCAAACCCACTTTCACTTTTCTAAAGAATCGTTTAGGTAACTGGTTAATATCAATGTTAATCAATTATTTTGTGCACAACTGTACATGGATCGCAATGTATGGGAAAGTAAAACTGATGATTTTAACGTACTTCTTCAAAGAAAACCTAGTTCAAAGTGATTATAATTCTGGTGGACTAATTGAGGATTAATTTTTGGCAAAATTTCAAGCCAATAGCTAGAGGCGTTCCGGAGATAATTGAAGGTGCCAAATGTTCAAGCCATAATCCTCACTAAGATGCCCTTATAACTCCGGAACCTCTGGAGGACCAATTCTGAGATTTGGCATGTCGTGTGGATCAATTGAGGACTAATTATTTAGACCTAAACCAAGTCGATAGACCCTACCGTTTTCTTGGACCAGAGATGAGGATTACAGCTTGAACGTCAAGCCATAATCCTCACAAACATTTGGCTATAACTTCTAAAGTATAAGTGGACTAATTATTTTACTTTGTGGACCAATTTGGATCAATTCATGACTAATTATTTGCATTCTCAAAATTTGTTTTAGCGAAGATTTAAAAGATGAGGATTACAGCTTGAAGTACACTAAACAAAGGAAAAAATATTTCACCTTGGGTTACATTATTTGAGTTTAAGTAAGGATGCCTAATTTTTTTGAAAATCTAATTAGCCCATGTCTCTGGGGGATAGTGTAGCTTCCTACCAGTGAAATAATTTTTCAAATCGGTTCAGTATTTCCGGAGCCTATTCGTTACAAACAAACAAACAAACAAATCATTCCTCTTTATAATATTAGTATAGATAGAACGGTCGCGAGCATTTCGGCAAAGTACTTGCATCTTCTGTTCATAATAATATTCTAATAAGTAAACAAGTTTATTTATCTTTTCATTTATTGGCTTAATTAAACTATTTTTACTTTCCTCTGCGATACAGGAAGTTTTGGTAAAACAAAAATAGGTTGTACCTTGAAGAGAGGCCTACTTTAAACTTTCACATATAGTATAGCATAGTAGAGTATAGTTTGCATACAAATTTAGTAAAGATTGTTTAACGGAGCGGACGTCAAGGGTTCAACCACTACTTATCGGCGACGTCGCACCCTTACGTGTCAGAACTCGGACCACTTGGCTCCAGCTAAACTTTCGTGTATATAGTACATTCCAATCTAGCGTTGCGTCTTAATAGTTTATTTATTACCTTTAGTTCTTCTACACATTTTTTTTTATTTTTATTAAAAACTTACATTTCTTCTTGTTCCTCCATAAAAGAAATCACTTGAAGCAAGAATTCGCCTTTTGTCAACTTACTGATGAATTATTATATTCTGTGTTTTATTTAGGTACACATTAAAGAGATCATTTATTAATAATCATTATTATCCAGATACAAACATCATACGATCTCCCAATACAGCTTGGCCAAAAGTCTAGAAAAAGTTAAGGCGCGGCCGCCCCCGCCGCTGTGCAATTGGTTACCATAATAATTTTTATTGACTTTCTCCGTATCAACTATAAATTAAAATTTAAGCCATAATAAAGTCAAAATTAACGACATGATCCTGTTATAATTCGGTACAAGAAGTTCCTTTTTTAGGGTTTCCAACTGAATATAAAAAAATGGTTCTGCTTCTAGACTGTCTTGCTAAGCTGCGAGTATGAGCTTTAGTACAGGTGGTCTAGAAGGGCGTAACAGATTTGTTCATGGTCTCCGTGGTGCGCCTCAGACTGTATTATCAGAGAACAAGAGCTATTTTGGAATATATAAAACTGACAGCGTTACGCCGACCTAGACCCCCACTGTACCTTGTTCAGTTGTCACGTTTAATTGTCTACGCACCTAAAGTAGTTATGCGCGTTCCTCTAGTTGTTTCATAAATGTAATGCGATTACTTAAATGACAACTGTCAGCATGTCGCCCCTTCATGACAAGCCGGGAGCACCCTATGAAATGAACTGAATGTGCGGTTGTGAGTTGGGTGGGTGTCTACTTTCTATTCATTTGCAAGAAGATAGGCTTATAGCACTTATCTCATTTATATTCAAATAGATGTGCCTGCGATTTCGACCGCTTGAATTATCGATTTTTCCATATTTTTACCCGCTTACGCTTTCCCTGGACCACTATCAATATTTGAAAATTAAAGTCAGCTAAAACGACCCAGCCGCTCTCGGGTTTTATAGAGACAAACGAACAGCAATGGATTTTTATAACTTCTTCTTCATTTCAGAATTCTTTATCATTTCAGCAGAAAATTTAAATAATTACATTAGTTTTTTTTAGTATATAGAGTAACTAGTCGACCCGGCGAACTTCGTACCGCCTCACCTAAATATATTTTTTCCATGTTTTGTACCTGTAAACCTTCCTCTTGAATCTCCGTATCTATTAAAAAAATGCATTAAAATCCGTTTCACAGTTTAAAAGATATAAGCATACATAGGGACAGACGCGGGAAGCGGCTTTGTTTTAACTATGTATTGATATGTAAGTAATTGATTTAATGTCACGTGACTTTTATACTGTTTATTAAGACTTTAAAAATACAATTAACACGTGCTTGTTTAAACATTTATACCTAACTAGCTGTCCCGGCGAACTTCGTATCGCGCCTTACAATTTAATATGAAAAAAATAAACTGTTGTTTTACTAACTTCCTTTAAATTTTCTCCATATTTTCTCAACTTTAAAACCTTCCCTGGACCACTTTGAACATTTCAAACCTAAAATCAGCTAAATTAGCCAGGCCGTTCTCGACTTTTAGCGTGACTATAAAGAACCACTAATCATTTTTTTACTTATTACATATCATAGTATAAGTAAAATAGTAGTTAACACCATATTAAACCGAATTGTATACAGGATGTGAATCAGCTCTCAATATGTAACAAATGAGTACTTCAAATAGATCACATCACACTAAAATTCATTACACATATGTAATGCTATATAAAAAGCACCTTTTTATACTTTTTAAATCACTTTGTCTCTTTCAAAAGTGCTCTTTGTTCCCCAGCGCGCCCTATGGGTATGGGAGGGGTGAATGCTACTATTAAATTTTCAAAAGACGCCTTATGTTTTTACTTTTTCTGTAGTACGAAAATAGCTTTTTTTAAACGAGACAGAGGCAGTAGTACTACACACGTTGCAAGCAAACATAATTACATAATTGACTGAAGTAAAGCATCTGCATCAATATATTTTTTGACGAGCTTTCCCGGCTTACTTCGTTACGCCATAGAATATAAGATACTACAAAAGACTTGGCTCTATAGACTATGTTCTTTTGACTGCCCAGAATGGCCGAATAAAAAATAAACAACAACAACAAACCGCCTGTCAAAATATGTAAAAAACAAAAATATTGCACCTTGGGTTACATTATTTGAGTTTAGGTAAGGATCCCTAACTTTTTTGTAAATCTTATATAGCCTATGACACTCGGGGTTAATGTAGCTTCCAACCAGTGAACGAATTTTTCAAATCGGTTCAGTATTTCCGGAGCCTATTCGTTACAAACAAACAAACAAATCTTTCCTCTTTATAATATTGGTATAGATGAAATTTTAAGAAAAGCATGTTTTAGAGATTAAATTTAGCGTGTAGTGTTTGAACGTTTAAATAATATTATGTATACTTATAAAGCGATGTTTCATTGTTAAATGTCATTACATGCGCTCAGTGACTCGTGTTACTGCATTCTTTAGCTTCAGATATTAAGTTATAGCAATGATTCTTAGAATCTTAACTTTTAATGGTGCTGGTGCTGGTGACAGTGTAAAGCATATTACAGCTCTCGCTCAGACATTTTAAATAGTCACTTATAAAAAAGAAACTACTCACGACGTTTATATAGTTATTAGTCGACCCGGCAAACTTTGTACCGCCTAACCTATTACTATGTTGTGCATGAATTATACATAAATAAACATTTCTATTGAATCAAACTATCCTTAAAAAAAATGCATTAAAATCCGTTGCATAGTTTTAAAGATATAAGCATTAATAACATAGGGACAGACGCGGGAAACGACATTGTTTTATACTATGTATTGATTTAGTTATTAATGAAATTTAAATAAATTTTATGTTAAATGAATTATTTTACTGTAACTAAAGATTTTTTTCTGCCTTTGCTCTACGGATGGCGGTAGTGGTGGCAGTGGCGTTGGCGGGCGCACCGTTGCCTCTCGCCCGAACGCCGGACGTCCGTCGCGCCGCGCCGCGCCATTCCACGCCCGCGCCCCGCCCGCCGCCACCGCCGCCGCCGCCGCCATTCACAGCCGTCGTCGGGTACCCCACAATACCTTGCCAAGGCGTTACAGTTACAGCCAGGGCTGCATGATGTATCCCTGTGCCGCTTTAATGACAAAGAACTAGGTCTGCGTTACAATCTTGACATACTTACTTAGTACATGAATAACTACTACTTGCAATGTTCTCGCAAACTTTCAACTGTATTCTTATTATTATTACTAGCTGTTCAGGCGAACTTCGTGTCGCGCCTTACAATTTTACATGAAAAATATTATTGTTGTTTTTACCAACTTCCTCTAATTTTTTCAATATTTTCTCACCTTTTAAACCTTGCCTGGACTACTAGGAACATTTCAAAACCAAAATTAGCTAAATCGGCCCAGCCGTTCTCGAGTTTTAGCAAGATAGTAGATAGATAGTAGAAGTAGATTTATCAGCACACAGTTATATTATACAGTAAAAATTATTTAAAAAGCCCTAAATTTTACCTATTATAAAATTACTGCGGTTACTATCATAAAACAATAAGTCCTATATTTATTACATGGGCTTTTCTTTAACTTATGTTATTGCTACAACAGCTTTAATATATTGATTTTATTAAGAGTCGTATTTAATTGCAGGTGACAGCCCTACACATCATTGTTTGTTTAATAACATTAAAAGTACGCGTGTGTGCCCTATATACAAGGGAAAAGGCGAAAAAACTGAAACCGGTAGCCACAGACCTATTACAATTGTACCAAACATTTCTAAATTAATAGAGTCAATAGTGTCAGCCTCTCTTATGCAACATCTAGAAAGGAATGAATTACTAACACGGCATCAGTATGCGTATAGGAAAGATAGATCAACAACCACTGCCGCACACCATGTGGTGGACTCTATAATATCTAACATAGATAGTAAATATAAAACGGCAGGTTTATTTTGCGACCTCACAAAAGCATTTGATGTTGTCCAGCACGATCTTCTCCTTAAAAAGCTACGGGCATATGGCGTAAAAAGTAAGGCATCCCAACTTATAGAATCATTCCTTTGCAATCGCAAACAGACAGTAGAAGTCGTCACTGACGGGCGAAGGTTAAGGTCAAATACTGGAAATGTTACAATAGGAATTCCACAAGGGTCCTCTCTTGGAAATACCCTATTTCTGGTCTTTGTCAATGACATTGAACAGGCCGTTACTGATGGAACAGTTGCTTTGTTTGCAGATGACACAACGGTTATAATGAGTGCTCCTTCGTACGAAGAATTAAATGATAAGATCAATAAAACATTTACACAACTGGATAAATGGTATTCAACAAATGGGTTAATCCTTAATCCTTCAAAATCTAATCTTATTATCTTTAGCCCTAGAGTTACACGACCACCGCCACCATGCCTGATTAGCCCTGTCCCTCTAGCCCAAACGTGCAAGTTCCTAGGTCTCACACTGGACTCTAATTTAAATTGGAAACAACATGTTGATATACTGTGCGATAAATTAGGAAGTGCCGCATATGCGCTGCGAAAATTAAAACCGCTCGTTTCCAGTTCAGTGCTTAGGCAAGCTTACTTTGCGCACTTTCATTCCATATTGTCTTACGGTGTCATATTATGGGGTAATTCGACAGACTCAAATCGTGCATTTATAATGCAAAAACGCGCCATTAGAACTTTAGAGGGTATACCTAGTCGCGAATCATGTAGATCGCTTTTTAAAAAGTATCGAGTAATGACCCTTTACTCAGTATATCTTTACGAGATCATTACTTATGTCAGAAAAAATATAGGTACATTCCGACGACGTGAGTGCGGCGGGCGGGCGCTGCGGGGAGCGGGGAGCCTGGCCGCAGTGCCTCGTCGCACGGTGTTTGCTACGCACAACCCGCGCGTCATCGGGCCACACTATTATGAGCATCTGCCTACTGAGCTGAAGGAGGAAATCAATGACGAAGCGTTTTGTCGCCGACTGAAAAAACTTTTGTTGGAACATGAATATTATTGTATAGATGACTTTTTAAACTATAAATTTGTTTGACATTGGATATTAATTGTGTAATTTGAGTATTCGACAGTTACAATATGTAATTCAAGTAAATTGAAATTATTATTTAGTATTTGACATTTTATATACAATTATACATTTAAAAATTTTGACATTGTTTACATAGTACTTAAATAATTAAGTAACTACTTATTATTTTTTATATAATTTTTGTACAATATTTTGACGATCACATTATACTTTGACTTGTTTGTAATATTAACTTTGTATGTAATATGAATATGATAGTGTGAAATAAATGAATCTAATCTAATCTAATCTAATTGAAAATGTACGTCATATCGCGCCCCATTGTTTCTATAAACGTCGGCGTGGGTGGGCGTAGCCGGGCGCCGTGATAAGATGTCTTATTATGAAACGACGTTGAAGTAAAGCAATACGTTCTTTTGTCAGGTTTCGGATTATTTACGACTAGGTATTAATTTAATTAACTTTCTTGATTGATGGACGTTGAAGATGCCTACTTTTGGAATACAAGCACTTCAAATATGGATAATTAAATGTATATTGACTTGAATATGTGAATCGAAGTTTTTCAACTCCTTATATTTTAGGTAAAATATGTATCTGTAATAAGATTCAGGTGTAGTAGGTACATCCTCACTAAACAATATTATAATAAAAAATCGCTTGCCGCTAGCTGTGTGTACGTACGGTGTGCTTTTGTGACATTTAAAAAAAAAGTTAGAGTAATAATGTGACATGTACCATTCCTATTATAAATCTATCTATTTAAAAAACCGCATTAAAAACCGTTGCACAGTTGTCTGTGTACTGACAGACAGCGCAGCAGGAAGCGACATTGTTATATACATCCACATGCACAACATAGTTTTATGTTATGCGGTACGAAGTTCGCCAGGTCGACTATGTATTAGTATGATTCAGACAGTAAGTAAACAATACGACCAAACCATGTGTGTTCAAATCAAGATAAAAACCCGTGGTCAAAATTGTGGGTAGACAGAAAGGACTATCCACGATGCGCGTTCACGTGGTAATAAGGTTTATTGCTAGAGATTTATGCAGCAGCGTTTGCTTTAAACCAGACTGGATAAATGTAAATCTAAGTTCACGCTAAGTTAGCTTCACAGAGGCGGACGTTCGTCGACAAGACGTAGCTTCCTTCCGTCCCAACGACTAAACTATTGTCTCGGGTTGACCCTTTGGTCACTTGATAACGAGGAAATTATGACGGTGTCTCATGGTTTTTTTTTGTTGACTTAAATGTTATATTTAGTTTAACCTGATTTAAATTAACATAACAAAAATTTAGAGAAAATAATTTTCTTATAAATGTTGACGACATAAAGGCGAACTCCATCACAACACAATGTGTTTTTCATAGAGCTGACATTTTAAAACGTCCCACATTGTCTTTGTCGACGAGTTTGTGTCAATATAGGAGTAGAGTAACATTTAAATGTAGGGAAAATATTTGTTTGTTTGACGATTTTACCGCGCCGCTTCGCTCTCAAGGGAGTAGCGTGCATACGAAGATGTAGCTGTTAGCTCACGATTACGTAGATTATTTGATATAGACCGGAGTTAGAGAGTTACTGTTAGGTACCTACTTTACTTTGTTATTTCGAATTTGTCTTCAAAATATATTTTTAAGACTTAAGAAATATTTATTTCATAACTATTTATTTGAGGACTAGTGTTTCAAAAAATGTATATTATCACCAGTAAATTAATAATTTAAAGAGTTAGCGGAACTACTGTAGGGGTTACTTTGATTGTTTCTATAGAAATACTTAAAAAAAGTATTTCTATAGAAACAATCAAAGTAATGTTTGAAAAGGGTTTAAAATTTAAACAGTTCAGGGGAAATAATAACAATAATAATAACATATCACACTCAAAGAACCTGTATCTAGGGTACCAACACAGACGAACATTACACGAAACAAACATCGATATTGATCATATCAATATTCGCCCCGCCTGGGAATCGAATCCAGGTGCACACGCTTACTCAGTCCACATCACTGCAGACTGTGCGTGAATTAAATAGCGGCTCGCTGTAAACGGGGTTCAATTCAAACCGTTAACAAGAAAACAATCTTGTTAATAAAATATGTAATACTTAAGTTTATTTTACTTTTTTAACGTCGATAAGTACGTTTATATAAAAATAATTGCCAATTATTTGTTTTCACAGCCTCACGCGCGAGCCATATTTTTAAGGTTCCGGGTACTCGTCCCGGGACCTTATTTATATGAGTATTTCGTCCGTCCGTCCGTCTGTCTGCCTGTACAAGTCTCTTATCTCTGAAACGGCTCAACAAATCTAAATGAAGTGTTTGCACGAGATTTTTCTTGATGCCCAAAGAATCCTAACAAATATTAAAAACTTAAAAAAATACGTGAATTTTGAAATAAAAGCAAAAAACGTAGTTTTTTTTAACCAATTTGTCGAGCCTCTACTGAGAAACCGACTGGCACCAACACATTAACAGGCACCAAATAATTAGCAGTAGCAACTTCACTTTATGAAGATTTACAACAAATATGTACTGAAAACTATACTAACGTTAGCCAATTTTACACAATCGACGCTTTCATAAGTAAACAAAATAAAATCGTCGCCATTGTTAACTTATGCCTTTCTAATGTGTTAACTTACTATTATTAAGATTGAATATCTTAGACCGGATTGATTGTTGTTTTTTTATTTGCACTTACTGGACAGGCAAAAAAACGTAGTCCATAAAGCCTAATCAAAAGTACTTAGGAAGAAATCGGAACCTTCTAAGCACGAGCTTTCGCACTTGGCCGTTTATTTCTGTTTATTTTATATCTGGAGAAGGTTCTTAAAAAAGTGGAGCGAATTACAAAAACAAAATAGGTCCTATTTATATGGACCCATATTATAAACTAGAGGCTGCCCTGCGGTATCACCCGCGCAGATTTCTCTTAAACACAAAAATCCCGTTTTCTCCCGTTCCCATGGGAATTTTGGGAAATTATTCCTTAGTGCTCCCCTACACTCTCCAATGAACCCACGTGCATAATTTCAGCCCGCTACGCTCAGTAGTTTCGGCTCTGCGTTGTCTGTCAGTCAGTCAGTCAGTAACGGAAGAGTTTCATAAATTACTAGAGGCTGCCCCGCGGTTTTTCCCGCGCAGATGTCTCATAAACACAAAAATCCCGTTTTTTCCCGTTCCCGTGGGAATTTCAGGAAATCCCTTCTTAGTGCTCACCTACACTCCCTAAGGAACCTGCATGCAAAATTTCAGCCCGCTACGCCCAGTAGTTTTGGCTCTGCGTTGTCTGTCAGTCAGTCAGTCAGTCAGTCAGTCAGTCAGTAACGGAAGAGTTTTATATATATTGATTGATACTAGAGGCTGTCCCGCGGTTTTTCCCGCGCAGATTTCTGATAAACACAAAAATCCCGTTTTTGCCCGTTCCCGTGGGAATTTCGGGAAATCCCTTCTTAGTGCTCACCTACACTCCCCAAGGAACCTACGTGCCAAATTTCAGCTTTCTACGCCCAGAAGTTTCAGCTCTGCGTTGTCTGTCAGTCAGTCAGTCAGTCAGTCAGTCAGTCAGTCAGTCAGTCAGTCAGTCAGTCAGTCAGTCAGTAACGGAAGAGTTTTATATATCGATCATGGAAATGCCAATTGTCGTAAGGGACAAAGCACGACTTTTCAGGAGAGCCAAAAAACAAAATTTTTTTTACAAATCCATTTGTAACTTTTGATTTCCTTGATTTACAGCGATCAATAAAAAGAAGACCAGTGCTAATTTTTGAAGATCTTTTCAATGGTAATAGTTTGAATACGCTACAACTAATGGTTTAGAAGATTTTGTCCCTTACGCCCTACCAATTTTAGCAACATTGTCCCTTACACTGGGCTATTTTTCAACATTTTCCCTTACGACCTATTCATTTTTGTTAACTTTATAAAATAATTGGTCGCAAGTCCCACATGTGTTATTCCAATGTAGTCGTATGTCTATTATTATATTTAATTTTAAAATTATTATGGAAAATTAGAAGGGCGTAAAGGAAATAAAATAACAACAAGTGTGTTGTTATTAGTACTGATGAAACTAAAAAAAAATATCTTATAGTTTTTACAGTCTTAAATGTTATTGTTTAGTTATCCTTGTGGAACAATATGATCAAATTAATATAATATGAAGTACAAACATTAAAGTTTTAATAATGATTTTTAAAAATGTCTAAAAAAATTGAATTATGTACATAATTTTTATAAAAATAACAGATACCAAGAAAATCTAATACAGCCCTCGTAAGATTTAAACGAAAATAAGTTATAAAACTTTAATTTCTACAGTAAAATCAATACTTTTAAGAAGATAGGTAAGTAATAATTGGTTTATAGCACAAGTTTAAAGTTAATTAGCTTTTAACACGTTAAATGAATGAATTCTTTAGTGAGATCAATTAAAAAACCACAAGACTGACATTAAAAAGTTTTAATTGTTATGGTTAGTATGTAACGTTAACCAAACACAAAAACAATTTGGGCCGTGTGGTAGCGGCATAAAATACCACCACCCCATCTCCCATGTATATGTAGATAAAGGTGACTAAGGAGAAAAACTGAAGCACTGGCAGTAGCAGTCCATCGATGATCCTACAACAGCTTAGTACAACAGCCATTCTGCAATTTCCAACCTGCCTGGCAAGTGTGATATGACAATATTGACATACCCACTCATATGAGGTTAATGCCATATAGGTTATAGCCATGAGGCTAAAACTAACGTTTTGGCCTAGTTTGCGCTTTGGTAGAGGTCAGGAAAATGCGGGGCAAGAAGTCCTAACTAATTGTAATCCCGGGACAACATCGCTACCATAAACTTCCTCTTACCCTGGCAACATACAAGTTGCCCATGATAATATAGAGAGAGCTGACGAGAAACTAGTGAAACTAGAGAAGGAATTGAGTTGGTAACGGTCGGACATTGTTGTTGAGGAGGGAGAACAACAATTCCAGGGAGGTTTTGGGTTCATAGTGCACAAGTCCCTTCACTACGTTGTAAATACCGATAGAATGACGGCAAGGGTAGCGTGTCTTGAACTTCGATGAACCTAGCAGTATTTGTTAAAGGTTTTACAAGTATACGCTCATACATCGACGCAGTCCAACGAAAAAGTGGAGACAATGTATCCCGTGCTATGCATAGCTCAAAACTTACTTCACAGTTGACGTAGAGGATTTACATGCAAAACAGTTCAATTCTAATATCAGCGACGCATAACGCTAAAAGCGTGAAACAGAAGTCTGGTAGTACCTGGTCTGCAGAAAAGGCCATAAATCTAGCTGAAGAACGTTTCCCGTAAAGGAAATCACATAAATGCTTTAAGACAGTTAATATAGAAGTCGAAAAAGTATGATCTGCCTTATTGTATAGCATTTTAAACTATGGACAATCCTTTGGTGCTGGGAAGTACTGCAATCTGTGTTATGTGGTGCCAAGTGGACTATTGGTATATGGAAGTGTTTGTAAAAAAACGCCACTATGTCAGCTGGACTACAGGATCAGAGCTCGAAGGCTGCTGAGGACTGCATCTGGGTTCAGAAAGGGGTATGTTATATCCCCAAAACTGTATACTGCAGCCGCTGTGCACTCAAATATGTCTTTAAAACTCGGGACAGGAATGAACTAAGCATTAACATAAATTATGAGTTGGTCAGTTGGTATCTTTTACTATAGAGTCAAATTTAAACTCGCCGTTACCTTTAACTTAAGGAATACAATATATTTTAGTGCTAGAAATCAATGCAAATTGACATTTGACATTGTACCCACACAGAAAAAGTTATATTTTGATTGGTTGATAAAATTGATCAACGAATGGGTACTTTTTAAACATTATTTTTAAATAATTACATAAAAAATAATAAGTATAATTTATTTTTTTAATAAATATAAAATTAAGTAACGACCCTTACGACCTTGAGCTTAAGATACTGCAACTATTTTTTTTACGTCGTAAAGGACATATTGACAAAAACATAAAAAAATCATCAAGAATATTTTAATTTATTGGCCCTTACGACAAAGTGAAAAAATTAAATGTTCCATAAAGCATTTTTTTTAATAAATTTCTGAGTTAGGCCCAAAAAAAGTCAGGTCGTAAGGGACATTTTTTGGAAGCTAGAGAGGTTTCAAATATACCATTCGATAGAGCGTGAAAAACTGAGTATAATGGCATCAAAAACGAAATTTCGAAAAATGTCCCTTACGACAATTGGCATTTCCATGATCGATATATTGATAACTTTTCGACCATACTTTCTGGTACCTACTAAAATGTTGTGCTACTAATACTGTATTTATATTATAGCTGTGGATATTATGTCTTTAGAGATAACATTTAATAAAAATAAAAATACTAAAGTATGTACTTCCTACCTATTATTATTTTACAACATTACTAATCTCACGCCTTTATTCCCTAAAATGCTAGGCAGAGGCACCAGCTTAAGACGCTAGGGTAACATGCCCTATTACGGCGCGTTTTGACGACATTTTAAAGTAGGGTAAGAAATTAAGCATTTCTAAATATGTTAGCAGATATTTGAATTTTTTTTTCACACTCATGATAATTATATTTTCTATTTCAGTTGTCGTTTTATTTAGTTTAGAGTGATAATTAATTTTAAATATATATTTTTCCTGACAAGTCGGAATTCCTATTACGGCGGCAAAAAAAATTTTGAAGCCCATTACGGCGGTAAGCACAGCCTATTACGGAGTATGGGATGAAAACATACGCACGATGAAACATTTTCATCTCAGCTCATGGTTCCGTGCAATCAGAAAATGGTATGCAATGGCTGTAATTGTTACTAGCACTGTACATAAATACAGGTTTTTCCTAGTAAGGGGATATTTTGATAATATTTTGTGTAATTACTATTTAATAAACGGCCTCGCGCTAAGAAGTTTCTAGTAATATAATTAGTTTAGAAAACACAAATAATGAATATTTAGCTGTATGGGCTACTATGTTCCTTTGCCTGACCTGAACGGGCGAATAACAAAACAACAATCAATCAATCGATCTACGGTATCGTAACGTTCTCCCATCTCTGTGCACAACGGAACGGATTGAATCAAATCAAATCAAATCAAATCAATTTATTTTGCAAACATTTTGAATTAAATATGGGGACGATTTTCTTTTTATAAGCCACGCTGATAAAGAAACGATTTGAAAATGGTGGCAAAACGAATGCTATCTTGTGTATATTAGTATGAGGGAAGAAATGAGAAGAAAGACAGCCCATACAAAGGCCGCCATTTTGAGATCGTTTTTTTATGTGCGCAGGTTATACCCATAAAAGCGTAATTTGTGCGAATTTGGCTAGCTTATTAAAATTACTTTTAATATTTGTTGTTAATCTACATTAAGTGAAGTTACAAATGATCATTATTTTATGTCTGTTGACCAGGTCAATATCTCAGTAAAGGCTCGACTTTTGTTCAAAAAAGGAATATTTTGCCACAGTTTATGCATTTTTCTCTAAATTTCCATAATTTTTTGAAGTTTTTAATATTTGTTAGAATTCTTTGGACGAAAAATAAAATATCGTGAATTTTTTTCATTAAAATTAATCGAGCCGTTTCGGAAATTAGTACCTTTGGCAGACAGACAGACGGACAGATAGAAAAGACATATTAATAAGGTCCCGGGACGTTTACCCGAAACCTTAATCAATAAACTGATACAAACCTAAACTGAGAACTTCCTCTTTTCTAAAATCGGTTAAAAATAGGTACTAAAACCCTTCTTCTGCATTAAAAAAAATACTTTTGTGAAAATCGGTTTTGACAAAATTGAAATAATCGCGGACAAACATACATACAGGTCGAATTGATAACCTCCTTAACCTCGTTATAAAACAATTGCTGTTCGTTTTTCTCAAACTTTAATTCGATAAAGGCCCGGACGAGGGTTTAAATAATCCTACTAATATTATAAACGACAAAGTTTGTAATAAAGGATGTCTGTAACTCTTTTACGTAAAAACTATGAAATAGATTTTAATAAAACCTTATAAACATGTTTGAAGGAAAATTTAACTGGCGAAGCAGCGGGGTGCAGTCAGTGAAGATTTAGTTAAACGGTAAAAAAATATGGAAAATGGATTTCTACCCAAGCGGAGAAAGTTAAAAAAAGAAAGATACATTTTTTTTACAACAACGTTGACACAAACATGCAATAACACAAAAAAAATAACAACAAAACAGTAAACCAAAATACAATAATAAATAAAACAACCAACGAATCATAATCAGTTTTGTATGGTGTGTCAAGGTTGTGGTAAAATCTAGTAGTAAATTATTATATTGAAAAAAAAAAAAAAAAATATATATTATTATATTTTTTTTTTTTTTTTTTTTTTTTTTTTTTTTTTTTGTGGGTAGCCGAAAAGAAAACACGTTTTTAACTGCTCTATTTAAATTTATTATATTTATTTATTATTTTGACATTTTTTTATATTTTTTATGCAGTTTTATTATTATTAAATATAAAAGTTTACCTACCAGTTAAAATTCCAAACATACATCACATCACCAACACATCCATGGAGGCCATCCAGAAATCCATTTCCGAGCTGAGTGCAGTTTATCACTCCAGCATGGCTCAGTTCAAGAAGGAGCTGCTGAGCGCGCCGGTGACTCAAACATCAAGTCTGGTATCAAGTCAGTTTGATGTGTTCCGGTCATTTGTCCTCACTGCGCTCAGTACACTGCAGCAACAGGTGGATTTGCTGGTGAGACAGCAGGATCATGCTGAGACCCGCCAGCGGAGGAAGATGCTGATGGTGCATGGTCTACGGGAGGAGAAAAATGAAGATCTTTCCACGGTTCTGTTGTCATCTGTACTCCAGGGAAAGCTAGGACTCAAGGACCTTGGACCAGCTAGCATTAAGAGGTGTCACCGTCTCAGAGGTGCCGTGAAACCAAACTCAGCGAGGCCTCTTGTTGTTAAGTTTCAATCAAGTGAGGTACGTGACAAAATCTGGTTTTCCAAAACCGCCCTTAGAGGTTCCGGCATTACTATCTCTGAGTTTCTAACGAAACCACGGCACGACGTTTTCTTGGCAGCAAGAGAAAGATTTGGTGTAAACCGATGTTGGACGAGAGAAGGCACTGTGTATGTGCTGACGGCAGACGACTCCCGCCACAAGGTTGTGACCAGAGCTGAGCTCGACGCAATCCCAGCTGATAACGAAAGCCACTTTGCATCGATTCCTTCAACCAAGTCTAAGCGTACTAGATCTAGGAAATGATCTGTTCCTGCATTCTACGGCTTTCCAAATTATCATTTCCGTTAAATTCTTTTTTTTTGAATGCCTAATTCTTGCAAACTCCCGTCTATTTTATTTTCTCAAAATGTATGTAACATAATTTTTACTTTGTTTTTAGTGAATGATTGACTGAATTAACCTCATAAATTAACTTTTTACGGGGCTGACTGGCACTGACAGTAAAACTTTTTAGTTTCAATCAATCACGCACGACACGCTCGCTCGACTCCTGCGCACACAGCCCATGCACATGCACAGCCCTACAACTACAATCTAGTCTGTGGGTCTCACGTTAAATCAGAGAGATGGGAGAGCATTTCTACAAAGTGAACAGATTTTTCTGACTTCGGTGCCATTTTTTTTATTTTGACCTAGAGACTTCATAATTAAAAACTATACAAAAGAGCTAATTCTGTATTCAAATATTGTTTTGGCCCACTTCAAAAGATAACAGTTTCAGAAAAAACTGACCTCAAATATTTTGTCTCCATCGAAATCAGAAAAATTACCCACCGAATCACAATTTTACCACTGAAATCAGAAATCTATCCACCGAAAGCACAATCCCATACAATTTATCATTAAAATTTTGAATAAATTTTCATTCACACAGTATAAATAGTGTAGTAGTAAGCAGCGCTCATTGAAAAACATTTGCGTGTTTTATATATTTTGTGTGATTTGGTAACAGTATTTTCAGAGTATATTTTTTCTTTGAACTCTGTATCTTTTCAAGAAGAGCTTTGAGAATTAAAAAAAATAATAATAATTTAAAGTAAGTATATCTGAAAATATTTACATCAATTTTGAATTACTTTACAGTAATTAAATATTCAATAATAAATAAGGACACTCTCGTATAAAATTAATGTTCAATTAATTTTAATAGTCAAAATAATAAGGATAACGTTTAAGCATTATAAACATTTTTATAAGTATAATAACAATAACGATAATTTACTTTTTTTTTTTATTTAAATGCAAAGTTAGTTTGTACATAATATCAGTACACTAGAGGCTGCCCCGCGGTTTCACTCGCGCAGATTTCTCATAAGCACAAAAATATAGTTTTTTCCCGTTCCCATGGGAATTTCGGGAAATCCTTTCTTAGTGCTCACCTACACTCCCTAGGGAACCTACATGCAAAATTTCAGCCCGCTACGCCCAGTAGTTTCGGCTCTGCGTTGTCTGTCAGTCAGTCAGTCAGTCAGTAACGTAAGAGTTTTATATATATTGATTTATAACACAAAGGCGCTTTAGCGAGAAGCTTCTGTGTATGTATGCTTTGATGCGGTTTTTTTATAGATAAATTGATTTAAGAGAAAGGTTTATGGAAGGTACATGCACAAAATAGTATTATATTAGGCGGTACAAAGTTCGCCGGGAAAACTAGTATAAAAACCCACCTGACTTAACTCGGCACAGCGCTGTACCGGTGTTCAATATTAGTTTTCATACTACCCTCCGAATAAGTTAAGTAGAGGATTAAAAAACAAAAATGGTACGAATTTAAATGCATATTGTTTACCACCATGATTATATACCACAAATAAGTAATATTATCACAAAAATGTGAAATATGAGCTATTTTAGCACTCGGTCGAAATAAAAATCTGATTTTGGTGGATGTTTTTTTGACTTCGGTGTATAAAAAACCACCGAAAACCACCGATATCAGAAGCAGCGAAATCACAAAAGAGTACAAATCAAAATTTAACTCGAAATTCAAAAACAGCACAACAATCATCTGTACATCAAATAATACCAACCCGATGACGAGTGCATGGCACTAGTTGAAAGATAAATATTTCTTACGGTTAGAAAAATTTTACCTACACCGAATTCAGGACTGAGGGGTACCCAAAACCACCGAGTGTCACATTTATCCTGAAAAAAAATACTGAAATGTCGGCTGGGCACAGGTTTCTGGTTCGCGGCGTGTAGGCCATGACTATATCAAGATGCAGAGTACTTCAGGTAGTGCAAAAAAATAATCACTATGGTTGTGGGTGATGATTTGTAAACACCATCGAAATCAGGGAGAATTTCAGGACGCTTATTCAGAGTGGTGTATTATAAAATATATAGAAGTTTTTGATTTTTCATGGTTACTACAGCCTTAATATACTCATCACTAAGGCGTGAATATATATAAATTAATCAAATATTACTTCATTACTTTGTAAGAAGTGACTCTTTCATGAATTCTGGCAACAGGACACCCCACCGATGTCAGGTTTTATGACTTTCGGATTTTTTTTCAGGTATTTATATTATATTTTCAAAAACGTTTCTATGCTCTCCAACTGCGTACCCATACATAGTTGTGGCTGAAATAATTTGAGCAGCCTACTTCACTGGGGTATATTTTATTTTCAAATTGCCACTGAATTTTGCCCGTCTGTAGAAATGCCCGGGAGAACGCTAGATGCACGACGGGCGCGCCTAAACATCACGCTCACCTCAGACGCTCACGCTTTGAACCAATACAATGTGCGAGTGGCGTGTTGTTTTTCATGACGTAATGAGTTGGTCACTCTCATTCATTAAATACTTATTAGTACCTATGTTCATTAATTCATTATTAACTTTTTTATTTTTTAACTGCTGGTAGGTGGCGTGGCAGAAATTAGTTTATTCTTATTTTTGTTTTGTAAATTGTTGTAAAATTTTAAGTAAGTAAGTATACCTGTCTATAAAATATTTATACATTTTTATTTTTATACCTATTTATTTATTGTATTTTATTTATATATATATAAATGAGATCTGATGATGATAGCGATGACTTTGTTTCCATTCTAGATTCTAGTGATGAGTTGAATAGCACACAAGACAGTTTCCATAGCTTACCTTCTCTTGTTGACTCTCTTAACTCCCATTTTTCTGTCTTCCCCAAAAATTTCAATGCCGTTCACATTAACGCTCAGAGCATTGCGGCACACTTTCCAGACTTCATGTCTACATTTGACAACAAGAATATTCACGCAATCCTTGTCTCTGAATCCTGGCTGAAACCTTGTCTCCCTACAGTGTCTTACTCTCTTCCAGGATTTCAATTAATAAGGAATGACCGCATCGACAGGGTGGGTGGTGGTGTTGCCATTTACTTGAGAAATAATATTCCTTTCACTATACTAAGCATCTCGGCGCAGCCACCACCGTCCAACGCCGGAGAACATATATTGCTGGAAATCTTGTTGTCAAACTCCAAACTTCTTCTCGGTGTCTACTACTGCCCATCTAAACGCATTGATTACTTCACGTCTTTCGAAAAGCTCTTAGAAGACTTTATTCCTATCTACAGTCATTCCATTATTATGGGAGACTTTAATACATGTCTTATTCTGAATGATTCTCGCACCAGTCGTCTTAAATCTATAACTAATGCTAGCAACATACATATTCTTCCTCTTGATACTACTCATCATTTTCCTAATTGCTCACCTTCCCTTCTTGATCTTATGATCGTTGCTTCTCCAGGGCATGTAGCTACGCATGGCCAATTTCCAGCGGACGCCTTTTCTTATCATGATCTTATATACCTTTCCTACAAACTTCGATCGCCCAAACCTAAAGCCAAAGTCCTCTTTCAACGAAATTTTCGTGGCATGGATAGGGATCGGTTACTGGAAGATGCGCGAGCGGTAGATTGGAGTGCTGTTGTGACTTGTGAAGATATCAACGAGCAAATAACTACCTTCAACTCAGTACTTACGCAGCTCTACGATACTCATGCTCCAATCCGAGCAATTAAAGTCAAGCACCTTCCAGCGCCTTGGTTGACCGATGATATTAAGACCCTTTTATCTAGGAAATCAAAAGCTAAAACCAAATACAAAATGAAACCTACTGACAGCAACTTGGAGAAATATAAAACCCTGCGTAATCACTGTAATAAGGTGTGTAGGGACGCCCAACGGCTTCATATTCATAAATCTGTTGAAAATGGTGATCCAGCTAAGGTCTGGAAATTCCTCAGGTCACTTGGAGTTGGAAAGACACGTAACAGTTCTCTTTCTAATGATCTTAACGTCAACCTTCTCAACAAACACTTCTCTTCTTCCACCTGTTTCAAAGGTCCGCTCAAAAACAAGACGTTAAGTGAACTTTCTTCGCTTCCAACTCCCAACTTTTCTCCTTTCACCTTTCAACAGTTTTCTGAGGATGCTGTTAGGAAATGCATCGGTAATATAGCATCTAGTGCTGTCGGCGACGATGGCATAGGCCGTGTCATGGTCCTGCCGCTCTTGGATGTTGTCAACCCGATCATTACCAGCATCCTCAATAAATCCATATCTACTTCCACGTTTCCGTCTCTTTGGAAAAAAGCTCTCGTCACCCCTTTACCAAAAAAAAGTAACCCATCCTCTTTTTCTGACTATCGTCCTATCTCTATCCTTCCGTTCCTTTCTAAAGTACTTGAACGTCTCGTTCACTCACAGCTCAGCTCATTTCTCACAAGGAATAATATCCTCAATTCTTTCCAGTCGGGTTTCCGACCAGGTCACAGCACGGTGACGGCCCTCACTAAGATCACAGATGATATCAGGTCGGGAATGGATGCTGGACAAGTCACACTTCTATCTCTTCTTGATTTTAGTAATGCGTTTAACAATGTTGATTTCGAGGTTCTGCTTGCTATACTTGTCTCTCACAATATATCTACTATGGCCATTGATTGGTTTCATAGTTATCTCCACGGTCGCCAGCAACGTATAAAAATCGACGACTCTCTGTCGGACTGGTGTGACACTAATGCAGGTGTGCCTCAAGGTGGGGTTTTATCTCCTTTGCTATTTGCAATTTTCATTAATTCTATCTCCTCCAACCTTTCTTCTTCCTACCACCTTTATGCAGATGATTTACAACTCTACGCTAGGTCTCCTATCTGTGAACTGCCCACTAAAATTACTAAATTTAACTGTGATCTTGACTTGGTTGCTAAATGGAGTCAATCCTATGGTCTCCAAGTTAATCCATCCAAGACACAGGCAATTGTTATTGGCAGCAAAAAACTGCTAACACGCGTTGATTTGACTCTACTGCCGCCGGTTGTTTTTAATGGTGTTAGCGTACCTTATAGCGATAAAGTTAAAAATCTTGGTGTTTTCTTCGACAAATACTTGTCCTGGCAACCACAAATAGGCGAAGTTAGTAGAAAGCTGTTTGCGGCCTCGGGCTCCCTTCGACGACTCCGTAACTTCTTGCCCACTGCCACGAAAGTTTCGTTAGCTCAATCGCTACTACTTCCTATTCTTGATTATGCAGATGTGTCCTATCTTGATCTTACAGAGGATCAACTCAACAAACTTGAGCGTCTCCAAAACTTCTGCATCCGTTTCATCTTCGGCCTCCGGAAATACGATCATATATCCGATTTCCGTGCCAAGCTCAAGTGGCTTCCGATCCGCCTTCGTCGAAATTCTCATATCCTTTTTCTTCTCATCAAATTCAACCCAACTGCTCCCCATTACCTAAGAGAACGCTTTGAGTGGTCTTGCACCACACAATCACGTTCTCTACGTACCAACTACTTTATATCTTTAAAATGCCCCACTCATAAGACAAACTTTTATCACAACTCGTTTACAGTTAAAGCCACCATGCTATGGAATTCCCTACCTCCATCGATTAGAAAAATTAGGTCACTAGAAACATTTAAAAGAGCTGTAAAATTACATTACCTTTCAATGTGCTAAATCTTCATACATTCATTAATAAATATTCTTAGGTTGTCATCATTACAAACAATGTTGCTACTCAATTCTTCATTTCATCATTATTTTTATTTTTTATTTGTATTGTTTCTTCTTTTGTATCGTATTGTATTTATGTGTGTTATATATTTTATTGTTTATTTTTACGTATTATATTATTTATGTTATTATATCAATTATTTAATATTTGTGTTATATATTTATTAAGCATACTAATATTTATTATTTATTCAGAAAAATATTTTTTTAATTTTTTGTTTTGATTAAGTATTATTGTCGTCAAAATACTGAAACGCCCACCCAATTTACTCTTGTAATTTCTCTTAGGGTTGCCTGGAAGAAATCGCTTTTAGCGATAAGGCCGCCCATTGCCCTTTGTAATATCAAAATTTTACAATATGTATTATTTTATGTTATTAATTCTGTGTTTATTATGGCAATAAAGCGTTTTTATGTTTATGTTTATGTTATATTGATGGGATAATACGATAAACCTAACCTTAGTATACATTTTTGTGTAAGTTTTTTAATTATTTACTTACCCTGTTATTCATAAAAAGTTAAAGTGCATTTTAGTTATTTGACGTATGTCTATTTAGACAGGATGTCACGTATTTACCATACAACAAACCAAATAAGTGGACCTGCAGTAAAGCTTTTTAAAATGTACGGTATCTTTATGAATAATACGGTTAAATTATTAGCTCTGTAATTTCCATACACCGTGTTAGGATTCCTTACAGCCTAATACGGTTGGTACTAAAATATCTAATGAGTTTTTATATCCTTATTCTGAAATATAATGTTAAGATATTTCGGTAATGTAAATTATTACTTACAAATAAGAGCACTCTGTCTTTTTCATAAATCTCTCAAATCGTTAGTAATCGTTGTTTTAGACCATTTTTCTTCATAAAAACTCATACGTTAGGTTTCACAGTATTCTAACAAACTTAAATTTTACTGTCAACTTTAAGCGTAAAAAACAAGGATTCTAGTTAAAAAACATGTATGTACCTCCAAAATTGGTTTTATACTTGAGAACTAATAAAAATTACACTTAAATAACGAAATGTTCATAAATTATATTATTTATACCACTAAATTTATAAATTACCGACACTGCGTTTTTCCTATTACCGATGGTACCCTCCGTAATAGGCGTTACCCTCAAATAACCTTCCTATCACGGCGGACTTTTGTTTACTCATATTTACTTGTTTTATTTGATTTTAAACAGAAATCAACTTGATTAACTAAGACTACTTGAACGTTAAAAGTATTCGAATATAGTAACATAATCTTAAAGTGTTTGTTTGAACTAAAAACGAAGTCTGAAAATTCAATGTTCTACCGCGAGTCAGTCTGCGTTTGTATGAAACAGCTTCTCGATTCGCTGACGTTACACAAAATAATTAATTTAAGTCATTTTAAACGATTTTAAACGCACGAGTGCTGGGTAATAAGTTACGTGTTAGTTTCCCTTGGATACTATGTAGTCACATTTACCATACACAGTCACAACGAATCATAAATTGCAAAATATAAAATAGAGCCGTAATAGGACGTGATTTTGACTACCGCGGTAATAGGACGTTTTACCCTATATGAGTTTTTAAGGTTTTTTAAATCAAGTAATTCTCTTAATCTATAAGAGGTAAAGATTTGGAATTTTAACATAACGTTTTTGAGGATAAAACAAAGTTTTTTATAATTGAGAAACACTTGTGGAATCAAAAAACCTCGATGCATTATATCGTCAAAGATAACCTTTCCAAAAAACGGGAATAGCTAGTTCTTCGAAATTACTAACTAGTTTTTGTTGAAACTAAATAGGAATAATATATATATTAAGTAAATTAAATTCTGGTAATTTAAATTTAAAATTTAAAAGCTATAATTAAAAATATATTTAATATTTATTACTTTTTCGAATAAAATGTAGTAACCGATGTGGGCGACTGACATAGGTCTGTCCTTTTCCCTCAGTATGCTTGAGGGAAAAGGACAACCTTTGATCCTCGGTCGTTTGATTTATTTCGCGTATATCGTCTTAACAGAGGCGGACCCACTTTTAGCCGAGTTTATGTTTTTATACCATCGTGACCAGCGGTCAGCTTATCGCCGCGGTTATTACGACCACTTTATTATTTTAAAATTGTCGAATTCATTTACAGTATTCAAGACCCTACAAATAAAGTTTAGTATAGCTTTATAAGGTGAAAAAGTTTTTTACTTAAATAAATAAATATAAATTCGGACTCAATGCTCTCTAGGGACGACGTATCTTACACATGAATAAAACAG
This sequence comes from Euspilapteryx auroguttella, assembly GCA_951802225.1. Lineage (NCBI taxonomy): Eukaryota > Metazoa > Arthropoda > Insecta > Lepidoptera > Gracillariidae > Euspilapteryx > Euspilapteryx auroguttella. The sequence goes on from OX637645.1 coordinate 6,166,705, forward strand.
TCATAAAAAATTGTGTAATTAGGTATCTAAAACGTTGGCAGTTATCCTTTAGTGTGCCAATGCTTTCAAACGTCCGAAAACATTTCCTTGTCCACTGGGACGAAGGCTCTATTTCCATATTACGTTACTACATATGTGTGTGCCTTTAATTTAACTGCTTCATGGCTCAGTTGGCATTCTACTGTGATAGTTTCGCTTGATCCATCCATCGGTCCGTACCGTGTGTCAGTGTTTTAAGTCACTCTTATACTTATACACGGTTATTTTTATAGTGGAGGAAAATTTAACACATGGTAGGTATAGTTATTCAGGACTAATTCCTGAAAACTAATTTGAAAAAAAAAAAAACCGTGCTCACTTGAGGTCCTTCGAAAGTTTGTGTAAAATAAACTAAAAATTATCTGTAGCATCAGAGCAATGACCTACGGTGGCTCAGCTGGCTTCAGACGAGTCAGGAGGTGAAGGCAATGCGCAGGAGAGTGAACAAGGGGTCCATCGGCCTTAAATAAGTTTGTTTTTTTTTTTTGAAAAACTCAAAAAAATAACAATTTAAAAAAAAAAACCAGTCATGTATCATGCAAAGATTTAGTCCTAAAAGTTTCTGCCACGATAAAAAAATTACTTACCGATATTTAAGTCCATATAATTATGTCTATGCTCTAGATTGAAAATAAAATCTTGAAAATAAAATCTCCAATCGGACACGTGTATGTAGTAGGTAGGGTAATAAGGTGTATTTTTCACAAATCTCTTGAGAGAGCCGCCTACTACTACCTACGAATACTTAATCTTTGTTATGGCACTATACTAAAGGTCGGGAATAAATAACTTGTTTTAGGCGCGAAGAGATTGCTGGCTGGCTGGCTATCCCTCTGAGTTTATTGTTGCACCATTTTCCTTTTTATTCTAATAAGATGAAAAAAATTGCAAAACTCTAAATAATAGCACTGCTCTTCGTTTCTAATTATTAACTTACCCGTGCGCGCCCCACTGTTTGACACTAAATTTCATTTAAATCGGATGAGGAGTTTTGTCGTAAAAGCGAGGCAAACAGACAGAGTTCTTTTAGCATTTAGAAGTAATTGTGATCAGTTTCTTTCAGAACTACATAAAACAAAATAAGATAAAAAAATCACTAATTTAACGTTAAGGGAGCCAATTCTTGTTAAAACCAATCCTTATAGTTTTAAAAGACTCGCCATGTATTTTTTAACATATTAAATACTTTTCATCCATTAACCTTTTCGGCGCCGCAGGAAATAAACGAAGGTTGCTCCCCCACGCCAAGGCATTTTACCTTCAAAAACATTAGTGATTGCAAAATTCAATCGACACACAAAATCAACCAAAATTTTTATGTGAGATAAATAAACAATGGAGTGATTAATATACGAAAAGCTAAACATTTTCCCGTTTTTAAAACTTTTGTAATGCTAGAACCCAATTAGAATTTGCTTTCATGGAGTTTTGTCTGATTACTTTCAACTGAATTATATAACAAACTAAAGCGGTGGCACGTCACTAACTACTTCTTATCAAGTACTCGGCGCTGGAGAGACACAAAAACTGCGAAGTTCGATCTCGTTAAAGGGTTGTTAATCACAGAGTCGATAGTTTTTTTGTACTATATTTTTTTATCTTTTATTTAATCGTATTTAAATCTTTAAAATTATGCAACGGATTTCGATGCGGTTTTTTTTTAAATAGATAGAGTGATTCAAGAGGAAGGTTTATAAGTTTAATACGTGCACAAGATAGTTATAGGTTAGGCGGTGCGAAGTTCGCCGGGTGGACTAGTTTTTAATAAAACGATTTATGTACCAATCAAAATAATCTCACTCAAGTAACTTAATAATTTTAAGTTCATGAGTCTCATGTCATGTGATGCATTTCTCGTTACATTTTTGTCATGAGCGTGGCGGGAATCGGGATATTTCATTGAATCATACCTGGACAATGGGCATGGAAACACACCTCAATTTATACTCCAAAAGCTATAGCCGTTAGTTAAAAAAACGTATAGTATTAGTGTTATAAAGCTTATAATTTGAAAAAACCAATAGCCGTCAAGCAATTGAGTTGTATTGGGACATGGAAGTTGTTGGGTAAATTTGTCTAACACTCGTAACAACAAAATAATGTTCCCTTGGCGTTTTCGCCACCATTAAAAAACGCTCCGCTTTTGCGTTTGCAGGGGCCTTACATTATGGAGACAATATAAATGGGGCGGACGGAGCCTATAGTGTCGCGAGCGCATCGGTCCTTATCGTGCCCCTCCAGAGGGATCTAGGCTTCGCACTGACCGCACGCGCGTTCTTTCTATTTTTGTATAAATACGTAATTAATTCTGGATAAAAAAATATATAGTACCTATACTTAGTTTTCTTTTGGCAAATTATATATTTTTTTAATTATTCTCTTTCGTCCTCAAATACAAATATGTACAAAATTAAAACTATACTTTCTATAAATTTAAAATCTAAAAATTAATATAATTTATGTTTGTAGCTGTTCGTCCCTCGACCATTGCCATATTTGCCATAAATCAATCATAGATAACATCGTATCCAAAACGTCATTATAAAGAACTATGTAAAATCAAAGGTTGTTTTAATTTTGAGGACATAAATAACATTTAAATTAAAAATTACAATTAATTGTAAAATACTATAAAGTCTCTTTTTACAACCTTTACACTTCATCAAAGAGATTTTTTAATTTTCATCAGGAATTTTCTAAAGTATCTCATTTACATACGTAAACAAATATATGTTGTAGAGTTTTTTTTAATGAACTTTTAACTAGTTCAAAAAAACAACTTATGAGGTAAGGTCCCAATAGTTCTCTGCAAATCTGTATTCCAGTAGTAGAAGCCGTGGGAAAGAATAATTTTTAAGGTAAACAAAGTCATAAATCACATTTTTGTAAAGGGTTTTTTGCAGAGTATTCTTACCTGGAATCGACGCTTTTGTTTTAGCATAAACGCATAGGCGGGGTGCCTATCCAACATACCTTACACACAAAGACAACATAATGCGACATCTATTTGTCTCTGAGTACTGCTACCTAAAGCTTTAGCAAACAAATCAAACCCATTTATGGAATTAATTGCCAATATTTTTTTTTTAGTTTTGCTGGGTATTTCCTATTACTTTGTGAATACCGTTTAAAATGTTGAAAGCTTTTTTTAAAAGACGTGATTTTGTTCTATAGTATAATATTCAATTTTATGGTGTCTATTTAAGCGTCTACCCAGCTATGTATGGATGTTTGTAAAAAATCTGTGATGACCATTTGTAGATCTAAGTGTACACGTTTCGAAGTAAACGTAGTATTAGTAGGTAGGTACTTTTACGACCAAATCCAAACTGACTTAATTCGATTCAACAATATTTTATTAGTTTCTAATTAGAACCATTGGAAAAAGCGCAGCGCAATTCATCTGTAGATGTACTTTCACTATTTTTTACGCTGAGCGTACCAACAGTCTAGACACAATGTACCAAAATGTCCACTCTTTAGCACAGCACTAAAAAACTTGTCTTGCGTATGTGACGTCACAGCAGCACTTCACCTCAAGTGCTTGGCGTACGGGATATATCAAACAACTGATGAACGGGTTGCTACGCTAGAGCCGCCCGCCTACCTTATTAATTGGTGTCGACATTTTCAAAGGCGAGGATTTGTAATGTCTACAATAAAGGAATCAATAGTAAATTCTAATAGAAATTATATTATTCCAGTCCGCACTATGCATACACGTTATGAGATGGTTGAAAAAGTGTATAATTATAATAATTTAAAAAATATATTTGTTAGGAATCATCGGAAATTCCGAGTAATGTCACAACACTAGACCACTTCCAGTAAAGTACTTGGCGTGGGAGGGCACACTATTTTTCATTTGAAAGTTTCTTAAAGTTTATCGTCTTATTATTCTAAGTTTAATAACTTTTCACAAAATCTGTTAACATGAATTACTTCATAGAAGCTTCAAGAACAGTATCCAATTGGATTTTTCTCTTTAGAACATATAGTTGGGTCATAAAATGTAAAAATGTAAGCTACTTCCAGAGAAGTGCTTGGCGTGGTGGGAGAACTTTGTGACTACTTCATATCAAGTGCTTGGCGGTTAAAAGGTTCAGCTCGGTGAACATTTTTACTACGGTAATTGGGCTCATTAGATACTAATTTTTTTTTTGTTTACAGGTAATGCCTCGATGACCGTAATAGTAAGTAAGATTTCTAAACTGACCTGTTAAAAATTTAAACTATGTGGGTACTAACTGAAAACTCTAGGTCAAGGTGCTGCTTATCCTAATTGACTATAGTGATACCACCGGTAAGTGGGCGGGCATGTTATTAATTTGGCAAACAAAAGCAACGTTAATGTAGCTTAGAGTATTTTAACTTAATTTAATATGAATAACCGTTCCAAAAGTATAACGAGAATTAAATACACAAAAACATTGCATTGCGACCCATCGTCGTGGGTAATGTATGTTTTTTGACTTGCAAGTGACATTTGTGGTCGTGCGTGTGCCCCTCGCCCCTCCGCGGCCACGCTGCTTACCACAGGCTGTGTTGCCAGCGCCTGCTGCACATTGACCTAACTGAATGTTTCCTTGAAATTGCCTCACCTAACCAGGGACGTATTCACGAACAAAGCTGTTATCAAGCGCATGTTGCTAGCTTTGTACGTAAATACGCCCTTTATCCCTGAAACTTTATATCAAAATAGAATAAACAATATTATCTAGAGTCTTATGTATAAGAAAGAGACTGACAAATGTTGTGTGGAAATCGCTACGATGTTCTTTACAGAAGATATTTTTACGTTACCTTTGTACTACCGTATCGTATATCAGAGCCCCGTGCACTGACCCGCGATTCCGCCACGGGGATCAATCTGCCCGGGAGGGTCCACTAATTTAGGTGTTCGTGTTTATGTGAAGACTTGAATTTTTGGATTCTCCGTGGATTATCCGTTTAGTAAGTTTTATTTAAATTTTTTTAGCCACAAACTTATGCGACTTTGTTTGTAAATTGATTGACAAATTGCAAATGCGTGTATAATCCTTTAAAACAGTAAAAAAATGAATTTATTAAAAATAGGTTCGAAACGAAATTAAAGAAGCAATAAAACAGCGCAGCGTCCCTCGTAAAAATAAAAACATAATTCGTTGTTGCGTCGCAATCCCAATAACCACCCGCCCCGTCTATCTATCATCTTCTAAACGATTTTCGCCTCGAATGAATATTCATTTAAAAGTCATACCAGGCCAAACGAAATTAGGCCGGGAAGAGAAAAATTCCGATGCTTTCATGAGCTCGCAAAAGTCATTTAGTACTTAGTACTTTCGATTGAGGAAACCTTTTCTGTAATAAAAGAGCTAAATATTCGTTTACGTAATATGAATTATTATTCTTACCGTATAATAATAATTATCTGGATTTTTTTGTTAGCCGATAGTGTATAGGTACCTCTAAAGTTTTGCAAGTTCCATTTGTCTTGTTAGATCTCCCTCAGATGTTGCGAACATCGTTACAGATGCGTTTACACACGACGGCCACGGTTCGGAAGACGAATGGGCAGGAAACGCACAAAAAGGTTCTTTCTGGGTGTCATTAGTGCGACTAGATTGTAACGAGGAAAGTTTGCAAGGGATACGGAACATTCTTCATATCGCGGCTCATTGCTCTTTTTAGGGTTTCGGTGGGCAGACGCGGGTACTTTTTGGTATTAGTATTAAAAAAAAAAACATTTTTTGAGGTTTTGTATCCATTATTTCTGTATGGTTAGGAAACTTGGTTGCAATAGCCCCCTGGTTTTTTTATTTTTATTTCCACGACTATTTATTTTCACAAAATATATTTTTGTGGCTTTGAGTTAAAATTAAATGCCTAAGGGTCGTAGCCCACTTACACGACTCTACTCCAACACCGCTCCCACCCAACACCTCCCTAAACTGACGACTGCACGCAGTCCACGTGGCGGAGCATGCACCCAGCATTAGTTTATTTTTTCAAAATACGCTTTTATTTATAACTTTACTAGCTTTTGCCCGCAGCTTCGCACGCGCCTTTTCATGAAAATCGTTAATTACTGGTTGATTTACGACTCAGAATTTTGGTGAAATCATTTCTAATCGCACCCATACCCCCTAAAAATATCTATCTTTTTTCAGTTCCCGTGGCAACTCCATAAATTCATTTCTACACTCCACCATTCAGACACTGAAACTTCTAACATTTCTATTAGCTGGTTGGGTAAAAGTAGTTGGATATACGTACCTACATACCTAATATATGTACCTACTCGAGTAAAAAAAAGTTGAAGATTTTTAGGCGCTTTATGTTTTTGGGAATGTTCCGTTCCATGTGAATTTTGGTTAATTTTTTCTTGTTAGAACTCTGAATCTAATTACACCCACTGAAGAACCCGTTTTCCTATTTTTACGTGGAAATGAAGAAATATATATACATTGTTTTAATACCAACTAAAGAGTCCCGTTTTACGTTCCCGTGGGAATTTAGTATTTTTCTTCCTTCCAACATCCTTACACTTGTAGACCAAATTTCACGTTGGCATACTCAAGGAAATCGATTTTTCATACTAAATAATTAGTCCTGTAACCCTATTCCCATGGGAATTTAGTGAATTCCTTTCTTCAACACCCTTTCATCTACTGAGGAACCTGTACACAAATTTCACGTCGATACACTCAAGGAAGTCGAGTTTTCATTCTCACAAAAAAGTCCCGTTATTTCAGTTCCCGTGGGAATTTTGTGAAATACTTTCTTTTCACATTCCTACATTTACTGAGGAACTTGTACACCAATTTTCTCGTCGAAACACTCAAGGATGTCGATTTTATATTCTCACTAAAAAAGTCCCGTAATTCCCGTTCCCGTGGGAATTTTGTAAAATTCTTTCTTTGAACACTTTTTCATTCACTGAGGAATTTGTACACCAAGTTTCACGGTGATACACTCAATAATGTCGATTTTTCATACTAACTAAAAAGTCCCGTAATTCCTGTTCTTGAGGGAATTTTGGGAAATCCTTTCTTAGCGGATGCCTACGCCATAAAATCTACCTGCACGCCAAATTTCAGCTTAATCCGTGCAGTAGTTTGGGCTGTGCGTTGATAGATCACTATGTCAGTCAGTCAGTCAGTCAGTCAGTCACCTTTGAGTTTTATATATACAGATAACGAAGCAGGAGCATTATATCAGAATGATTTTTTCCAAAACCACAAAGCTAGCTACCGCAATACTTCTTGTAAGCTTCACGGTCGTGGATAATTTATCTTCGGCTCCTCTTATTTTGCATTGAAAAACTAATCGTCTATTAGAGACAGAGTTAAAATTGCCACGGACAGGTTACTGTGTTCAGCTGTTCACGAAGATTAACGAGGTATTCGAGAAAAACGTAGGGTAAGGTAAAAATAATGAACGTCACGTCAGTTTTCTTTCTTTTGTGTATTTACGTCCTTATTATAGTCCTCCATTATAATTTAAATTAAAAATAGTCCTAAATTAATGTAATTTATTAATTTTCCAAGTTACAAAACAAAACCCTAATTTTAAAAAACACCTACTCTTGGGTAGGACCACGCTCTTTTAGGAAAATAAAGCCATGCATTAAATCATGCAAACATACCTACAAAATACTGTAGATCTACAGAGCAAGGAAGAAGTGTGTGTACGTACTACATAGGCACTTAAAATATTTTTAAAAGTTACTCACAAAAATTTAAGAACATTATACAAAAAACTTATGTTGTTAATTTAGAAATTTAACACATTAAAAATTAAAATATCCAGTATTTTTTATGAGTATCGAAAGTAGGCTCTACGTGTCCCAGTAGTACCCACTCAAGCGTGTACGTGAAAATTCTGTTACGGAAAAAGCCCACTGACCATTTAAGAAAATCGTATAATTGAAGAACAGTAAACGGTGTGGAAAGTGGTCGCGACCCTCGGAAATAATTTTGAAGCTGGTCACGAGTCGTCTTCGAATGTTTTGTTTTGATCCGGGAGAACGTTCATATATCACTCCTGAAAGTAAATTAGAAGTAATTACATGTTGTTTTATTTATTTTTTGACCGACGAAAAAAAAAGGAGCAGGTACTCAATTCGACACGTATATATATATTTTTTAATGTATGATCACGCATAACATTTTACAGAATAGTCCTATTTTGATAATTCTTGTTTTAATCGACAGGGCATACCTTGAAGTGGGTCCCATAATAATTTGGAAATAAAATTCCCACCTTAAGGGTAGGAAAATAGGGGACTTTTGGTCAGTGGGACTTTTATTCACTCACAGGTTGCATTGCCGTGTTCTGTATTTACATTATAACTTGAGATACTTACTTACTTAAATATCTTTTGAAATGAAATAAAATAATAAACATTTCAGCCGAAAGACGTCCACTGCTGGATGTAGGCCTCCCCCACAAATCGCCAAACCGACCGGTCTTGTCGTCCCTGTCGACCATGTCGTCTGATCACCTTATGCGGTGTGACCACTGACCCTCATGGTGGTCAGTGGTCATAAGAAAATAATTATACCCTAAAAGAACTGAAAAGGATAAAATAAAACTTTTTATCAAAAAAATTAAACCGCCGGAAAAAAAACTGAAAAGCATAAAATAATAATCGAATAACAAGTACGGTTATACCAAGTAATTTTAAGTCGGCGCGCCACACAAGCAAATTCTAAAAAAAAAACAAAAATATAAATATCATTGTGTAAAAATGCATATTATTTGAAAATAAAGTAATAATAATGACCAGGCAGCATATTGCTTGAAAGGACTTGGCACAACTACCAAGTATTATATAACTGAAACCAATTGAGACCAATTGATATGACATTGGTACATCTCAAGATAGACACTAGAATTTAATACTAGACTTAAATTGAGCATAACAAACCAAATAGAACAATTTATCTCCGCAATTATGTGCTTGAAATTGTATTTTTAAGTAAGTATAGCATAGTTTAAACATAGAATCAATATATATAAAACTCTTCCGTTACTGACTGACGGACTGACTGACTGACAGACAACGCAGAGCCGAAACTACTGGGCGTAGCAGGCTGAAATTTTGCATGTAGGTTCCTTAGGGAGTGTAGGTGAGCACTAAGAAAGGATTTCCCGAAATTCCCACGGGAACGGAAAAAAACGGGATTTTTGTGTTTATAAGAAATCTGCGCGGGAAATACCGCGGGGCATCCTCTAGTTCATTTATAAAACTGCAAATTTATAAAATTAATGTTAAGCGAATTGCAAAGTGTCGGCTGCCAATGCGGTCATAAACGAGAGGCAACAATACGAGGTCAAACTGTGACGTCACTGGTATAAATAAAATGCTATATATTTTTTTATAATGTTAGATTGACTTGGTGTATTTTATAGCACTTGGATAGTTGGATATTGGTTAAAACATTAATGAACTACAAAAGCTTACGCTTAAAGCCTTTTAGGTTGAAGGGCATATAGCGAAAAGCGCTTGGCAAGAAAAAACTTAAGAAATACTTCCGCTTTATTAATCGGCCTGAAAAAAATATGTTTTATAATCAAGGATATTATGTAGAGCCCTTAGATCAATTTGACTGGATTAAAATAATGATAATGCCACTATTCATTTGTATGAAGAAATAATTATATTATATTTTATATATTTACTAGAGGCTGCCCCGCGGTTTCACTCGCGCAGAGTTCTCATAAAAACCAAAATCCATTTTATTCCCGTTCCCATTGGAATTTCGGGAAATCCTTTCTTAGTGCTCACCTACACTCCCTAAGGAACCTACATGCAAAATTACAGCCCGCTACGCCCAGTAGTTTCGGCTCTGCGTTGTATGTCACTCAGTCAGTCAGTCAGTCAGTCAGTAACGGAAGAGTTTTATATAAATTGATTAAAATGTTGCTCTTTGCAAGCTACGTGGCCTATGTATATTAAAAAAAAATAAAAAAAATTCGTTACTAAAAGCTGTAAAAACTACAAAAAAACGTCACTTTCGCTTTGTTTAGCATTTCTTTATGCAGTCAAATTATCTATAATAATCGTAAAACAAATTAATAAGGGTCCTAGATAATATCAATCTAGATTAAAACATAGTATTTCAGGCCGATAAATAAAGCGAAATTATTTTTTATGATTTTTCTTGCAAAGCGCTTTCTGCTATTGTACCGCTAAATCCCTTCATAACTTTTATTTTAGTTTCTGAAAAACAATCAAGTGATTTCAAATTGGTGCTGTTCAATTTACAGAGATAGGTATATTGCGAAATTTATATGAAATACGGTGAACCGCATCCTTATTTTCATCGATCAATCAACATCAATTTTGGTCAATCAATTTAATGTGCTATCCAAAAAGGGTGCCACTGCCACTGCAGATATAAAGTTCACGTCTATAGTAACTGGTCGTACAAGACTTAAGTGCCTACTAACCATGGCGAATTGAACACTTTTACAAAATTTATTGTTTTAGTTCCCGTCAGGTAATTGGTATGCAACAAAGAGATTTAAACTTTAACTGTGGTTACGCTACTGCAGAGGGAATAGCAATAAATGTGAAGTAACAACAACTCAATTTTGCTTTCCTAATCTGTACCCGGCTCCGAGTATCCATTTACTCTGTATTTTTCTAGAAAAATACAATACAAAGTTGTTTAAAATTCTAGTCGCGACCACTTGGGGCGCTGTGGGCTGTGAGCGATCCAAACATTATTCAACTTCTTCCGTTTCCGATATCCATAATAAACACATCGTTTTATCCTCTTTACACTTACTGTAAGTGAAAAGGAGAAAGAATAAGAATATTCTGCAAATATTGTTTTGTTCGTTGCGCATATTTCAATTGATTGTGATAACTTTTTTAATTTTATCTAATGCACTTGATATTTTTTTTTAAATAATTCTTTTTATACTTTATTGATCATTATCATAATGTCAGCCGCAAGACGTCCACTGCTGCTGGACATAGGCCTCCCTCATAGAACGCCACAGCGACCGATCTTTAGCGACCCTAATCCAGTGTATTCCCGCAGCCTTCACCAGGTCGTCTGACTACCTCGTCGAGCTCTGCCTACTCTGCGTCTTCCGGTTCGTGGTCGCTACAAGTGAACTTTTTGGCCCAGCCAGCCCTATATTTTACTATTTATTTTAAAAATGTGACAGGAATCTCATTTCTCAACCTGTATCGTAACTACATCTCATATAATAGGTAACCAAAAACGTAATTTTATCAAGTTGAATTAATTATTCAAAATTACTAAGTATATAACCAAAATCTTAAATTTAATAATTTTAGATCGCTATTGGTTTACTGAAACTGAGTACTTTTTTTTAAATCGTATTTTCTCTTTTATAAAACTCTTATCAGGTATGCTACAATTTCTTATCTGAGATAGGTTTTACTACGTTCTTTTTCAATGGGAATTGATCGTTACCTATGTACATTATGGAAGTTAGGGACGGGACGTGTCAACACAATGAAACGGATTTTTTAGCTTAGAGATTTCTTTGGCAAGGGTCAACAGGGGTGGGACATAATAGAATTGAAGTGATATTGTACTTTGTATCGAATTACCTCGGTTTCATAGTAAGATCTTAAATGCTTTTTTCAAAGTAACTGCATGCTTTCTCGTGTTTAGAATAAAATAAGATTTTGTTTTTACCTTGAGACAGACTTAGCAAAAATTATACTGCATCTGCATGAAATTTAAGGCTTGATTTCTGATTCCTTTATTGATTATGGCTGTCTTTTCTAAATGAATAGGGTTGTATGTGTGTAATAAATATAAAAAATAAAAATGAATAAAAATAATTCGCTTTAGAACAAATAACAGAATTTGTTATTCCTGAATATATGAAATCAAACAAAATTTTACTCTTTGGATTTTTACTTTACACAAATTTTTAAATTGCATGTTGTACCCATTTCGCATAAAGAAAATTATAAAATAGCACTTAACTTATTAATTGAGTGTTACTGGCAAGGCGGTACTAGATCAAAGGAGCGATTGAGCTCACCATACCTAACAACTTTCCCGAAGTAACATGGGTCGAAATCTCGAAAAAAAAAAATAGCTGTTCTATTCCATACATACACAAGAAATAAATAACACTTAACGTGTTTTAATTTTTTTATTGAGGTAGCACACACAGATCTTAAGTTGGTAGTTACGACATGGTATAAAACACTGGCAGCGTGTGAAAGTCCATGTTAGATCCAGAAATAGTTTAATTATTATCCATGAATTACTTTCATAAAATAAGGAACAGAACTCAGACATTCGGCGTCACTTGAAAAGTCTGTCCACTCAGGCATACAATTTAAAATGTGGGACACACATGTTTTAGAAAAACAGAAACTTTTCATCACTATGAATAGTCCGCGTGTTGGCCTATATTCATTGGAGATGGCGTTATACATTGTTATGCCTCGTTCGCTGCACGCCGCCGCCGCGCCGCTTCTTGGGCGCGGCTGTGTCATAGCCAATTTGAGTCAATTTACTACCGCATCCTGGAGCTCGAGCCACTATAAAAGTTGGATCATAAATTGTTTATAGAAAATATCTCTTATGGACTATTGAAGACTCATGTTTGTCAGTTGTATTGTTTCATGGCATTGGGTACCTACTCCTTCACTGCTGGGCACACTTTTACAGTTTTTAAATAATATAAGATCATAAGTAGTGAGTGCTCTTGGCTGAGAGTAGGTATTTAAACATTATCTCTAAGTAAATTGAATGAGAAAGACAATTGAATGCTTGGCTTTGAATTATAAACAATCTACATGACGTGTCATCGCTACATCGTTCCAGATTCAACGCAAAACCACTCCAGTGTAGTGTAAATAGAACAAAAGCACTGCCAAGAAATCTTGCGTTGTGCAACAAATGTGCAATTCAGAGTAAATCGCGGACAACCTTCACACTGATATGTACGTGCCACAAGCAACAAGTCAGTCGCCATTCAAAAATAAAGACGCAGTGCACGCCACTGTCTCTCAATAGGGCACAATTAAGATTCACAGCGTCTCCGTTGCCTACTCCCGTATAGCCTGGCGTATTGCTCAGCCCCGCTGCTTACGATTCGCAACTTTTTTACAATCACCATAAATCTCACTTCACACTGATGCGCGCACAGGACGCCGCCTAACATAAGGCGAATAAAAATAAAAGGCCAGCCCGCTCGTGCGACTCGCCACTCTACTGCTACCAGCGCAACGTACAGATTTCAGGCGATACTTCAGCCATCGAATCGTTAAACGCTTCTCACGTCACCTAACTTATCTCTAATACAGAAACGTTACAACTATAACATAAGTTTACTGTTCTAAATTGAACTCTAAAGTACTGCATGACTAGAGGTTACACTGCTGATGGCCGCAGGCGCGGCATATAAACATTTTTGGGAGAGTACCATGTTCCGTTTTCCGGCACGTTTTCACAATTCATTGAAAACTAACGACGCCGCGCGCGAGTGAATTCAGCTCAGTGAAGTTCGTTTATTATTTATGTTGGTCGCATACACAGAATTTTAATCAATTGAACAATTTAATTTTGAGGTCTTTATTTTTTATTGATGGATATTATAAATGTGGTTTTAGGTAATCTCCTCTTAAACAAAAAAAAACTTAGTTGCACTGCCGAAGAAAAATCGAAGTTGTAATAAAACGTAAAGCAACTCTATTTTGCACAAATGTCGAGGTAACAATATGACTTATGGGTATTAATCAAAGCGCTTATGTCCCAGGCGACGTGATTTCGGTGGCGACATGTGAATTCAATTACCGCGTCTCGTAATCCGCCAATAAGGAAGCCGATTTTCAGTAAAGCTCGTTTTGGTTTTAAGGATTTCATACCTATTAGATAAAAAAAAACAATAAAGTATTCTCTCTGATTTTACATGTTCTAATTATAAGTTCTTTGCTCTTGAAATAAATTGTTCGCTGGATTTGGTCCATACGAATGGTATTCTCCATTTTTTTTGTATTTTTACTAACGAGAAAATTGTTGAAGCTTCGTTAATCTTGAAATAATAGAAGCCCCTCTCTGATCCTAAAACAAAAAAACAGGTTACCTAGAAGAAATCTCTTAAAGCGATAAAGTCGCCTTTTGTTACCTCGCTTATTTATATTGTTTCTTGTTTTGTGTTTATTTGAACAATAAAGAGATCATTCATTCATACATTCATCCTCTCCTCCATGATTAAGATACTTTGTCAATTACCATACCATATACTACGTTCCATAACAATCAACTTACCTTCTTGAAATTTTTGTTTTTATAATTCTATTATTTTCTAAATAATTAGGTATTTTGAGTTACTGCTTATTTTTATGAACCTACTCAAACATGCTTGGCCTCAGGGACTCAGGATTGTTTATTAAAAACTTGGTAATAGAACTGGCAGTCGCCACGGGCATTAAAAGTTTCAACAGTCTCCGAGGGGACGGCTCTTTGCATCTGACACTAGTCGCAGATACACTTTGTCCTAGTAAGTAATAGCGGAAGACCCCGACAGAAGAAGTTTGTTCAAACGGTTGGCCAGTTGGCAAAACTTACTTTCTTCAACAACCGAAACCACATAGGGTAGTTTTTGTATGGTGATATTGGATTTTAAATTGGCTTATTCCAAATAAAGTTAACCCACAACTTGTTTGTTCTTAGGCTAAGAATCTAAGCAAAGCACATGCGGCACTAAAAAATAAACAAACTTGCTCAAAGAAATCGAGCGTCATAGCAAACTATCCACGCGGCACGTGCCTTAACCCGTGCAGCCACCCTGCTGGTCCTTCTGTGCGGCAGCAGGGCAAGCATCACATGCGACACAGGGCTTCACAATCTTTTGCGGCAGAGTTTATCCCACTCACACCCGCTTGTGAGAGCAGGATACTCTAAGTTGTCACTTTGTAAACGTTGCCACCTTTATTGTGCTAAGCTGCTGCAGGTGAGTTGTGCTGATGTTCTACTACATACATATTATTAGTTTGAAGCGTTGTCATCTATAACTCAAATTTAAAAATGTAAAAACCCCCGACCCAGTCAGACCCCTATCAACTTAACTAGAATTAGAGCTAATTATCTTAAAAATATCATGTTTACCTTAAAATATACTTTCAATATCATAGATGTAACATGGTACCAAATTTCAAATCGATCGGACATAAGGAAGCTAGTTAGATCCTCTCATCCATTATTCAAGAGCTGATCATCTTCAAACCGCTGATCAGATCTTCATCAGACATGGCTAAGAACACTCGGCCCGAAATTATCTATGATACAAAAAAAACTACACGAAAATCGGTTCAGCCGTTTAGGTTATACGATGCTACAGACAGATACACAGACAGATACACACGTTAAAATTATAACACCCCTCTCTGAATTTTTCGTTCGGGGGTTAAAAATCAATATATTTCGACCCATTTTATAATTTTTTTGACCCGCTATCGTTTATTTTATTTGATACTTTTTAAGGCGAGGCCAGTTGATAAAACATTACTCTCAAATCTCAGTTGAATTGAAGAAAATTTATGAAGTTGGTAAGATTTTATAAAGAAACCTAAAAATGTTGCTTTACTGAAACAATGGCGCAAGTCGCAAAACTTGGCGGGCGAATTGCGCCATTGTTTTGTTTTTTATATTTTTGAACATCAACAATTTTTTTTTTTATAAAACATCTCTTTGGTTCATATTGTACTTAAAAATTTAGGGCTCTAACAAAAGAAGAGTTAAACTGTCTAAATCACTAGACTATTTCATCATACAAATTGCCGATTTTAGGCTTAGACAACAGTCCATTTATGAAAGAATAATTGGTAATAGCATATATACGTATGCAAATTAGCCCCCACTTGCGTACAATTAATAGAGACTAAATGCCCATAAAATCGGTGCGGTCCAGGACAAACATACTCCAATCGAAACGTGCAGTTTTAGTCATGAATTTAAAGTGGCCAATTAAAATTTCATTGCAGAAGCAATCTAGAACGGAAATTATTGTGATTGTTTGATGCATTTTCCAAATATGATGAGATTATACTTTTATCCAATAATAACATTTTTATTTTTAATCTCCTAATTATGAAATCAAACTAGCAGGCTATAGGTAAAATGATTTGCGGTGGAAATTGTTAAGCTTTGCTTCACGGCTGTTAAATTAGTTTTCACTTTACCGGCGGCGTAAGAGTTCGCGCATATCAACCGAGCATGGGTTTCGCATTGGTACTTGCCTCTTATCGCCCGTTCCGCGTTCAGACTCCGATAACATCGGCGCGGGCGCACAGGCTTTCTTGCGTAGAGTAACATTTTAAAACTGTTTTCTTGCATTTGCATTTGAATTAAAGAAAATGTAAAGATCAATTGTGTAAGTAAACTTCTGAGAATTAAAATATCATAGATAGGTAAATATTACCGAGTCCTTATGGATAACTTATCAAGAATTTGTATATGTAAGTATACTTTTTATCTATATGACTTGTAATAATAATAATAACGCATCATACTCAGAGCCCCTAACTAGTTAGAACCTGTATCTTGGGTGCCCGAAACGTATACGAACATTTTACCCAGACCGGAAACAAACATCGTTATATTCACCATAACAATATTTGCCTCGCCGGAAATCGAACCCAGGTGCACCCGCCTCTTGGTCCACATCACTGCCCCTCACCTCAACCTTGTGCCATAGAATTTGGAAATTTCTATCCTCTCCTTATCTTTGCGCGCCTCATATTTATTAATTTCTATAAAACCTATCAATTACGGAAAAATAACGAAACCTCAGCGAGATTGGGCAAACCGCAACAGCATCCCAAGCACACAGATATATAAGGCGGTTATCACACTGCCACGCACCACGCTGCATGTAGCGTTTCGACGCAACTACGCGCAGGCACGTGGATGCATTTTCTGTGTGTTGGACTGCGCGTGTTTCTATACAAATGGAGGTACTTACAAATACGCATTCACGCGCCACGCTGCGTGTTGCGTGGCAGTGTGAAGATCGCCTAAAGTTTAGGTTAAGGTAGTCTTATTCTGAAGTAAATAGCTCCTTCAATAAAAAAGACAACATCGAATTCACATTCACTACCACTTTGCAGTAATTTCAGCATTGTCTTTATGCAACGTTGACCATGAATCGGAAGGCCACGGCGACCTAACTAACTAAGTCCAATAATGATTTTAATGAGGTGATATCAATTGCCAACTAAGTGTTTCCTCCTCATTCATTGTTACTTGTTTTCTAGTAACAATTGAAAACAAGGTAGAATTTCAAACATTGCTGTTCGTTTGTTTAAAAACAAAGCAAGTCATGGTTTCTTTGATTTTTCTAACTCCTGATTTGGTAAGTTTATAAACATAAATGTTTCCATCGCCTTTCATCCTAGATATTGACCATTGCCTAAATAGATAAAAAATAAAAGGCTGTCTAATTTTAAGGCTTTATCGTAAAAAAAAACATGAAATATTATCAATGATAAAAACTTAACTCTATACAAAATGCGCAATCCAAGTCGTGTGAAATGTGCAGTTCAACGATATATTCGCTTTACGTCTGTGTCAAATCTAAACAGCCAAACAGATTTCTAGCGAAATTGAATAACTTTATCTAATATCGGCGGGGTCACTGCCGGATAATGTGCAGGTGTATAATAAACAAAGGTATTTGGAGGTAAACATTAGGGCCGGTGTCAGCGTTTTATCACCCCGTTTATGAGTCCGCGGGGACTCGTAAATGACTATGAGATTTTCGAGCAAACTTCTAGGGTTGTTCGTTACGTCGATAGGTAATTAATAAATTAAAAAAACGAAAGATTCGTTGATTACTAAGGGCCGTATTATCTTATTTTAAAACTTAATTGTGTTATATTATTATGATAATGTCAATTGTCAAATATGATTTTGAAATTCTCATACAAAAACAAAAAAAAACCATAGATATAAACTATTTAGGATTACTTTATCAAAAATAAAAAATGATTAAAGAAGTAAATCAGGCAAAAAATAAATCAGGCACCAAATAAAAGCACGGTTAATAAAATTGGTAGCAGTTAAACTGTAAATAAACTTAACGCCTACAATGTGTAACTGTAATCAGCATTATCCGTACTAAGCGATGTCCGCAGAACAGTTAATGCACTAATTATTACTGCAGGGCGCGTAGGTGATTCGGGCGCAAACTGTAATTAGTCTGCCATTAAAACCACATTGCTGTGATTTGATTAATGACAACAGGGATCGGCCGTGTCATATTCCTATTGGAACTAGCGATTCGGGCAGTGAGCGACGATTTTCATATACATCTACTCGACAATGGATAAAAGACATCGCCTGCCCATCACTAAAAGTCAAAGGGTTCTTACGCTATTAATTTATTTACAAAGGGAAATGTTTTTTATTATTGTAATTTTACTTCGGTAACTTTTTCACTTTTAAGATAAGACCATTTTGGTGATAGATGAGTGAAAAGCCTTTTTAGATATTTGAGATTGCTTTGCAAATGATAAAAGTGGAAACCTTTTATCTAATACGAAACTTGTCGACTATTTAATTTGTTTTTGAATGTAATTTGATTAGCTTTTTTCAGCGGAATATACGTCTCATATAAGTTCACACTTTACCAACTTCTTATTTAATTGTCTACCTTATATAAACACTACTTGTTTTCGCCCGCGGCTTCGCCTTTTCCATTTCCGCGGGATTTTCGGGATAAAAAGTAGCAAATGTCTTTTTTCAGACACTAGACTATCTGTGTACCGAATTTTATTTTAATATTTTCCTTATCTTATTGTTTTAGTTATAGTTTATGATCAAACGAACTTCTCAAGTGAAGTTCGATCAATATTATATGAGTGGTTTCATTTGATAGTTTTGGCGGCTGAGTGAGACAAACAGAGTTACTTTCGCATTTATAATATTAGTATGGATTTTCCCTATCTGCCTGCAACACAGATAGGTTAAATGTAATAGGTACTTACTTACTCAACATGCACTTAAATATTATAATTACTATAGTATATAAAGTATTTTATGCATAATTAAAAAAAAATGCAAAACTAAACTGATGAAAATTTTTTATTTAAAATGTCAATACATAGTAAGTCAGACAAAAGTAAAAACTAAACTTAACTAAATATACAAAATTATATAAGACAAACATAAATCAAATCAGCTCTAGCTTCGTCCAAATAAAATTAATTAAATTACCCTAAAAAAGACCACCACCCAGAGCACCTACCTCGAAGGCTCCCATCACACTAGCCGCGTTACCGCGCTGTACGGCGATGGAAAGCCTCTGCATGAGGAAAGCCCCTGAGCGGCGGTCGTGCCCGCGGTCCACAAGTCGACGACCCAATTTCCTAATAAAAATTGCTGCTTCCGCCCCTAAAACACCAGACGTCTCGAAAGCCACCGGAACAAAAATATAGTCCTTTTCGAGGCCACTATATTTCCGGTGCTTATTTCGAGCCGCATGTTCAGCAGCAGAAGCAGCAGAGTTGGTGGTCAGAGGCAAATGTGACGCTGCAAAAGTGCTAACGCATGTGGCGTCCCACAGCAAGCACCGACCCTTCTCCCACGGAACCAACGTTAACCCGTCCGGACACTTTCCGTCAGTGCGACTCAACCCGGGAGGCTCCAGCACACACGGAACATTTGCCGAAACGAGCGCACTCCGGATAATATCATTGAGGGCGTGATGCCGGGGAAACCTCCCAACACACCGTTGGCAACTCAAGCCGTGGTAACCCTTTGAGTCAACAACCGCGCCACAGAAACAACGGTCAGTCTTAAAGCCACCGCTATCCTGAGCGAGTCGTTGTCCAAATGGGTACCAAGCTGCGGGGATGGCAGCGCATGAAGCCACGCGCCTGATTCAGGTCTGGAAGATGCCCTCAGCCGCGCCAAATCCGACCCAACACTCGCCTCTATCAACCTATCCAACACACACTTGGAAAGGATTTCGTCCCAGCTACGCTGCAAATGTTTCTCGGACTGGTCTAGGGTACACAGGCCGGGACTCAGAGCAGACCACTCTAAAACGGCATCGGAAGCAAAGGGCAAATGCAACTGATCGCCATTAAATGAAAGAATTTGAGCGACCAATTCCATAACCCCATGCGACGACGCCAAAAAGGCTGCTAAGTGGAGATCCCGAACGCTGCGCACGCCAAGACCGCCGTGTCGCACTGGCAACGAAGCCTGCGTCCACTGTTCCGGCTCCAGTTTTACGTTAAGGGTTTCTTCGAGAATATCCCTCAAAGTCTTATCCCAACGCAAAACTTCATCTTTGAACATCCACACTGGAGACGTCCGCAGAAAGTATGTCATCTTTGGCATTGCAAAACAGCTTCGAAGCAACACCAAAGCAACATGCGCCGATAAATCCTTCATCAGCGCACGTGCCGACAACAGCGCCTGTCTCTTAAGCTCAATAGAAGCCGGAACAGCCGCTGGATAGATAGGAGAGCCTAGGAGAGTAAAGTTAGCCCTATCTATTTGTTTAAAACCTGGGATCAGTCCCCGAAATCTGTCCAAAGTGATATTAGAAGTGGGTGAATCTCCACAGGAAAAAATCTCACACTTATCGGCGTTCAACTCAAGCCCAATTTCCTTGAAATCCCTAATAATATGTTCCAAATCACTAAGGACTGACCCCGGAGACCCCCCAATTGTCCCGTCGTCCAAATACCAGACATTAAGTGGCGACTTTACTCTCGTGATAATCTTCTGTATTGCTAGGCTGAATATCAGAGGCCCCAAAGGATCGCCCTGCTGCACACCCGTCTCAGAAGAAATAGACGTTAAATCATAAAATAAGTTGGTTCCCGCACTGTAACATTGGTATAAAAAGGGATATAAACCTGGCAGTAACTCCTTTACCTCAGACAGAATTACATCCCTTTCCACACTGTTAAATGCGTTTTTAACGTCCAACTTTACAATTATAACGTCTTCCCCCTCCCGAGAAAATGCAAATGCCCGCGTGGCGTGTATGGCTGCCTCGCAGCCGAGCGCGGTCCCAAACCCGAGCTGATGAGGCCGCAGATATGAAGACATCTGTTGCCGAACACTTTGACAACCTAACTTAGCAACCAATCTTCTCAACACGCTGCCTACAGCAATAGGCCTAATGCCACCATCCTTCTTGGCCAACGCACACAGAGATGCCCCATAAAGGTAAGGACAAACCTCCCGGTTAAGCAACCCCTTCATCAAGAAGTTACATAATTTAGTCAGGGCCTCCAACAAACGATAGCCATTATCTCCTGCTGATTGAGAGGTTAACTCCTTTAAATGTTCAGGGCGCAAACCGTCCAAACCCGCCGCCGAGCCATTATAGAACGACCCAAGGGCACGTTCCACATCCGATATCGAAAAAGCTAGATATTCACTGTCGAGATTTGGTTCCGCAGGCAGGTTTAGTGGACGCGACGGGGATGGGTGCTTAGCTCTCAAAGCATCGGAAGTAGTGTCATCACGAGGAGCAAAAGAAGCATCCGACAACAAAAGCCTAACCGCGCCTCTAATGTCACCATCATGAACTTTCCGCTCAATCAGGTGGGCAGAAGAATTTTTAAATTGACCTACCCTTGTTGTAGCTGTGTCTGAACGAGCAAAGTCAATGTTCAAACTCGACACATTCTCCTTTACCTTAGTCGTCAAAGAGCGCCGATCGTTCTGATCGGGCACTCTAAGAGCTCCAAAAGCAAAAGACAACAATTGACACCAGTCCTGCGTTTCATTGCTCAAAAGACACTTCTCTATTATTTTTGTAAGTTCGCCTGCCGCTACACAGCGAGCACCCTTAGGAATATGACGGAGGACTCGGACACCCCCCTTCAAAGCCGCAATCCCACCCAGCAAACAGCGAGCATCTGATAAACTAAAAAACTAAACTACAAAATTTACATTGCGTCCTTTAATTAATAAATTATTATTATTTTAATTTAATGGTTTGACTCCACTTCAGTGGAGTATTTTGCCAATGTCAAGTTCACAAATTACATTAAAAGGTCGGGCATAAAGCCCGGCAACGTTGTACGGTTAATGTAAGTTTATTGGATTATTGTTTTAAAGCCCGCTAACAAAACACGTGGTTTCGGAACCAACGTTAAAACAATAATCCCAAGTTTTCTGTAGTTTAATTCTTTGTTTTCTCAATTAATAATTTATTTTTATTTTTAACAATCGCTGGGAATCGAACCTTCGTCCTGCACGTCACCTTGAATATTGCTGCTCTTAGCGCATTGGAGGCAGTCTAGTAGCAATATTGGACCATTGACCGTCGGGTCATTTTATTAGAACTTTAATTTCTACCTATGCATTAAACAATAATGTAAAAAAAATGTATTGCTGAGTGGAATTTTATTATAAACGAGCAGTCCCGGCTTACTTCGTTACGCTATAGAATATAAGATACTACTCAAAGACTTGGCTATATAGACTATGTTCTTTTGACTGCCCAGAATGGGCGAATCAAAAAAATAAACAACAACTACAAACCACCTGTCAAAATATGTCAACAACGGACAAAATATTGCAGCTGGGGTTCATTATTTGAGTTTAAGTAAGGATCCCTAATTTTTTTGAAAATCTTATATAACCTATGTCACTCAGGGATAGTGTAGCTGCCTACCAGTGAAAGAAGTCTGAGCGTCAGTATCTGACAATTTTTTTTAAGTTATAAAAGTAATGCTAAATGACATTTATGGAGTTTTATTTCACTTAAATAATTTATTTTTGACCATTTTCATTTTTGAACAAATTTTATTTTAAATTATTACAAAATAATTAATTTTCTATTACTTTTTCAATTTATAATTTTTTATTACCAAGTCAAAATTATGCAATAAATCAAATTAAGTTTCGTAGGTTTAATAGCTGTGTTTGAGCTGTGCACTTCTGCACTATCATAATCTATGAGACGCGAGAGAAAGAGCGAGGGAGAAAAGGCGGACACGATTTTTGTTAGAGCGAGCGTCTCTATACGTAGTAATTACAACTCACTAATTACACTCTTTATAATATTGGTATAGCTGTAGGCCTTTGCCCAGCAGTGGGACGATGTATCGTCAATATATCGATGTATCGACGGGCTGCAAATAATAATAATAATTAATGCGATGACTGTCATGTTGTCAATATATGAACATGTTTCATATTTGGAATTAATCTATTTGATCAGAACCCGATGAAATGCCATCTCAGTATCCTGGCCGCGACTTGCAGTTGATGTGTTTCCGACAACGCGATTTCCGATCATTCAATATACCTCCAGACAAATACCATCGTGTGTGTGTGACTTTAATTGACGCAGGCGATGCTATCCTAAATTACTGATTTACATCTTTGTGAAGATGAGACGGAACTATATTCAATTATTGATTTACATAAATATGATCTATGAAATAATATTAAAACACTGGTAAATTGGCTAATTTTATTTTTTTCGATTTAAGTTCTATAAAATGCACCTTTCCGGTGTGTTGTTGTGGGTAGGGCGAAGCGACCCCGTTTTTATTTTTGCGTAGCCTTATTTTTTTTCTCATAGGAATATTTTCCGTTACCTCCCCAGCTAAACTTTTCAAGTGCCCTTATTGAATTTTCTCAAGTTTTGATAGGTTTTTCCGACCAATTCTTTCTATGCAGATTTGGTAGGAAGTTTAAGTAATTATGCCAGCAAACTTACATTATTGGCTGTTATCTTTTAATTTTAAAATTTCGCGACATTACGTTTGTTATTTACTACCTAACTGGCCAATATAATAAAACAAGGTAAAGAATTTCTCTTATATCTTTCGAAAGTTGAAATATGAACATTGTGAATAGCCCCTAATATTTTGTGTTGAGTTAATTTTTTTACTAAATAAAATTACTACCCGAACTCCAATTCCACGGAATCAATAACCTGAAAATAAATCAAAACTCCTACCCTCAGATATTTGCTGTTTGATATTTGAACTACCATCAATCTCCGTACCGAATGGTTAAAAGTACGTCATAAGTCGTGATCGATTGACTGGGCCACCTAGGTCTGTGTTGTCGTTGTCATGTGAAATCGCTGATTTACAAATACAAAATCAATCATTCTACAAAAAAATATAAATAAAATAAGCAGTTTTATCTTCTAAAGCTCTTTTTTCACGGTAACAAAAAAAAAGCGCTAACTATAAGCATGTTTCACGAATGGCCACCAATTTATCGATTTTTAACGGATTTCAAAAAAAGAGGTTCTCAGTTTAACCTGTATGAATGTTTTATCCGCGATTATTAGAATAGTAATTGTTTCTGAGATCCACACATTCTATAGGCATAGACTTTACTTTAGACAAATTATTCATTAAAGTGGACAGCAGAGGCACCCGGGTGTTAGTGCAAACACATCGGTCTATTTCAGTCTGTGTCATTGTTTGCATGATGTATGAGGTGCGTCGACAAGTGCGCTGTGACTGTGACTGCATCCATTGCCTGCTTCAATATTTATAAAGTAATTGTCAACGGTTTTACTGGGTATACGTATTTGATCTGTATTGAGCATAAAATTCGAAAGTTTTATTAAAGTTTGCTAATTCTAATGAAATGTTTTTTATACAAATGCCAGTCGACCCGGCGAACTTCGTACCGCTTAACCTATTACTATATAGTGAATGTTTTATACATATATACTTTCCTCTTGAATCACTCTATGTATTAAAAAAAAAACGCATCAAAATTCGTTGCATAGCTTGAAATATTAAAGCATATATATAGCGAAAGAGAGACGCGGGAAGCGACTTTGTTTTATACTATGTATTGATGGTTTGCATTATATCCCAGCCTCTTCCTCTAGATTTATATGTTTGCCATAACATTTAAGCCGAGACATCCACTGTCGGACATACATAAGCATAAGAACACACATTGTGGGCGAGGGATGCTATAGTCGCCGCGCTGGGTGGGCGGGGTGGCGGTCGCAGTGCAGCTCTACAAGTTTTTCAACGCAGGAAGCCTGCCCTTCCTTTTTCAAGTGTTCCCTTTTGTCCATTTACGGCACCCATGGCTGGAGATGGGTTGCCTTTCTATGCTACCAGCACACGGCTTTTGGCATATAAAAAAAATCGTATTTAAAAAATTGATAAAAATATTTCTCTACTCCTTCTACTATGTACAATATATATAATAATTTCTTTTTTACAAAAAGGAACCCGCCTTCAATAAAATGACACTCACATAAACTAAGGACTTCCTCCTTTCGAAAGTCAGGTTGAAATCGGTACTCACTTAATCGGTTAAAACCTTCTCCTGTATGTAACAAATACTTTTCTGAAAAACGGAACAAAATCGGTGCAGCCAAACTCGAGATAATCCCGGCCAACATACATACATACAGGTCAAACTGATAATCTCCTTTTTTGAAGTCGGTTAAAAACGCTCCGATTCGTTTTTCGTTAGTCTCGCTAAAACTCGAGAACAGCGGGCCGATTTAGCTGATTTAGCGTTTTAATATGTTTGTAGTAGTCCAGTGAAGGTTTAAAAGGTAAGAAATTTGGAAAAATTGCTGATTATTAAAAATTACGGATTGTTATTATTATTACATACCTACATTATCCCTCCAGGTTTGTGACCTTTTTCAGTATAAATTGAAACAAGAATACCAATTATAAAACTTGAGATAAAAAAAGCGTCCAGTAGACACCATTGACTAAATGGTAAACTAAGTATGTACTTACCTAACATGATCAGCAAATACCACGCACTGACAAAGTAGCTATCGTTGACACAAACTGGCGCTGTATCGATCAATACATAGTATAAAACAAAGTCGCTTCTCGCGTTTGTCCATATGTATGCTTATATCTTTAAAAGTATGCAACGGATTTTGATGCGGTTTTTTTAATAGGTAGAGTGACTCCAGAGGAAGGTTTATAAGTGTGATATATGCACAAGATAGGAAAAGTTTAGGCGGTGCGAAGTTCGCCGGGTCGACTAGTAAAAATTAAGGCCCCTGACCTCATTATCGCTGAAAATACTAAAAAAATATCGAAAACACTAGTTACATTGAACTTCAGACAGATCATGAGCGGAATTTGATTATGTAAAACTAATACCATGTCTTACTGCAGTTATCTGTTGATTGCAATGTCTATGAAATAATCTCAATAATACTTTATTTTTAAAAAGCGAATTGACTGTTTATTTTGTTTTTAATACTCTTTGTTTTATAAGATACGATCAGGCGAATGGGGAACACTTTTTATTAAAATTCGGGCGAATGGGTAAATTTAATATTTCGGGCGAATAATTTCAGGCGAATGGGGAAGAAGCCAGTGATTCAAGAGGAAGGTTGATATGTATAATACATGCACATCATAGTAAAAGGAAAGGCGGTACCAAGTTCGCCGGGTTGACTAGTATAAAAATATAAAGTTGATATTGATTTAAATTAATAAAAGTTTATAACATGTAAATCACCAACAATGCCATAAAACACAGTTTTTTTATCTTGAAAGCCAGTTCAGCTTTTTCCTTTTAAAAGTATAATGAGTTTTTATTACTGCTTATGAGAGGGAATCTGACGTCAAACAATTGAAGCTTATCAGCAACTTCTTTTATAAGTAGGGGCTGTAGCGGAGAATCTGTTGTGGGAACTGGTTCTAAGAGCACACATGCTTTATATTTTATCATCATCACTATAGTTTATATGGTGTACGTACATATAAAACGATCTTTGAATTAAATTATGTAAAATGTTTGTTTGGGTCTTGAGTTAACCTTTTTATAATAAAAAAAATACATTTATATTTGGCGTCATGTTTGTGACTTCATTAGGGCTTGTGTAACGAGATCTTATAAAGTGTGAGATATTACTTATCTATACCAATATTATAAAGAGGAAAGATTTGTTTGTTTGTTTGTTGTTTGTTTGTTTGTTTGTTTGTTTGTTTGTAACGAATAGGCTCCGGAAATACTGTACCGATTTGAAAAAAAAATTCACTGGAAGGAAGCTATATTAACTCCGAGTGTCATAGGCTAAATGAGATTTTCAAAAAAATTAGGGACCCTTACCTAAACTCAAATAATGTAACACAAGGTGCAATATTTTTTTCGTTGTTTACATATTTTGACAGGTGGTTTATTGTTGTTGTTGGTTTTTAATTCGGCCATTCTGGGCAGTCAAAAGAACATAGTCTATAAAGCCAAGTCTTTTGTAGTATCTTATATCCTATGGCGTAACGAAGTAAGCCGGGAAAGCTCGTTATTGAATATAATTGTAAATTACTTACATATAAACAGTTTAAGCATATTATTAAGTAACGCTTTAGTTTAACTAAAACGTTTTCAAGTCATAAGAAGAAGCGCTGCCTCGTCGAGACTGTCAATTTGCGAGTGTAACTTTTTCATTTAACTTTCGGGTAGCAAACTTTTACGGCATTCTTTCAGAGTTGCCGCTGATCGGTGTAAAAATTGTTTTTCATGAACCTGCGCTGTGAGTGGATTTTCCTGTGATTTTTAAGCATTTCAGACTCTGTTCAACAGCATCCTTTATGTTGAAAACGAACGAGATTTTGTATTAGTGTAGGTTTTGTTCATTGAAAGTAATAATCAGATTTTATACTGTTATATTATAAATGTGCCGTAATAAAATAAAAAAGGCAGATAATTATAAAAGTGCTAGTTTTTGCCAGCTAATTTAAGTCAATTAAACCAAAATCAACACTGTAGCACTAGTTCGCCGAGCACACGCCACCAAAGTTTCCAGCGATAAATTAAACAATTTGTTAGCTATAACTTGTACTTCTACTCAAGTTTCAGTAAACGTTATTAATACTTCGTGACATGATTTAGCTACGTGCCTGTCAACGCATAGCATACTGTGTCTAAATTCTAGGCTTTATAGTCTAAAGTAGCGATTGCGCGGCAATTCTACGTCATAGTTTTTTCATTAAATAATTTTGTTAGTGACGGGAACACCTATTTAATAATTAAAATAAATGAACCTTATTATGTTAAGTTGATTGATTGTATAAAGACATATATGACAGCTCCGTGGCTCAGTTTACATTGATGTGGACTGAGTAAGCGTGTTCACATACGTTCGATTCCCGGGCGGAGCAACTATTGATATGATAAATATCGATGTTTGTTTTCTGTCTGGGTGTAATGTCTCTGTGTGTGTTTCTGGCACCCTAGATACTGGTTCTTCCTAATTAGGGGCTCTGAGTGTGATATTCTGGTGTTTGTTTATTTATTTATATAATTGATGATCGTCGTAAATGATTTGCTCCCATTTAAAATCAAACTATATAGCTATTATGTACTACAGCGCCACTGGAGGCAGTATATAAACTGAATTTATCAGTACTTCGAAATAAGTTCGTAAACCGTATACCACACTATGAGTTTAGGTGGAAAATGAAATTGGTTCAAGACAAATGTTGCCACTCTCTACGGTTTACTAATGTGTTTTTTAAAGTTCGGAGTATCTATGGTTTACTTATGAGTATAAAAAATAATTTGAGACATCCTCGCGGCCAACGTAGGTGCAAGATTTGAATAAATTACTTCCTAAAATTTTTAAAGTGATTTTTCAAATGAGACCACTATACTACTTCACCATAGGCATATTCCGATACAAAATAAAATGCCTATTCATAAATAAAAGGTGGGCTAACTTAGAAACAGATTGTATCCCAAATTGTATATTAAATTTAGCGAAGCATATCGGCCTATATGGCTCGAATTTTGTACACGTAGTGCGGAAAATCGAATTAGTTGAATGACTGCAGCGAAACAGTATAAATCACATAAAAATATTTGCTTCTGTTATGGACATAATACTTTGTTTTAATAGCTGTTAAATTTATCGTTCTCGGTCTAGACAAAAGTATATTTAACACGAGGTAGTAATTTTATTTAAAACTAAATTATAAGTTTGTTCATAGAGAAGCAGTCCTTTTTTTGCAAAATAAATTGTATGCATTGCAAGTATTAATTATCGTAACGTCATTTAGATTAATCGACTTCTAATAATTGTCTAAACTAAAATATTATTTTTACCCCAATTACCAACCTTCACCCAGTCTTCGTTTTAGTTTCTTGTTTTCTTTCCAATTTTTTTTTACCTCAGCGTTCCGAACGAGAATAAAATAAACACCTAAGTAAAAATCGTTTTCGAAACCTGCGTTCGCAACAACATTAATTCTAAGGTTGTGGAAGCAGCGGTGTTCTAGACTAAGAGGATTACTCCGCGTCCCCTGCAAAGTGCCGTTGGATTTCTTTTCTTGAAAATACTACGTGTGAGCGCACTAACTTATACTTTACTTTTGGTTTTTCAACCTTGTTCTTCGATTTGTTTGCGTTTTTTTGTTTTTGATTTTCCTTTTGTTAGCTGTTTTCAAATATTAAATGCTGTGCTTTCAATGATTGAAAACCATGTAAACATGCATCTATTTACTTTATAATTACTTATCACTAAATGAAAAATAAAACACCTAGATGACATCGATCCATCATACCCCAGTCAGAAATCGATTTCAGTAACACATTATAGCCATGCTATATCAACGATATATTATTTTATATACCGCACAACGCTTTAAACTGTACGCAGCGGCTTTTTTTTTATTTTTTTTTAATACAAAAAAGTCAGTTTACATTGTATTGCATTATTTTTTAATTAAAGAAAAACACTTAAGCGTTTAAGGAACTTAATGTTTGGTGTTTGGCTGGCTAAACAGAAGTTATGGTTTTCCTTAATGCTCGATCGTAAGGATATTATGACTTGGCATCAATTCGATCATTACCGTTCACTGAATCATCCTATACGCAACCATACGGCACCAGCTGGAGTAGATTACAAAAGTGTATAAATAGATCATTATGTATCGGTGTTTATGTAGTCGGTCAACTGTCTATATCGTACTGAGAAATATTCGGTTCGAGATCTACATTAGGTAGTTTACTTAAACCTTTAAAAATATCTAATACATTCTATAAAATAAAGAAATGGCGACTAATCTCTGCTCATTGCAGCAGTATTCGGCCACTCAGTTCCCAAGAAAGTGTCGAGATCATCCCACCGTCTTGGTGTAGCGCGGCCTGTCTATGATAATTTTAAATTCCATTATGTTCCAATTCCTCGAATCTTGATTCCATTTGGCAGTCGTCTTTGAATGGGTTTTAAGTCTAATAGTACAGCGGAAGACCGAAGTGAACACACATTACTTTAACAGTATCCTATAATCCTTGGAATGCTGGCGTTTTATAGTTAAATTTATGTGTAAACTAAAAACTTAAGTTGCTACTATATACTATCCTATGCCTTGGGTTTTCAGCCCGTACAGGCGGCAAAAGCTGAATGCTCTCTGAATGCTAGCCGTGGTCGGACCTACCTACTACGTTCGGTTGAGTAACTTGTGAACTAGCTTGCTCTCAAGCTAGTTTACGCTGCGTAGGCTGCGTCGCTTAAAAGTAAATGATATTAGCAGGCCCTTTGTCCTTCGACCATATAACTAAATATATAGCATTGAACATTACAATGTTATAGATAGGTAAGTAACAAAATTGAAGCAACTTGTATTTGCGTGAAGAGAAACTTACTAACAAATACTCCAATTTGTAATAAGACATCAATTTTTCAGTCTCATTATTACCAATCCAGAAGCTAAATAGGTTTGTGCGATAAACCTAAAACATTATTAGTTTGCGGACGCCTAGATTTGCTGCCAACGACGCACGTCTACTTAGCAACGTAAACATTCGTACAATAAACTGTTTAAAACTGATTTCGTCTAACAACTGTTTACGATAATTAAAGCATTCAATCTCAAATGATCAAGCAAACAATTTATAAGGATACTTGAGAATAAAGATTTCTCTTTTTCATTTTGGATTTAATTTGTTAACAGTAGCCTAATGGAATCATTGAACCCGGGAGGCTTAAGTTTCTTTACTGATATCTATTTCAGACAACCAGTCACTTTTTGCATGACAATTAATTTTATATATCTACATTAGAAAACTGGCAATGGTTATCATACTAATAGTTTACACCAATACATCCAAATGCTTTTGAAGACTATAACAGTTAACCAACCCTCTGAGCAATGCAATAATAAAGTACTATAAAACTTTACATAAGGTTTTATTCTTTATAGATTGACTGAAAGAAATATTTTTATTTTTTTATGTTTGCCTTTTTACTGATTAAGTAGGTAGGCATAAATTTGGCAATAAATCGTGTTGTTTTGTAGTTATGTCATGATAAGTAATTGTTTTAAAACGTTTAAAAACTCAGATGTTCCTTAAATCAGTGTGATGGCTGATCGAAATTGCTTTGAAAATATGGTTTGTTATTGTTAACATTATATAGATTGTTCAGCATTACCCATCGTTGCTCATCAAATACAGCTAAGCTATCAGACACCTCACCGCAAGGGGTGTTGGCCCGACACCATGGACAGCGTTTGGATTTGGCAATCTATCAAAGAACCCAAATTGCTCCGATATTGCTTCTGTTGACATCAATGTCAGTCAGTGCTCATTTGTTTGTTCATTGTTCCGTCCGAGGATGTTCAATTAACGATTACAAACAATTCTGTTCTAGTTTCTGATTCCATGTATGGATGTCCAGTTTATACGGTGCTACAATCCGAAAAGTAATTGTTTGCAGCTATGCTGAAGTAATTACAGATGTGCAAGCTCGCGGAAGCAGGTGAGCTATAGTTTTCTTGGTGCTGGTTGGTTTCACGAGAGCAAATAAATTGTTTAACATAAATTCTTTAGGGTTCGTGAAATAGTAATTGCTTTTGCTTGAATAAATTTAATTTTTTAGTTTCATAAAATTTAATTTCTTACACTTCATTTATTATTAAAAAACAATAATATACATAGTCTTAAATAGTCTTCGCACAAAACGATTTAAATTGTTAGACAAAATTTTGTATTCAACGTGCTCTCATTTCGTTATAAATATAAAAATAACAAAAAAAAAATATTCGTCAGTTTTCGATGTCTGACTGAGCCACGTTATTAATCAGTGCAGCTGTTCTCTGTTCTTTTTAGATTCATGTTTCAATAAAGCGACAGCCGCAAATTCTTCATAAAATATAAGAACAATCGGACAATTTTCACTTTAGCAGGTGTCATATTTTATCATAATGTGTGAATGAGCTGAGAGAATTTAGTTTTAATGATTTCCTCAGCGTATTTTCTTTTTTATTTCATTAGTTAGGCAGGTATGCTAGTATATTTATGTTTCATTTGTTCTTTTTCTACAAATATATTTATTATATTTAGTTTTTTTCATTTTAATAAGTACCGTATAATAATAGTCTTTTCTTTAACAATTTATTTAAGTTATTTGAAGCTTGTAAAGCTTCTTGCAACTTAATGAATCCTTGCACTTCCCAAACCTGAGCTAATTAATTTCATGCTTTTTTGTAGAAAAGTGCAATACCAAAGACAACAAACACCTAATCCTCATGCTTCTACTTCTTCGTGTTCCTCTTAAAATACCTAAGTCACCGTAATCATAGAAACCCAAACTAAACGAACGTTTCTTTATCTAAACAAAAAAGTTCCGAAAAACAACAAACATGCCAATGTCTTCTAAATGAGGTTCAAATGAAACACCCTCTATAAAAAGAATGACCAATTCACTTCTGAATCGAGAGGCAATCAATCGGGAAAGCGTCCCTTCGGATATATGTATAAGAAGAACAACTTCGCGTAGGTATGCCGAGAAAACAATATACAGGCTGTAAGAAACTATTGCCAAATATTTACCTATTATGACCAAATTTTTTAAATATTTATGTTAGTTTTAACCATTGTTAAATGATTAGCATAAAAAACGTCAAGTTTAATACAAGATTAGGTTTTAGTCTGAAATACATAACATAATAGGTGCCTGTCATTTGTTTCACCTGTATATATGTACTTACCTATAACTATGTAAACTGGTACATTTTTATTTGCAAGTATCATGTTTTTTTTTTTACTTATTTCATAAAACAAAAGCGCAAGCTTTCTAATTATACCTAAATACAATAAAAATACAAAGTTATATTTTACCGATTTGTTAAGCTATTTTATATTACCCTACATCCTTTATGTAAAAATCGAGGAAACAATCTTTCTGCCCAATGACGCGGGGAAACGTATTCTCAGCCAGCTAATTGAGCGAAAATTACTCTGTAAATGAAAACGAAAGAGGGCTAGACGAGGACGGACGCTCTCCGGTTACCTTAGCTTCGTGATTACTTGTTACGTCATAGTTGGGATATAATGAGCCGATAATGCAAACGGTAACTAATTTAGTATACGCTGTGATGTGTTGTTCGTTGCTCCTGAGGGAAATCTATTAAATTTGTTTGCTGTTATATTTTGTCAAAATTTCATTGTTATCAATATATATAAAACTCTTCCGTTACTGACTGACTGACAGACAACGCAGAGCCGAAACTACTGCGCGTACAAAGCTGAAATTTGGCATGTAGGTTCTTTAGGGAGTGTAGGTGAGCACTAAGAAAGGATTTCCCGAAATTCTCATGGGAACGGGATTTTTGTGTTTATGAGAAATCTGCGCGGGTAAAACCGCGGGGCAGCCTCTAGTTTAGCATATAGCAATAATCATGATGCATTTAAATCGCTAACTTAACTTCAAACTTAATACCATATTAAATTATAAATTAATTTGTACTGGTAACGCACCACAGTAAATGAATTACATAATGATCAATATGCGTCAATGATCATTCAC
The DNA here is from genome assembly GCA_951802225.1 of Euspilapteryx auroguttella. Taxonomy (NCBI): domain Eukaryota; kingdom Metazoa; phylum Arthropoda; class Insecta; order Lepidoptera; family Gracillariidae; genus Euspilapteryx; species Euspilapteryx auroguttella. The sequence goes on from OX637645.1 coordinate 6,200,488, forward strand.
TGATCAATATGCTTTTGGTAAAAAGTTCGTAACGTTAAACGTAATAAAAACCGCTTTTACTGACGATAGCTATCAATCATACAACAATAGCGGTTTTATTAGCTGATCGTTGAAAGTTTTTGTAGAAAATTCACTGGTTTTTGTGTAACGGAAAGCTGATTTCCGTTTTACATCGGTTCCTGATGTTTTAAAAGTATTCGCTGTACTGAATTACCTATATTGTTGTTCCCAGTTAAAACAGACATATAAGTAGTTACTTACTTGTTATTATAAAATTAAATTATACAAAGAGTCATGAAAAAATTTAATAATAGTAGATGCATTTGTTATAATTTCATTTTTTATCATTCACGGATTTTATTTTTATTTTATTTTTTTGTGCGCTTTTTGTCATTTATTAGTTTTAGATGTATTACAAGCGGTTGTGTTTTTGTATGTCAGGTTTTCAAGTCAGTAACGGAAGAATTTAATTTAAATCGATTACAATTACATCTAACATAGAGAAATACAGATAGAAGTCACATTTTATGAAACCACTCTGGTGGTACGGTCAGCCTATAAAGAATTAAATTTATTTTTGTCCATCACAAATTAAACTGCTAGTTTCAAATGTCAATTAAGAGATTCAAAGGGATTTGGTTTATAAATTTGGTTGAATAACTTTAAAAAAGAACGCAATCTTTTAAAATGGAATTTAAAATAGAAGCAGAGTTAGCGTATAAATAGAAAGAGATTAAACTCTCGCTTCAGAAGGCACTGTAGTTTACAGCTGAATTCAATGTCTTGTTCGCAAGCGGCGCTCGTTTTTATGATCAGGATTCAAGACGGATGTCTTATTTTTGTCTTTATTGCCAGCCGACGACCGCCAGATCGCGGCCGCTTCAGAAACTTCCGCAAAACATTTTCTGTACGATAAAATATTCATCGGTAATAAGAAATTTCAACCAGTACTTTCAGTCTTTCATTAATAGGAGATAATTCACAACGAAAGTGAGATTAAAGTAATAAAGTAACCATATCACAAAACTGATAAGGAAAAGAAAAATTTTAACTTTGGCGTATTCCATCGTAGTTGAATCATAATAAATGATCCGCAGAAGAATCAAAGTCTATGTACGTATGCGTATGTAGTGTATGTACCTAATTAGTAATGAACAGGGCACGCAGCTCGAAGAAAATATGGTCGCTGGGTCCAAAAAGTTCTAGAGGGTTAGGCAGAACGCCTACAAGGCAGTAAGACTTCCTGTTGAAGTTCCCGATAATGCTTTTGATGAGGTTTGGACAAAACAGTCATTATAGCGTGCGTGAGGGATGTCTATGTGCAGCCTTTCTTATAACCCACTGTGGTACAGCCAGTAGACGTCATTAGGCTTTTATTAGTGATTATTTATTATTAAAATAGCCTATTTAGAGCAGGAACTTGGAAGACTAGATCTTGAGTGACAAGTCGTATGAAAGCTCCCAAAACAGATAAGGATCTCCATACCCGCGTAAAAGCTTTCACCCTCAAATAGGTATCTTGCTAATTGGAGAACATGCTTCAAATTAATTAAATCGGATTTTTACTTATTCAATATTCATATAGAATTATTATCAAGAATTTGCTTATATTAGATTAGATTAAGTATAGAGTGTAGTATTTTAAGAGTAATATAAAGTTAATTATTTAAAATGAGCTGTTTGAGTTTGAACATGGTTTGAACATATCATCAGGAATGGCACCTTTGTACTAGCCCAAGTCAATATTCTTACAAACAACAGTGATCCTACATAGCTTGTCTATGGATTTAATGGTTTTTTTTTGTGCTATTAAAAATAAGAGAATATAGGTCCAGGCAAGCGCTTAGTGCGCTCATAGGTACTAGGTACATAACCGTAATACATTTACCGTAAAAAGACTCAATGATGGATTAACATACTCGTTGGGCAAACATACTTTGTAGCGAATATTTGATAAATTAAATGCATTAAACGAAATGGTTTTATAAAATTAAATTATCAGCAACGTTTAAAGCTTAACAAACATGAAAATATTGATCTTATTTTGCAAATTAATTAGCAAAATGTTTTTATTTAAAATAATGGCTACGCAAATTACAACATCAGAAAAATATATAAATTCGAAAAAGTATTAACATTCTACATTACATATCTTGGGTCGAAAGCTTTCCAGTTCATATCTTTTATTCCATTGGAACCTGTACCCAAATGTTTCGTTTACATTATTCTAGTGCTTTTTGAAAGGTAGTTTTCCTGGAGCTACTTTAATTGAATAAGCGTATAAGTACTGAAAGGATATCGTGGTCTTAGTAACAATTCTTAAATTGTAAACGTTCCCTGGACTGCGGCAAACTTTTTAATATCGAATTTAGCTAAATCAGCCGAGCCGTTCTCGAAGTTTAGTATTCAGAACTAAAATGGCTACTTTAGACACAAACGGATCGGAATCGAACTTCCTTAGATTTCGAACCTGAAAGCAACACAACAGGGCCTTAAAATTCTAAGCAAGAATATCTAAATAATAGCGATGGTGGAGTCCACATTAAAAAAATATATTATAAAAAGCAGACAGGCATTTATACAAGTTTTGCCTCAAAAAATGAACTACCTCAATTTTTCAAAGTTTATTTTCAAATAAGGGCGCCATCATCGGGCTTATTTTGTCTTAAAGTAGTTAATGAAAATTCAAAAAATCCAAGATCTGATTGCACCTAGAGACAAACGTGAACTACAAACGGTCGGTCGGCATAGGAGAGCTATAAGAATGGCTCCGACCTTTATTTGCTACGAGCTGTACCAGTGAACTTCGTTACGTCATAGATAGAAAATACTACTAAAGACGTATGGCTCTAGAGAATATATTCTTTTGACTGGCCAGGTTCGACGAATAAAAAAATACAACAACAACAAACCACCTGTCAAAGTATATAAACAACGCGAAAATGCACCTTGGCGACTGCTTGGCGGGAAATGTGAGGAAAATTTTGTGCTTTTGTTTTGTCAATTTGCTTAATTAGTTTTCCGTGGCTATTATTGTGCTAGTGTAGTGGAATTAGTGTAATAATGTGCCCTTTATGGAAAATTGTGTAGTGAAGTGAGAAATAAAGGTTGCTGCTCTCGAATAATTCTGATCGATGTCCCGTGAAGTAGTCGGTGCGAACATTGAAATGTGAAACCACCCTCACATTGTGTATGTAAGTAAAACATTAAAAATATTACAAACCTTAACAACACAAAATCTAAAAATAATGGCTTACTTAAATGCGGATCATCTCCCGAAGAATCAACTAATAGGATAAATACTTTCTTTGCTAATATAGGAAAAGATCTTGCTGAAGAAATTATTAATGATAATTCGGAATACTGCACAAAAATAGTTAACTCAAAATTTACGGCACATTCGCAACTTTCGTCTTTTGTTTTGCTTGACACAGATGTAAACGAGGTAAAGAGTAGCATTGCTAATCTTAAATCGAGTAGTGCATCTGGTGAAGACAATATTCCAACAGCATTTCTGAAGCTGGCCAAAAACATTGTTTCACCAATAATAAGCCACCTTGTTAACTTATTTTTTCAAAAAGGTTTTTTTCCTACAAGACTTAAAAAATCTATAATAACACCTGTTTATAAGAGTGGAGACGATAACGACGTCAATAATTTTCGACCCATCTCAGTCTTACCTTGTATCTCAAAAGTAATGGAGAAGTTGGTAAACAATAGACTTTTTGGCTACTTGGAAAGGTTTGGAATATTGTCTCCTAAGCAGTACGGTTTTAGGCATGGAAGGTCAACTGAGGATGCTCTGATGGATCTTTGTTCACTGATTGAGGATAACTTGGATAAGGGTAAGAAAAGTTTGGCAGTTTTCATAGATCTCAAAAAGGCCTTCGACACTGTTTCCATCCCCATTTTATTACAAAAATTGGAAAACATAGGCATTCGAGATTTTACCTTACAATTATTCAAAAAATATTTAGAGGAACGTAAACAAAAGGTAAAAATTGATAATATCATCAGCGACGAAGCTGATATAAGTTATGGTGTGCCGCAGGGTAGTGTTTTAGGGCCTACTCTGTTTCTAATATATATCAATGACTTGTGTAATTTGGATATGGAGGACGGAAGCATATTTTGCTACGCAGACGATACTGCTCTTGTTTTCACGGGAGACTCTTGGGAATATGTTCATAGTCGAGCAGAGGAAGGTCTATCAAAGGTTTCTTATTGGTTACACAGAAACTTATTAACGTTAAACACCTCAAAAACAAATTTCATGTGTTTTTCGCTGAACAGTACTACTCAACCTGGTAGTGATTTTACTGTTTCTGTACACAAATGTGACAGATCTAGCACATTAGTATGTAAGTGTCCAAAATTAAGAAAAGTTGAGACAGTGAAATATCTTGGTGTAATATTGGATCAACACTTGACGTGGTATCCTCACATTGAACTTGTTTCCTCCAGAATAAGAAAACTTATTTGGATTTTTAAAATGCTTACACATGTTTGTTCCAAGGAGCTCATCAAACAAATTTACTTAGCCTTGGTGGAATCTATAATCTCGTACTGTATTGTGGTCTGGGGTGGTGCAGCGAAAACAAGATTCTTAGCTATAGAAAGATCTCAACGGTGTCTTCTTAAAGTCATGTACTCGTTACCATTCCGTTTTCCTACATCAGAACTCTATGCGAACAGTGAGCTACTATCAGTCAGAAAATTATTCATTTTAAAATGTGTCCTAAAAATGCATGCAAAATTACCATTTGACGCCAAAAAAAATTAAAGTAGACGCAAACATACAGTGGCTCCTATATTTAACAGTAGGACAGCTTTCGCAAAAAGGCAGTATAAGTTTATTTCAAGTTATTTATATAATAAGATAAACAAATTGTTAAATATTTACCCCATTAAAACTGTAGATGTTAAAAAACTCTTATGCAGCTGGCTTTTGAAGCAGAATTATGATGAAATTGAAAACCTAATAAATGTAACGTAATACCTTTTTATTTCCTTAGTAACTTTAAAATTAAAAAATCTAAATTCAAAATTTATTGTTAGTATTATTGATATTTTTTCTTTTTTCTCTATTTGTGTAACTAGAATTAGAAATAGTATTAAGCTATATTTATGTATCAATCAGCTTAACTTAACATATTTAGAATATATTTTGAAAAGCATGTGACAATGTGGAAGATCGGGGTCTCCTGATACAGGTTAATACTTAAAAGGAGACTCCTCGCTTTTATAGCTCCTCGGTTTTAGCAGAACGAGAAGTTCATGTACTGGCAGTCACGGAAACTTGGTGCAAAAAGAATGAAATCCAGCGAGTTGGAATTGAAGGATATTGCCTAGCGAATTACTACTGTCGCACGCGCATCGCTCACGGCGGAACTGCACTTTATGTGAAGGACGGTGTTTTGTTTAGAGAGCGGGCTGACCTTCAACGCTTATCAGTCGAGTATCACTGCGAAATGTGTGCAATAGAACTGTTGGAGTTTAATACAACTATGATATCTGTTTATAGAACCGGCTATGGAGACTTTATGAAATTTCTATCTGTTATAGAACTATTATTGAATCGACTTTTTAACGAAAATAAAAGATATATTATAGTTGGTGATATAAATGTAGATTTTCTCACAGCTAGCACTAATAAAGGATTAATTTCAGATCTATTGAGCAGCTTTAACTCAGAAAATATAGTCGGGTTTCCGACCCGAGTGGCCGACGGCTCCAGCACCAGCTTGGAGTGGGGCGTGGTAAGCCGCGAGGATCGCTGCGTGACGGGTATGCCGCTCGATACACCGATAAGTGATCACAGTGCTCAGGTATTTACATTAAAATGCTCACAACCACAAAGCAACAACAAGGACTTAAAAATAAATCAAAACTTTATTGAGCGGCGTTATTTTTCAGCTGATTCAATTTATTATTTTTATTCTGACATTGCAAATTATAATTGGAATCCAATCTTATATGATAATTATGACATTGATACAAAATTTGTTAAATTGTTTTCTATATTGACATATTATTTAAATATCATTTTCCTATAAAAAAGACATTAGTTAAAAAATGTACTAGTGCGCCATGGATGAGTGATGAACTGGTGACCTGTCAACAAAAATTTGATGATTTTTGCCAACTTAAACATCAGTTTCCACAAAACGACATGATTGCGAGCTGTGTTCGGCAGTATTCAGAACTTATTAAGACACTCAGTATGCGCGATAGAAAAACCTTTATAGACGAAAAAATAGCTAGTGCAAAAAACCCGTCTAAAGAGATCTGGAGGGTAATTAATGATGAGATCTCACAAAAGACTAGATCAAACACAATTCATCTCGTTGATAAAGGCCAGGATGTTCCTACTAATAAGATTGCGCAGCGGTTTAATGATTATTTCCTAAATTGCACATCCACTCTTAATATCCAAGTAAACAAGGAAGGTGCATTAAGGTTCTTAAATAGGAATGCACATGAAGAATTTATATTACCCACAATTACCCGTGATAGTCTTGATAAGGTATTAAAAAAGTTGCTTCGATCACCAAACACATTAGATTTGTATGACATCTCAATTAATTTATTATTATCGATATGGCCAGTAATAGCTGATATCCTTGTTATTTTGATAAATGAAATGTTTTATACTGGGAAATACCCGGATGTTCTTAAAAGTACGCGTGTGTGCCCTATATACAAGGGAAAAGGCGAAAAAACTGAAGCCGGTAGCCACAGACCTATTACAATTGTACCAAACATTTCTAAACTAATAGAGTCAATAGTGTCAGCCTCTCTTATGCAACATCTAGAAAGGAACGAATTACTAACACGGCATCAGTATGCGTATAGGAAAGATAGATCAACAACCACTGCCGCACACCATGTGGTGGACTCTATAATATCTAACATAGATAGTAAATATAAAACGGCAGGTTTATTTTGCGACCTCACAAAAGCATTTGATGTTGTCCAGCACGATCTTCTCCTTAAAAAGCTACGGGCATATGGCGTGAAAAGTAAGGCATCCCAACTTATAGAATCATTCCTTTGCAATCGCAAACAGACAGTAGAAGTCGTCACTGACGGGCGAAGGTTAAGGTCAAATACTGGAAATGTTACAATAGGAATTCCACAAGGGTCCTCTCTTGGAAATACCCTATTTCTGGTCTTTGTCAATGATATTGAACAGGCCGTTACTGATGGAACAGTTGCTTTGTTTGCAGATGACACAACGGTTATAATGAGTGCTCCTTCGTACGAAGAATTAAATGATAAGATCAATAAAACATTTACACAACTGGATAAATGGTATTCAACAAATGGGTTAATCCTTAATCCTTCAAAATCTAATCTTATTATCTTTAGCCCTAGAGTTACACGACCACCGCCACCATGCCTGATTAGCCCTGTCCCTCTAGCCCAAACGTGCAAGTTCCTAGGTCTCACACTGGACTCTAATTTAAATTGGAAACAACATGTTGATATACTGTGCGATAAATTAGGAAGTGCCGCATATGCGCTGCGAAAATTAAAACCGCTCGTTTCCAGTTCAGTGCTTAGGCAAGCTTACTTTGCGCACTTTCATTCCATATTGTCTTACGGTTAGAGGTGGTCGTTATTTACAATCGCATTTAAAAACACTCGTTATTTCATGGCAACGAATCGCATTGCTATTCACAACGAATGTAAAATGCGATCGCGTTTTCGTTGCCGTCGGCAACGATCGCGTTCTCGTTGCCCGGCAACGATCGCGTTCTCGTTGCCCGGCAACGATCGCGTTCTCGTTGCCGTCGGCAACGATCTCATTCTCGTTGCCGTCAGCAACGAAAACGCGATCGCATGTGACAGCTTGTCATTAGCAAAGCAACGAAACGTATTGAAGCATTGTGATCTCTCATTTTGCTGAAAAAAAATTTTATAAGGTTTTGAAATATCGATAATTGCTGCACTTCGATAAAAATATCCATATTAACATTGATATTAGAGCAAACTTGCATGTCTAGTTACATCCTGCGTTTTCGTTGTCAATCGCATTTTCGTTGCCGATCGCATTCTCGTTGCCGATCGCATTTTCGTTGCCGATCGCATTCTCGTTGCCAATCGCATTTTCGTTGCCGTTGCATGATATGCGATCCGGCAACGAAAATGCGATCGCAGTTTAAAATCGCAGTTGTTTGAAAATAGCATAACAGCGATCGCATGCGATTGAAAAATAGCAGTTATTCTCACCTCTACTTACGGTGTCATATTATGGGGTAATTCGACAGACTCAAATCGTGCATTTATAATGCAAAAACGCGCCATTAGAACTTTAGAGGGTATACCTAGTCGCGAATCATGTAGATCGCTTTTTAAAAAGTATCGAGTAATGACCCTTTACTCAGTATATCTTTACGAGATCATTACTTATGTCAGAAAAAAATATAGGTACATTCCGACGACGTGAGTGCGGCGGGCGGGCGCTGCGGGGAGCGGGGAGCCTGGCTGCAGTGCCTCGTCGCACGGTGTTTGCTACACACAACCCGCGCGTCATCGGGCCACACTATTATGAGCATCTGCCTACTGAGCTGAAGGAGGAAATCAATGACGAAGCGTTTTGTCGCCGACTGAAAAAACTTTTGTTGGAACATGAATATTATTGTATAGATGACTTTTTAAACTATAAATTTGTTTGACATTGGATATTATTTGTGTAATTTGAGTATTCGACAGTTACAATATGTAATTCAAGTAAATTGAAATTATTATTTAGTATTTGACATTTTATATACAATTATACATTTAAAAATTTGACATTGTTTACATAGTACTTAAATAATTAAGTAACTACTTATTATTTTTTATATAATTTTTGTACAATATTTTGACGATCACATTATACTTTGACATTTTATTATACAACTTTGTATGTAATATGAATATGATAGTGTGAAATAAATGAATCTAATCTAATCTAATCTAATCTATACTTTTGTAAAATTGAAAATTGAATAAACTTATTTATTATTTATTTATATTATTATTATGTGCCTCACATAGCCCTAGTGGAGCTTCCACGTGTAAAATAATTTTTCAAATCGGTTCAGTAGTTCCGAAGCCTATTCGATGAAAAATGGAAAATGGAAAAAAATGAAAATTTTATTATTGGCATGCTTTCTTAACTTGGAATATAAAAAACATAGTTTAAACAAAAGCATGCATTAGCCTAAGTAAAATTAATAACATAAAATTTGCTTAGTAAGGGCCTCTCACTAGGCTCGGCCTGTATCGAGAGCCCTAATTCGGTAATTATATTTTATGATTTTAAGCCCTGTTAAACAGTAAACGTTACGATACAAACAATCAAATCTTTTCTTTTTATTATTGGTTTATTTTGATAATGTTGCTATTAAAAGTGCTGGCGTAGCAGCTACATGATCAACTGAACAAACTCGTCTTCTATAAAATTTAAAAATAATAATTTTCTAAATGTGGATATTTTTTTGATGTTTTCGAATAAAAAAATTGACATTATCACAACTCGCCCGGTGTGAATGCAGCACCACATTCCGGAGGGTTTCTCCGGCACTTCCTAATGGCTCCGCCAGCGACATATTGAATCTTCATTTGATCTCGAAAATGTTTCCCACCCTTTGACTTGATATAGAATAACTTGGCTTTATCGCTTCCCTTTCAGTCGATGCGAGAATTAAATAGGCTTAATGTCAATACATATAATGATGTTGATAGGGGAATGTTCTATTTATTATGTAGGCAATGTCTTTAGCGAATCATATGCGACTTTGTTTTTAATTAGTTAAATATGATAACAAAGAAAGGAGTCATTACTAAAACTATCTACATAGTACCTACACGGGCTGAAATCGAAAATTCTAAAGCGTTGCTACATAGGTAAATACGCGTTGGATTAATAAATTTAAAAAAGTTCTAACGAGATACAGGACACCCTCTCGCCACCATGAAGGATAAAATCTAAAATTGACTAGTAACCCAATACCGACTGGGGATGTCTCTCTAAGAGCACATTCATATGACCCGGCAAAATATTCAGACGCAGGCTGGGAATAATATGATCAGAATAAATTATTAAAATTTTTGAGAATGTTTTTTTTTAGATACCACAATGTGGTCAAAAGACTGTGATGTGAATGTTGTGGAAGTTAACTATGGCTATAGATGAGAGCACATCCGGTCATTTTCGATTTGTGGCGCTAGGCAATGGTGGACTACATCACAGACCAACTAGAGAGACTACTATGTCTACAAAAAGCGCTGGACGTCTTCCGGCTGGGATGACGATGATGTAAACTCATTTGTAACTTAACAGCGTTTATTTTACCCCAATTACATAAAAATATATAAATAAATCTTTATTTCAGTAAAATTAAAATTATAACCTCAATAATATTTTTTCGAAAGTGGCGCTAGTATCACGCTTGTATAGTTGGCCACTTGAATGTTTAATAGTGTTAATGCATGGGTAATTAAATCCATTCTATAAAGCAATTTATTACTAAAAGCTCGCGTTTTAGTTCTGAATTATATCTAGTTGCGTTGATAACATTCTACGTTGTGTTGTACTGGTGTCGCTAGTGTGAAGCGGACATAAAATCATCCAATTAGCGTTCCTATTCTACGTCTGATTGTAGCTGCAACTGCAACCCCATTAGGGGCTTAACCTTTGCCGATCCGACTAATGGCACGTCATGAACAAAGTCAGTTTCTGAAACAACAATTCAAATGCGTGCCAGTGATGTGGATTAAAGATATGCATTTGGATTTTAAATTTTAAGACAAAAAAAACCTATGGCATAAAATAAAAACTTGATTAATGAGATTTTTTTTTAAAACCTGTGGTGCAATACAATAACAGAAATATATTTTTATAAATTTGTCATGTTTAATAATTAATTTAATGGCATTTGAAAACGATAGTACGTTGGCTCATTTAAATGCTACTTAATTAGTCTACTACTAAAAGGTAATTTTACAACGTATAACGTTTAAAGCCTTTTATTTTGGTACTTTTAACTTTAATATTACTAAAATGTTACCAGCATCTACATCATAATTTTATATTATAGCGCAAAATCTGGTAATTTCAAGTTACCGGAAATTCCTTCCTCAGGCCCCCTGTGGATGTTGCTCTATACACAAACTTTTTTCATAGATGCAGACACACATTATGTTTGTTTGATGGCCTTGTCGACAAGGCAAAACAGATTATTATAATACTAGAAGCTGCCCCGCGGTGTTTTCCGCGCAGATTTCTCATAAACACAAAATTCCCGTTTTTTCCCGTTCCCGTGGGAATTTCGGGAACTCCCTTCTTAGTGCTCACCTACACTCCCTAAGAAACCTACATGCAAAATTTTCAGCTTTCTACGCCCAGTAGTTTCGGCTCTGCGTTGTCTGTCAGTCAGTCAGTAACGGAAGAGTTTTATATATATTGATTACAAATAGACACTTATGGTTGTAACATAAAATAGTTTTATCTGGTCTAAATCACTCGACTAGGTTTAAATAGTAATTTGTTATACATATTGGCGGTTAATACCGGTCTAACTGTTTTGTGGTAACAGGGTTAACGGCCCATCACTATAACAGGCGAGTGCTTGTGACGTCACTGCTCCTAGCATTATTTATGTGTATCGCATTTTGTGTTTAGAACATGGGTGCGATTGCGATGATATTGCTGAGTTGCAGTTTGAGGATTCTGTTTGTGATATTGATATCGGTATATAGGTATGAACTTATATTTAGTACCTTATTTCTTTAATATTTTCATTGATTGGAATGGGCAAACTTTAATTCTAAGAGCGATTTCTTCTAGGTAACCCATATTTGTACAAAATTTACTTAGTGAGAATAACTTATTTAATGAGACACTAGTCGACCGGGCGAACTACGTACCGCCTAACCTATTACTAAATTGTGCACGTATGATACAATAAAAACTTTCGTCTTTCAAACTCACTTTATGTAATATAAAAAAAACTGTATCAAAATTTGTTGGATACTTTTAAAAATTTAAGCATATACATATATGCCGACAGACAAACAGGAAAACAAAATTGAACATTTTGTATAGACAAATTTAATAGTAATTTTTACTAACTTCCCATATTTTTTCACCTTTTAAACCTTCCCTGGACTACGACCAACATTTCATGACCAAAATCAGCTAACATTTTATTTTCCTGTCGAGTCAAAAAAATTACGTCAAAGGAACATATTACATACCGCCAAGTCTTCAGTATGCAGGTGGTGGTTTATAAAATAAGCGTAAAAACTCATATTACAATTGCAGATATTTTTATAATATACAACAGTCATGGGCGTATTTTTTAATACTTGTACTTTTTTTCAGGTAATCATCATTTATGAAAAAAACCAATAGGGTTAGAGCCAGACGGCGCACAACATAATACGTGAGTTTAAGCGACTGTATTCCATTCACTAATAGATATTTTCACAAAATATACTAAAAAACGTTGAATTTCCTACAACATAAACACAAAACTTAAAAAAATAATATTAAAAAAATTAAACCGCCGAAAATAACTGAAAAGCGTAAAACAATAACTGACTTATACCATGTTATTTAAAGTCGGTGCCACACCACTCAGCAAATTAATAATTATCTGTGTAAAGCGTGATGCGCGGCGGAAGTGCACGTTTTTCGGTAATTCCTTTAAATTTTAGGTAATTTGGTGATCTTATTTTTTGGTTCTGTGGCGCCGACTCAAAATAACATGGTATACTCAGTATTTTAGTCATAATAGAATATGTCAGTTTTTTCGGCGGTTTTATTTTAGACGAGCTTTCCCGGCTTACATCGTTACGCCATAGAATATAAGATACTAAAAAAGACTTGGCTCTTTAGACTATGTTCTTTTGACTGCCCAGAATGGCCGAATATAAAACAAACAACAACAACAACAAACCACCTGTCAAAATATGTAAACAACGGAAACAATATTGCACCTTGGGTTATATTATTTGTGTTTAGGTAAGGATCCCTAATTTTTTTGAAAATCTAATATAGCCTATAACACTCGGGGTTAATGTAGCTTCCTACCAGTGAAAGAATTTTTCAAATCGGTTCAGTATTTCCGGAGCCTATTCGTTACAAACAAACAAACAAATCTTTCCTCTTTATAATATTGGTATAGATAAAAAGTTTATATTTTTTGCTTTTCAGTTTTATTCTGGAGGATTTCTCCCTTACCCTCACCTCATATCACCCTCCAAAATTTGGTCATACCCCTCGAGGTGGTCAGACGACCTGGTAATGGTTGCGGGAGTAAACAGGATGAGGGTCGCTCAAGTTAGGTCGGTATGGCGAATTGTGAGGGAGGCCTTATGCCCAGCAGTCGACGTCTTAGATGATGATTTTTTACTTAAATTAATATGAAAAAGATGTTATACAATGTGTCCACAATAAGTAATAACATAATTTTTGTTTTTTTTTTTTAATTTTTCTATGGTCAATTTCATCTACGAAAACACTCCTTATTGGGGGTCGCTGCCTTTAAGTTACTAACAAAATAACCAAGTATTGCCTTTACTTTTCAATAAAAGTGGGTGAATTAAAAAAAAAAAACAAGTTAAAGTTAAAAGTTAAAAGTTAAAGTTAAAAGTTAAAAAACACTTTATTGCATACAATAAATACAAAAGAACATTATACAATTAATGGTACACATATTTAAATTTGCATGCAATGGGCGGACTTATCGCTAAAAGCGATTTCTTCCAGGCAACCCATAAGTTAATACAAATTTTAAGTACTTTTTTGTATTTTCATATAAACCACTTTTTTTTTAATTAAGTTAATACTTAATAATTTTGTTAGTTACTTTGGTAGCATAGCTACTTAGCCTTCTAACAAGACCTAAATTAGGAGTCCTTTTACGCGAACAGTGGCGTTTTTTTCAAAAAAGGTTTTCCCTAGTGCATTAGATCTGGTCTCTAGTATTTTTAAGTAGGTATTTTAAATAATATCTAGGCCATTTTTATCAACAAACGGTAAAATACCATGTCAATTAAAAAATATATATATCGTAATCATTCAAAAAAAAACCGCTTTGAATTGCCTTTTTTTTTCGTCGGTCAACAAACTGGCGCCACTGTGGCCGGAAAATTGACTGCTGATTCTGCTAGAGTTGGTAGCAAGCACGCCGCTGCCGCCCCGTCGTCGTTAAGTAGGAAGCTCGAGAAGCAAGTGGTTCTCTAGATGACCGTTAGATGGCGTTATAATTGAAATTATAAATAATTATTTAGTATGGGTTTTCTAGCAAGTTTACGCACGCCACGCGTTATGCTATTTTTTCATGTCTTAACTTTTTAAAGTTTTCGTACTCCACGCCAAAGGCGCTGGAACAGTTTCCATACTTACAATGCGAACGCTCATCGCATAACATACCCGTGGACAAACTCATACTAGGCCGCTTATACGTAAATGCCCTATTCCGGAAATGGACACCGAGTGCTGAATGGACTTATTCCGGAAAGGACTTTATTCTTAAAACGACTGATTTGAAAATAACTTAGTATGGAAAGGACCCATTCCGGAAAGGACTTCGTCACAGAGTCGTCCTTTTCGAAAAGGTGCTAAAATGAAAATAATTATGATCGCAATATCAAAGATAAAGCTTTATTTTTACCAAAAATATTAATTATTTCTATTAGAATTTTGCCTAAGTAATATACTTACTAATTTTGATAAAGGGAAATATTAATGAGAAATAATAAGCCATATAGTACTTAATATTATGTAGGTAAATACTTACTTACTTATAAAAGAACTGTCGTACGGCACAAAAGACCTAAATAAGTATTGGTAGTCGGCATTTACTCTAGGTACTTGTAAAAGAATCATGCCTGACCTCTGTCAGCAGACGTACCTCATTACATTGAGTGCCTCTAAATGAAACGAATAAAAACACAAAAGCCGTTCCAAAAATGATAAGACCTCTTTAAGATTATTCGAGAAAACCTTATTAGAGAACTCCGTATTAATAATTCATTCATTTTGTTTGGATAATGCGTATACGTTGTAACACACACTCGTAATCTTCTTCATTATCCTCTATATGTTTTTCGATCTTTTTTTTTCGTCGGTCAACAAACTGGCGCCACTGTGGCCGGAAAATTGACTGCTGATTCTGCTAGAGTTGGTAGCAAGCACGCCGCTGCCGCCCCGTCGTCGTTAAGTAGGAAGCTCGAGAAGCAAGTGGTTCTCTAGATGACCGTTAGATGGCGTTATAATTGAAATTATAAATAATTATTTAGTATGGGTTTTCTAGCAAGTTTACGCACGCCACGCGTTATGCTATTTTTTCATGTCTTAACTTTTTAAAGTTTTCGTACTCCACGCCAAAGGCGCTGGAACAGTTTCCATACTTACAATGCGAACGCTCATCGCATAACATACCCGTGGACAAACTCATACTAGGCCGCTTATACGTAAATGCCCTATTCCGGAAATGGACACCGAGTGCTGAATGGACTTATTCCGGAAAGGACTTTATTCTTAAAACGACTGATTTGAAAATAACTTAGTATGGAAAGGACCCATTCCGGAAAGGACTTCGTCACAGAGTCGTCCTTTTCGAAAAGGTGCTAAAATGAAAATAATTATGATCGCAATATCAAAGATAAAGCTTTATTTTTACCAAAAATATTAATTATTTCTATTAGAATTTTGCCTAAGTAATATACTTACTAATTTTGATAAAGGGAAATATTAATGAGAAATAATAAGCCATATAGTACTTAATATTATGTAGGTAAATACTTACTTACTTATAAAAGAACTGTCGTACGGCACAAAAGACCTAAATAAGTATTGGTAGTCGGCATTTACTCTAGGTACTTGTAAAAGAATCATGCCTGACCTCTGTCAGCAGACGTACCTCATTACATTGAGTGCCTCTAAATGAAACGAATAAAAACACAAAAGCCGTTCCAAAAATGATAAGACCTCTTTAAGATTATTCGAGAAAACCTTATTAGAGAACTCCGTATTAATAATTCATTCATTTTGTTTGGATAATGCGTATACGTTGTAACACACACTCGTAATCTTCTTCATTGTCCTCTATATGTTTTTTGATCTCGAAATTCTTAGATCCTTGCTTCCTTGCGACCTTATGCATTTCTTATGATCCCTGCCTTTGAAAGCTTTTGAGACAAATGTAGAGCTATTTAAATGGAATATTCAGTATTGTAGCATTCATTGTATGAATTTACTATGCGCAGTCTGTGTAAGCAGAATACTTGAGTGCGTTTGTATGGATACCTTTTCCCAACGCCAACGATGTGTTTGTTTGCAAATTTCAATATTTGCTCTTAGAGTTTTATTTTCTTGTAAAAATATTCGGAGCGCACCGTTAACTCGAGATGCTGCTTCGTAAATAATCTTATATTTAAAATAAAAATACCATTTAGATTTAGTAATAACTTGCTTTTGCCCGCAGCTTCGCATGCACTTTTTCATTAAAATCGTTAATTACTGGTTGACTTACGACTCAGGATTTTGGTGACATCATTTCTGAACGCACCCATACCCCCTAAAATTTCTACCTATTTACAGTATTAATTTTTGTTTATATCAGTACCCGTGGCAACTCCAGAACTTCCTTTCTACACTCCACCATTCAGACACTGAAACTTCTAACATTTCTATTAGCTGGTTGGGTAAACGTAGTTGGATATACGTACCTACATAGGTACCTAATATTCGAGTAAAAAAAAGTTGTAGATATTTTAGGCGCTTTATTTTTTTGGAAATGTTCCGTTACCATGTGAATTTTAGTTTATTTTTTCTTAATATAACTCTGAATCTAATTACTTACACATTTTTTTTATATACATTGTTTTAATACTAACTAAAGAGTCCCGTTTTACGTTCCCGTGGGAATTTAGTATTTTTCTTTCTTTCAAGACCCCTAAATCCACAGAGACACTATTGTAGACCAAACTTCACGTTGACATACTCAAGGAAATCGATTTTCCATACTAAATAATCAGTCCGGTAATCCCCGTTCCCATGGGAATTTAGTTAATTCCTTTCTTGAAAACCCTTTCATCCACTGAAGAACCTGTACACAAATTTCACGTCGATACACTCAAGGACGTCGATTTTTCATTCTCACAAAAAAGTTCCGTTATTCCCGTTCCCGTGGGAATTTTGTAAATTACTTTCTTTCAACATTCCTACATTTACTAAGGATCTTGATTTTTCATTCTCACTAAAAAATTCCCGTAATTCCCGTTTCCGTGGGAATTTTGTAAATTCCTTTCTTTCAACACTCTTTTATTCAATGAGGAACCTGTACACCAAATTTCAAGTCGATACACTCAATAATGTCAATTTTTCATACTAACTAAAAAGTCCCGTAATTCCCGTTCCTGAGGGAATTTCAGAAAATCCTTTCTTAGCGGATGCCTACGTCATAACATCTACCTGCACGCCAAATTTCAGCTCAATCCGTCGAGTGGTTTGGGCTGTGCGTTGATAGATCACTATGTCAGTCAGTCAGTCAGTCAGTCAGTCAGTCAGTCAGTCACCTTTGAATTTTATATATATAGATATTCTAAAGTATTATGGCAAATGAAAACAAATCTATGTAAAGAAATCGAGATTACAGTTGGGGATTGCATTTAAATGTTTCACTTAAGCCGCCCAATGGGTTGGAAACAGTTAAAAGGGGAATCCTTCTTGAGAGCATTAAAATATGAAATGGAGAAAATGGGAAAAAATAACAGATGGCGGCCGGCCGCCGACGCGGCGTAACGAACTGTGAGATAGACCCTGCACAGATAAGAGGGCCCAGGGGCAGATGTGCGAAGTGCCGCGATCCGCGATGTTTGCCGAAAATATTGTTATTTAACTATCACTTCCAGTGAAAATCCTCGGATAATCTGGTCCTGTTTACGCATCTGACGTATTCCCACGGAACTAGAACAATAGAATGGCAGTATTGTTTTTTTTTTTTTTTATAAAAATTGCTACCACCGTCTTCGTATCAATAATACATATTAGTGGCGGGAAAAAGCCCGCCAGGTTTTTTATATTATCGTATTCTATTTATATTTTACCAGTCGACCCGGCGAACTTCGTATCGCCTAACATATTACTATGTTGCTCATGTTTTAAATTTATAAACCTTCCTCTTGAATCGCTATATCTATTTAAAAAAACCGCATCAAAATCCGTTGCATGGTTTTAAAGATTAAGCATACAGAGGGACAGACGCGGAAAGCGACTTTGTTTTATACTATATACTAGTCGATCCGGCGAACTTTGTACCGCCTAAACTATAACAATTTTGTGCATGTATTATATCTATAAACCTTTCTCTTAAATCAATCTATCTATTAAAAAAAAACGCATCTAAATCCGTTGGGTAGTTTTAAAAATTAAGCATACATAGGAACAGACGCGGAAAGCGACTTTATTTTTTTATACTATGTATTGATATTGATTGTAGCGTTCTTTTGACAGACATCAGTAAAAAGAAAATATTTTCCAGACTAAGTTAAGAGATTTCAAAGTGTACGAGTCACTTTATCCTAAGTAACTATCTGTTATACTTATCGCTAAAAAAAGAAAATTAAATTTTGAATATTTAAGCTAGGTAGGTACATACAACTTTGGAAATTATGATTTATGATTGTACCTATAACGTACGTATCGTTATTTTCGTTTAATACGAAATTCACTTTTACGGCCAGAATAATAAATTGAATTTAAAAGAAACTGTGTTATCATATGAAATTATTTCATAACTTGGGCTTTCAACAAAATGAAAGAATAACATCGTGAATAAATCCGGCTATTCGGGAAACCTTTATACTTCTTAGATTATAATACATATTAATTATATTATTACATTGGTTGTTCATTTACTAAAGTTAAATGTATTGGTTTGTATGGATTTTACTCTTATGGTAGAAAATACAAATAAAAAACACACTGAACCCAAAACATAGTAGAATCAGAAATATACCTTTTTTGTAAATATTAGACTTTATTTAATCCTAATTGAATAATAATCCTTCTTTAGAATCCAATTTTTAATTAAAGTTATCTTTTTTTTATTTGTCGATCCGACCATAAGTTAAGCCTCCGTCGCGGGTGACAAATCGTCCTGCGAACCTTCAAGGGGCCGCTTATTGAATGATTGATTTATCTGGTCCGCGCTGCCTGGTGCCACGGTGAGGTGCTGCAGGCGGCCAATTCTCAAAAAAGTTACACATCGGATGTGCTACCTAAATACGAAAGAAAATGCCGATTTTTATTTTAGTGTAGGTTTACTAACTAAAGGTTCCTTCATTTAAAATTAAAACTTTCTCAAATGGGTTTTACCTAAAATTTTTTTATCTTTGCATTTATTTGAACGCCTAATTTAGTTTTAACGTAATCAACATAGTCGGCTGAATAAAACCACGATTATATTATTTCCACAAATATCGAAGTAACCGCAAACGTATGATCCTAAAAAATGTTAATTTATATAAAATTGAAAAAAATTGCTCGTAGCGATAATTAAGGCCACCTATTGCCCTATCTCTCTACTATACAAAATTTTAATGTGTTTGTATTATTCTTTCTTGTTACTTGTTTTATATTTGGCAATCAAGTGTTTTTTAGCTTTTTGTCTCAAAATTATTTCTGCTATTAATCACATAAAATCAAGTTACAAGTCAACACTTAAATTAAATCAAACTATGATTCCGTGGCTCCGAAACAGAATCCGCTAACAGGTGATGTGGCACTTGATTTACTAACTCTAATGCTTTGCCGATTCACTCGATCCTAATATAGAGCCCTCCTCAATGTCAAGATGGGAGGTAAACGAATGTTGGGAATGTTGTTCCTTTCTGGCCGCGTCAGGTTTACCTGTTTCTATACTTATGTGAGAATAAGATTTCAACTATTAACTGTACTACATGAAAATTAAGCCACAGTAACCCGGTTTTGCTAGCGAATTTACAAATGCGTTGAGTTTTTTTTTATGCACTTTTTTTTTAAGTTTTGCTACTTAACCGCCAAGGTCGCTGCTTTGATATCCTTACGCGTTTGAAATTTTGTTTGGATATCAAAATAATAATAAAAGGCATAAGACGTAACTTACTTACATAAAAAAGGGTAGAAAAGATACTCATATATGGCAAGTTAAACATTAATTAATTCTTAGCTATAGTTTTGATAAAAATAAGCGTTAATTAAGAACTTTTTTCATCTGGTTTCACCCTAGTTTCTCTGGGAAACGTTTTTCTTATAAATGAGAAGAGATGCAAAGTCTTAGGGAGAAAGTTACGCATAAAATGGTTAAGTTAAAAAAATTCTTTTGAAACATATAAGATAAGTTAAGTGTGTGTTTGTTAAAGTCGCGGCTGTTAATACAGGCGAGAAACGAGAGGTAATGCATCAGCGCCTGCAATAATGAGGCGTTCGCTCCAGTAAGCCTGCTTATAATCTACTTCTACTTTCTACTATATATATAAAAATGAATCGTAGTTCGTTAGTCTCGCTAAAACTCGAGAACGGCTGGACCGATTAAGCTGATTTTGGTCCCAAAATGTTCGTAGTAGTCCAGGAAAGGTTTCAAAGGTGTGAAAATTTGGAAAAATTAAGGGGAAGTTAGCAAAAACAACAATCAATATATATAAAACTCTTCCGTTACTGACTGACTGACTGACTGACTGACTGACTGACTGACAGACAACGCAGAGCCGAAACTACCGGGCGTAGCGGGTTGAAATTTTGCATGTAGGTTTCTTAGAGAGTGTAGGCGAGCACTAAGAAAGGATTTCCCGAAATTCCCACGGGAACGGGATAAAACTGGTTTTTTGTGTTTATGAGAAATCTGCGCGAGTGAAACCGGGGGGCAGCCTCTAGTCAATATATATAAAACTCTTCCGTTACTGACTGACTGACTGACTGACTGACATACAACGCAGAGCCGAAACTACTGGGCGTAGCGGGCTGAAAATTTTCATGTAGGTTCCTTAGGGAGTGCAGGTGAGCACTAAGAAGGGATTTCCCGAAATTCCCACGGGAACGGGAAAAAACGGGAATTTTGTTTTATGAGAAATCTGCGCGGGAAAAACCGCGGGGCAGCCTCTAGTTTTACCATATAAAATTGTAGGGCGCGGTACGAAGTTCGCCGGGACAGCTAGTCTTAAATATTAAAATAGTACGTTAGTGATAATACTACTAATAAGTCTGTGCATTAAAAGCTGCTGTTGACTTCCTAATACCAATAATTTTTTCATAAGTAATAAAATTAATGTATTTTTTTTAATTTAAAATTACAAATTCCGGCAGTAGGATGTCGCAGACTTCCTCACAGGTGTTTTGTGTGTGCTTGAAATCCTCCTATAAGGGGCGCTGCCACGTATTTTTGGGTCTGCCGATTCGCCTTTTCCCGCCTTCAATTGGTAACTTTTGTAAAAGCCTTTCGTATAGTTCGGCTCGAGCGCATCTTTTGATTTATTACGTCTTTGTCTCGACTCATTAAGCGCCTCCATCTGGGACCTCTCTTAATAATAATTTATCAATCTCAAATGCAAGTATTTCAAATATTGCTTTTATTTTAGCAGCAGTGTTTAATCATGACATTAATTCGAAATGGTATTTTTTATTATAATACGCTGCTCTATATCGGTTAAATATGAGTAGTTTTACAGCTTTTACTTTTTTATTGGACTATAACTGAAATGACTGATAAAGAATTGAAACTGTAAACAAAGAGAGAAAAGTATATTTTTGTGACGTCATTATAACGAAATAATCTTGAATTTATTTTACTTAATAATAACGTGTGATGTCGAATATTAGCAACTAATAATTATTCTAGTTTATTGATAATAGGTATATTATATATTGCTATGTATATTTTCCAAACAAAAATTACCAATAACAGGTCAGATGTTCCAAAACTGTTAACTAGCCCATCTAAAAGGGTCCATCGATTTTCGTTTTCAATAAAACGTTTCTGCCTTTATAAATAATTCATTTCAGATGTATTTTGCTTCAGTGATATCTTTTAGAGTAGATGGTACCTACGTCGGAGAGTGATGGACTTACGGCCGCCCGGTCCAATGCATAAAATATTCATGTCATTCAGAGACCAATGTTGACTCGGGCCCTTAGAGTTGGAAACAACGCGATCACAAAACGTAGATTATTATACTTATATTATATCTCATTAAACTATATTTAAGCTCAACATAGACTAATTTTGTTAACTTTTATGTAAAGGTTTCTATAATTTCGTTCCTAATGTGTGAAAAATGGACCTTCGGGAACTTAATGCATTTCGTGAAGAGGTTGGGTTATTTTTAAGTTCATACCAAATATCTAAAAAAACATTCTTTGTAGTGCAGTTTTCTGGAAAAACAACAAATTGTAAGCTGTCTTAAGGTATTTATATAAAAATGCAGCCCTATTTTCTTTGTTACCGTAACCTTTGTTTCATAAAGGGAGAACGGCTAAACCGATTTGGTTATTTCTTTTTTTGTTAGATTCCTTATACTTTGTAGAGTATTTTGTTAGACAAGAAAAGATAGGAAAGTTAGAAACAAATAAAATGACTTGCTTATTTCGGTCTTGCATTTCAATACTAGGTAGTGTTAGGTGTAACGGGAAAATTACTCTGTTATTTGGTGATCATAACTTTGTTTCATTATTGTTTTATTAAGGCGATATGAAGTTTGCCGGGACAGTTAGTACCTATTTCAAAAATAAACAAATTTGGCATACGTCTATACTATAAAATTGAGTGTGAACGGGTGCGATACTAGCGC
Organism: Euspilapteryx auroguttella; assembly: GCA_951802225.1. Taxonomy (NCBI): domain Eukaryota; kingdom Metazoa; phylum Arthropoda; class Insecta; order Lepidoptera; family Gracillariidae; genus Euspilapteryx; species Euspilapteryx auroguttella. Next base: position 6,223,315 of record OX637645.1, read on the forward strand.
CAGTTTCTATATAATTATTTATCGGAAGTGGTGGTAGTATCGCAACGTGTGGCCCGTTAGGGTGACAAATCAATTAGTGGGTGCGAACCCCACATAACCCTGCGGCTCCCCCGGGGCTGTAGGGTACTTGTCGGGAGTTTCTCTGCCTGAAAAAAAAAAAGGTGACAAATCAACATCGAGCTATGCCACGCTGTACTGCGCTGTGCTGTGCTGTGTTTCTAAAGCTCGGTTTTTTAATAATCAACATCAAGCTGTGCTGTAACGGGAAAATTACTCTGTTATTTGGTGATCATAACTTTGTTTCATTATTGTTTTATTAAGGCGATATGAAGTTTGCCGGGACAGTTAGTACCTATTTCAAAAATAAACAAATTTGGCATACGTCTATACTATAAAATTGAGTGTGAACGGGTGCGATACTAGCGCCAGTTTCTATATAATTATTTATCGGAAGTGGTGGTAGTATCGCAACGTGTGGCCCGTTAGGGTGACAAATCAATTAGTGGGTGCGAACCCCACATAACCCTGCGGCTCCCCCGGGGCTGTAGGGTACTTGTCGGGAGTTTCTCTGCCTGAAAAAAAAAAAGGTGACAAATCAACATCGAGCTATGCCACGCTGTACTGCGCTGTGCTGTGCTGTGTTTCTAAAGCTCGGTTTTTTAATAATCAACATCAAGCTGTGCTGTGCTTTGCTTTGCTTAGCTCAGTATTAAAAGTAACCAGCAGCTCGTATAGTCGGCACAGGTCGGCATAGCGCGGCTCAGAACGGCGGCGGCAGGTAGCGCTTCTCGCTCGAGACTGCTGCGTTTTTAAACAGAGCGTATCCTTACACAGGCATGGTTTGTTTGTATCCTCATTAAAATATTAGAAGCGAGTTGACCAAACATAGCATAGCGCATTACAGTGCAGTTTAGCTCGATGTTGATTTGTCACCCTAAAGACCATAATGTCAAACAAAAGGAGCTAACCATAAAGTCATATTCACATTAGAGCGGACACAACGCCGTCCGCGGCACAGTCAAACAACCATAGCATATTTGTATGAAGAGATTCACACCGCTAGAGCCCGGCCATGGATGCCTGTAGGGTATTGTTGATGATTCACATGACGGCGCCCGGGCGGCGCGCGGAGGGCCCGCACCGCACACGGCCCGGGTCCGGCTTGCCCCCTCCGATGTAATGTGGATCTTCCTTAATGGTGGAATTTCGTTATCTTATAATTTTGATATTCAATAGGTTACCTTTTCATTCAAGAAATAAGTTACCCTAATAGAGGATCCGATCTTTGTCTGCTATTATTTAGATCCCTTTTGTTGGTAGTTAAGTAGGCCAGGATATTAATGAAAGAGCTCCATGGAAAAATTCCTGTCCGTTGTTAATAGCGCCTGATAAAAACGATTGTAATATTATTATAATATACCATCATTATATTTTGCGCTTAATTTAAAAGTGCTTACAAAATATAATTCATACTTAGGTTTTTTTTTGTTGACATTACGTACTGAGATAGTATAAATATATAATATAAAAACACGCAGGATTTATTATGTGGGGTATGTTTTTGTGTATTTTGATAATGTTGTAACTTGTTATAAACTTCTTTTTAATTCCAATTAAATGTTAGGTTTAGGTACTATATAAGTATTGGTATACCTAGTTTACTTACATTGTCTAAAACAAAGTAGAAAATTGCATTACTATTTTTTAAAGACTTAGAAAAGAGCAAAATTTGATTAAATGACTTCCTGAATTTTTGAAATGAGTGCGCCACCATCGGTAACATTACGTCTTTTTTGAACATTGAGAAACAAAAACAAATAAAAAAACAATAAGAAAACATTATACTAATATATTATGTTTGTCTGTTGTCAAATAAATTTAGAGGGTTTTCTTCTTTCTTGCAACAGGTAAGTGGGTACGTGTTAAAACGGAATCAAGCCAATTTGTATGTTGAATTTTCTTGACAAGCAGTACAAATTTTATACAAATAAGTTTTCTTTAATTTAATGAACAAAAATTTAACTCTTTTCCCTTACCACAAAAAAGTTAGACCGGTCTAAAATCGCCAATTTGTATGACAAACTAGTGATTAAAACCTAGTCTAGTGATTTAGACCCGGTTTAACTCTTTTTGTGGTTAAGCCGTTTGATTTCTAAAATTGTGTTACAGCTCATTTCAGAGGTTGGTAATGGTTCACTTATTTATAAGATTGATTTAATTACAAAGTAGGTTAAAATATAGTTATATGTAATTTAAAAAATGTAATCTTTTAGAAAGGCGTATTACCTTAAGTATGTAAGTACTTGCTTAATTTTTTAAATTTAAATAATATTTCTTACTGATTGTTGAATAGAGTTAAAGTAAGCACTTATGTACTTACTTATTTTTTATTTTGATTTTAATAAAGTATTCTCTTATCTTACTTTTAGAAACACTTGTTGATTTCATGTTTTATAACCCTAGCTACAAAACAGCGAAAAGTGCATTTAAAATACTGACCAAGATTAGTTAGTGTCAAAATGGATCACATTTTCTATATTTGCCATGGTTGAGGGGATTATAATTATTTTGGTGATTCTAGAGTACACACACACAAAAATGTTAGAAAATCTAGTCTGGGTCACACATAGCGAATTACCGCGCGTAAATGCCTGTTTACTCGCTACGAGATGCGGTAAATGAACTAAACTATTATTCGCTTCTTGTGAACCTGGCTATATAAATAAGAATTTATGCCATTAAACATTTCCTATTTGATTTATTTTCGTACATGGTGTTAGAAACAGATGATCAAAGCTCTAGGTAACAGATGTGATATTTTAGTCTCGCAAAAAGTACGTAGGTACCAAGAAAAAAGTGTGAATTTTGAAGAAAATTATGACATTTGACGAGTTGATATAACAGGTTCTAATTACTCCTGCACTCGTGCAGCTAACTATGGCTGACGAGGTTTTTGTATCTTGCCCTAACCAAGAACTAATAATCCGTATGTCGATTAAATTGGTCTAAGTCTGAAAGCATATATTTGTTTGTTGCCTAATGGAATCAGTTCGCAGCTCCGAGCCTTCATTATGAAATGTAAAAAAAAACAATCCTTTGAATACATAAATTTAATTAGTTTGAAGTTAAATGGCATTGTTTGTTAAAGCAAATGCAATGTACCTTCATTTATATGAGACATTCCTACTTTATTTTAATAAATTGTTTAACATAAGAATATAATAAAATGCAATTAATTTTTCCTTTGATTAATATTTCCACTGCTGGAAATAAGCATCAGTAGAAGATTAGCACAAAAACTGGTCATGTAATTGAATTAACAATTTTATTTAGTTGACAATACAACCTGAAGTGACCCAAGGGCTTTAGGTGGCATGTAGCATTCTCTTATTTTGAAAACTACAAAAACTTGTTATTGTCTTATTTATGCTAATTGACATTGTCAAATTTCACCTATTTGCAATATTAAACTAAAACTCCATGGTTGTATGGTACTAACATTGACTTGCTGAGCGCAATAGTGGCTTTCAAAATAAGAGAATAAGGCCACTGATCACGGTTAAAGATTTCTTCTAGGAAACTTCTTTAAGATGCCCTCGCTCGCTTGCCGTACCTTTCAATGCAAAAACATCATCATTTCAAAAGTCCTAAATGCGTGATCCTTCTTGTAGCAGGCAGTTTAATCTTCTTGTTCTCACATATCTCAATTAGATAGATGCGTTAATTATAATATCCCTGTTAATGCTAACTAAACCTTTGAGCTCACTTCAAAGGCAATGTGATAAGCTATAATTACAATGTTGGATGAATACTATATATTCAATCGCATTGTAATTATTCGAAATCAGAATCAGAATAGCAAATGATCGACCGTTCCAATTGTTATTATGGGATCACTAAATGAGGACATCACTCCTCATCATCACTAAATCATTTCTCTCTCTCATCAGCCCTGTGTCCCCCAGTCGGGGCAGCGGGCAGATATTGTGTTTGTCAAGGTCGATTTATCCGCGGTGGCTTGCTTCAATTCACTAAATCATTTATATACTATTTTTTATCATTATTATTAGCTCCATAAAACTCATTGGACGACGACACACATTTGAAAACAAAATTCGTCTAAATCGGCCGGCTGTTCTCGAGTTTTGGCGAGACTAACGAAAACCTAACTAGAAAACTAACAAGCTAACGAGCACCACAATTTATTTTTTATATAGTAGTAGATGTAGATATATCGTGGCCATATCGTAAAATAGGCCATTTCATGATATGTCCGGCCATTTCATGTAAAGTGCACATTTCATGAAATAGCCAATATTCGTTGGCCAGATCGTTAAAATCTCAAAGTTCAACGATTTGGCCAAGCCCATAGTCACACGATCACGTATGACTATTTCATGAAATGGCCAAACGTTAGCGATCATATCGTTGAATAGTTAAAATTTTCTCCGCTAGTGGCGCTATTGTTGCGTGTGTTCTGTGATTTGATGTGACGTGAAAAGTGAATTTAAGTGAGGAAAAAGGCGATAAAAGTAATTCTACGTTTTGATTCGAAGATTTGTGAGTTTAATGCAAACCAATCGATAAACGAAACCAACTTTAAAAACCATGGAGTTCCGAACGTTTTTTTAAAGGTCCGTATTTAAATCATACATTACTCGAATTATAGTAAAATAACTTTTTTTTTACTTGTTATTGTTTTCTGAGTTAGATTATTTATATTTAGCTAGTACTGGAAACTTTGCAACTTAAAAATTAAATTTAAATTGTTAGGTTAAACAACAACGATTTGGCCAAACGTGGTCGGCTAAATCAATAAACGTTGACGTTTCGACGATCTGGCTAAAAGAATATTGGCCATTTCATGATATGAGCACTTTTCATGAAATGGCCGGCCAGATCATGAAATGGCCAATTTTACGATTTGGCCACGACATATATATATATATTTAAAGTAGTATGCAAGGGAATTATATCGTATATTAAAAATAATGGAGAAGAATAATTTAGTGACATTAAAAGGCTGAGTAAATAATTGATGAGTTCCCGCCCGCTATGATGGCATTTTGACAGTTCGCAGAGGCTTTGCACCCAAAAGAATATTAAGGTACTTGTTTTATTATTTGTCAGTGAGAATATTCCATGAATATGGATATTATTTTTTAGGTTACGGTAAGTAACTGTCAGGTGTCAGTGAGGATATTATTTTATAAAATAAATTTCGACGCTGGAAAGGAAGAAGTACCTAAGCGACATTATGCCTAATGTTCAGGAGAGCAATTTGAAAATCTTGTTTTTGAAAAAAAAATCATAACTATTTTCCTAATTACTCTACAACTGTGAAACCTACATTGCAGACAAACTGATTTTTTCCGCTTTTTTTAATATAAATAGTGTTAATAAAAACGTATTATTTTAGGAGATAGTGTCGCTTAGGTATTTTTAATATAAAAATAGTACCCGGAAAAAATACCCAAGCGCCCAGGCAAAATATTTTTCGTCCTAGATAAAACAACACATAGTGATTTCAATAGATATCTTAGGCACGGAAAAAATACTGAAATTAACATTTTATTATCACCGCATATTAGTAAAGATGGCTAAATGCTTCAGTTTACTAAAATATTCCTTAGAAAAACTTACTTTTGAAAAAATCGAGTAGTTTTTAAACCCATTAAAAATAATTTAAAATCAAAAGTAAATAACGTTTTTCCAACATATGAATAAAGTTAAAACGATAATTTTGAGGGATATTTCTTATAAAATACAGTGAACTAAATTGCACAAAGAAATCCATAACTCCAAGTGTAAAACTACTAGAAAAACTTTAAAATAGCAATATGTGGAGCTGCTATACGTTAAAAGGTATATAACACAATAACACACAATTAAAAATTATAATGGGTACTTGTCTGGAGAATCGAGAGTGCTGAGTGTGAGTTTTTTCCTCACTTTTGGGCATGTTCACATAAACTTTTTTTTTGTAAGGAACGTTAATTCCATTAATTAAAATCATTTACTTCATATCTTGACAATTTTTACTTTTTACTTTACTTCGTCCAGTGTTCTGCGCACACACGTTGTGCGAAGTTTGTATAAGTTTGCGGGTAGCTCAACAATCGACGTTGGAACTCTCACTCGAGACTGACGTTATTAGAGGAAGAACATAAAGTATTCATTACCTACCTACGTAGTATTTAGAATTACTACTGGTTTGAGACCTCAGATTACCTACCGTCATACTACTCTCTCTCTGCTCTGCAGTAGTATCTTATCTCTTTCTGCGCCCAATAATATACTACAAGACCTACGATAAAAATGTTATTCATGGTATTAGATACTCAGCATCTTATCACGAAATATGATACTACACGAAATTAAATCTATTCCCTCACAAATTTCCATAATTTTTTTTTTCATGTTAGGAAGAAACGTTTGTATCCAAACTATCGTGATAATAACATCTCAGATACTCAAGGCTCATGTTCTTTGAGAGCTACTAAGGCTATACTTTACGCGAGGACGTAAAGAACTTTTCTTCAGATTTAGTTAAGTCGCAAAAGGGCCGCGCTGGAGGTCACATGGTCTGAAAGGCAGATACCCATAGGTTTGAACGATACGAAAGGTATTTGAATGGAATTAATAGGCACAATCCTATTAGAAGATCTGGTCGCAGATCTTTGTTTTTTAGAGGAAGCCACTGGCGGTCAATTCTTTTTTCAATTAAAATGCTTTTATTTATCCCTAAAACCCTTGACGTACGTACTAATATATTAATAAGACTTTTTAGGTGGCCACACGTTGAAGGAACGGGTACTTAAATATAATATCTCCTGCCACAGAATACCTACTCCTGCTGCTCCTGCAATAATATATTGTCGTACATCATCTGCATCATTTTAATTTAGCTAAATAAACTTAGTAAAAACTTAACAAACAAGTTTGGTAAAGGTAAAAGCTGTCACTACTAGTCAACCCAACATACACCATATTTATATATTATAATACGAATAAAATGTTCGGTACTTAGTTAACTTTCATAGCGTTGTCATCAGAGAAGATGGTCGCTTGATTTCCTGGGTAAAGATATCTGCCCAATTTAGCGAGGCGTTTATTCTTTCCTATAACCCATTGATAAACTTATTTATTGCCTTGTGTTGACGGCAAAAAATTCTACCACCCCATTTCCTATCGTGGGTGTCGTACAAGGTGACTAATTTTCGAAGCACGGGCAGCAGCATCCTTCGTTGATCAAAACAAAAATTAATTTTAAACAACTATGCTATATAAAACCCGCCTGCCAAGCGTGGCGATTATGGTAAACCCCCCATTTTTTGTTCCGCTCGAAGGAGGACACGGCCACGCGTTTTTTGGAAAGGACCTTGGGAACCACTGATTATCAGCGTCCGATGTCCTTCCCATGTACTTGAGCTTCGTGTTCGGGGATGCTTGTTATTCCCTTCTCTTCTCGCCTCTAAAGATGCGGCGGCTCAGTGCCACACGCTGTGCTGCCGCCATTCACGGGCCCGTTTGATAAGTGTGTCGGTCGGCGAACCCCCCTCCTCACAAGGTTTGTCCTTGTGGTGATCGCCGGGCGAGGCCTGTGTCCAGGCTGCTATGATGATGATTGATACTAGAGTTAGTAACTGCAAATGTTGCTGAATTACTAATATAATCCTTACGATTTTGCGAACCGTAAGATGAAGAGAAAGACCTGTTGAAGGTTTCGGAGGTGCACTGGATGAGGGTCGCACGGGTTAACTAATCAGTAGGTCGATCATTAGATGGGGCATATGTCCAATAGTGGATGCATTTCGGCCGATAAGGTGATGATATCAACGTCTCCACTTTCTTTGGGTAAATAGCCCGATTTTTAAATTTATTTCATTCTTTATATTTTTGAAATAAAATATTCATAGAACTACATTAAAATCATGAGACTCTTATCCATTTGCCATATATGTTGAGAATCAGAAAAAGTTTACATCTATGGTTTTGGCTTAAAACTCAGTGGAAACGGATTTAATCCTATTGAACGACATAGAATAAAAATTCGGGTTGAAACCAATCATTAGACACGCATGTTGATTGATTTGCATTACTCTTATTTGAATTGTACAAAAAAAGATAGCAGTTAGTAACTGTATTATTTTCCTAACCAAATCAAATTAATTGGTAGCGCTGCGAAAAACTTTAATTTCTAATACAAAATAATCCTGTTAAAGATGCCTAAGCGACGGCTCAATTAATATTGACGGCGCGTACGCGCTACCTAAATAACAATTTAAATTGCAAATACTGTTTTTTCGTTACCAACCACCATGCCATAAATATTTACAGCCCGGGCAAGCGACATATGCTTGGTATCGCAATATGCTTAAATCATGAATTATTATAATTGTGTTTCCATCAGAAAATACCTAAACGCCAAATAAAATCGAAAAGTCGGCAGGTAAAAGTACCCAAGCGACATCTAACTTTTATTATATTTTCCTTATAAAATACCTAATCTATCGTTTAATTAAAATAAGTTCTGGAAAAAAATACCCAAGTTCCATATATAAATTAATAAAAGATGATCAAAACTACCTTCATTCTCCATTAAAGATTTTATATTCCAGGAAAAAATACTTAACCAGAATTACAAAAGACATTTGGAGTAGGGTAAACATACCTTAGCAATAATTTAATTTTGAAAATTTCGACAAAAACTATCCAAATAAAAAAATAAAAAATTTAGATACCTAAGTAAAAAAATAATAAAAAAGATCGAAAACTTGTCGCTTGGTCGCCATAAAAAGATGGAAAAAGAGGGAAATCTAAAATACCTAAGCGACATAAATTTCATCGTAGAGACATGAGAGTGACACCAAAAGACGCAGAAAAATCTGACGATTCCAACAAGGTATATAACTCAATATCGACCATCTTGTCGCTTAGGTACTTTTTCCTTTCCAGCGTCGATTTGTATTAAAAAAAAACTTTACTCAAGTTATTGATCATTCAAACCATGTTCAAAGTCATTAAGTAATAATCATGCATATAGCGACAGAGCCGCTTTGGAGGCTAATCAATCGCAAACGGAGCCGATACTCAATGCCGATACGTACTCAATGCGCCCCGAGACTAATATCTGCGCATGTTTCAAAGCCCCTCCGGGACGTTCATCCAGGGAATGAATTTCTAAAGTAAAGGTAGCATTGTATTCAAACGGATCGTCATACGAAAATTACAGTATTGAGTAAGTATTCAGATAAACCGTTAATAGCTAGTCTTGGTCTCTCATTCGCAGAGGTACCTACATTTAAGTTGATGTTAAAATAAGTAAAACACCTCCATTACGATATAGAAATCATTGTTTTGCTTGTCGAACTTGTTTGAAAATTAAAATACATCTTTCGTCTTTTATTACTTGTAATTTTTTTTTTTTGCAACTAGGTGCTTACTTTGTACAATATTTTTTTAATCAATTCTTTGTACAATATTTAGTGGGTTAGTAAATTACACTCCTGTTCGAGGCCAAACTTAATCAAAGCAATATATTGTGCATATTAAACTTAATTTTTTTGAAAGTAACTCTTTTTTTTTAAACAATATAATGTGAATATTAAACTATATTTTTTTTTAAAGTAACTCATTCTCACGTGATTGCAAGTTTGCGAACTCTTCGAGCCCAAGCGCCTGAACGAAGCGTCGTCGTGGACGCGTAACCCACATAAAAATGAAATTGATGGGTCTCCCCTCACCTGCAAAGACGCCAAACAATGTTAGAGGAAATTCAATCTCGCAAAATAGAAAATATTTTTACGGTCAATGAATATGAAAGTACAAACTGGGCTTCAGCAGTCTTAGCACTAAAGTTTAGCGTTGTACGATGAATATTACTCTGTATGAAGTGTGTTTGTTGAGATATTTTCATTTCAAATTTATAGACGTTGTTTCTAGCAAAGGTTTGAATATGGTTTGATTCAGTTAGAAACAGCGCAAAAAGTTTTAATTCTAAACTATACAAAATATTCACAATAGTTATCTAAGTTTTTGAAATAACTTTCTTAGCGGATAAAGTATGATTAAATATGCAAAGTAAATTTTTCATTAAATTTTAATCGATATAAAACACTTTTTCATATAAATAGGCAGAACTTCAAGGATTTCAGGATGGTTCTTATATTCGTTTGATCACGATTTTATTAATTAAGCAACCAACCCCATTTGGAATTCGGTGTTATATGCAGTTCACTTCATTAAATTTGTTATCATTATAATATTTTATTCAGAAACCCTATTATGCTGTATTCTGGTGGATTTCATTCGGTATTGTCGTAGAATTTGCGCAGTAAGATTTTAAATCGAATCCTTTGCTCGTGAAAAGCAATCCTATTGCACAATACGTCTCGTCTACAATAGCAGTTATTATGGCGCCCCTATGAAGGTAATCGAAGCGGGTGCTTGCTTAGAGAGTTTCCGATCAAAAAATATTTACCTGTAGGTAAGTAAATATATTAAGTTACTTGCTAGAGATTTCAGAAAGTCAGTTGTCATTGTGCCAGCTACGTTTTTCTGTTTTTATTATAAGACTTGTATCGTTTTGTTTTTGTATTTTGTTGTATAGTTGTTTTTGTAATGTTTCTTTTCTTTATACCTGATTTTGATTCTTGATTAGGTAGGCACGTACAGATACTTACTGCACTAAACTAAACAGGCATAAGCTCAAATAGACATCAATAAAATAAAACGTACAACTTATTCCAAAAACCCGCATAATTTTTCAAACATTAATATATCTTGGATTTTTAAAATCTTCAGAATTTCAAAAATGCCAAAATTTTAGAATACTAGGCTGTCCCCTATTGTTTTTTCTCTCTTTTTTTGTGATTACTGATATTTTGTTTTATCCTTACTAGAGATTGTATCTCTCATACCGGTGGCTGAAATCCGGATTGTATTATGACAAAAGACTAGAAACCCATATTCTTGTTATAATAGGTCTTTGTTAGAAACTTAAATGAATTTCCCGATCGTTTCATTGCGGATCATATCTTGCTAAGGGTTTAAAAATGGTTCGCTTTGTTAGAGAAGAACAAGCTATCGATCTACGTTGCGCAGCCTGGAGCAAAACTTAGTGGTCGGTCTTAAAGGCCCATTTTAGTGTACTTCAAGCTGTAATCCTCATCTTTTAAATCTTCGCTAAAACAAATTTTGAGAATGCAAATAATTAGTCATGAATTGATCCAAATTGGTCCACAAAGTAAAATAATTAGTCCACTTATACTTTAGAAGTTATAGCCAAATGTTTGTGAGGATTATGGCTTGACGTTCAAGCTGTAATCCTCATCTCTGGTCCAAGAAAACGGTAGGGTCTATCGACTTGGTTTAGGTCTAAATAATTAGTCCTCAATTGATCCACACGACATGCCAAATCTCAGAATTGGTCCTCAAGAGGTTCCGGAGTTATAAGGGCATCTTAGTGAGGATTATGGCTTGAACATTTGGCACCTTCAATTATCTCCGGAACGCCTATAGCTATTGGTTTGAAATTTTGCCAAAAATTAATCCTCAATTAGTCCACCAGAATTATAATCACTTCGAACTAGGTTTTCTTTGAAGAAGTACGTTAAAATCATCAGTTTTACTTTCCCATACATTGCGATCCATGTACAGTTGTGCACAAAATAATTGATTAACATTGATATTAACCAGTTACCTAAACGATTCTTTAGAAAAGTGAAAGTGGGTTTGGTTTTCGCTATGTACTTATGTTTAAGACAGCCTGTTTAATTATTGCTATCACTAGTTGCAGGTGAATCATTAATGTACCAAAAAAAACTTCTATGTATAATTTAAATTTTTGTAAGTATATATTCAATTAAAAGTTTACAATAGTGTATTTTCTTACTTAACCTTATTAAATCACCGTTTATATCACAATACTTATACTTACTTACTTATTTTTAATAACTAACAATAATCTCAGTTACTTCAGTTATAATAATAACAAAAAAAAATTGTTTTAATAATCACAGTTGCTTCATTGCAATAATCACAGTTTTTTATGGTGAGGTGGTAACTTTCGGTATGGCGCGAAACTATACTTTTACGCTGTTATTCATAAAAAGTTAAAGAGCATTTTAGTTATTTGACGTATGTCAATTTAGACTGGATGTCACGTATTTACCATACAACAAACCAGAGAAGTAGACCTCCAGTAAAGCTGCTTAAAATGTACTGTATCTTTATGAATAAGACGGTTAATAAATAAACGAAATAATTTTATCAAGTATTTACATTGTTTTTTTTCATCTCCCGATTTTGGCTACAAATATACCCGTTTTAGCTACATTCTAGTCCTGTTCTAGTTTAGCTAATACTAGCTCTTCGACATTCGAGAACCTGGCTCTATTTTGAAGTGCGCAGTTGCGTGCGCACACGCTGCCTTTGAGTGGAGACAAGGATAGCGCTATTTGGCCAATACCGGATTGATAAGAGACAATAGTCCCGCAACGCGCGTCAGGCGCTATACTCGTGTATATATTATTTAATGTAAATCTATAGGAGTATCGCGCATGATGTCTCTTATCAACCCAGGATTGGCCAAATAGCGCTATCCTTGTCTCCACTCAAAAGCAGTGTGCGCGCAATCGAAGATAGAGATCAGTGTTACAATATATACATATAGAGATAGTAGACGTAAGCTTCCCTTACACTGTGTTGTTTGTTACTGTTGTCATCAATATCATCAATACATAGTATAAAAAAAGGGGCTTTCCGCGTCTGTCCCTATGTATGATATCTTTTAAACTATGCAACGGATTTTGATGCGGTTTTTTTAACAGATAGAGTGATTCAAGAAGAAGGTTTAAAGTATAATACGTATGTATGTAATGTAGTAAGAGGTAAGGCGGTACAAAGTTCGCCGGGTCGACTAGTATTTTATACAATAGTAGTAGGTACCTAATAATACTAATATAAATAGTAGGTACTTACTTACTCCCGGCAGCTCCGTCTCCCCTCCGCGTTTAAAACACATTTTGCGTAATGGGCAGAAAGATCCAATGTCGCCCTTACAAAATCGCTTATTATTGCTTACATCCAAAATAATAAAAATATGTATACATACACATAGATAGCAGTTTACGTTGACACAGACACATAATGTCAAACATAGTAACACTGGTTACTTTAAATAATTAATTAATGAGGGGTGCAAGCGCTAGTACATAACACATTTTTGTTGTTGTTTTATTAACACTTGAACCAACTGTGATTTTGTTAAAACTAAATAATTTTAGCAATATTAACGGTGCTGTAATTAAGTTAAGTAAGAAAAGAAACTATTGTAAACTTTTAATTGAAGTACATGCAAAAATATAAATCATAGATAAAGGTTTTTTTTGGTTAAATATCTTAGTAAGTACATTTACGTAATTGGGAACTCGTCAAAATAATAAGTACATACTTTACCCACTTTACTCTTCTAAAGAATCGTTTAGGTAACCGGTTAATATCAATGTTTATCAATTATTTTGTGCACAACTGTACATGGATCGCAATGTATGGGAAAGTAAAACCGATGATTTTAACGTACTTCTTCAAAGAAAACCTAGTTAAAAATGATTATGATTCTGGTGGACCAATTGAGGATTCATTTTTGGCCAAATTTCAAACCAATAGCTATAGGCGTTCCGGAGATAATTGAAGGTACCAAATGTTCAAGCCATAATCCTCACTAAGATGCCCTTATAACTTCGGAACCTCTTGAGGACCAATTCTGAGATTTGGCATGTCGTGTGGATCAATTGAGGACTAATTATTTAGACCTGCACCAAGTCGATAGACCCTACCGTTTTCTTGGACCAGAGATGAGGATTACAGCTTGAACGTCAAGCCATAATCCTCACAAACATTTGGCTATAACTTCTAAAGTATAAGTGGACTAATTATTTTACTTTGTGGACCAATTTGGATCAATTCATGACTAATTATTTGCATTCTTAAAATTTGTTCTAGCGAAGATTTAAAAGATGAGGATTACGTAATTGGGAACTCGTCAAAATAATAAGTACATACTTTACCCACTTTACTCTTCTAAAGAATCGTTTAGGTAACCGGTTAATATCAATGTTTATCAATTATTTTGTGCACAACTGTACATGGATCGCAATGTATGGGAAAGTAAAACTGATGATTTTAACGTACTTCTTCAAAGAAAACCTAGTTCGAAGTGATTATAATTCTGGTGGACTAATTGAGGATTAATTTTTGGCAAAATTTCAAACCAATAGCTATAGGCGTTCCGGAGATAATTGAAGGTGCCAAATGTTCAAGCCATAATCCTCACTAAGATGCCCTTATAACTCCGGAACCTCTTGAGGACCAAGGAAACTTTTTATGAATAATAGGGTAATTCTTGATTAATAAACAAAAGTAACAGCAAAATAAAATTTAAAACCTTATTTTTTTTGTGTTGGTAAAAAATTACATATATCGAGACGGGAGGAGGAACCATCATAGAATCATTAAACGTATTTTATTCAAAGCGCACGGCTCATAAAGTGGAACAAAGGTGAGGTTCGGTAATAAAATTCGTAACGGCGAATGATACGGCCACTTGGGCGGCGAACCGCGCCGCACGGCGGCGTAATGAAAACGAGACGATTCTTGGTAAAAATTGAACGCTCACTTTAAGTTCTTGAAACGATAGAAATTGTGCTAACTTTATGAATACAGTATTTCATGGGGAATGTCAATGAAATAAAAATCATTATATTTTTCATACAGCGTGGGCAGAATTTACATGTCAAGTTTTTTTACACACTTGTCAAAGATACCTATTATTCTTTCAAGTAAATTTACAAATAAAGTCATAATTCATAGTCATAATATATGTATAGTAATAATTCATATTTTTCAAAGAAGGTTTCGTTATCGGTCATCATAACTCGTATTTATGTCATTCGGCTGTGACTTAAGAGCTAAAAGCTTGTATTCGCGTAGCGATAACCGTAGCAAGCGTAGCTGTTGCGTTTGGCGTAGCGCCAACCAAGGGGGTTATTCTGAGCTTAAGTGTTAACTATTTTAATGTATTTTTCTTATTTTTTATAAACTAAAATAACTCGTATTTTGTTTTTTTAAATACAGTTCTCCATTGGAAAGTGAAACATGAATTTAAACATTACATTGACTTCTTATAATATGTACTTAGTACATGTAACACCTTACGCTATTTAAATAATAATGTTACTTCAGTTCAAATAAATAATTAAATTTAACTCTAATGTACCAATGACATAAGAATTATAGTTTGTAAAAAACTTGCGTCGTTAATATTTAGAGAGTCACCCACAGTAACCTGTTGTCGCACGGCCAGGAACATTTTGATCATTTTCTGATCGCTCCTAACTGTTGCACCTAGTCTAACTAAGCTAGTCTTTGTTTGTCATTAAAAAAGCAACGTTATTTTCTGTGATATTACAGATTCCAGCAACTATGTTGATGTACGCATGAGTATGTTTAGTTTTTCAAACAGATTGCTCTGTTTAAGCCAATAATTTAGTTTCCTAAAATTTTCCTATCTAGATTATACAATTATTATACAAGTTAAGATTATGACTGAGATTGAATGTATTCGACATAATAATGTTTTTTAATCTATAAATTTGGTATTATTTATCCTATTAAATGTGCGTTTATACAAACCTCTTATTATTATTTGGAAATAATTAGAAATATTTAAATTAACAGTTTTAAATTTAAACTTAAATATCGATATACAGTTGTAATTTTTTTCTCAGATGGAAGTTATTGTCATATCGTTTACATTTTACGGAAAAATTAGGAGTAATTTTAAAACAAAAACACTTTGAAATCGGACTACCAATTGATTGTAGTACGAATAATAAAGCACCTGCCCCTAAAAGCACACAACGATGTACAAGAAACGTAAAATGGCAATGAGAAATAACTGAAGTCTTATCGACTTAACTTACCTCACTCAAGTGAATCCATCTGGATGAGCTTAATAGTGTAATAGTGGAACCGGCAGCGCTAGAGTAGAGGTAGAGAGCTGCTTGGCGCTGCGCCAGCGACACCTGTTGACTTGATTGACGATTTTAGAGCTACTCAAGAAAACTACCGATTTTTTTCAGGAACATATAAATATCATATTGATTTCGAAATATTTTTATTTTAAACTTAATTTAAGTACCTAGAAAAAGTATAAGAAGAATTGCGCTCATGATAAGTTGAAAAGTATGCCGCGGTATTATCAAATCGTTATTAACAAAATTTTCGGTTTAATAAAAAAAAGAGGTTTTCTCAGTAATTTAAGTCAAAAGTGTGATTGTAGTCTTGTGTTTATTTATCTTAACATATATAAAATAAAATTTATATTTTTTTTACTTTTTACGTTATTGTTTATTTCATATTTAAAAACTTTGTTTTATTTGAAAAGTACAATTATCTAGACGTTACTAGCTGGATGCCCTAATGCCGAAAGTAATATATGCAAATTTAATAAATACAAATAATAAAAAGGTCACCGCTGCAAAATATACAGCCACGTCGTCGTGCTATTAGGAAAATTTTAATTAAATCCGCACAGCTGTTGTTGGGTGCCCATTTTATTATTTTTGTTATAGGTATAGGTATAATCTACACTATGAAAATAAAACAATATATGTACCTATTTAAAACGTCTGCATTTGATGTTACCTAGGTCAGAATAGCAGAAGACATCTTTCAACTTAAGGAGCCTCTAAGTTATACAACAAATTATAATAAAACTTCACAGTGTACTTTTAGGCGTAAATAATTTAAGATTATATAACATGGGTGTAAAACTGTGTATATAAGTAATTATAAGGGTGCGAATTTTAAAACGCAAGCGCAGTTGAGAATTACAAAGAATTTAGTGATTATGAGAACAGTAACGAAAAATTATTTTTTCCGAGCGGGTGGAAATATAATTTGCACGAATATATTTCGGAAAACTTATCATGTTCTTGGGAGAAACATTTTTTTTTTACTCAGTTACTGAGATTGGTTCAGTGCTTCCAGATCCCATTGCCCGATACATTCATAAAAACGTTTATTGCTATAGTATAAAGTGTGTGTAATGTACACAATTACAAAATTAGATCAGTAACATATAGGTAATATATATGTGCTCCAGGTTAAAATAAGATATTATGGTTTGCAAAAACAAAATTTACAAAAGAAATATTATCTGAATTTCCTTTTAATATTAAAAAATTTTAAATATTGGCATTCCTTCCATTGCTCGCATTCGATTACCGGTTTTCAATTCGTTTTAACACAGCTAAAGGCTGCCCCAGGGCTGCCAGGCAGCCCGGCGCACATCATTGAACCAGATTTTGTAATGGAAACAATATTAAATACAACTGGAAATTGAACCAAAAAAAATCCATCTGTTTTAAATCGTACGGAAAAATATTTTTCAATAAAACGTTTCATTACCAAGCCTGTTTGAACCAACAAAGTCTAAAGTTTATTAACGTTTAACTATTTAAAAATTAATCAATGTTATTATAACAAACTAGAGACTGGCGTTTATTAAATATTCCGGGACATTGAATTTTAATCTGGAATGTTCCAAAAACTGGGCAGAGTTGGGAAAGACCATATTATCTTGTTAATTAAATCTCCACAGTGGGGCGCCTCAGCTAAATTTTCTTACAACGAACGACGAGCCCCGGCGGCCGCAGCCTAGTACAATATGGAATAAAAGACGTACCTGTGTTTTGTTTTTCTTTCATTGGAAAATCAACTTCGTAAATAAAATTATTATTTCTAAGGTAAGGTATTGCTAAGGTTTTATTCATGCTGTAAATTTTGTTTGTATTATTGATGTGAATAAAAATTTGTCTATGTCTATGTCTATTTCTTTATTTTCAACAATTTTATATTTGTTATTATTTAGATAAAAATAGATTTACTTGCACAGTCAAAAGCTCGTTCAGCTTAACACTTCCGGATTTTCTGTATTGCAAATAGCCTTTGTTTTCTGATATTACAATCTAAGTAAGCAACGCATGCGACTATAGACAAAAGTGTTATGCTCAACGAGTCCGTGGCTGTACTATAGCTTTCATTCAAAGTCACCCTAATTCCATTACCCTTTATTTTGTGTGAAGATAAACATTAAGTATGTTTAAGAAAATCTTCACGTCAATAATATAAATAAAAAAACCTACTGAATTAAGTATTCTGAAAAAAAAAAAAACGTTACTTTTAATTATAATATTCTCAATGTACAGTAACGACTGCATGCCGCCATTGCGATCAGGATCTGAATTGAAATGCTTACAGAATCCTTAATGGCGCTTGCGTTATTAATTTTTGCTCGTCCATTATTTTTTCAATAAGCAAAATGTCCATTTTGACCAATTTATTGCGAGATACACTCGAAAAAATATTCTTTGGATAAATTTCCGTCATAACTCATTATAATAATGTGACCAACCAAAGAGGCATTCATCATTAAAATAATGTTTTATTAACGAGCGATGACATTTTGTTTGGTAGGTAGGTTTTTGTTCAAGCAAACTCAAATATTCCGTTTTTATTTCAAACTAGCCGCCTTTATTAACTTTGTACAGCCATCAAAAAACTTTATCATCATGTTTTCCAATACTTTTATAAAAATATTTTGCCATTAGGGGCGGCTGAAAACCGGCTAAAACTAGAAGTAGCCGTACCACAGTGTCACAATATACTCACAGTGGCCGTACTTCAGGTTGTAGCTGTAACATAAATAAGATATATCTATATCAGAATCACAGGTTAGCTTACAACTATTTGAAAACTTTAAAATAGTGGGTTTTTAGTTAGACACAATTTTGGTTTCTTGTTTGACTTTATGTATTTACGACAGAACAAGAAAGACTCTGCTCTCTTTCGAAATATTTATATATTTGATAAAGATTAAAAAAAGACAACCTGTATATCCGTTTAATATTATTTTCTTCTTAATTTAAAATTATTCTTATTCATATTTTTCTTTTACAACCAAGACCAAACATACCGTGTAATGTAATAATACAAATAAACATACATTTTACCAAGAATAATAGAAGGATAAGGGACGTCAGTACGTCGCGCGTTACTTGTTAAATCAACTCGCAACATGTGAAGTGTCAACGTCACATATCATTAAATGAGTTAGGAGCCTCTCGCTCAGAACAATAGTGAAAAAGAGCTCGTGTGTTTTGCGTGGCTAAGGCTTACTCTAATTTTCTCGTCGTAAATTAAATGGATACATTACAGTGTATGTTGCGCCGGGGGCGAGAGCGGCACAAAGGAGTGTATGCCCGGCTCTATTATTGAAAAAGGGGTGATCAAAGCCAAACGAAACGTTTTCACATACATATTGTAGTCCCTTTCCTATTTTCTGTTTGTACAGGTGTTTTTTCGAATTTCCATTTGGAAACCAGCGTTAGTATGCCAGTGTAAAGTTCATTGCGACCAAGCCAGGTCAGTCCAGGGCTTCTAGCAAAGCCACATTAATAGATTTTTTTCGTTTATCTAGAGAAAAAGTCAGTACAACGAAAGGAAATCCTTCTCCATAATTATCATCATATTAGCTGAAACACGTCTACTGCTGGACGTAGGTACCGGTTTTTTGCGTGCCTCAACCACTATACTCCCGAAACCTGTATCTACCAGGTTTTGTAACCAGCTTGTTACTCTTTATGCGGTCTTAGTCAAGTTAAAGCAATAATATTAATTAATTTACGCAACATTTGATTCAGATAAATATCACGGTTATTTACACAAGAATAGCACATGTAAGTTTGTTGTTCCGTGAGGAACAACAAACCTTGTGCTAGAAAAGTTATAGCATGTAAATGTATTATACAATTGATCTAATGTTACTTTACAGAAAAAAGTATTCTTGATATTTGTAAAAAATATTCCATGTTTTATCCCCATAGCAAGGCTATAGCTTAATTAAACAAGAAAACATTTTCATTCGACACTTTCTAAAGCTGGATCAAAAGTTCTTAGCATATTTTCCTCACGTGGTATTTTTATTATTCCATCGCTCACACCAAGCACTGGGAGCCTTTTGTTTCCTGTTACTTTGATAGATTAGTTCCCAGGTAGCGCGGCGGCGGATAAGTGATTTACATTTTCAATAGCAGACCTGTGTGAGTTGGCTAGTTTCAGGGAATTTTATTTTACACCGTAAAAATACGAATGGTATTAGTCGGAGGGGTCGGCGCACTAACTGGGTGAAGAACTAAAAACTACTAACTACTTTCAAGGTCCTCTTATCATAAAATATTTTGTTTTTATATATTAATACCAAATATAAATAAATATAAATACAACAACACCATCGCTACGAAAACCCTGTATCTAGGGTGCCCAAAACATATACAGAGACGAACATTACTCAACATAGATATTCATCATACGTAACAATGTTTGCCCCCGTCAGGAATTAAACCCGATGCACCCGCGTTTTGTCCACATCTCTGCCAACTGAGCCACGGAGCAGTTGAAGTAAGTAAGTAACTCTTAATTCTCACTTTTTATCCACTAATTATTAGGTACCTTCGAACTATTTAAAATTAAAAGGATTTATGCCTACTAAGAAAATATGAAAGAAAAAAAACTGTAAAGCGATTTCCAGCAACAGATAAACGAAGACAAAAGAATTTCGTTAGTAAAAAAAATATAAAACCCAAAATGTATTAAGTAAATAATAATAAAAATAAACAACATTTTTAAATTCCTGGAAATCCGACTTAAAACGGAAAACGGAAATTCACTCCAAAAGATGAAATAGCTTGGGCAAAGCTCAACATTGTTGAAAAAATGAGAGAAAAACACACACTATTCGATTTTCGCCGAAAAATATTTACAGGTATTTAAAACACTCTTTAGATTGATTATTAAAACTGGGAAAAAATATTCCAAAACCAGACGCTTCCTGCCACAATATTATTTCTAGTAAATTAATAAATATTGATTTACGATGTACAAACCAAAATGTTACCCATTTTATTTGTTCAAATGTTATTGAGTAAATATTGAAATGAAAAGTCAGATTTGCAAACGAAATAACTTAATTATTTAAGTATTGTAAAAATTACGCAAAACTTGTTTTACGCTTTGTAAAAAAATGCTAAATAAATAACTTATTATAATTGAGTACCTATATGTAGGTACATTTTAGTATCTACTATTAACCATTCCATCATTCACTTGTTATAGTATACATATAAAAAGGGAATGTATCACGTGATTATATTAGATTTTGGAGGTATCTGGTTAGCAACAATCCTCTAAGAGATAAGCCTCAAGGTGTCGGGCTTCTGGGCCATGCGGTCGAAGTAATTGCTTTCATTGACATACCGGGCCGAGACCGGTGGGCGGAGAATGCGTCTGCAATTAATCGTGCACAAACGCTAATGGAAATCAGTTTATGGTGTGATATGAGTTCCTTTAGTATGCAATAACGAAGTTCTATCCAAATTGTGATACATCGAAGGCATTTAATTCATGTGGAGTTTGATGCTGGGTTAATTTTTTTTATGAAACGTCTACCGTCCGTTTAATTTCGTCATGGAATAACTCTTTGTATATTTATAGTTTTTATTTAAATATTTTTTTTTTTAAATTTTATGAGAAATACTCTATAGAGACTCGAACAAATATTCTCAATTAAATATATTCCCGAACGATAAGATGTGAAATGTTGGTGTTAAATGGAACAGGTTCTCAAAAATGGAAAGCAGTGAAATGTTTGTAATTAATTTGATGTTCCTGATTTAATTTTGAATAAACCATTCCAAAGAAGCGAAGGCGTCCGTCCTTTAAGGAGAAGGTGTGGGCATAGTTCACCAGGAAGGCTCATTCTGGACTACGTATCTTTACTTTTTTATATAACCTTGAAAGCCTTGAAATTTTGGAAAACCTTCCCAATAAAATTGAAGTATTCTAGAAATAATATTTTTTTAGTTTCTATGACTTTGCTTAATATGCCAGTATAGGTTATGAACTTAATGTAATTTTCTGTATTGGCGTTTATATTAAGATGTCATTTAAACCTTTTAAATTGCTAATTAACTTACTTTAGACACATTACATTATACAATAAACTATTCTACGAAATTGTTTACCTATCCAAGTCAAGATTTCACGTAGCCTTGGGCTAAATATTAGTACGGACTGAACTGCTTGTCATAAGCCGGCGCAGGAATGCTAGATCTCAGTTTGTCTAGCTTAGGAGATCAACTAAGTTAGTGTAAACTTATATTAGTTACTTGCGTCCTGGTACAGAATGTAGTGCAAGTAGTAGGAATTTCATATACCTTTAGAGTACTAGAGTAAACATACGTAGGTACATAAATACGAACGAACGATGCGCAATACTTATTTTAAAAAAAAGTCTCGTTCTTATTTAAATTATAATAATTGGAATACATCTGATTCGAGACATAAATGTAGGAAATTTGATTCGGCAATATTTTCAGTATTGTTTTATTTTTCTCACCGTCTGTACTGGCACTTTTTGACTTTTCCTTTAGTTTTTATCATCTTATGAACCAAAACAATGAAGCCCTCTCAATATTTATCAGATACCCAATCTTCATGTACTCAACCTAACTGTGGGGAGTTTCTTTGCTTTTGATTTATAGTTGATTTAACTAATATTTGACTGAACTGTGATGCAAGCTTAAACTACGAAGTTTTGGTGCTTATGTGCATTACTTGAGTGAGAACGTTTGCCAAAGAGCCCCTATGTGAGTTTACCTGAGATTTTATCGGTGATGAAGGCTTTGCTTTACGCTACATGATGATGCATTTGTGTTTTTATTTTTATTTATCGATCAAGTAAATTATATGCATAATGTTTGCTATGCTTTACTACCTTTACTACTTCAATTAGTTAAAAAATCCGCTACAAAATAAATAAACTTAATCGTTTTGGTCATATCAAAAGTCTTTATTTTTACGCTCCGTTAAAAATGTATTGAATAAATTTATCAGCAATGGATTAACCTTTTTTTTTAATATTGATTTTATTTATTTGTAATAATGAACTCATTTGAAAAAAATCTTAAACATTTAAAAATTTATTCAAGCCAGTATATACTTTGGAATGTTTTCAGAGCTATGAAATTTATCAACACTTGTTTTCAGCGAGGTAGAACGCTACAAAATTGCAACTGCAAAATTTATGTGGAAGTAATTTTAAATGTCTTATGAAGCTTTCTTTGTAATATTAAAAAAATATCCCTACCTGTACAAAAATGAAACAGACATGATAAATTCAAATTATAAGCACTTCACATACAGTACGTTGAGAAAATTGAAAGACGGGAACCGCAATCTAACTTAGCAAATTAATTTATCACAACAATAACAAGAGCGCGCAAAAAGAAATAACTGCCGCGGCCAAGTGCGAACTCGACACCTCGTGCCGTGCTCGTTGAGCCTATCGATTTAAAGCGTTTACCGTTGCGCCTATAAATGGCAAGCTTATACAAACTTCTTGAAAACACAGAGTTTTCATAATTTTACTATCTTTAGCACCTTATTTGGTACGTTAAAGCAAGCGAAAATTTATTAGTAAAAGGGCTTCGTTAGGATATGCAGGTGTGGCACCCTAAAAAATCGTAGGAAAAGGTAAGGGCTGCGCCCCTGTACAAAAACTTTGTCAATCACGCGAATTTGTTTACTTTATTAATGGAATTGAGGTTGCTATTGAAACGAAATTAAATTGTTGTGAAGTGCACTTTGCAAAGTTGGTACGTTGGTTTGGTACTTCTATCATTTAAAAGTACTGAAGTATATGCGATAGTCAAAAAACTATTATTTAAGCGATAACTTTATACTTTAAACTAGAGGCTGCCCCGCGGTTTCACTCGCGCAGATTTCTCATTATAAACCAAAAAATCCAGTTTTCTCCCGTTCCCATGGGAATTTCGGGAAATCCTTTCTTAGTGCTCACCTGCACTCCCTAAGGAACATACATGCAAAATTTCAGCCCGCTACACCCAGTAGTTTCGGCTCTGCGTTGTCTCTGTCTGTCAGTCAGTGAGTCAGTAACGGAAGAGTTTTATATATATTGATTAGGAAAACTTACTGTTAAAAATTATGTAACGAATAAAAATAAGAGCATGAATAAATTTTAAAAACCATAGTTAGATTAGATTAGTTTTAATTAAACAAATCACGGTTTTTTTCTTTAAAAAAAATCAAGATAAGCTACGAGATCCAATAATATGAATAAAACTATTTTTATTCCAATTAGACAGAAACAATGCTTAGAACTATACCGTAGAAACGTTTGTACTTCGGAAACAACAGGGAAACTAAGCGGCGGCGGCTTTGTTCAACTTGAATCTGACTTAGAGTCCATTTGTTTGCAATAACTTAGGTATAACATGCAACGTGGTGCGCATGCAGCTGATTACAAGTTAATCGCTCATTCGCCGCGGGACTGGTGCCTTACTTGAATGGTTCAAATGGGGAAACATTAATATTCAGACCGTTTAACACTTCTACTTTTAAATTCATATTTTTTTTTAAATATAAAAAAAAATTAAAAGCTTTTTTCTTGGTATTTTGATCTATGTCGCTTTGGGAAAATGATAGCTCAAGCATATCCTACTTATGATGAGCTCAATTGCTTCCATGTATTTTTTTAATGCGTTTAATATCAGGTTGCTTGCTATACGTTGGTCTGACAGACAGCAAAGGATCACAGTTTATATATGTACATGGTTTTTTAAAGAAGGACCTGTTGAAAATATTATAGTAGTGTTTCAAACAAACCATTATCTGTAATATTTTAACTTTGACTAGCTCTAGGAAAACGAAAATGTATTTATACACAATCACACAACATGTTATAGGTCTTAAGTAAAGTAAATAACGTTAGGTATCCTTATAAGTCGTATATTTAAACGCGTTCCCGTGGGAATTTCGGGAAATCCCTTCTTAGTGCTCACCTACACTCCCTAAGGAACCTACATGCAAAATTTCAGCCCGCTACGCCCAGTAGTTTCGGCTAATTGTCTGTCAGTCAGTCAGTAACGGAAGAGTTTTATATATGTTGATTAATATATAATAACTTTGTAATATTGACGCCACATCTCGTCGCTGAGTCTGCCCTCTTCAACTATTCCCAGTGCGAAGCAAGTTGAATTATCATTCATTAACGTAATTAATGAAGTTGCCCAACTATGCCCGCGGCGGAAACCAGACTGCGCTAACGTTCAGATTAGCAAAATTTACTTTGCTAGTCTAAATTAACTATTAAAAAAAGTAACTTTTTATCATAAAGTAGTATTTAAATAGATTGATACACTCTTATTTGCAATTTTTATCTAAATTTTTTTATTTATTTATTCAATAACTTACACTATCATTACAGGACAGTCCCAATTAAATATTGCTTTAGGCAACAAACAATACCTGAAAGCTTACCCAACAGACAGTGCCTTAAAAAAATTCTTAGCAACATTGTCTAGCTAATGCACCATTGGGTTTCATTTTTCATAATGGGCCACACTGGTTTATAAGTTTTTTTTTTAAGATTGGCGCTAGTATCGCGGTGAAAGCCTTCTTAAGATCACCATAGAGATGCGTTCATATTACTAATGATAACTTTCAATTTAATCGGCTTTAAAGCCAATGGAACCGAAGGCTGTTCGGGCGCTCATCGCTACACGAAGTTCTGTAACGGTCTAATTGGCGAGATTTTGAGACAAGTTTACCGTATCTAGTTTGTATTGAAATAGGTTAGTAAGTAATCAATTAGTTCACATCGTTCAAAAAATAAAGGAAATTGTTTACCATTTTGGCAACAATTAGGATTGACTCCAAATTCTTTAAATTATTACAATTGAATTGATAATGCTGTGAAAGTCGATCGTTGACCTCGCTCCTAATTCCTTGCCAATAATTTTTAAAGATCCAATAATTTTGCACCCTCCAAACGCGGAATACCGTTTGAATTAATTAATTAACTATTCGCTTAATTAAAACATTTCAGCTTCGCGAAAATGTATTTTTCGTCAATATTCGATTGAGTAATGGTGCAGATAAATGAGTAACAGGAAATCGCTTTTTTGCTCTTGCATTTAAATTTATTTTGTTTATTAAGGTATATTAGTATGATATTTTGTTTAGAACTCTGTTGATAGGTTGACTTAGCATATCTAGTTTCAGTTTCCTTTTTTTTTAGAAATATATTTGATTATGAGAACTGCTTTTAAAAGCAAGTTTCTCTTTCTTACCTTGAATTTCCTGGAATCTTGCACTAAGTTATTCTATTAGTGTGTAATGTTTCGGAACGCTCTGCAGTCGACGGGTAACGTCATAACATAACTCGTCCTACTTTTTTGTTATTTTTGGAATAGAGGGTGCATAGAGGGTGATACAATATTTCCGTCGTGAACTATCGGATTAATTTTGTGAAGATGTTAATATTATTTTTAATACAATCAGGAAAGAGAAACATAAGTAATTAATGTACTACCTAATGAAACAAGGTATATTTACTTATCGAATGGACACTATGTTTTTTCATAAAAATCCGATTTTCAACACACTAAAATCAGTCTCGAAAACAAATAAACAACGAACTCAGATGTAAATTAAAAGCTGCACTGCTATTATCTAATCCAGCTTAACAAAACCGTAGTACGGTTCAATTAATCTACGTTATCAAAAACATTCGATGTTTTTTTTATTGGTTTTTAGGTTATATCTATCAACATTTTTATTAGTACTTATAACAAAAAAAAAATATTTGCGCGGAATTGTTTTTTTCTTATTTATTGCAATTAGTTGAAGAAGCATGAATAGTAATAAAGACGAAAGTATGTGACGACTTTAGGAAACACACGCGCATCGATCAGACTTAATTTTACCAGTCATCCACAGGCCCTTTGTGCCTCGAAGTTAAGAACGACTTTTCCGAGCTCAATCTCGAGCGAGAAGATTCCAAACACTTTAGACTTTGAATATCAGCCTAAGAGTCAGTGTGTGTCTTTTCAGGTTGGCGCAGCGATGATGTCCTGTCCTCTCCCACTGCCTCTGCTGCCGGCGCTTCACTCTCAGCCAGCAGTGGCCGCAGACTTCCCCATTCACATTGGAATAAAGGTACGTGCGATTAGCTGGCCCTTTTTTTGAATAGCTATATTAATAAAAATTATATGATTAGGCAGACGCAAATACTTATTTGTTATTTATTTCAAAACGGACATGAATATGTACCTGTGGATAATAAACTTATACAATATATGACTCACTATGTATATAATTCATTACTTCGTAGTAAAGGTCATTGGGCAGATTTGTATGGAAACCATACCCACGGCGTATACGAACGAAATAGGGTGGGATTAATGTAATTATGTCTCTTGTTTACGATTGTATGAGTCGAATCTCTGTGAGCCTTGTCAAACAACAAAATAAAAATCTATTTGTATACTAGTCGACCCGGCAAACTTCGTACCGCCTAACCTATTACTATTTTGTGCATGTTTTATACTTATAAACCTTTCACTTGAATCACTCTATCTATTAAAAAAAACCGCATCGAAATCCGTGGCGCAGTTTTAAAGATTTAAGCATACATAGGGACAGACGCGGGAAGCGACTTTATTTTATATTATGTATTGATGATGATGATTGATTAAGATGAAAAAAATATTTTCTTTTATTTTCTTATATACAAATAAAAATGTTTTGCTGTGTAGTATTTCTGTGTGTACCAAACCATGCATGAGAGCAAACATTGATTGGAATGTGTCGTTTTGTAGTGCAAACGGAGAGAATCAAAGAAAATCAAAATCAAATCAATTACAAGAAAATCAAACTTTTATCACCCTGGTATTTTTGATTCCCATGGATTTAAGAGAAAAAAAATATACAATTCGAAAGGGTAGACAATACTTAAAAATTTGAGACCACTTTTATTTTTTTACGGAATCCTTAGCAAACCGGGTTGGATTTTGCCCAATGACTTAGAGTATAATATAAATAGTACATATATATTTTTTTGTATTTCACAAAGTATTTATTATCAAGTTTTCTATATAATGTATACATGTACCTTCATCCTGATAAAAGTGTCTCTCTTTGATGTAAACTGTTTATGGATAAGGAGGTGGGTAGCATTTCGGTAAAGTACTTGCACGGAATCCACATCGCGGTGGGTTGCAGTTTAGGTCAGTACGAATTGATTTGGTTCAGTAAAATTTTGTCCTATGTCGCTGCGTTTTCGCGTTACAGCGGATTGAACTTGTCAAAAAAAAAAACTATGCTAAATCATTTGCACGTGTCTGCCTTTGGGGTTCATGGTTACAATCATCTTGAAACTAAATAAAATCGAAAAGGCAGACAATTAGGGCTCTGCGTTTTCATGGGACGGAGTTGTAAAAATGTAAAAAAAAAAACTATGCTAAATCATTAGCACGTGTCTGCCTTTGGGGTTCATGATTACAATCATCTTAAAAACCACGAAAATCGAAGAGGCAGACACTTAGAGCACTGCGTTTTCATGGGACGGAGGTGCAAAAATGTAAAAAAAACACTCTACTAAATCATTTGCTCTCGATTCTAATTGTGATCATTCGATTCATTTGGACTCCCTGGATAAAAAAAACCATTTGGAAGACACTTTGCTCGCTGATTTTTAGGTTGTACGACTGTTTGAAATTCACGGAATCAAAGCAATGCGTGTATTTTATCTGATAAATAGGATTCCTTATAGTTTTAATTCCGTCATACGTTTACAGGATGACTATATAATCATTAGCCCCAGAGGCAGACAATGTGCAAATGATTTAGTATAGTTTTTCTTATTTTTACATTTTTGAAACGTTCTCAATTGAAAACGCAGGGCCACCATGTTGGCAGACTATTTGCCGAGGTCCTTTTTAATGTTTTTATTCAAACTATACATGTCTGCCAAGCGTTCAATTTTTTTTTTTTTTAAATCATATAAATAAATTTAAAAATTAATAACTACAAAAGTCAGAGCCCTAGATGTCTGCCTCTTCGATTTTACGTGTTAACAGGATGGCTGTTATTATCAGTCCCAGAGGCAGACACGTGCAAATGATTTAGTTGAGTTTTTTTTTTTACATTTTTGAAACCTTGTCAATTGAAAACGCAGGGCTACCATGGTGGCAGACGCGGTCCTTGATGTTTGTTAGGGTATTATTATGGCTATTAATAGCGTCTGCCAAGCGTGCTAATAATTTATTTTTTTTAAATCATAAAAATAAATTCAAAAATTAATAACTACAAAAGTCAGAGCCCTCTAGATGTCTGCCTCTTTGATTTTACGTGTTAACAGGATGGCTGTTATCATTAGCCCCAGAGGCAGACACGTGCAAATGATATAGTAGAGTTTTTTTTTTTTTACATTTTTGAAACCTTGTCAATTGAAAACGCAGGGCTACCATATTAGCAGACGCGGTCCTTGATGTTTGTTAGGGTATTATTATCGCTATTAATAGCGTCTGCCAAGCGTGCTTATTATTTAGAAAATTTGCTCGCCACCTCCTTATCCATTACTGTAGGAGTTTCTTTCGTAAACAAGAAAGTATGTAATTCAATTCTGCCGCTCCGACGAAAAAATCAGACAACTTAAATTACGTGCGTTTCGAAGCTTTATAATATTGAGTTGGTAGGTAGGCAAAGTATTAAAATGAAGAAATTTGCCCCGGAGACTCTTTCATTTACATTAATCTTTGCCTCGAAGTAACTTTGATTCATTTTTGAGCATCTTATGAATCCAATAATCTTATAAAAGTAATCGACTTTAGATAAAATATAAAAATAAATAATTTATCAAATTTTGTATTAGTTTAGTTATCATATTAGTTATTTTAGTTCAAAGCCCAAACAATGCTCATTACTTTTCACTCCAGTACAGATTCTCGAATTATGTTAAATTTTATTGTTAAGTATACTAGAGTACAAGATTTTCAGTACAACTGTTACTTTACTTAATCGTAAAATTATAAGGGAAAAACTACGGCACGGTCGTATTAATTTTACCTTAAAATACAGTTGGATTGCACAGGGTCACCCTAGGACCCCATGGCGTCACGCAACTTTTTACACAATTGCCCTTGCAAGATAAATAACCTTTATTTATGCGAATCGATTGGCCCTGCCGAGTTTAATTAGTTCTTCGCTGATTCCTCTCTCATTTATCAGAACGAAACCATTTTCTATAGAATTGTTTACTTTTGTTTGTTAAGACAATTAAACTTTTACTAATCAGGCTGGGTTTAGCTTTGAGATTTAATTTTTATCAAGTTAAACTCTTAATATTTATTTATTTTATCACTACGATTTCTTAGTAAATCAATAAGTTTTCTGCACTAATCTTGCACTTTATAAAATGCACTTAGTTGGGTGCAATATGTGTCAAAGGTTTCAGCAAAATAAAAATTCAGTGATTCTTTGGATTTACAAAAAAATAAGAAAATTACTTAAAAACCACATCCACTGAAGTCATCGAATTTTTATTTTGCTGCAACTTTTGACACCATATTGCACCCAGCAAAGTGCATTATCATAAAGTGCAAGATTAGTGCACGCCTCGTTGCATACGTTAACTTATTAAAGGCCAATTTTCTAAAAAGTCGACGGTAAAATATGAAAAATATGTTTCTGGTCGAGTTCACCGTTAGAAGCAAACTTTCTAAATTCTAAACTATTTTTCAACAACGGTCGAGAGCGGGCTTCTTTCTGAACCCGTAACTATTTTGAAACAAAGATTTACTCTCAAACAGTATAGAGAATTGAGTGTCAAGCTAATTTACCCTGATGATTCAATTTGCGCTACGAGGCAGCCATATTTCAGTAGTCACGGTTGAGATTTCAATTCATACATAATATTTGAATAAATAAATATGCATGAAACCAATTTATAGAGGCCGCTCCTGAGAGCGGGTGTCGACTCTACAACACTGTGACCTCATTAGTTGATATCCCGCTGCTACGCCGTAGCGGCCTACGCCGTAGCTGCCTACGCCACGAAATGGACTACGGAAACGCAAAGATGCTAACAACGTAACTATTGTTTCAAAAGCAAACAGAAACACTTGACTTAGTTTAGTGTGGATTAAAGTGAAACTTGTTTGTAGACTTCCCTTTATAAAAATACTTTTTTTGCACACAAATTATTGACTTAATACATTTTTACTGCTAACCAGTTCAACTAATAAATCTCTATAGCCCAACCAAGCACAACATATATCAAGCACTATATTTCTTGTTTATAAAAAACAATATACCTAATGTTTATAAGAAAATAGCCTAGTAAATCAAAACATAATTCTTAGCGACATAAATAAGGGGCGCACCAGGGAGACATGACAGACGGGCGCCATTAACCGGGCACCGTGGTATTGTGGCGGCAGGTTGGAGCTCGCGACGTTTATATTGTCCCGGATAATGCCTGATATTTAATGTACCACCGTACTAATATTTGCCTGTGTTTTTTGCTGTCTGCTTTCGTCGCTTCTTGTTACTGTCAGCTGAAAAGATTTTGTATTGTATATTTTTTCTTTATTTTTGAATTTTGCTAGGGTTTACCGGATTATTTGTTATTGTAGGTTTTTTTATTAAGGTTATAAAATAATATAAAGTTAGCCCAGCAGTGGGGCGGCACAGGCTCAAATTAATAATAATAAGGTATGTTTTTGTGGTAAGGTCTTCGAACAAACAAGGTATTACACACTAACATTACAAGTTCTCAAAGAGGTTTCAAATATATTTTCGCCGCAGTGTTAGATAATTCGCCGTATTACATAATGGCTAGCTGGATTTCAAAACAACTCCGCTTTCTAATGCGGCCAAGTCATGTTCAGTTACATTGACTTGGCCATACGTTCTACGATGCGGCGGCCAAATTTTTTTTTCAGAAACTCGGAACTAAATATCCCTGTTTTGTTTTATTTCTGGCGTCATTCAATGCGACCTGTGCACTGCCGCGCGCGCCGACGCTTCTCCTTGTATAATATAGAACATAGGCCAATATTTGATCTTGAAGCGTTGAACGTCGCGGGCGCCGCCGCGTCTTCGCTTGACGTCCCGTCGTCGCCCGCGAGTCATTAAAAGTAAAACGCGTGACGCGCCGTAACACGCCCTGCAAACGCCCCGCGCAATGCTTTGTGTACCACTAAATGAGGCCTTAGCCAAACGTCGCCAACACCGAAAAACAAACGCGACGAATTGAGAACCTCCTCCTTTTTGTTTTTTCGTCGGTTAAAAATAATGACAATAATATTATCTAATCATAAACAGCAAGGAAAGTTCAAGATAATTATTTATTAATAATACACTGCAAAACTTAAAAATCAATAAAAGCTATACACAAAACCAATAAAAAAGTACCCAATGAAACAAAAGAAAGTTCCATCTCACCTGATACGGGTAGCGTTTTAATCAAGGAATTGTTGCCCGTAACCATAATGTCTTATTTACGCCACGTAGAACAACTTTATTTTTCATGTGCGCTATTACTGTTGGTAAAACTTATCTAATAAAGGACCCTCTTATCGAAACTTTATTATGTATTTGGCTATTAAATTGGCTACGTCACCTGAGAACCAACAAATCTCTCATTAATTTTTAGATCCCACTTGCTTCAGCCGGGACAGTATGATTATTGTGAATTTATTAAAGTTTATGTCCAAGTGTTGATAAGTTGTCTAATCGATATGTCAACAATAATTAAACATTTAGTTAAAGGCAGAGACCATCTACTTAAAGTATAACAACAACTTTCACTGATGCATAATTAATTTGCTTGCAGAATGTGTTTGAATTATTTAATCTGATTTGGCTTCTAATTCTATCCTAAAATATCCTATAAATCCTTGCTAGCTGTAAAATCAATCTTAGTATTTAGTGTTAAGTCCTGCAGCCTAATTTGTGATAATACAGTAAAAGCACTTTGATTATTTGTTAAGTTCGTGTCAGTTTCATTTTGGACCAATTTTTAGTAGTCACTGCGCTAATTATCGCCTATGATTGATCGAAACAATAATACAATAATAAGAATTATACTATACCCAATACCCACAATAATTAAAAAAATTCACACTGAAACTAACAACAGTGAAACCCACAAATTAGTTTTTAACACGCGCTCGCTGGCTCGATGATAGGTTCGCGTGTCATCACTAGCATTGCGTCACGCGTGTAATTTGACGGGAGGCACTGAGGGCACATTCGTTCTGTAAAGTGGACAAAATAAATTAACCTGCGCCGAGCTTTGCAAAAAATGCTGAGTTTTATTTTCCTCGTCGTGGACTCGTTTGATGAGTTAAGTAATTTTTTTTTGTTATGCAAATGAGACTAGGGTGATGCTTGACTTGACCTATTTTTAATTCCTGTTTGTAACAATGCACAGGAATACTGTTTTTTTTTCGTTATTAAAAATTAATTTTGCAAAGATGTTATGATTGATTGTTTATTGTAATTCTTATTCAGGGAATATTGTTTGTTTACTTTAGTACTAAACAGAAACGGTCAAAGTCAAGATCTTTTAAGTTATTCAAAAAGTAAATTACGTGAAATTTTTATAAAATATATTTTTGACCGATATATTTTTTCAGTTAAGTATGTAATTTTATCTTGATGGTAAACTGAAAATTAAAGGAACCTTGATATAATGTTTAAACTTCGCAACCATCAGTATTATTTGTCACTTGCTTAAATTAGTGATTCCTGATGTCATGATTTCATAAAAGCTTATACCTTTATATACGACACGTGGAAACAATGGGACATTAAAAGTTAGAGTCGATAATGATCTTCAAAAGACAATGGAAACGTCAAAAACATATTTTGCAGCACCCATCGACTTGATTGGAGGCATTTATTACATCAACATATTAACAAATAAGAATATTAATGATGATTAATTAAGAAAAAAAGTATACGTTTTTATATTGTATGGTTTTTTATAAAAAAAAAATATCTAATGACCTTAACAAATAACACAGGCTACAATTTATTAAGTTATAAGCTACTTGAAAGACTTGTTCTGCGCATATGAAAACGCGGCACCAGCAAGTCCTAAATAAAATTTAAGTTCATGATTCCACTTGTACAATAATCATAGATGGAAAAATTTATAGATATCGGCTGAATTTTCGAATTTCAACCAAAATCATTTAATACAGTTCAGGACAGGTGTGAAATTATTGTCGGCGCGGAACCAGGACAACAAAAGGGAACAGGAAGTCACTTTCTAAAGCGGGCCATTAATATAAAAAAACGATGAAATTTTATTGTATGACAGAAATCTTCACATGGCATATTTAAAATGTGATTCTAGATCGACACTTTGGTGGCATTGCAAACATTTCCATAGCTTTTTCAATAAACGACATTTACCCTGTTATTCATGAAAAGTTAAAGAGCATTTTAGATATTGGACTTATGTCAATTTAGACTGGATGTCACGTTTTTACCACACAACAAACCAGATAAGTAGACCTCCGGTAAAGCTAGTCGAAATCTACTGTATCCTTATGAATAATACGGTTAGTGTATAAGGTTTGCTTATACACTCAGACTACTAATCTTATACACAACTTCTAGACTTAGTAGACTTTTTAGCCATTTAATTCTGTCTTGCTTTAGTGTAACATCGGACAAATTGCGTGAATACGGAACGGACCGATCCCCGATCCCCTCTAAGAACACGTTGCGACTTCGCTGCGGTTCCCCAACTTTGTGTAATTTATTACACGAGTGCATGAGTTTTGGGGGATGTTTGCTTTTTGCTACCTGCTACTTCCGAGTTTACGTTTCGTATTTATGTTTGATTTTGATTGTTTATATATAATGTATGACTCGATCGATTTTGTTCATGCCTCAAATACAAATTGGCATATATGCATAAAGATTTTAGCTCTTTTCATCTGTGTATGATGACATTTTCCAATACCTATGCATGTACCACAATTTATTGTAACGTTTTGGTAGATAAAATAAGAAACCCTTGGTTTAATCAAAACTGTTGGCTTCTTATGTGCTGGCGGAGCATGGCATGGGGGACGATCCTAACTTAACTATCTTTCATAATTTTAATAGTAAAGTATCCAGCGCTTCTTGTTTCTAATTTAGTATTAGTAGCGAAATTCTAAAGAAAAAAGTTTAGGAGTTATTTACAGAAAACTCCACGAAATATCTCCGGTTACCATTTAACATCTTTAAAGGCATATCCGATCAAACGTCGAACGTAAACTAATTTCCAAGAGCAAACTCTACTCGTGCTTCCACTCGAAAAACTGTTTCACGCTTCTTTGTAAAAAAATGGTTCCGTTACTTTTTATAGTAAACTGGTCACCTTATCATAGTTTACCTAGAAAATGATTTACTTGCTAAGGAATGCAAATCGTTTCACTGTCTGAATATATTTTTTGTTGTTAAACCTACGAATAGAAGGTAACGATAAATATTGTTGATAAATTCGTAACTGTAATTCTAAACACCTAGTCCGACCTTGACAGTCAGTTGATAACACCACCATCTCAACAACGCTGGTGGTTAACATTAAATTGTAAGTGATATTAAAAATTAAGCTTCCATAATGTTTATGTTAAAAACCCTATTTTAAAGAAACGAAATTGTGAAAAAAAAAACTTTTAAACAATGCCAAATAACTAAAATGTTATACTTTACTAAAACATGATACTTGCTTAGTATTTTAAGGGCAGTTCATTTGGTGTTTGCTATGGTTTAGACAAAAATTACTTGAACGGAACCCTAAAAAGAAGGCATTCCGACATCCGCAGCCAACTAAATTGGTTACCGATTACCCCCTCGATTTAAGCCACTCTAGGTCCTCGGTTATTTAAACTACGAGGCAAGTTTTAAACTGCACTTGATCTGGCTCTCTTATTTGAGAAGTTCCACTATTTATTTTTATAGGATTCGATTTGGGTTATGCCAACATACCTAAGTACTTTAATTGTCTTTACAAATTAATTGCAACAGAAAATAGGTAGATTACATACTACTATATTTTTAATAAAATATATATTATATAGGTTTAATTCGTATGTTATCAGAACTTTATCTGGGTCAGGCACTCTATTTGTAGCTTAATCCTTTTGGATTCAAGTAAATCGGAGTGATTCTCGGAAGCCTGGTTTTACTTAATCCAGAATGCAAATATTGTTTCTCTAAGATATATTCTGATCACTGGTTAGTTTATTTCTTAGCGCGTAAGAATTAATTAAAACGAGCATGCATCTGCAGACTCAGAAACGTGAGCTAAGAATCAATTTAGAAACAGAATTTAACACCAAATAATTGCTTTGGTTTTCTTTAAATTTAACTATACTTATAATAAATGTAGTTATTATGAATGGTATTTTTTTAATATTTTAAACATAAACAAAGTGAAAAAAAAAATTGTAGAAAACTTTTTGGTAGAGCTAAAAGATTTCGGAAGGACGGACAGCAACGCACAATAGCAAATGTCACAATCAGAAGCGCCCATAATGTAACATACCGTAACGTTGATTAAACGAATCAACTAACAATATAAAAATAATTTTCAGTACCCACTCGCTTCCTGAACTCGGATAGAAGACGACTGTGGTTGTGAACTTTATAACGAATAGACTAAAGTTAGTGCCGTTGCATAAACCAAACCGGTGAAACTGTTCCCCGCTCCTGTGTCGAGCAATCCCTGAAATGGTCAAGGTAAAAACAGCATTTTATAAAGGGTTTGTTGCTTTTTTATAGAAACGAAGAAAATTGATATTTGGTTTATATGAAACCTTAAGTAAGTTATGTCAAATTAAATGTTATGTAAGTTTTTTTATTGATCTTTTTAAAGGAATATTTAAGTATGCAGCAGAAATTAATCTATACCAATATTATAAAGAGGAAAGATCTGTTTGTTTGTTTGTTTGTTTGTAACGAATAGGCTCCGGAAATACTGAACCGATTTGAAAAATTATTTCACTGGTAGGAAGCTACATTAACCCCGAGTGTCATAGGCTATATTAGATTTTCAAAAAAATTAGGGATCCTTACCTAAACTCAAATAATGTAACCCAAGGTGCAATATTTTTACCGTTGTTTACATATTTTGACAGGTGGTTTGTTGTTGTTGTTTGTTTTTTTATCAAGCCCATTCTGGGCAGGCAAAAGAACATAGTCTATAGAGCCAAGTCTTTTGTAGTATCTTATATTATATGGCGTAACGAGGTAAGCCGGAATAGTATGTTGTATTATTTCGTACATCGAAAAGGGATGGCACATTGAAGTACTTATCGCTACCTTATAGGTTAGAAACGTTTGCTTTGATTTCAAAGTATTGGGACCTATTAAATCAAGAATTCAAGAAAAAAACACGCTTTACATAATGTAATGGAATGCCAGTGCTTATCTTTCGGCTTCTTCATCAGACCTTGAAGCCCTAATCGTGGTCAAAGTTCATTACAAGACTTTTTTAACAGCTTCACACACAGCTTCGATAGGTACCGATGTTTCATAAAGTTCCAGTTTAAACCCTCCGGCTCCATCATCAGATCAGTTCTACAGTACAATATTATTGTATTGTCATCAGAAATACACACTGCTGCCACTTTTCATGACGCTTCGCTACGACCCTTGGAAGATGGTTAATTTTTTTCCAATTCATAAGGAGCAAAGCCAAAACGACCCACTGACCAAGCCATCCTCAAATGGAGAACAAGAGATGGGAAAAGAAGTGCAGGCAGACCACCAGCCAAATGGACCTACGATATAATGACCGTTGCTGAGGAAACATAGATGAGACTGGCAGCCGCTGGAGCGAACTGGAAAATACTTGGAAAGGCATTCGCCCAGCAGTGGGCTTATATATGATAAAGTAAAGGAAGAAAATGTTTCATACAGGTCAACTTCATAAAAGTGTTAAATAAAATGATAAAATTTAGGTTTTTGGACTCATTTTGTGGTAAAATAATTATATTTATAAAAAAAATAATTTTTTTTATTTTTAATTAATAATTCTAACTAACCTAAACAATAGCTTACACACAAGCATAGCCTGTATTGTTGCAAATAATAAATTTTAGTTAGCGGGCCGCTGTTAAAAATTTACAGTATAATTTTTTTTATTTTGGTTAGTGGGATGTGTAGTAATTATCTATACCAATATTATAAAGAGGAAATATTTGTTTGTTTGTTTGTAACGAATAGGCTCCGGAAATACTGAACCGATTTGAAAAATTCTTTCACTGGTAGGAAGCTACATTAACCCCGAGTGTCATAGGCTATATTAGATTTTCAAAAAAATTAGGGATCCTTACCTGAACTCAAAAAATGTAACCCGAGGTGCAATATTTTTTCCGTTGTTTACATATTTTGACAGGTGGTTTGTTGTTGTTGTTTGTTTTTTATTCGGCCATTCTGGCCATTAAAAAGAACATAGTCTTTAGAGCCAAGTCTTTTGTAGTATCTTATATTCAATGGCGTAACGAAGTAAGCCGCGAAAGCTAGTATATTTATATTTATTGAAGGTTTCATTTGAAGCTTTCTTTTAATATACTTATCCACCTGATTCTTTGTAGGTGTAATGTGCAAGCTAACATTTGTCTACTTCTCAAATTCTAAGTAATGGCACAGATTACTAAATAGTTGTAGTGGTTTAAATACCTTACAAAATTTAGTAGATTTTAATCTATTTATTTTAGTAGCGTCTGTTTTATAACTATAACTCGGAATATACCTATAAAGTATAATGGATTTGACCTGTACAAGTGATTTAAGCTAAGTAAATTTCTGGTGTATTTCTAAGTTAACTGTGTTTTATCTGGCAACACTTTAATTTATGGTCAAACTGCTGTTAGCTTTTTTTTAATTCACATTTTTTTAACACTGTCCGTAGTGTACACTAGACGTAAATGTTTGTTCACTTTGAGTCTGATGTTTTTTCAATGACACAAGTTTTTTTTTACTGTTACGCTCGCTAAACCCTCTGTAAACAGAGCGACTGTTTTTATATTAACTTTTTCAGTCTGGGTTTTTACTTTTTTTATACTAGGTATAAGTAAATAAAGTCACTTTTAAAGTCAAACAATGTTAAATATATAGCCTATTTTTAAATGCAGTAGCTAGTAAAATCATTCTATTGGTGATGGCGATATAGTGACAAAAAAAGGATTTTAGAGCTTACAAAAGGCAAAAAGGCGAATAATTATTATACATTTTAATTTGGAAAATAACGTTTTATGAACACGATTCTGGATTAACATTGCGAACGTTAAAACTCATTACAAATGGATTTGGTCGGTGCGGCTTGCCGTTTACTTTAATCCCCTGTATTTGATATGCTGAAATTAAATGCGGTTATTCCCGTATAATTAAAAACTACAACTAGAGGTTGATATGGTCAAGCTATTTAGAAAATAGCTGTGGCATTTTCGTATTTAGTCATCATCATCATTTCAGCCGTAGGACGTCCACTGCTGGACATAGGCCTCCCTCAAGGCTCTCCATCTGTACCGATCGCAGGTGGCCTGCATCCAGCGTGGACCCGCGGCCTTGCGCAGATCATCCGTCCATCTGGTCGGTGGACGTCCTACGCTGCGCTTGCCGATCCGTGGTCTCCACTCGAGAACTTTTCGGCCCCAGCGGCCATCTGTTCCGCGGGCTATATTACCTGCCCATTGCCACTTCAACGAGCTTATCCGCTTGGCTATGTCGGTGACCCTGGTTTCTCTGCGTATGTCCTCATTTCTGATTCGATCCCGCAGAGAAATCCCGAGCATAGCCCGCTCCATGGCTCGTTGAGCTACTCGGAGCCTGTTCATAAGCCCTATAGTGAAGCACCACGTTTCAGAACCGTATGTCATCACTGGCAGCACACATTGGTTAAATACCTTCGTCTTCAGGCACTGAGGAATATTGGACGAGAAGACGTTGCGTAGTTTCCCGAACGCCGCCCATCCGAGCTGGATTCGGCGATTGACCTCCTTCTCGAAGTTGGACCTACCTAACTGGATGGTTTGTCCTAGGTATACGTACTCGTCGACAACTTCGAGAACCGAGTTCCCAACCATAACTGGGGTAGGCAGAACATGGATATTAGACATGACCTTCGTCTTGTCCATGTTCATTTTAAGGCCCACCTGTTGGGAGACTCGGTTGAGGCCTTCGAGCATCGTGCTGAGTTCCTCCATCGACCTTGCCATGACTACGATGTCGTCGGCAAACCGAAGGTGAGTGATGGATTCGCCGTTAATATTGATGCCCTGCCCTTTCCATTCTAGAAGTTTGAAGGCGTCTTCTAGAGTGGCGGTGAACAGTTTCGGAGATATAACATCTCCCTGTCTCACGCCTCTGTTCAAGGGAATAGCCTTCGAATTCTGTTCCTGTACTCGGACAGACATGGTGGCGTTGCTATACAAACACTTCAGCACTTCGATGTACCGATTGTCAATCCGGCATCGTTGGAGAGACTCTAGCACCGCCCATGTTTCGACCGAATCAAAGGCCTTCTCATAGTCCACAAACGCTAGACATAGCGGCAAGTTATACTCTTCGGTCTTCTGTATAACTTGCCGCAGCGTATGTATGTGGTCTATGGTACTAAAGCCTTTTCGGAAGCCGGCTTGTTCGGGAGGCTGGAAGTCATCAAACCTTCGTTCGAGACGATTGGCGATGATCCTGGAAAACAGCTTATAAACATGGCTCAAAAGCGAGATGGGCCTATAATTCTTCAAAAGGGTTTTATCGCCCTTCTTAAAGAAAAGCACCACCTCACTTCTGTTCCATGCTTCAGGCGTGGTCCCTTCGAGTAGGACAGAATTAAAGAGCCTCTGAAGGACTTTGAGTACCGGTGTTCCACCCGCTTTCAGAAGCTCTGACGTGATTCCATCCTCACCCGGTGCCTTGTTGTTTTTAAGCAGTTTCAGGGCCATCCTTATCTCGTACAGGCTGATGTCCGGGATATCTTCGGTATAGTGTCGGGTTAGTTTGGCTCTAGGGTCGTTGGCCGCACTAGTAACAGGCTTAGTGACCGAATCGTATAGCTGTCCGTAGAACTTCTCGATTTCCCTCAAAATTTCCGCTTTCGTCGACGCTATACTGCCGTCATCCCTCTTCAGCTTAGTCATTTGGCTTTGCCCAACAGACATATCTCTTGCGAACACTTTGGAGCCTTTATTTCGCTCTATCGTATCCTTAATACGCGCAGTATTAAAGACACGGATATCGTGTCGCAAGGCCTTCGAGATCTGTCTATTGAGCCGCCTATATGACGCAGCATCATCGGGAGACTGCAGTCTAAGCAAGCGTCGTTCAGCCATAAGTTTGAGGGTATCTTCAGAGAGTTTCTGAGTTCTAGCAGTACGGCGAGTCCTAAAGAATTTAGATCCGACCGTATGGACAGTTTTTACGAACCTGTTATTGATCTCGTCCACTGATGCGTCGTCTAGACAATCAAAGCGATTAGAGAGCTCGAGTTGAAAGCTCTCGGGGTTCTCGATCTGAGCGAGGGTAGGACGGAGCGTAGACTTCATCAGGCGGTACCGTTCAAGTTTAACGTTCACATTCAATGTGCCTCTTACTATTCGGTGATCACTGCCGGTTTTTACCCTATGAATCACGGAGACATCATTGAATATACGTCTCTTGTCGGTCAAGATGAAGTCTATCTCGTTCCTAGAACCACCAGGGCTCATCCAGGTCCATTTCCTATGAGGCGGCTTCTGGAAGAAAGAATTCATCATGAAGAGTCCTTCTTTCTCCATGAAATCGGCCAGCCTCTGACCTCTAGGGTTCCGTTGCCCATAACCGAAGTTCCCCACTCTCAACTCATGCTCGCTTCTCTTGCCTAGTTTCGCATTGAAGTCCCCCATAACAACATTGAAGTGAGTTTTATGCGTATGTATGGCCCGACTAATGTCCTCATACATAGACTCTACTTCGTCATCTGAGTGTGTCGAGGTCGGTGCATAGACCTGAACGACCTTCAGCAAATATCTTTTAGATATTCTGAGTGTTAGGTATGCGACCCTGCTCGACACACTGTCGATGGTAATAATGTTGCTAACGAGGGACTTGTGGACGAGAAACCCGAC
This sequence comes from Euspilapteryx auroguttella, assembly GCA_951802225.1. NCBI lineage: Eukaryota > Metazoa > Arthropoda > Insecta > Lepidoptera > Gracillariidae > Euspilapteryx > Euspilapteryx auroguttella. Next base: position 6,265,422 of record OX637645.1, read on the forward strand.
ACCACCTTGGGACAGTTGGTCGCCCTCCCGGTGGAAGAGCAGGTTACCCGATTTCAGGGTTATCGTGTCCTGTCCCTGTCTACGGACTTCTGATAGCCCTAGAATATCCCACCGTAACCTGCTCATTTCCTCTTCCAGCGCAACAATCATATCGTCAGTCCTCAAAGTGCGGACGTTGTGTGTTGCCAGGGCCAGTTGTCGTTTAAAGGGGTGGTAGCCGACCGTCCGGGGATTCTTAGCACCCCTTGCCCCGCCGTTACCGTAACCGCTACCGTGGTCAGGAATAGCGGGGCTGCCGGGGACTAGGGGCCTGGGCACATGCTGACTATTCATGAGGGGGGGGGTTGCCATACTCGCGACGCTTGGCAGGCGGGTTGGCGAGCGCAGTATGGTGTTGTATAAACCAGAAGACGCTGCTGCCCGTCTTCTGGTGCTGTCCCTCAGCCGGGTCCTACGGCTCCCACGGGAGGAGAGGGGAGGGCGACATTCTAACGCCGGCGCCCGCGGCACATTCTAACGCCGGCGCCCGCGGCAATTTCGTATTTAGTACCTAGGTAAAATGGCCACTTTCAGCAATAAACAGCACTGAAACAGTCTAAACCAAGATATTATTTTTAATACTAAAACAATAGTAAGAACAAAGCTCTAATTCAGCAGGGAGCTTTTTTTTATAAACAGCCTTACCTTAGAAGATTATAGATTTTCTTCTAAAGTGGCTCCACTATTCGCGTAGAAGGGCTCTTAAGGTACCCCGGGGCTATTGCAACTAATATTTGATATGTCTCGACTTGAAACTGTCGTAAAGAAATATTTCTTAAATTTCTAAAGATAAAGATACAAAAGATAAAGATAATTTATTTGCATAAATTGTGGTACATAGGATCTTATATTTAGGGAAACCAACACAATTTGTCACACATTATTGACATGCAAAATTTACATTTTAGCTTAATTAGCTAGTTACCCTACATCTTACAGGTACTACTTTAAACAAAATATCATTTTAAATTTAAATTAAAACAGTGTTTTTTTTATAATATTTGATAAACATAACATAATTATTTTATAACAATTTCTTTATTGTTAAGGTTAAGAAAATCGTTAATACTGTAAAAACATTTGTCAGCTAACCAACTATATAGTCTTTTTTTAAACAATCCAAATGGTAACTCTTTTAAATTATCAGGTAACTCATTATAAATTTTTATTTGCATAGTGTAACTATTTCTTTGGCATAAGTCAGTGGAATATTGAGGAAATACTAATTTATTGGGAAAACGTGTATGGAATGTATATTTATCACAATTTTTAATAAAAAGACTTGAATGGGATTTTGTAAAACAAGCCATCTCATAAATGTATAAGCATGGCAGTGAAAGAAGTTTATGTTTAATAAATTTATTTTATCTATGTCTTAATATTAATAAAACAATGAATTTGATCCCTATGATACGGCTGAACGACTACTTGCTGCAGGTAGAAAAAGTGCATTTACTACATAGCTGCATCGTGGGTAAATACAACCAAATTTACTCTAAATGTGTTTTTGTAACATTTCTTTAATTCCAAAATAAATATAAAACGAATGAATAAAAAAAAATATTTTATAAATATGTTCCATATTCAGAAAATAAAGTTGAAAATATTGAAATTCTAGTTTTTTTTTATATAGTGTTTTGCATACTTATCTCACTTCAAAAATAAGATATAACTTCCTAGTTATATAAATTTTTATTATAATTCTCGCGTGCTTGATGCCAATTAAATTTATTGGATCAGAGGTTATTGTGAATGGCGTATGATGTATGTTTTCCTCTGGCCTGCTCCCTCCGCGCCCCGCCCGCCCCGCCCGCCCCGCCGCTCTCGCGGGACGTCTCGCCTTTTTCCACCTCGTATCACTTCTCACGAACGTGCTCTTTATCCAATTATCCGAGGATAAATCTCACCTGTGACTCGGATAACACAGCAAATTGTTACATTAGGGGAAACTTAATGCATACTTTAATAATCCTACTTTTGTTTGACTTACGCCGCTTCTAGTTTTCCACATATTATTATTGAGTTTCCTACAAAGTATGCATGCAAAAGTTCATATTTACTCCGTTATTTTTTATCTTGAAAGAAAATTTAACACACGGTAGGGATAGTAATACAGATTGACGATTCCTGAAAACAAAATTGAAAATTAACTAACCATTGCTTACTTGAGGTCCTTCGAAAGATTTTCTAATAAAAAGAAGATGTGTACCATCAGAGAAATGACTTACGGTGGCTTAGCTGGCGCCAGACGAGACTGGGCGTGGAGGGCAACGCGCGGAGGATCTAACAATTGGTCCATAGTTTTTTTTAATTCTCAAAAAAATAAAAGACAATTTTATTAAAATAATTTATTCGACTAATATATTATCCAAAAAGTGACCATGTATAATCATTATTATTTTATTTAAGAATTTTTGGGCTGAGTCATGATGCACGTATGGAAAGGCTTATGATTCGTACAAGAAGTGAAAAACATTGTCAGAATCTTTGTAAGTGGAAATCGATTGTCTTTACCTATACCGACGGGAGACAGGCGTTACGTTATTTATGTATGCATGTAATGATCTCCATTTTGCAATTACGAAAATGAAAACAATCATATCCTTACATATTATTAAGGGAAACTCGAAAAACGATATAACGTTTTTTTATTTAACACATAGTTATTTTTTAAAACGTTTTACCTAGGTGTTTTTATTATGAGACGTTATAAGTACACATAATGTTTTGCTCACTACAAAGACGACAACACTATCAAAGATTAAATATTTTGTGGCTCCGTGATTTGGCAAATTAGATCGACACTCCAGCCGGCCAGGCGACCCTCAAACCTGGGATTGACGCGCGTCATCCTCTCGCCACTTGTGATCAAATGTAAAGAGGTTCAAATTTTACCCTATAACCATGTCTTAGATTTTATTTCCTTTTTAAAATCATCTCATTCGTTATCTACTATCAGTACTATTGTCTATTTTATTGTGTATTTTCCAATTATTCCTTATAAACCTATCATGTTTAAATTTATTAATAAAAATTACCTTGCCTTTTTTAATTTATTGTAGACTAAAAAATTAGTGACTTTATGCAATTTATTTACTATAGTGCCAGGTAAACTCGGAGTCTACTATAGCTTAGTCATATAGAGATTTTAATTTAAAATAACTGAAAACAGCATAAAAAATTTAATTCTAACAAAATGCTAAAAGCGAGTAAAGCTCTTGATCGGTGCCCCATCTCATTTCCCTAAGTCAACATCAAAGTGAAGCCGAGGTCGATAGCTAAAATCTGTTTTTGAAATCCTTATAACCACAATCATCAAATCTACAGTATTTTCTTTTTTTGAAATTGAGACTGTCGTTGAATTGGTTTTCATTTGACTGCTCTGCTCAAGTCAAGATTGCTTCAGCTCAATTCACATTTTCCTACATAAAGTTTTTTCCACTATTTGCAATATACAATTGGCAATTATTTTTATCTTTAAAATGCGCATAACGGCTTGCATGTAAATTTACGTTACAGACATGAACATTAGATTCCAGTGCGCAGCCTCCGTAAGAATTCGAAGTACATATAACTTGTAACATATTGTGCACCACTTGTAATTCGAGATTTTACAGCAGAATGCTTGCTTGCCCTTTGTAATGTAATGCTCTTAAATATTACATTACAGGCACAAGCTCGCATATGTTACGCTTCGTTTCTATAAATCTTTATCGGCAATGACTTAATTAAAACCTACGTAGTTTTTATAGAAATGAAGCCAAAAATAAATAAAAAATGTTAAAAAATATAGGTACTGCAACACTAGTGGATTCCAACAACGCTGAATTACACTTTTTTTACTTTAATTTAATTTTTTTTAAACTCGAATGCCGAATGTTTCGCATTGTTGCAATCATAATAATGGTTGCTGCAAAATATTGAAGACTAGTAAATTTCGATACCTTTGAAAAAGTAAATAAATACACCGAAATTATTAAAAAGGAGTAAAAGGAACACCTTATTCCACCCTTCGCGAGCTTAGTTATTTCTCGATCGCGCCCCCTAGTGGTACAAACTTTACCTTGTGGAGTTAATAAGTTTGTGCTGGCAAGGGTAGGCGCGCACTAGGCGAGCGGCTTCGGGTGACTAAGTGATGTATGGCCCCACCGAGATCTTGATGCGCCAGACCGTAACACGGATACACGCATAATTTGCAGATTAAAACGTAACTCTGTCGGAGGAAGAGTTCACCTTTCCTGCAAATCATTGTTGTTTTTGTTTTCGTGATTTCTTTTTTAAATCAACCTCGTGTTTTTGTAGGTGGCACTTAAGGGGAGAACGGGTGCGATACTGGCGCCACTTCGATAAATTATTAATATCTGCTAAACCAGGGCCGAAATCAAAATTTGCGTCTTTGACTTCCTAGATAAGGCTATGTTGTGTAGATTTTAGGATAATGATATTAGAAATATTCATTATGAATCTAAAGTGGCCACTTTAGACAACAAACGGTTCATTCCTAAGATTTTGAACAGGGCCTTAAAAATTCTAAGCAAGATTATCTAGTCTAGGGAGTCTTGGACTAATAATTTTTGATTTCGGCCATGGTTAAGAAGATATTAAATATTAATAGGAAGTGGTGCTAATTTCGCACCGTTTAAACCCTTAAGAGGGTACCAGCTCGATATTAATGCAGTCACTTTCGAAAAAGAAAAATCTTTTAAACCATGGCCGAAATGAAAAATATTGGTCAATGATATCTTATCGCATATCTGTTAGATTTTAAACCTAAAGGTCAAATTTATCATTGACCAACATTTTTTATTTCGGTTTTAAGGCCTTAATTAACTTTCTTAGCAACAACGGTAAAAATATTCCACCTTGGGTTTCATTATTTGAGTTTAGGTAGGGATCCCTAATTTTTTTGAAAATCTTACATACCCTATGACACTCGGGGTTAGTGTAGCTTCTTACCAGTGAAAGAATTTTTCAAATCGGTTCAGTATTTCCGGAGCCTATTCGTTACTCAAACAAACAAACAAATCTTTTTTCTTTATAATATTGGTATAGATAATAAATGAAGTAGGTAGTGGTAGATTTTGAATCCCCAAAAATTATTATCTCTGTTTTATCTGTTTCATTCGTATATACTACATCCCCAATTTTATCTCAAAAGTGCGAAATTCAAGGATCAGCTGCCACGACTGCCTAATATTCACGTTTAACGGCGTCAAAATGGTAATTTCGCTAAAAATAAGAAAATGACTATAAATAAAATAGTACTGTTCTTATGGGGTTATGTTGGACGAGTTGACAGTTATTTTTACAGAAACACGGCGGCGACCTCGCTCGCTGCGTAGCTACCGCCTGAAACATCTGTGTCACAGTGTTACATAAACATGCCCTAACTCACGCTACCTATATGGTGCCTATATGTTATTAAAGTACAATCGGAATACAGTTGGAATTTATTGATTTCATATACAATGCAAACTAATACTTGATACATTTCAAAACTGGAGCTATGTACTCATACTGATGCTAGGTACATATATACGGTGACATCGTAGTCAATACGCGGCTGAACGTTGACATTAACATGAATTTAATTGTTCTGGGCGGATTGAATTAATTCTGGCGATGTTATTGTGACCTTAGAACAATGGATATCAGATTGTTCAAATATTTGTAGCTTTTGTCGTCGGCGGCCGTCGTAAACCAGAGATATTGCTTGCGCATTGTCTCCGGGATATTAGTTTCCTTACGGTTATGTTACCGATAATTTATTAAAAGTTCAGTCGTGTAAAGACGCGTCTGCAGGTATCTTTTTCACCAAATATTGATAGAATGACAAAGCAGAAGACATACTTATTTTAATTTATTATTTGAAATATAAAACATCATATAACCTTTTTAATAATCCCTAGGTAAAAAATATAACTTTGTTCAAATAAAAATTAAATATATTAATAATTTAAATATAAAATAAGTTTTATTTTGCCTTAAATCAATAATTTTGATATGTGTGTAATAAAATACTTATATATACATATAATCTATAGGTGTATATAACTATAATGAAAATCTCTAAATTCTATATTATTTTTATTATTACTTTAAAAAAATTCGGATTTCATATTAAACTAATTCATAAATTTAATCAAAACAGAAACCGCACCCTTGCCTACGACATTTCGTTAATCTTAAATTTAAGTAATCAATGCGGGTCCGAGTTTCACTTTGATTAAAGATAACAATATCGGTCTTGGAAGGCACCTTTCATTAGCCCTCCCTATGGAGAGGTGCGATTACATCTCGGTGACATCTGGTGGCTCTATCGGGCAAGGGTTGCATCTGAATTTAAATGACTTACATCAAAGGTAAGTGGACTTTGACAAGTCTGTGGGTTGAGGTTCTCTGAACTTTGAATGGAACAGCTCAGGATAATTTATACTTAATGTAGTTTCCTAAGAAAAATAATATAAAATAGGTGAAAATTGTAATACCTTTTGACTTAGATGCTTAAGTTAAACAGACCTTTTATAAATTCTAACAGCTTAAAAAAGTAAGACCTAGCTGAAACCAGTTTTTATGGTTTACAGCTAAGTTCCATAAAAACTAAGTTGCATTTTTTAAGTTTTTATTTCAATCTCTTATATCGTACCTAATAACTGTGTAAAACAAAATAACAAGGATGTTCAGGATTTTTACGAATAGTAGAAACAAATTGAAAAAACTGATCTTTAATAAAGTCACTCATTCAGAAGATGTTTTACATTTAAAGTAGCGCCACTTCAGAAAGTAATTTATTTCTAGCTAAACCTAAACAAGATTATTGAAGTAATAAAATTAGTTTTAGAATATAATAATTTTATTTACGAGTGGCAATAAGTTAGTGGTTCTGGGCCAATTACTTTCTACTTATTTTTAGGTTATTGGAGTGCCCCAACTTCGATACTAGCGCCAGTCTCGAAAAAAATATAATCTTCTAAACCATGGCCGAAATAAAAAATGTTGGTCAATGATGCACTGGATAATCTTTTATTTATTTAAGGCACTGTTGTGCAGCTTTTATGTTTAAAAACTAAGAACTAACATTTTATGATTTTGACCATGGTTTAGTATAATTATTATATTTTTTTCTCAAGTAGTAGGTTAGTATTGCGCTTGAAACAACTTTTAAGAATCTTTAATTATTCAAAGTACCTACTGACTTGAAAGACTAAACTCTACAGTATTGTCTTACGATTTCAAGCAAAAATACTAGGTAGCTGTTATCCAGTTAAGTGGTTGGCCTAAAAATATAATCTTTGGCAAATCTCCTGTTTAAATGTTTGCGCCGAGCGCGCGACCGTGGAATGCAAACATTGTGTTCTTAGCCGATTTACGAGAAATTGACGCTGATTCCGCGACATTGTTTCAGTTTGCAGATTGTGTTACTAATATTGTTTGCTTTTCTATTTGTAGTATCGTTGTTTGTTATTTTCCAATATTTATACAGGTAGGGTAAAACGTCCTATTACCGCGGTAGTCAAAATCACGTCCTATTACGGCTCTATTTTATCTTTTTCAATTTATGATTCGTTGTGACTGTGTATGGTAAAGGTGACTACATAGTGTCCAAGGGAAACTAACAAGTAACTAATTACCCAGCACTCGTGCGTTTAAAATCGTTTAAAATGACTTAAATTAATTATTTTGTGTAAGGTCAGCGAAGCGAGAAGCTGTTTCATACAAACGCAGACTGACTCGTGGTAGAACATAGAATTTTCAGACTTCGTTTTTAGTTCAAACAAACACTTTAAGATTATGTTACTATATTCGAATACTTTTTACATTCAAGAAGTCTTAGTTAATCAAGTTGGTTGCCGTTTAAAATCAAATAAAACAAGTAAATATGAGTAAACAAAAGTCCGCCGTGTTAGGAAGGCTATTTGAGGGTTCCGCCTATTACGGAGGGTACCATCGGTAATAGGAAAAACGCAGTGTTGGTAATCTTTAAATTTAGTGGTATAATAAATATAATTTATGAACATTTCGTTATTTAAGTGTAATTTTCATTAGTTCTCAAGTATAAAACCAATTTTGGAGGTTCATGTTTTTTAACTAAAATCCTTATTTTTGACGCTTAAAGTTGACAGTATAATTTAAGTTTGTTAGAATACTATGAAACCTAACGTATAAGTTTTAATGAAGAAAAATAGTATAATACAACGATTACTAACGATTTGAGAGTTTTATGGTAAAGTCAGAGTGCTCTTATGTGTAAGTAATAACCTACATTACCGAAATATCTTAACATTATATATCAGAATTAGGATATAAAATCTCATTAGATATTTTAGTACCTACCGTATTAGGCTGTAAGGAATCCTAACACGGTGTATGGAAATTACAGAGCTAATAATTTAACCGTATTATTCATAAAGGTACCGTACATTTTAAAAAGCTTTACTGCAGGTCTACTTATTTGATTTGTTGTATGGTAAATACGTGACATCCTATCTAAATTGACATACGTCAAATAACTAAAATGCACTTTACAGGGTAAGTAAATAATTAAAATACTTACAGAAAAATGTATACTAAGGTTAGTTTTATCGTATTTTCCCATCAATATAATAATTTAATACTAGATTTTACCGCAACTTTGACACACCATACAAAACTGATTATGATTCGTTGGTTGTTGAATTTATTATTGTATTTTGGTTTACTGTTTTGTTGTTGTTTTTTTTGTGTTCCATTTTTGCATGTTTGTGTCAACGTTTTTGTAAAAAAATGTATCTTTCTTTCTTTTTTAACTTTCTCCACTTGGGTAGAAATCAATTTTCCATCTTTTTTTATCGTTTAACTTAACCTTCACTGACTGCACTCAGCTGCTTCGCCAGTTAAATTTTCCTTCAAATATGTTTTATTTGTAAGTTTTCATTAAAATCTATTTCGTAGTTTTTACGTGAAAGAGTTGCAGACATCCTTTATTATAAACTTTGTTGTTTAGAATATTAGTAGGATTATTAAAACCCTCGGGCCTTTTTCAAATTAAAGTTTTATAACGAAAAAAAAAAGGTTAAGGAGGTTATCAATTCGACCTGTATGTATGTTTGTATGCATGTTTGTCCGCGATTATTTCGATTTTGTCAAAACCAATTTTCATAAAAGTATTTATTTAATTCATAAGAAGTGTTTTAGTACCTATTTTTAACCGATTTTAGAAAAGAGGAAGTTCTTAGTTTAGGTTTGTATTAGTTTATTGACTAAGGTTTCGGGTACACGTCCCGGGACCTTATTAATATGTCTTTTCCATCCGTCCGTCTGTCTGTCTGCCAAAGGCACTAATTTCCGAAACGGCTCGATTAATTTAATGAAAAAAATTCACGATATTTTATTTGTCGTCAAAAGAATACTAACAAATATAAAAAACTTCAAAAATTATGGAAATTTAGAGAAAATTTAAAAAAATGTGCCGAAATCTTCCTTTTTTGAACAAAATTTTGTCGAGCCTCTACTGAGATATTGACCTGGTCAACAGACATTAAATAATGATCATTTGTAACTTCACTTCACTTGCACTTCTTCGTTGGTAATAAAGCATAAAATCGGCTAAACGTGGGTCCGGCTCTTAAGCTGGTACCTCTGCCTAACCCTTCGGGGAATAAAAGGCGTGATATTATGTTTATGTATGTTTATGTAACTTCACTTAATGTAGATTAACAACAAATATTTAAAATTATGTTAAGAAGCTAGCCAAATTCACACCAATTACGCTTTTATGAGTATAACCTGCGCACATAAAGAAACGATCTCAAAATGGCGGCCGTTGTATGGGCTGTCTCGCTTCTCAACCCTTCCCTAATATACGCGAGATAGCATTCGTTCGGCCGCCATTTTCAAATCGTTTCTTTATCAGCGCGGTTTATAAAAAAAAACGTCCGCATATTTAATTCATTCCGTTCCGTTGTGCAGAGAGATGGGAGAACGTTACGATGCCGTAGATTGATTGATTGTTGTTTTGTTATTCGCCCTTTCAGGTCAGGCAAAGGAACATTATTGCCCATATAGCCAAATATCTAAACTAATGATATTACTGGAAACTTCTTAGCGCGAGGCCGTTTATTTAATAGTTGATACACAAAATATTATCAAAATAGCCCCTTACTAGGAAGAACCTGTATCAGTGCCAGTAACAATTACAGCTATTGCATACCATTTTCTGATTGCACGGAACCGTGAGCTGAGATGAAAATGTTTCATCGTGCGTGTGTTGGCATCCCATACTCCGTAATAGGCAGTTCTTACCGCCGTAATGGGCTTCAAACTTTTTTTTGCCGCCGTAATAGGAATTCCGAATTGTCAGAAAAAATATTTATTTAAAATTAATTATCACTCTAGAATAAATAAAACGACAACTGAAATAGAAAATATATTTATCATGAGTGTCAAAAAAAATTCAAATATCTGCTAACATATTTAGAAATGCTTAATTTCTTACCCTACTTTAAAATGTCGTCAAAACGCGCCGTAATAGGGCATGTTACCCTATTTCTTTATAAAAAAATACATAGTTATTTACACGGTGGTTAATTTTTTTTATTTTCATATATTTCAGGTAAGATACGTTGCTGCTTTAAGACTACTACACGTTCGTAAGTACTTAGCACACACAAACTTGTTCAGTATTGCTTTGGTTTATTTATTTTTGTTATGTTAATATGTTTAACTATTTTTTAACCGACGAAAAAACAAAAAGGAGGAGGTTCTCAATTCGTCGCGTATATATATATATATATATATATATATATATATATTTTTATGTATGATCACGCATAACTTTTTACTGTGTGGACCGATTTTGATAATTCCTTTTTTAATCGACAGGGTATACCTTGAAGTTGGTCCCATAATAAAAACTTTTTATAAAAAAATTAAACCGCCGAAAAAACTGAAAAGCATTAAATAATAGGGAAACATTTTCTATTAGGCCTTAATTTACTCACTTCTTAAAGTAATTTTGGATTACCAAGAAATTTTAAGTCGGTGCCACACCACACAAGCAAATTCATTATCTATGTAAAGCGCGATGCGCAGCGGCATACGTTTTTCGGTTATTTCTTTGAATTTCAGGTAATTTAGTGATCGTTATTCGTTGATTCTGTGGCACCGACTCAAAATTTCTTGGTAATCCAAAATTACTTTAAGAATTCAGTAAATTAAGGCCTAATAGAAAATGTTTCCCTATTATTTAATTCTTTTCAGTTTTTTCGGCGGTTTAATTTTTTGATAAAAAGTTTTTATTTTTTGCTTTTCAGTTTTTTTTGGGCTAATTTTTTTGACCCCAGCCAATCACCCTCCACGGGGTGGTCGCACCCCACAAGGTGGCCACACAACCTGGTGAAGGTTTAGGGACTAACAGAATGAGGTTCGATCACGACCGGTCGGTGAGGCGATTTTTGAGGGAGCATCGGATACTTAACTACCTATAGCGCATCGCGCTATAGGTAGTAAAGTAATTTGCTTGTGTGGTGTGGCACCGACTTAAAATTTCTTGGTTAACCAAAATTACTTTAAGAAGTGAGTAAATTAAGTCCTAATAGAAAATGTTTCTCAATTATTTAATGCTTTTCAGTTTTTTCGGCGGTTTAATTTTTTGATAAAAAGTTTTTATTATAATGTATGTATGTTTTTTTTTTTCGCTGTAAATAAATATTTACTTACTTCCTTTTTTTGATTATAGTTATTGCTACGCCTGAAGAAATTTTATGAAAAGAAAAGAAAATATTTATTTAGATAAAACACACATTAATGAGCTAACCCAAAGTTATGTTTGCCTACTTAGTGCATATAAATCGACTTAGCTTTATAATAGAAAAAGCTACAGTATTATTATCAAGTAAATTACTTTATCGATTGAAACAAACAATGGCTCAAAGCATCGCAGATAAATGTGCATTTATCTTGTAAATTATATTCCGTTCTGCTGACACAAACAATATTTTCTGTTCACCACACAATTTGCTGAGCAGAAATAATTTTAGTACAATGTGTTTTCCGATTAATCGGCTTTTTAGAAACTCATTTGACTGGCAAATTATTCGGTCTATCCAATGGTAATAAATATTTAAAGTCCACGCGGTGACTGCGGCCGGCAGGCTTGCATATAAATTAATAATAATTAAAGATTACTATGTTACTGTATTTTGCCAAAACAAGGAAACTTTGTAACGATTGATTTCGGAGACTTATTATGTCTGTTTGTGGTCATTTTATTATTTGCTTATAGGTATCTAATCCAAAAAGAAGTTGCTTAACCTAATTTTTATTACGAATATAAGTATAATTATTTAATAAACCTATTTGTATAAAGAAATACATATTTTACCAAAGAAATACTAATAAATTATGACTTTGTCTTGAGAATCTTGCTTAGTATTTTTCAGGCTCTGTTGTGTAGCTTTTAAAATAATGATCTTAGAAATATAAGTTTGTTGTCCAAAGTGGCCACTATTATTTTCACACACACACTTTTAGTGTGTCTGTGAAAAACTTCCTCTTAAGAAAGATTATCTAGGGCATCTTTGACGCATATTTTTGATTTCGGCCATGGTTTAGAAAATATAATTATTTATCGGAGGCGGCGCTGGTTTCACACCGTTTGGCCCGTATTTTTGTTTGGCACTTATTTATTTTGGCCGGCGCAAGTTTTACAATTATCTTCTGTTTATATAGATGTAGGCTTAGATCTTAAAAACTACGATACATACGTATTTTTATGGATCAAAATAATAAATACCTAATGTAATATGCAAAAAAATGCCCCCCAAATCTTTTTTTATCGCTGAGGTTCTTAATTATCAGTTGATAATATTACGTAGATATAATTTGACATAAGTTCAGTCTCACCACATTTTTTAACTATGTTGTTTATAAATTATTACTATAAGTAGGTGCTTTGATTCAGCGAAGCTTAAAAATATACATCTTTATTTTACAAAACTCGTTCTCGTTCAAATCATGTTTATGTACAGACCATTTTACCGAATGCATATTTTATAACCCTTCTTACCAGCTTTGCTGCCATAACCAGCTTATATGTTCCTATGTTCCAATATTCAATTAAAATTGATCATGATTTACAGGCCAAGCTTTAGTCAATAGAAATAAATAAGCCACAAACGGTGATGTTCAAACGTGATTCTATTACACTAGTATTATTTTAATAAATATTTCGTTTATTTATCTAACAGTAATAAAAAGTAAGATAAAAATTATTTTGACCTTGATAAACAGCATAGCGTTTTCAATTTTTTTAATTATTGTATTGCATTATTTTTGGATAATTTAAACGAGATTTAATTAAAAAAAAAACTTCATGAAACGAATAAAATTTTATTTTCTGAGGTAACAAAACTTAAAATTTAATACTTTATTAAACGTATTAAATTTTATTTTCTGAGTTAACAAAACAGGAGATCCAATTTACGCTATAATTATGACGTCATCGGAGAAGGATTTAATTAAAGGCCTTTTAGAGACGGTAATTGGTGTTCAATGAGGCACTCTTTTGTAGTTCGAGGCTGTTTGTCCCTTTGTCTTTGTTGAGTACTAAAGGCTTTGTAAATACTTTAGCAGATTTGGAGAAATATACATTTATTTGATTGTAGGTTCTTATTACATTTGTTTGACAAGGAACGGCAGTATAAATACTATTTATTAATAACTAATCGACCCGGCGAACTTCGTACCGCCTAGCCTATAACTATCTTGAGCAAGTTTTATACTTAGAAACCTTCCTCTTGAATCACTCTATCTTTTAAAAAAGACCGCATTAAAATCCGTTGCATAGTTTAAAAGATATAAGCATACATAGGGACAGACGCGGAGAGCGACTTTGTTTTATACTATGTATTGATTGATGATAATATATTATCGATTTATTTGAACTAACAAAAAGTGTTCGCTTTTCTATTTAAATAAGTAGTTGTTTAAGTATCAGTTATCAATAAAAATATTTAGGCGATCTTAAACATGTACTTTAATATGTTTTGTATGAGCAAAACACTAACAGGAAAATATGTAGATATGCTGGTAATTTATCAATTTAATATATATGTGGCCAAATTCTATCTAAATCCAACTGCATAAATTATCTTTACAAACTCAAATTCTCTTACCTATATCAACACTACATCTTAAACAGCCAAACCTAATTTCTGGCTGTAATATCAGCAGTGTGAAGAGCGGGGAGAAAATTGCAGCTGGATGCTTGAACACCGAATTAGTAGCGAACTTGCGGAACAACTTTGTGAACTTTAACCTGCGCGCGCGAAATTTAACGTCATCATACACCACTTTGTGTTTGGGCTTACTTACATTGATCCAAGCCAGGCGCGTAAATGGAAAAGGTTTACTTCAGTGTGATTCTATCAGCTGAAATACACTCGCTTAGTTTTTCATGACCAATACCAATTTTCCTTACTTCAAAACCGGACGCGGCGGTATGAACTATATGTTTGCCAAGCTCATACACCAAAAGAGAGCTCGAAAACTCTTATTTTAAACGTTTATATTTTTATATTCTCGATCGTCAATGACTGAAGATTTAGCTTTCGGTTAAAACCTATTCTATATTAATAACCGAGTTCTAAGGTAAGTAAGTAATACAAGCCAAAAATACAACCAAATTGATCATTTTAAAGTTCATGTTTAAAAAATATAAGGAAACGTCAATATGTTGCCAAATTAATTAATAATATGCGCGCACAGGTTCGGAGTACCTATCTTATAAGAATTTATAATTTACTAGTCGACCCGGCGAACTTCATACCGCCTTACCCTTACTATGTTGGGCAAGTATTATACTTATAAACCTTCCTCTTGAATCACTTTATCTATTTAAAAAACCGCACCAAAATCCGTTGCATAGTTTTAAAGATATAAGTATACATAGGGACAGACGCGGGAAGTGACTTTATTTAATACTATGTATTGATAGTTACAAGCCGAAATAATGGGAAAGGGAAAGTTATATACAAATCAACACGTTTAGGTTATTTACTAGACCAATAGTTAAACTGTTATATGAAGTAGCTTTTACATATACGCCAGCCGGCTGGATTACGATAATTCTATTAAACGTTTTGGGTGCTGTATCAACAAACTTAAAGTGTAAAAACAGTCATGTTTTTGCTTGATTAATAAAAAGAGATGCAGCATGTTTAATGAGATCTCTTATTACCTATAGATTAAGTTAATAGTATCATAAATATTAACTTAATCTGATATGGCTTACAAGTTTGACATAAGTGTTTGAGAATTATTTCAGAATTCGATAACAATGTGAAGCGAAATAGTAATGTGATGATAAGTAACTTGAATGTCTGAAGCATATCGCGGTATGTGAGTCATCCTATTGTTAGTTAATAGTTTGTACATATACCTCCAATTAACCGACGCTTATGTTCACGAATTTCTGGAGCTACGAATTACATAACATCAACATCTATTAAAATAAAGGTACAATCTCATCAGATGAAACGCCATCGCCAAATTGGGTAGTATTATTTGAGTTAAAGTAAGGATTCCCAATTTTTTAAAAATAAAGTATAGCTTATTAATTACTCGAGAACAGTGTAGCTTTCCTGAAGAGAACGTGTTTTTTTTTAAATAAGTTGATTAGTTACGTAGCCTATTCGATGCACACAAATAAACATACAAACAATCAAATCTTTTCTCTTTATAATATTATTATAGTATAGATAAAGACAATCAGCAAATACGTAAGTTACGATCATAGTAATTGCCGTCAATAAGCCGCATGCGGCAAGCACTTTAATTTATTTAAATTTTAATTAAACATTTGCCTTCTACCCCGAGCTAAGCAGCGGGTGTCTGCGTTTAATGGAGCAAAAAAGATTTTAATATGCGTTGAAAAACCACAGCTAGGTGCAGTCATTTTCTCAGTAAACCTTTGCTTTCTTCTCTTATGCAGCACAAAGGGGATGTGCGCTTGAAAGTTAATTAAATTTAAATATGCACAAGTGAAATCCGCGATACAAGGCTAGAGATACGTGTTTTATTCAAACCTCGAATATTTATGACGTGCTTCGCTCCCATATGACAATGGATTTTCGTCTAAATTCCGTAAGAAAATTGGATTAGCCCTATTATTGGATAGCAACATTGATAAAAATATTCTTACACTTTTTAATTATTTTATAAGCGATTCATAGTAAATTAACTATGTATTGGCAAATGTTATGTTTAAAAGAATCTATCAACACTAGACTTTACTACATATATGGAATAGGCAGGGACAGCGTAGTGTGGAAAGAAGGGAAAGAGGCCTTTGCCCAGCAGTGGGACAAGTGGGCTAAAAAAAAAACTTAGTAAAAAAACTTTAAAATTGTCATGACCGAAATGTACGAATGAGGCGATCAGATCGGGTAGGTATTACGCGCCTACTTTGAATCCTTAATTAATACCCTCAGCTCGCGTTTAATATTAGATCATTAAAACCACAATGTGGGAAACTTACCTGCTTCCAAAATACAAAGTTGTCTAAACACAGCAAAGTTTAAGATACTTAGTTAAAACTCGAGATGTGTGCAGGTTAACGTACTAAGAATTTTGTTTCTAAGTAATTAAAAATGTAACAATCGAAGTAATACGATAATGTGTGTTTCATTATACTGAGGAAGATTTAAGTAGGTTAATGTGCCTACCCTACCCCCATGTAATAATGAATACAAAAGTTTTTATAATAAATAATTTACTTTTTTTTATAGTTTTCTTATAGTCGTCACAAAATAAGAGGCCCGTTGAGTAAGGCGAGGGGCCACTGGCCAAATCCTCGCGAGATTTTGGCGCGGCGGCAAGAGGCTGCCGACGAAGTGGTTGAGGCGTGGGCACTCCGGCTTGCGAACCCGAGTGCGGGGCACAGGACGGTGGAGGCAATAGTCCCCGTCTTTGAGCAGTGGCTGCATCAGCGGCACGGAGCTCTGAGCTTTAGGCTCACACAGGTGCTGACGGGACATGGCGTCTTTGGTCGGTACCTGTGGAGACTAGGTAAAGAGCAGTCCGCTCGATGCCACCACTGCTCAAACTGCCCCGAGGATACGGCGGAGCACACACTGCTCGAGTGTCCGGCCTGGGCCACTGATAGGGCGGCGCTCACCACTGCAATTGAGGGACATCTCTCGCTGCGTGCGGCCGCCACCTTCTGCGAAGCTGTCATGCTTGCGAAGGAGGCGGCCGAAAGACAGAGAAGCGGCTGACCCAGCCCGGCGTGGCCGGAAAAGGGGTCGCGGTCGCCGCGGCGGCAGGGCATAATGCCGTCGCGAAGCCCTGTAGGTCCGGGCGTAAGAATAGGTCTACGGTACACCCTGCCTGTCGTAAGAGGCGACTAAAAGGGGTCTTTGGGGCCGTGGGTGTGAAGGGCGGGGGCCCGACACACTCATCCAACGGTTCCAAGATGGGCGGCGGCACAGCTTGTGGCACTGTGCCGCCGCAGCTACAAAGGCGAGCCGGGGAGGGAACAATATGCCCTCCCCGTGCACGAAGCTGATATCAGTTGAGCGTGGGAGGAACCTCGGACGCCAGTAATGCGTGGTTCCCGGGGTCCTTCCCAAAAGCGCCAAGACGGCCGCCGGGGGGTTTTAGTGGGTGCGAGCCCCACATACCCCCGACGCTCCCCCGAGCGTCGGGAAATGCGTTAGGCATTTCGCCCCGTTACAAAAAAAAAAAAAAAAGGCCCGTTGAGTAAGAGCCTACAATGTAACTTCTTGACCTGTAAAATGTAAATAAATGAATTAAAAAAAAATTGTTAATCGCCTAGGTGGAGAATTTTTTTTTTTGTTTCATTTAGTTACATTTTACAGGTCAAGAAGTTACATTTAAGGCTCTTTCTCAACGGACCTCTTATTTTGTGACCACTAAGCTGTTTTTTGCTGTGTGGCGATTATATATACTGTTATGGCGACTAATTATTTGTGCGCAGAGAATAACTATATAAACATTTTTTTTTAAATGCAGACTATCGAACTTACCAAATATTATTTATAAAATCTACCTTCCATGTGTACTTAATCGAGCAAAACGACTAAAGGCAAATAAGACAGACAGTACAATTAGGTTTCCTGTACTGCGCCGTTTCATAATATTACGATTTATGCAAAATTGGCTTCGAGAGTTTTGTGTTTGAACCTAACGAGGTTTACGTTTAGGCAGTAAATGTCGATTTCGAGACAATATCGATAAAAATAACATAATTATATAAATTTTTAAACGGTTTTCGTTTAAGCGTACCCATAATTACTTTGGTCATCATTGCACTGGGTGTGGTTAAAAAACATCCTTTGGCATTTTGTCAATCAATATATTTATTTTATCTATAAGGTAGTTATATTGTGTGGGTACTCTACAAAAATAATTTTCACGAAATATCGACAAACAGAATTTTTCAATCACATCTCTAGTCGTTGTTTATTCTGTTTTGGGTTGTGCAGCGAATTCTTTGCTTTTCAGTCTCGATGCCGGCTTCGTTTACATCCGAACGTTACTCCGTAATACGGGCAGATTGTAACCCGATACATGCTTGCGCTTTGAGGTAGTTTCATGGTCCATTTCTGTTTGTTTTAAGTCAAGCCAGTTTTATTTCAACTGAAAAAGGGAAATAAGATTATATTCTTTTGACCGCTTTATTAAACGGTAGTACGGGTAAGTAAGGTTATATCTACATAGTATTAACACACATAGTATGCACGCCGTTATCGATTTCTCATAGCAAAGAAAAATCTTACTTATTTGTAATCGATAATTCTTTCCTTGACCTATTTTAACTAGGTAGGTACCAAATTTCAATACTTTAATTCAATGCTTAAGTATTAAATTACAATAAATAAAAGTATCTGCTATTCCATATATAATTGCTTCGATGTTCGATCAGCTGTCGGGTTCAAAGTTCTTTACGAATTGCATTTTTTTTATATAGCCCCAGTTACATTAGGAAAGTTTAAAGATGGTTAGTTTAATAACTTTTTATTTTGTTACGGCGTCAGATAGTGTCGGCCGTAACAGCTTATGTCGTACCTACTTGTAAATTTAAAATTATATTTATCTAGCAAACACTGAATCCATCCAATAAAAAATTGTATATTATTTCTTCAAAAGATAATATTTTCTCAGTTCGTTGTAGAACAAACGCACAGTGCTTTTACTTTTCTATTGTGGTGACCGCCCGCCCGATGAGGCGTGGAGAAAAGATCGCGTCGATAAATTAGCCGATCCGATCGTTACGAGTTCATACGTCTTACCGGATCAGGGGCGAGACAATTTGTCTTCTTTAAAGTTAAATAACGTATGAAACCAGATAGTAATGCCTTTTGAAGACACGCGCAATAATGTACCCTGGAATTTATCGACTAATTCAATTTGGAAATAAGAAAAATGGAGCAGCTTTAACGAGACAAATAATTGGATTCACGTGCCAATGTTTATACCCGCTTTCTTCAAAAGAGAAAATTCTTTATTTATCCCTTTTTACAAAGAAAAAAATAATCTTATTATAAAACTCAAAAAAATAACGCAATTTCATTCTCATTTCATTTAACTCTATGGAGACAGGCCCAGGAAAAACTGCCTATTATAACTTTTAAATCTTCCGGAAAATCCCCTAAATCTCGAGAAAAAACTTGGAGGTTGATAAGTTTTTTTGTGACAAGTGTCGGATTATTGACATGTTCGAATGAGAGGCCGCGCAACAAGTAAAGATTACTTTGGAGTTTATTGAAGTTCACCTTAGATATCGTATTTTACTTAATATATATTTTCTGGCACTATGGGCCATGTCGATGTTTAAGTAAAACAGTGTTTTTTTTAACATTCATTAATATTTCATTTCATTTCTGCTCCTTCTAATTGCGTGTTCGTTACCGTCAGGGAAAACACACTTCATACCAAAAAACCTTTTGAAATTCACAAAGCTTGCCTCTTTTTATTGCGTTAACAACTGACTGAAAACATTCCCTTGTTTACATTTGTCTTATTTTTTTACGAGTAGGTATTAATTACTTTTTTTGTAAAATGTTTAACCAAATTTGGTAAAATTGTATCAACCGAAAAAAACTTACTAGATAACCTTTTAAATTGCTCTTCTAAATAAGGTTACCAGCTATATTTAATTAATGTATATGTCCCGTAAAAAGTACCATAAAGAGGAACTTATTTCGTTTAAATAGCGTTACTTTTGTACTTGACTTTTGTTGTAGCAAGATGAACCAACAATACTCTACCAAATAAAGCATTTTTAGGGCACCTGGTTTTTATTTAATTTTATAGAAATGTGAATGACTTTATAACAGGATATGTAGCTTCGTAAGTAAATTAATCGCAAACTAGGACAGTAAAGATCATTTTAGTTATTTGACGTATGTCAATTTAGACTGGATGTCACGTATTTACCATACAACAAACCAGAGAAGTAGACCTCCAGTAACGCTACTTGAAACCTACAGCATCTTTATGAATAATACGGTAAGGCTACAGCGATACAAAAACATTTTACAAAGGAACCTTAAGAGCGTGACCTCTTCATTTAGCTATTAATATAATATTATTATTGTAAGTCAAGAAGTTTGGTTGGTTTCTGTTGGAATAATTAATATGGTCGTCGACAACATCGATGGGGTTAAGTCAAACATTTGCAAACAGAGGACTAACTTTGGAGGCGAGTTCCTGCATTCTGATGGCAATTGAAGTCCGTATAGTTTAAGACTAGATTAAACGGCTTAATCGAGACCATGCAAGATCATGAAGTTAAAATATTATAGAATACGCCTAGAAAACTATATTAATAGTGCAAAAATTTGGTGCCTAGTAGCGGAGCTCAGAGTTAATTATTCAATCGAGATATGAGAGCGTTTCAGTGGCGAGTGGTTTAATTTATACAAACCCATTAAGTGATTAATTAATATTTTCCACAGCGAGAAACCGAGTCTCGAAAGCTGCAATGTACGCTACCTCTTCTATTTCAGAAAGTCATCAATCTTGTATGAAAATCTGCATAATCTTCGTAGAAGGACCAATTTATTATCACTGCGATAAAAGCTTGCGTGCGACCCGAGCTATAAAGATTACGTTAAGTCACTTGTTGCTCATTTGAAAGTGTGCAACACATGGCTTGTGGCACCAGCCTAAGGCAAAAAAGTAGCGGCAATTGAAGAAAGATTTAACGTTTTTCATCATGATCAATTAAGCCGACAGACGTCCACTGCTGGACATAGGCCTCCCCCATAAATATCCACCCCGCCTGGTTTTAAGTGACCCTCATCCAGTGTATTCCCACTGCTTGCACCAGGTCGTCTCCGACCACCATGTTTACATTTTCTTGTTTTACTATTTTGTTGTTGTTTTATATTAACTTACACTACCATTCATATAACTTTCGAATATTATTTGGTTAGTTGAACATAAGTTTCTATTTTTGTTAATTTTTTTTTCGGGTAATAAAAGGTGTGAGATTATGATACGTACTTAATTATAAAAAAAAACATTTATTTTTATTTTTACTAAATTAAAACTAATTATGAAGTTATAAATGGATAGGATAGTTAATTATAAAGTTAAATGAAGTGCGACAATAAACTAGCATTTTTTTTTTATCATGAATATTATCGGAAATACCGTGAAAATTGTTTAACTCTTGATATTATGTTTCATGGTCGGATTCCGACCACTATGGCGGCTTACGGCGGCCTTTCTTAAAAAATTGTGAACAAAATGTTGCATGTCTTATAATAATTTTGTTCTAAGAACTAAAATGAACTATGCTGTATTCTATACACAACACATTATGTCGCTTCCTTTTTCGATTGATTAATTATAATAGGTTAACTAAGTTCACTGTTTAAACTAATCATCCATACAAAACACTATTGATAATTCCTACTGCTTCCATTCCACTGTATTTTGCATGTGTTGTTTTGAAGTTTTATTAACTTAAAAATATACAAAGTTGACTGTTTTATCGGTATAACTACATTGTTGTATGAAATAAAACTTAACGAAATAAAGATTAATTCCGGTTACCATCACGCATAGCGACTGTCCAGCGGCTACATTGTAGCTTCCTATAAAGTTTATTGTTAAACTGTGAGTGCAGTGCATATAGGTAGATTTGTCGAACACGATGAAGTAAGTATAAATAATAATATAAGCTTTGAATTATCGAATAAAATTATCATGTTTTGATTTAAAATAATCGAATTTATTAATAATAATAACACATCACACTCAGAGCCCATAACTAACCCAAACTTAACACACACAGAGACGAACAGGACACCCAGACCGGAACAAACATCGATATTCATCATATCAATATTCACCCCGCTCGGGAATCGAACCCAGTACAGGTACAGGTGCACACGCACCTGACCGACTTAGTCTACATCACTGCCAACTGAGCTACGGAGCAGTCAAGTAAGTAAAACAAAGCCGTATATAATCAGTACGTAATCACCAAAAGTACGTAAAAAACTAATCAGTTGGTTTTAAAGAAAATTGTTGTTAAATTACATTATTTTTTTCTCTAAAAATCGAATAAAATTTTAATCAGAAATTAAAAACAAAATTGTTACATTTTATTTTTATTTTAGGAGGACTTTTTCGTGATAAAAACTTTAATGTGTTAGTAACTATTTTTTTTTTAATATAATGTGTAGCTCTGTTGTTTATTCTTTGAACAACTACCATCGTCCTAACTCTAATTAGTACTGACACACGAGAGCATATATTATGCTCGCTAAACTGACTTCCATTTAACTTTACTTTGTTCAGTACATTGTATTAAACTCTTGTTTTCAGCACCGTTTATTAAAATACTAAACAAAAACAAGCTTGATCTTGAAAAAATATGTCTTTCTCCATGTATTCCAATTTAAAGTAAAGTGATTTGAATTTTCAATGGCACATAGCTTTTGTTTGATCACTCTAGGTCTATCCAGCCGATCTGCTAACAACAAAGAACAAAATAACGTCACTACCTCTGGCAGTCGTGTTTGAGTGTTTTATAAAAGCTTTAGCTATTTCCCTATACAAAGTCCCCTGCGTTTTGAACTCGCGTTCTAACGTAGCGCGCGGGACGCGATGAATGCAAAGCGTCCCCAGTGCATGATGCGTCGCGATTTATTTCGCGACAGTGTTGCAGCAAGTTCGGCGGAGTATTATTGAATGTACGGAAAGAATACGGTATAAGGTGATAGATGATTCTAACTTCAAATAGTAAAATCACGAATCACAACCCAACTATAAATTTATTTATATAGAAACTAGTCGACCCGGCGAACTTCGCACCGCTTAACCTAACCTAACTCATGCTATGTTGCTCATGTATTATACTTATAAACCTTCCTTTTGAATCACTCTATCTATTAAAAAAACCGCATCAAAATCCGTTGCATAGTTTAAAATATTTAAGCATACATAGGGACAAACCCGGGAAGCGACTTCATTTTATACTATGTATTGATATTGATACCTGAAATACCTACGTAGTAAATATCTTTTCGAATTCGAATTGTGAACAAAAGGAAAATAAATGTGGTGAAATTAAGTGTGTTCATTAATTTCTTACATCTGTGTTCTTTTGCTATACTAATTGCGAAATTGAAGCAATTAGATATTGAAGCAATACCGAGAGTATAATGAAATTACGCTGAAGAAATTATGTTGGTAGGAAATATGTTTATGATAACATATTATTCTTTTTCGCAAGGGTAATTATAAGTAGACAACGTAGTCGTAAAACCATTCCAAATAGTGAGTAGTCTAAAACCAAGGCTTTTATCACTATACAAATTTGTTATTTAATCACCTAAAATATATAATTATATAAAAATGAATCGTGGTTCGTTAGTCTCGATAAAACTCGAGAACGGCTGGGCAAATTTTAAAAAGTTTGGTTTAAAAGATGATAAAATAAGGAAAATTTAAGGTGAACTTAGTAAAAATAACCATTTAATTTAGTTTCCCTGTGTTGTTTACGTATTTTGATGGAGATAATTCGTTCTTAAATATTGACTTTCTATGTTGTTACTTTTTTATTCGACCACTCTGGGCAGGCAAAAGAACATAGTCAATACAGCCAAGTCTTCAGTAGTTTAATCGTCGTGTAAACTTATTCTAAGGCATTGCGAAGTTTGCCTGGTCAGCTAGTAGTAAATAAAACTTAATTCCAGGACATTTTTAAACAATCGAATTCCTAAACACCTGCAACATGCCAGAGTGGTCGTTAGATGGCAACGCGTCTGAAATGTTTCACGGATTCAGCAGTTTGATAAATACGTTTTTAAATTAAGAAATATTCTGCATTCTATGCTCGAAACGGGTATGCATCGTTTTAGTTTTGATGCTTACACGAAAATCTACTTTTGTGATGTATTATCATCCATTTTTGTGACTCAAGGTAAAAGTATTAAATGAGGTTGTATCTTTTCATATACTTTTTTTTTAATTTTTAATAAAGGGTTTATTGATTTATTCAAAGAAAATCTTAAGAACACTATGTTACCTTCGACGAGTTACGTGCATTGAAATTTTACCAATATCCGTTGCAGTAAAGAGTTCCTTGAAGTTCCTGTTTGATCTTTTGCGAAATATTTCATACAATATCTGTATAACAGTGGCTTACTCGTTGTCAATAATGTTCTTTAAGCATGGAACAAAATATAACTTGCTGACCAAGGCTACAATATAGAGTACCCTCATATAAAGTACTAGTAGTAAGGTTTCCCTGCGGTTTCACCCGCGCAGATTTCTTATAAACATACAAATCCCATATTTTCTTGTGCCCATGGGAATTTCGCGAAATTATTACCCTACATACCTCAAGGAACCCAAATGCAAAATTTCAGCCCGCTACGCCCAGTAGTTTCGGCTCTGCATTGTTTGTCAGTCAGTGAGTCAGTAACGGAAGAGTTTTTTATATATTGATTGTCATTTCAAAACATACTTGTGCCCGAGAATATGTACAACTCATGGATACTGCTCTTAGTCCTGATTCTGCGTAATTGGTGCTCCAGCGGAACGATCGCTTACAAATTGCTTCTCTCCGATTCTGTTTTGCTACCGGCTTTGATAATTGTTATTGAAACAGGACTCTCTTTTCTAATAGATTAATTTACTTACAATTTGTAGTTGCTCCTAAACTAAATATTGTTGCTCCTATTTTTATGATCTTAGTATGTTGGAATATATTTATCGCTTTATTTTGAAAGTAACAACATCAGATACGATCTGAAAATTTCGTATTTTATTTCAAATAAAACTAGGTACCTATAGGTAAATAAGTTACCTATTTAGTTGCTTGCAAAATATAATTATTTGGATTTTTATTTCCTGTGAAGAATTTAAAGTACCTACATACCAACATTACATAAGTACTGTATGCATATTACTTTATCGTAATTAATCGCGAATCTTATGATGCCAATTTTATTCTTACTTTGCTAACTACTATCAGTTTCATCTGCCCTTTACATCCAGTAAATATAATAACCGGTATAAATTAAAGTTCAATATAGAATAAAAAAGTTAAATTTGCTCCAAACCACTACCTACTAGGCTGCTTAACATCAAAGGGCATAGCTAATTTAAATATTTATGCATAAACATCATAATATGGCATGAGGTCAGGCCCAGTCGGTAGGCATTAAGAGCTTTCGCCCTGTCCGTCCATCGAGCAGGCGCCTGAATATTGTAACAGTCTACATTCAATTTAAACACTGAATTATGAATAGGGCGTCAGAGAATGACTATATTTAATAAAGCCTAAAATATTATTTATTGTTTGCCTTTTTAATATTTGATACTGTTTTTTTTAATAAAGAAAACACAGATTTTAAAATATGAGATGCATACAATTTGTATAATAGCAAATTGCCGCGGTGTAACGTTATCCCTATTTTCAGAGCGGATCGCTTAATTGATCGAACTGTGCGGTTTCGCTTATTAATTTATAAAATACGAGCTTTCCCGGCTTACTTCGTTACGCCATAGAATAAAAGATACTACAAAAGACTTGGCTCTATAGACTATGTTCTTTTGCCCGCCCAGAATGGCCGAATAAAAAACAAACAACAACAACAAACCACCTGTCAAAATATGTAAACAACGGAAAAAATATTGCACCCTGGGTTACATTATTTGAGTTTAGGTAAGGATCCCTAATTTTTTTGAAAATCTAATATAGCCTATGACACTCGGGGTTAATGTAGCTTCCTACCAGTGAAAGAATTTTTCAAATCGGTTCAGTATTTCCGGAGCCTATTCGTTACAAAAAAACAAACAAACAAACAAATCTTTCCTCTTTATAATATTGGTATAGATAACGTGTCATGTGAAAAAACATCAGTTAATATTGTGAATAGTATTAGGTATAATAATATATGGTTGAGCTTTATTATTTAATGCAGAACCTAAGATTAGGTAGGTGGGTATAAGAATTTCTCAATCATATTCTGATCTTGAAAAGTGCACTATAACAAAGATTCACATGTCAGGATCTAGACAGAAGTTGATATTTAAAGGTTAAGTTAATATCTTCGGTAAAAAGAAAGGTATGAATCTACTAACTAAAGGCATTTATGAATAAAACTTACTCAATAAAGAGGTAAAAATTAACGTAAGATATACTTCCAACATTTTGGGTTATATTATATTAGAGGGATATCCATTAAACATTAATATTTTTAAAAACGCAATCAAATTAATCTTACCTGTACAATTTATCCGATTTTTCGAAAATTATAATATTGTAAGCAACATAATATTAAATTAATATGATGACCAGAATAACTATAATGGCACGAGCTTGGTCCTCAAACCTGTGCAACAGAAATGACAGACTAGTTTAAATGCTTTATGAAAAGGTTTTACGTGTTCTCAGAAGCAAGCAAGCAATGATAACAACATTAAATGCGGGAATATACTAAATAATTTGTATGAACCTCTGCTGCTGGGGATCAAACTCGTACTTCCCAGAAGAGGGACCCACAACACATTTCTTAGGACCATCATTGGTTCAATAGTCTTATACTCTGCATGGAGATTTACTACGACTAAGTATTCTACTCTATGTGACAATCCCGCGCTCAGTGCAGTTCCAGTTATTATGCTATCCACGTTTACTATAAGTAATATACTCTTCGGAGAAGTATATTATAACGTTTCTAAATGTTGTTGATCTAGCTTTGATACATATAAACAGATTGAACAGAATCGGTAAATTTACAAATATTAATGTTAGTATTGATTTTGTTTTAGATATTACATAAGTATATTATAAATTAAAAAAATATATATTAATTTGAATACTTTTACTGCTATTCTTAAAAGGCACTTCCCTCTTGAAATACAGACTCGAAATTGAGAATGATTTCTTAGGAGGTGTAGAGGTTCACTAAGAAATGGATCGCCATTACATTAGTAAATTAATAGGTTCTTAGGGAAACAGGAATGTTAAATAAACAGAGCGCAGGTAAAACTGAGTTCACAAACTACTTGAATAGTAGTATGTTCTTGAACATAGCTTGGTACCAGATCGAGATACCTATAAATATAAGATTTAATTTTCGTATTAAGTATAGTATTCCCGTTCAAAAGGCTGAAAAAATATGTTTTGTTCAATAATTTAAACATCTACAGCCTCCATAATCTAGCATAATACAGCACTATTCGAAAAAACATCCATGGCGTTACAAATTTTAACCCTTATAAATTGGAAAGACGACCTGGTAAAGGCTGCGAGAATACACTGGATGAGAGTCGCTCAAGACAGGTCGCTGTGACGTTCTGTGGAGAAGCCTATGTCCAGTAGGACGTATTTCGGTTGAAATGATGATTGTTTTTATAACAATCACAATAAGAATGTTATATTTACAGAACAACTCGCTAGTTTTTGCGCTCGCGGGCCCGGCCTAAGTAAACCTACATCAGTTGGTAAACCGCTACAAAGTCTCAACGCTGCGGTCCACGCGACCCGCGGCCTTTCTTGTCGGTCGACGACAAATATTCATATTTAATGCCGCCCCAACTCGGCTTATTTACTTATTAACAAACAGAAGTTCAAAGGACACGTTTTGAATTAAGACATTGTTTGCCGATTCCCATTGAAATTTGATCTGTCATCGGATTTTGTTGAAATTATAATTGGGTCTTTGTAAATTTTAAGGTTTTTATTTTTATTTTATTTATTTGTATATACCTTGTATTAATAATAAAAGGAAACATTAGAAGAATATAACAACAAAGGGTCAATAAAAAAATGTTGCAAGGAAAGAACGTGTAACATTAGAAGGCAAACCGTAAACCACTTAAAAATTACCACTCGCCGAGAGGTGACAAATACAATAATCTCCAGGCTCGTGGCGGTGGAGGTAATATTGCTATTCCGTTTGTGAGCACGAGTTATGTAGTACACAGTGAAAACATTCGCCCACCACTCTGAACCCCAGCTCCAGGTATTACGTTAAATAATTAATGCTGCTAATAATAAATTCTGTTTTTAATTTCATCCTGCGTCTGACGGCAAAGACCGTTGTTGTCCGACTGTGTCGACCTGGCGCGAGGGACGAGTCAGTTATTTATGAAATGACATTTTCTTTTGTCTAGCTAGGTATTGTTGATGTAATAAATATTTTTGAAATTATCTCATGGAGTAGAAAAAAGCCTAAGCTATAGGGTACTATTAGATATTCTGTGCTATGGGTTATTCCAATACGGTGCCGCCATTTAGCGGCCGCTATCTAGCGATGAATACACGTTAGTATAACGATGTCTATATAAATACCACCGCCTCTTTTTAAAAGACAACGAAGCGGCGGCAGTTTTTATAATATGAAAATTGTCTACCAACGTCATTCACTGCTAGATGACGGCCGCTATATGATGTCACCGACTTTGAACGAACCCATACCTTTATCATAAAACATTTGAATAATGTATTAAAATATTACAACATAAAATTTCATAAAGATTAAGTTGTATATAGATACTAAACCCTAATGTATATTCATGTTACAAATAATTAATAACAATATGAAATACCTTATAATAAAACATAAAAAATTAAATAAAAATGTAAATATGCAAAATATATAATACAATAAAACAACGCATTGATTCAAATTTACCTTTAAATTTTATACTTTACGAGCTGTCCCGGCTTACTTCGTTACGCCATAGAATGTAAGATACTACTAAAGACTTGGCTCTATAGACTTCGTTCTTTTGGCTGTACAGAATGGGCAAATAAAAAATAAACAATCACAACAAACCACCTGTCAATATATTATGTAAACCAGAGACAAATAATAATAATAATAATGGTATAACGCTCAGATGTAAACAACGGAAAAAAATTCATCTTCTTGGGTTACATTATTCGTGTTTAAGTAAAGATCCCTAAATTTTTTGAAAATCTAATCTAATATAGCCTCTGTTACTCGGGGATAGTGTAGCTTCCCAACAGTGAAAGATTTTTTCAAATCGGTTCAATATTTCCGGAGCCTATTCGATGCAAACAAACAATCAAATATTTCCTCTTTATTATTGGTACATATAGATTTCAATATTCTGTTTTTATAATCAGATGAAAGTGAGTCCTTTTACCTTTTATCATATTTTATGTCTGTGCCTTTTACCTAAATCCAGCAATTCATCATAAATTAATAAGTTATTCGAAACAGTGTGTGAGTTAAGTAGGACCAAACTAACAAGGAGTTTTCGAGACATGACAGATACTATCTAGGTCCCTTTGTGAATTTATTAAGAAACTTTGCTAAACTTTAGTTAGGTAGTTAAAGTAATGCATGTTATGAATTTGGAGCGTAGTCAGTGGTTCAACAAAACGTTACTTACATCAGAATAAACATAGTTTGTTACTTCTTGCAATATAAAAATATTCTAACTATATAAACATAATCAACATCATTTCAGCCGAAACACGTCCACTGCTGTATAATTGGCATATATCAAATAAAATGACATGATACAGAACAGACTAAAACGGACAAACAAATGCTTTATAGGAAACGAAGTAAGATTTTATAACAAGATCCCAGAAGAGATTTTGATCCTGAATGATAATGAGTTTAAAACTCGTATCAAAAAAGGTTTGATTAAGAAAGCTTATTACAATGTTGATGATTATGAAAACGACAAAGACGCATGGAAGTAGTCTAGCTCTGCACGATATTTTCATTATTTCATGTATGTACTTTAAATCTTATTAATTTATGTTCTTTGTATTGTAAATTGAATTGTAATGTCACATATATAAGAACAAAAAAAAAAAAAAAAGAGAGAAAAATTGTAAAGTAGAGTTTGTTACCCCTTTCTTCTCCACGCTGTAAAATCATTGCGAAAGGGAGTAGAATCATTTGATAGAGGAGGGCTCGTTTGGGGGCGTCTCCAGGCGACCATTGTCGTAAGGCAAGGCAAACATTGTTTGCCTGAGCCAATTAGTGGGCACCCTGAACTACCTCGCCTCTATCAGTATAGGATACTTTACGAAATAAGGTATCAATATTAATTAGATTAGTCTAATTGACTTTCAATAAGCGATATCTTGTATCCTGTATTGAATAAATCATTTTTTACTTTTACTTTACTTTAATGTCTATTATATGAAAACTAGCCAAAAGCGTTTTTTGAGGATTGACAAAAACATAGAAATTCGTTTTTCTATTATGATCTTAAAACAAATTAACAAGTACTGGAACCTTTGAAACGGGGACTAAAAAACTCTACAGAACCGAATGGAGGGAGATAATTATATACCTATGTAAAATAAAAGCTGCATATAATTTTCAGTCGGTTTTATTTGTAAGCCCATTTTTTCTCAAATCAAAATCAAGTCAGAAGAAAAGTGAATACTTTATGTGCGCTGGAAAATTGTTTATAAAAGGTTATTGCGGACGAACAAAAGAGTTTAGTGGGAAAATAAACGGGCTTTTAAAATCATCCCAGTGACTATGGATTTATATAACATTTATTTAAATTATCCACTTTTGTTTTAACTTACTATGCTTTTATTTTTTTAAGAATACATTTAAAACACTCAATACCTAGGTATATATTTAATTACAATTAAATACCTACATTTTTATGATGATATATTTTTTTATAGCTGTACAGCTAAGTTCTCTAATGCATTCTAAATGAACAAAATGAACTTTTTATCGCTATACACTCCCTTTCGTGACATTTAATGTCCCTATAATTACTATCCTGTCTAATCGATCGTGCTCATCGAAGATAAATTATACAAGTTGTACAGCACTAGCGGGAGTCAACAGTCGTAAGTGCAGACTGCATTATAATAACAATAAAAAAACTGCAGTTATTCAGAAAAAATGTGCATTACAACTCACAGTTGCCATATAAGGCAGTCGGCGAAGCGTAAATGCCATGGTCGCCGAACGTGACGGTGCAGCAGTGTGATCGAGCGCGCAAGAGTTTTTGTCGCAATTTATGCCTTATTAAAACAATTTATTCAGTTCGGTTCTTGGATAGCTTGCTATATGCTCGCGCGCATGTAGTAGTTATTATTGTTTTCTTAAAGCATCCGTCCGTTGGTTTTGAATTGCTGGACGATGAGAGCTACATCATTGCAGATTGAAATCTATCGATATGCAACGTTTCTGTTCCCGTTGACATACTTTTTTTTTCTCTTACACACTTACAACGTTCATTTAATTTAGAGATTTGCTTTAAAATAACAATCACAGAATACGCAATTGTAGTTACGTACAAATACTGTAAGGCATCGTTAAGGCAAAAAAAAAAATCCTGAAAAATTATTACGTATTAGTGAAAGTACAGAGGCACTTATATAAATAGATATTTATACAGTCACGAACAATTAAATTTTAAAACTATCGTACTGATCGCTCATTGAAAAAGAAGAAACAATCCTTTGACCAATAAATATAATTCGTTGATTTCTTACTCGGATTTAAAGAATCTGTTTGACAACATTCACCTGCCTGACACAAATTTCAGTGCTAAGGTCACATATGACACGTGTTGTTGTGTGTTATGTAACCATGTGAGTGTAGACGGCGTGGCGGCGTGTGCGCAGGGTCGTCGACCGGGGCCCGCGAGGCTGCCGCGCCGCCGCGCCGCCGCGCCGCCGCCGCCCGCCCCGCAGCCTCTGCGCGCTAAACTTGAACTTGGTGTTCTTCTTTGAATGGCACGAACGTAGAGCGAGATTGCGGAATAACAAACACGAGATCGTGAGCTCTGCCATTGTGGTAGATTATATCAGTTTGCTAATATTATTTTGAATATAATCGCGAAAATATTTTGATAGTATTAGGGTCGTAGCACATAAACACCCGTAATTGTGCTGATATCTTTACGTAAGTACAGAATCTCTTTGTAAAAAGTTTATAAAATATAATTTCTATAATGTAAGTGGCCCGTCGTCTGCGATACTAGCGCCAACTTGAAAAAAAATATATTCTAAACCCTTCGGGTAATGAAAGGCGTGAGATTATGTTTTATGTTATGTTATGTTTTAAACCATGACAAAAATCAAAAATATGTATCAATGATGCACTAGATGGTGATGCTTTGAATTATGTGAGGCACTGTTGTGTAGCTTTCAGGATCAAGAACTAGGAAAAATCGGTTTGTTGCTAAAAGTGGCCAGCCACTTTTTCTAACTATAATAAAGCTCTACTATGTAAGTACCTCTTGCATTAATATGATGTCGTCGACCGAAGGAAAATCAGGCTGTTAAATAAATAGTAAGCGAAGGAAAAAGGTGCTTAATCTCAGCTCAGCGCCTACAATGAGCTTATTTCGAATGTGGTTCCTTCACCGTCCCCTAATGATGTAGGCCGGACCTTGGAGAAGATCAATGCGGATTCACGGATATTTCGAAAGCTCAAAAAATGCGAACTTCCCATTTTACGTAAGAACGTTTCATTTGTTCCGTGTAGTAGGGTCGATGTTTGGTTTTAATTGGGCTTTCGTATTTCTAAGAGATTTTCTTTTATTAAAATATAATGTAGAGCCATATTATTCCAATTTCATTTTTCGCTTAAATTTCGGAATGAATTATGAAGAGTTATTATTCTACAGAAAATTGTTTGATTGTATTCCTATCAACTGAAAGTTTATAATAATTTACAAATTCCTAAATACAAAAAGTAAAGTGCCCTTGTGCCCTTTTACCTTTTTATGACAACATTATACCTATTCGTAACCAGATGAATAAGGGTCCATAGCGCCTGTTTGTTTAGTGTAGGGCTCCATGGGATGATGGTGATGTACGGAGCTGGGAGATACGGCGCGGTGCGGCGCGGCGCGGTGGCGAGGAGGCTGAGCGCTCCGCGGCGCAGGCGCCCAGGTGGGACAGGTGAGCCCGCCCCCGACGCCCGTTCCCGCCGCGCACCTGCCTCCGCTCCGCTCAGTCCATCGCCACACGCCGGCCCGGCGACTCGTGCTCCGCACACACCGTCACTCTCTCCGTACTCTCGCGAGCCTTGTGCGCCGACATCTCTCACTTTCTCCGGTATAGTTTCCCGCCTTCTAGCGGCATCCTAACCTCTCCATCTAACTCGAACGTGAGTTTCGAAACTTTTCGCTTCTTAAAAAAAGTTTTACCATTTCCCTCGTCGGCCATCCTTTGGTCAGTTCGTAAGTTGAAGTACAGGACATTAAAGACTTTACCGGTGATTCGGCGGCGCGTACTGCCGTCGAGAGTAAGGAGGTAGGCCGCGAATGCGGTCTTGAGAGGGTAGTGCGAGGCCTCGCCGAGGCCGCCGGCACGCTGTTCCCATCGCAGCTCGGGTGCGTGTCCTACGTGACGCCGTGCGCGTGCTGCCCGCCGCTGTTCCTGCAGCCGGCGCCGCGTCCGCAACCACTCCACTTGCCGCTGCCTCTCCCGCTACCTCTCGCTCTCCCAATCCAATCAGCCCTAGAACCTCACCTTGCTAAACACCAGCGCCTGCTGCTCTCTAATATGGTAAGTACTGCCGCCGGTTCCTATCTGTACCCTCCGAGAGCACTCGACCGTAGATAAGTTTCCACGAGCAGAGAGCACAACGCCGTCGAAGTTGTGAACAAACGAGGATCAGATAACAAGTCTTGCGGGTCGCCGACTACTGTATCGCGATGGAACTCCCTCAGAGTTCTCCGATTCTATCGTTTTGGATCACTCCATATACAAGCCAAATAAATAAACTTTGAAATTCGTATTTAATCAAGAGTTTGGCCAGAGTTTAATGATTCTATTGGGAAAACTTCTACCCTAATTATGTTCATGGCTAAGTATTTTAAAAATGCTGTCTTTAAAACTTTGTTTTCAGATAGATTGTCAAGTTTAAATTGGATATAATATTTACCTACTTACATAATGGGTAAAAACTTCCTACAAAGTACACTTTAAAATTAATTTTGAACTTTACGAACTTTTTTACAAACTTCTATTTTTAGTTATTAGCCTGGTCGTTATCAAGTATCTTACGTGGATATTTTAGTAATTTGTATAAACATAGTTTTTTTTATATCAGCACTCAGCGCTAAACCTTACTGCAATTACCCTTTAAAACCCTATTTAAAAGCTGTCAGCTGAAAATGATTATTATTGATTACTGAAGCTGAAACCATTATCCACACCCCAAGCTAACGAAAGTAAAGTATAACTCTGACGATATAAGTTTGATTTAAATGAAAGTTGCATTAAACTTTTCTCGTTAAGACTACTCGGAAAAGTATATGTGTTATTTTGAGCGTCGTTCTTTTTATAAAACTCGTAAATTACATAGTACTCCAAAAATAAAATATTTTTTATAGTTTCATAAATACAAATTCGATGAGGTATTTGATACGCAACGCAATAGCTTCAGACACTACACAAATATTAGTCTGGCGCCTTAAATAACGGTGCGGACCAACGTTCTGCGGAACCAGGCCCATTACTATGTTAAACTTCTCCGATGAAGCCTAGGTGGTTTTATTAACGGTATAGGTTCTGTCTGTTGAACCACTAACTACTAAGATCTTGTCTAGAATCAATATATATAAAACTCTTCCGTTACTGACTGACTGACTGACTGACTGACTGACTGACTGACTGACTGACAGACAACGCAGAGCCGAAACTACTGGGCGTAGCGGGCTGAAATTTTGCATGTAGGTTCCTTAGGGAGTGTAGGTGAGCACTAAGAAGGGATTTCCCGAAATTTTCACGGGAACGGGAAAAAACGGGAATTTTGTGTTTATGAGAAATCTGCGCGGGAAAAACCGCGGGGCAGCCTCTAGTAACAATATATAATTATATTTTTTTACATAATAAATCGACCCGGAATCGATTGTACCGCCTAACCTATTACTATGTTTGCTCATGTATTTTACTTAAAAACCTTCCTCTTTAATCTCTCTATTTAAAAAAACACATCAAAATCGCACGTTTAGTTTTAAATATTTAAGCATAGGGACAGACGCGGTAAGCGACTTTGTTTTATACTATGTATTGATTGATGATAATGATATTGATTGACATTTATAATAAATTCCTACTAAGATTTTTACAAAAAAAATAATACTTTCATACAAATTTTCGTTGAAGAAACATAATTTTAAGATTTGTTACTCAATTCATTTTTGGTCTAGGTATGTGATTCAACGATGTATAAATATATAAAAATTTCAAAAACCAATCTAATATTATACCAAAGCAGCATATTTTATTACTTTTCACAGAATAAACTGCTTCGTAAGTAACTGCAAACTATTTAAGTAAGCCAATACTTGTTATCAGTGGTGATGTCTAAAGAAAATCTATGATTATCTAAGGAGAATCAGCCGACTCCTTTGACTAAGAAGTTCCAGGTCTGCAGGGCACTCAGCGCCTGCGAAAAAATACGCAAGCGGAAAGCTTTCAAGTCAGGGCCGAGAATGCAAATTTTTTGAGTTTCATTCAATTTCATTATTCAAATTCAAAGGTGGTTAAAAATTTAGGACTTCATAAATTGAGGATTTTCTTAACGCGACTTTGATAATATGTTAAATTTCCCCACTTGCGGCATGCAACATGCTCGAAAGTGGTACGCGATCGTTCGCGCGAAACGGTATGCACAACACAACTGCATCTACCTCTGTATATGAAAGCAATTATTAGCTGCTCTCTAATGAGCGGATTACTCTAGAAGAATAGAATTTGAGACCGGATTGTTTCATGCTACATTTACTTGCATTGCGTGTTGGTAGAGGACTGAATATTTTTTATATATTAAAACCTCAATTAAAACTAATATATCTCGGAATGAACAGGGTGGTCAGTAAGGTTTACCAATTAATTATAAAAGCTGATTTCTTGTAAACGTTGCAGTAGCTGCAACGTCCACTCGTTGACTTCGACAGTTCGTGCCCGATTTCCGGCAGGGCGAACTTTTTGTTATGACTATCGATATTGTTTTCAGGTTTAGAAGTTGATGGTGTTTCACATAAGGTAGCTATTTTTAGTTTGATCGTGGTATTAAAAATATGAAATGATAAGCTAAATAATATACTATTATCGGCAAAAAAAAGTAGCTTCCATTAAACTAATATAATCTTAATGAATATAAAAATAAGACCTTTACTAACACTAAGTGTCCCTATCTATCTAATTTCTACTACTACTTCTACTATATATATAAAAAAAAAACGTGGTTCGTTAGTCTCACTAAAACTCGAGAACTGCTGGGCCGATTTAGTTGATTTTGGTTTTGAAATGTTCGTAGTAGTAAAGGGAAGGTTAAAAATTGAGAAAATTAGGGAAAGATTATATTAGGGAAAATTAATAACTTCCTCTCAAAAAATTTACAGGAAGTTATTAAAAACAACGATTTAATTTTGCCTTTTAAAATTGTACGGCTCAATACAAAGTTCGCCGGTACAGAGCTGGTGAAATATAAAAATAGAGCAAGAAAGTAAAGCAAGTTTAGCTATGAACTATAAAATCACAATATCGCTGTAGGCGCGCCAGGCGAGGCAGCTAGTTTTTACTCGTTTTTAGCAACCGAAGCGTGCCGCTGCGTTTCTACCTCTCATTACAACAAGCACTCTTGAAGAGTCTTCTCATATGTATCTCCGAGCTGAAACCGACTTTTCTCTACGGATTTAATTGGATAAATACCGAATATAAAGCTTTTACACGAATTATGAAGATTCAAATACAATGTTTAAATTTATGGAGAAAGAAGACATGTATTTACAACAGCAACATTCTTGACACACATATATAATACATTACATATCAGGTGTACATTAAAAAAATGTTATCAGTTATTTAATCACATTTTTATAACCAAAATTAGACTTGTAAAGTTAGTTTTACTAAATAATATTACTATTTCTATGTGAGGCTTCAGGTATTTACTCATTGCGTATTTGCTATTAAATTGTTACCTAACCTCAGATAATATTGTTTACAATACATCAAAAAAGCATATAAAACTTTACTAAAATAACCCGATATGGTCAATTCAAAACTGTTTTATTGCCATAACATAATAATTATATGGGCAAAAATGTTAAAAGGGTTGTATATTAATAACAATTATCTTTTTGCTGTACATTTATATACATTGCAAACTATTTATAGAATAAAGTATTCCCTAGGGGCTTATAATAATTTGACCTGTTCTTAATGTGTAAAAAGGTCATTGTGCTAGCCGGTTCGCAACCGGAACCTCTACCGACTCACGAGTCAACTCGGAAAACATGTTCACAATTCTATTACTACTTGACTGTAATCCACATATTATAATAAGCTAAGATAATAATTCCAATAAAAATTGCCTAACCAGCTAATTGATTCACACAGAGCAACAATATTATTAGGAAACCAAAGTACAATTATAGCATACGAATTAGCAATTTGTAATTTTAAACAAACAGTAGTGACAGAGTCATGTGAAACAGGTTCCATTACATAGAATTATCAATAGCAGTAAAAACTTTGATCCTATTATAATATTAAATATTAAGCTTTAAGTGTTCGTGTGTATTTATTCTAAAACTTGAAAAGGAAAACAATTAAGACCCAGTTTTAAGATAGTTTACAGAAAATTAAAACAAAACTGTGAATAAACCACCAAGTGGACGCTCGCTACTGCGGGGCACGCGAAGTCAAGCATTTTTGCTAGAGACCTTCTCCGTCTTACGAATTGAAAGCCGGACTGCGTCAGGTCAGGACGAATTTTTCTCCCTAATTACTTAGTGTCGGGGCGATTGTGCAGGGGAAATGCTGCGAAACCGGCACAAAGGACGCCGGGACGTTCATTAATAGGATCTTTCTAACTGCAATTTTGCTGAATAAAACCTCGTTGGAAAATATTAATGTCGAGATAGTCGAAGAATGACTGCGCATTTCATTGGACAACAACGTAAAATACATTCCAATGATTTTTCTATATTGTATTATTAAACTGAAGTCTATCTGTAGCCGGCAATACAGTAAGTTATTAATGTTATCGGATGGAATACTTATTCAAATTAACCGTTCAGAGGATTCTTACGATTTTCAAGAAATTGTTACTACTATTGTAACAAGTCCAATTCATATACATATATTGCAGATAGCATCTTTATTAAAGAACGGATAAATAAATACAAAACCGTTTACTCTTGAAGCAATATTGGTTTACAAGAACCGCAATAACGATGCCGATATCTTGACTGTACACAGCCATCGAAAAAGAACTTCGCTGAACAAAATTTACGAATGGAATGCAATATTTGGTTCATATTTCCTCTAAAAGTGTTGAATACACAGATACACTGTTATTTATTTTAAATTATTTTGATAACAACTAAATAAATTTGCAATGCTAAACGTAGTGAAATTTCAATTGAAATATTTCTGATGGCACCATATAGGTTATCTCCACGAAGCATGAGTGTGCCCTACACAACTTACGTCATCCATGTTCTTAATTGGTGTAATTTAGATCCAGGTAGCCCCAATACTTGAATACCTTGCTATTCTTGAGTTAATCTAGATTATTGTGGATTTTCTAGAGATTAGGACAGTTTGTGATGCAGGACGGAGACGGATACCGATGCAGGCATTAATGCATTCCAGCCTTTACTCAAACTTAAGTATTTTAAGGCTATTGCTCCCAAGTTGCTTCTAGCTCGGTTTGCTGGTAAAATATTAAAGCGTGTGGCTGTGTTTAATAGCTTACCAACAGCCATTTTGTAAACACGAGATTTTATGAGATTAGTTTAGTGGAGTGGCTAATAACAATAGAAGACAAAGTTTGGTGGAACCGATAGTGTGCTGGATGCACTTGCGCAATGGCTAAACGGATTTTATGATTATTTTGAAAACACAACAATTTTTATGAGTAACTCATGTTTAGTTTTCTTCTTGGCTTATCTTTTTTATTTTATAAGGTAAATAGGCAACAAAATGCTGTATTGAATACTGTAAAATACTTATTTTATTAAGTTTAGTATAGGCTAAAAATTACACCTACGTTATTGGTATATTATATTTGTTACGTTTTATCAATTGATGTCAATGTGTGTGATGTGAAGTTACTAATAACTTTATAAAAATATTTTAGTCTGTCACTTAGAACATATTAAAAAACAGTCTTAGATCTTAAAAAATACAATACGAAACTATATTACTTTTTTTCAAATAGATAGTGATTCAAGAGGAAGGCTTATATGTATAGTACAAAGTAGTACTATGCTAGGCGGTATAAAGTTCGCCGGGTCGACTAGTTTCATAATATTTTCTGGCAGAGGCGATCCTAACGTTTAGTTAGACTTGGTTTGTTTTCATTGCGTTATTTTTGTACAAGCGGCGTTCCGCGTTGTGTATTGAATTATGATGGCCGGTGGGCGAAGGTTACCAATATCTATAGCACTACCAGTTTTCATGACTAGGAATATTAAATTTTTGTTTTAGCGATGTACTGATTTTAACATTTAAAAAACAACGTTACCTTTTTAAAATTTTATAAAAACATTTGATAAAATATAGGTATATATCTCTCTTGTATTCCTCAGATCACTTAATTATTTTTTTCATAAGTGCTGCTTACTATTTCATCTTTGAGATAACAAAAAACTTTAAGTTTTTTTTCCTCCTCGTACTCTGCTTGCTCGCAAGCAAACACATTTTATAATAATAAGTACATATTCATAACGTGCGTAAAATAATTATGACTCGTCGATTTTCGGACTGACTGAGAATCAAATGCCCTTGAAGTTTTTGTAAGTTCTATTCATGGGACAGTGAACTTATTGTTGGCTATAATATTCTTAAAATAATTTGATTAATTTATGCTCGCTTGCTTAACTTCTTAATTGATTTGTGATAAAACAGAATTAGATAAAACATTAATACTGCGCAATTTGCTTAAAAAAACTTTAGCAAAATAAATAATCTCCAAAAAATATGAAATGTGTGTAGTTGACTAAAAATACAATTAAAAACAAAACAATTTCTACTTATTCTATACCCTTTAAGCAGAAAAACTACTCCTGAAACTAACTCTCAAAACTTACAACAATCCAGCGGAGAATCAGCTCAGTGAATTTCAATTTCATAGTTGACTTGGTCTTAAACAACAACAGCACACAGGGAATGTTCATCGGCAACCGTTGTAACGTTCATGTTTGTAACTAAAAGTATTCAGACGCATCCACAATACATACCTGGACGAAGCTAACGAAATCAATGCACATCCGCCGACAGTAATAAAAATAGTTCGGGATACGTTTTTGGTGAATTAAAAGAGAAAATAGACAGAGAGTATGAGATCTTTTGGAATGATTTCGCGCACTATATACTTAATAGATTATATAACACGGGTTTAAAGTAATTTATTATGAATGGATTTTATTTAACCAATAATTTAAAAAAACATTCCATCATTATAATACATAATTAGCTAGGTACCTCGGTACCTCGGTACCTAGCGAATTTGTTGACCTAATCAGCAAAGCTTGTTATATTTAAATCCATCCTCTCTCACACTCTACTTCAATAATACATTTTTGTAAATATAAATATAATTAATAGTAACTTAAGTTAAAAAACGTAAACCGCCGCTTTTATTTTATTTTTGTTTAGGGAAAAGTACTTTTTTTTGGTTTTCAAATCAATATAAAAACTGCCACTGAAAAATCATTATTTGTCAGGAAAATTAATAATGTATGGACATTTACAATAGTCAGTCAGCTGTAACAAGAAGTCAATAAAATATCACTTTGTAATTATTATTTTTATTTTTTATTTAGCCAAGTTAATGTCCACTGCTGGGCAAACCGTTATTATGAGAACCGTTAAAAAAATAGTACTCTTTTCGAGCGGGTAGAATGAATTATTACTACTATTATTCATAATTAAAACAGAATAATGATTCGAAAAAATTGTCCTAATGCTAGTAAATTGTCGACACAGCCTTTCAGAGTCCGGTGTAGACTATCTTTTTTAAGATAAGCGCTTAAAAGCTTGGTGAAAGGCTTTCAGCTCAGACCTACCTTGGTTTTATTATAAAACATGGAATTAAATTTGTTGGAAGCGAAAATAGTATGGCAGAAATCGTAGCAAGTAGAAATCAATAGTTTCTGCCTATCAATGGGATACAGGCGAGCCAGTTGTCATACTGTGCCACATTTTAGATATTTGCCTTAGTTTAGAAGATATAAATTTTTTCGCGAATGGCGCTAGCATCGCGGTAAACTGGCTCTTAAGTAGTTTTCGATAATGTTAGTAAAGTAACTTAAAAAAAATGATTTAAATACTCTTACATAACTCGATATGTTCTCGCATATTTGCTGCTTTCGGAATCAAGCCTTGAATCTAAAGGCAACAATATTAGACAAATGAAAAGTTATTTATCTTATCATTTACTCAAATAGACTTCGTTATGATATGTTTCCATTAGGAATTTACCAATACATAGAACCTTAGTAAGTAAGTACTTAAACATATATAATTCTTAAGAAAATCGGAGAATGTTAATTTTAATGAAACATACAATCTTCTTTGAAGAACCAGATAACCTTAATGGATTACAGTGGAGAAGATTCAGTCAAAGGAATCTTGTGTGACGGGCGCCCTTATAAACCAGAAAGGATTTTTATTTCTGCGCGATGTATTCATAGATATTGAACAACAAAAGTTAGACTGATGCGATGGAATTACCTCTTACAAAAATCTATATATATAAAACTCTTCCGTTACTGACTGACTGACTGACTGACTGACTGACTGACT
The DNA here is from genome assembly GCA_951802225.1 of Euspilapteryx auroguttella. Taxonomy (NCBI): domain Eukaryota; kingdom Metazoa; phylum Arthropoda; class Insecta; order Lepidoptera; family Gracillariidae; genus Euspilapteryx; species Euspilapteryx auroguttella. The sequence continues at coordinate 6,307,735 of OX637645.1, forward strand.
GACTGACTGACTGACTGACTGACTGACTGACTGACTGACTGACTGACTGACTGACTGACTGACTGACTGACTGACTGACTGACTGACTGACTGACTGACTGACTGACTGACTGACTGACTGACTGACTGACTGACTGACTGACTGACTGACTGACTGACTGACTGACTGACTGACTGACTGACTGACTGACTGACTGACTGACTGACTGACTGACTGACTGACTGACTGACTGACTGACTGACTGACTGACTGACTGACTGACTGACTGACTGACTGACTGACTGACTGACTGACTGACTGACTGACTGACTGACTGACTGACTGACTGACTGACTGACTGACTGACTGACTGACTGACTGACTGACTGACTGACTGACTGACTGACTGACTGACTGACTGACTGACTGACTGACTGACTGACTGACTGACTGACTGACTGACTGACTGACTGACTGACTGACTGACTGACTGACTGACTGACTGACTGACTGACTGACTGACTGACTGACTGACTGACTGACTGACTGACTGACTGACTGACTGACTGACTGACTGACTGACTGACTGACTGACTGACTGACTGACTGACTGACTGACTGACTGACTGACTGACTGACTGACTGACTGACTGACTGACTGACTGACTGACTGACTGACTGACTGACTGACTGACTGACTGACTGACTGACTGACTGACTGACTGACTGACTGACTGACTGACTGACTGACTGACTGACTGACTGACTGACTGACTGACTGACTGACTGACTGACTGACTGACTGACTGACTGACTGACTGACTGACTGACTGACTGACTGACTGACTGACTGACTGACTGACTGACTGACTGACTGACTGACTGACTGACTGACTGACTGACTGACTGACTGACTGACTGACTGACTGACTGACTGACTGACTGACTGACTGACTGACTGACTGACTGACTGACTGACTGACTGACTGACTGACTGACTGACTGACTGACTGACTGACTGACTGACTGACTGACTGACTGACTGACTGACTGACTGACTGACTGACTGACTGACTGACTGACTGACTGACTGACTGACTGACTGACTGACTGACTGACTGACTGACTGACTGACTGACTGACTGACTGACTGACTGACTGACTGACTGACTGACTGACTGACTGACTGACTGACTGACTGACTGACTGACTGACTGACTGACTGACTGACTGACTGACTGACTGACTGACTGACTGACTGACTGACTGACTGACTGACTGACTGACTGACTGACTGACTGACTGACTGACTGACTGACTGACTGACTGACTGACTGACTGACTGACTGACTGACTGACTGACTGACTGACTGACTGACTGACTGACAGACAACGCAGAGCCGAAACTACTGGGCGTAGCGGGCTGAAATTTTGCATGTAGGTTCCTTAGGGAGTGTAGGTGAGCACTAAGAAGGGATTTACCGAAATTCCCACGGGAACGGGAAAAAACGGGAATTTTGTGTTTATGAGAAATTTGCGCGGGAAAAACCGCGGGGCAGCCTCTAGTAATATAATAAAAAAACAAACACAAATACAAATAGTAATATTTTACTATTTTTTCGTTATCTTTTATGTTATCATTTGGGTTGAAGAAATGGACGGCGGCCTCTGCCCAGCAGTGAGACACTAATTAGGCTACACACAAAAATAGGTAGTAAAAAGAAAATTTATAGGCATTGTCAATGTTAATTTTTATGATATAAAAGTAACAACAAGGTAACAACATAAATAGTCTAAGTCTAAATATTTGCAAGCTCTACTTTACATCTGTACTGACAGGATATTGTATTCTACCAACAAAAAATCCTTAAAGTATCTTATTAGAATAAGACAAGTAACTAAACAATGCATAAAAGGTAAATCATTTATTGAACAAAACACATTTTAAATAAACATACAATAAACAATATCGATCTGCACAAGCTTCGTCAATAAAATGATATACTTATTACATTACTTGTCCGACTAGTAGTTCCGACCTACATCAACGTTGACTGTGCCCTGCTCTTCCATGGTCAGGGCTCTATGACGCCGACAACGGAGGTGAGCGGGTACTGGAGGCGAACAGAGTACATAGGTTCAGCGCCGTGCACTTGCATTGGTCAGGAAGCTTGGAGGAATGCAGTCAGGCAGGCGCGTTTGTTTCTGCCGCGCGCGGGGTGAAGGGAGCCGGGGGGAAAGAGCAATGCACTGCGCGGGCGCAACACCATCCCATGCTCGACTCCATTCAGTTTATGTCGGTCTGATGCTGTATTTATGTACAATGCTGTTTAGAATACCGTGGTTATAGATAGGTATCTTTCCAAATAGAGAAAACCATTGATTTATCAATAAAGTTCAATGTTCTTACAATAATTTAACTAAAATCGGATAAAAAAAGCAAATATCTTGAGACACGTTAAACCCTCATAAATATTGATTCGGTTTTATGCAACGCGCCCAAATAGTTAAGCCGAAAGGTCAACACAGCAACCCTAACGCTAAGTGGCATTTCATCTTTGTTCCAGTAACACATGAGATCGCGAAAATCGTCTCTGAACAAATAGAAAAGCTTTTAGAAACGAGGGTCCTTGGGCCTGCGGGCTCCAGGTGGCGGGGCTTGGGTGTCACGATTTCACTGATTTGAATATTGACTTTTGGACTTTTCACTCTTCAGGTAGTTTAGCTAACACTCGAAGACGTTTCTTTTCCCGTAAAACGCTGTAAGATTTTCGTAAAACAGTCTAGAGTTAGGGATGTGCGTCATTCTGTGAATATTATAGCAAAAATATTATCCTGTTTCCATTTTTATCAGTTTTTTTTAACAAACAATTATAAGCTTCTTCCAATTAGGTACTTTTTATTTGAGACAGTGGATTTAACGTGCTTTACTTTTAATATTATTAAATTTTTTAAAGTAATAAAATTTACATAACTTCAAATGTTGCATCAATTCGACGTTTTGAAACGACATGATACAATGCAATATGCAAACGGCACACTAATGTTGATCGTTGACAATTTTATGGCATGACAATATAAACCGCAACATCCCAAAAGGGTATCCGGTATCCTAAAAATTACTGTTTTGCGGTAAATGTGCTGGAAGTTTTTAATCCTTTAGAATTTAGATATTTGTATTTACAAATTGACTACGCTAGTAACTACGCTATTCAACTATAGGATTATTATTTTTTTACCTATATTTGTATTTCCATCTACAATCTACATACGGTTCCAAATGTGCAAGGAGGTGGCCGGGAAGAAATTTCTTTTAGCGATATTGCATGCAAATGTTTCTTTATCTTCCAAATCCCACATTTTTATGGACTTTTTAAATTACTGAATTGCTATTAAATATATTGCATTGGTTAAAGTTTATTTCCATAGTAAACATAAAGATTAAAACCGAATCAAATTCAAACATTGACATATTATTTGTAAGAGAGTATTATAATTGGTAGATAACTTAATTTATGCGAGAACTTGACAAGTTCTAAAACTTAAATGTAGGGTGGATTGGGTACTGAATGTTGTATCGTTTGCTTGTTCAAAATTATAAACTTTGACGAAGAATTTGATGGCAAGTAACACCCCGTGATCATTGTTTACATCCCATGTATTGCCAACTGCTATCTCCTAACTCGCCGGCAGCCGGCCGGTCCCAGGTGTAGGGACGACCGGGACAAGTTTCGCTAATGTAAGGCTTAAAATGACAATGTTGCGATGCGACTAACACCCATTTCCTGTTTATGGTTTACATGTTTAGAGCGAAAATCGTTACTCAGTTTAACTTGTATAACATATTATATTAATATGGATTTGTTGGGATAATTCTACCCCATATAAATGTGCATTTTTGCATTAAAAAAAATTTACATTCGTTTTTTTTTAATGATTTTAGCTGTAATTTAAACTAATTTAAGAATCTGTAATTAATTGATTAATTTATTTAATTGTATTATAAGTTCATAATTAAAAGCTAGTCAAGTGAAACACCTTGATTCCCGTTAACACACGTAGACCTAAAGCCTATAAATCGTTCATTCCACCGGAGATTTATTTCGTTTCCACCGATTTTCCGTTAATCCGTCGAGCACACGCTTCTGGGAATGTTTCGACCGCACTAGGTGTAAATTACACCCACTTGCCGTAGGTATTTGGAAAGCACTGTTTGAATAGGGACTCTCTAAATTTGCACCCCTGGGGTAATAGGGAAAGTTCGTCCGCATTATGTAATCGAACCGACTTCTGTAGTACTAAGTAAGTTTTATCTGTTAACTTTGGTCTCTTACGATGTGCAGGAAAAGATATCCCCAATCGAAATCGTCGCGAAAACATAGTGTGGCTTAAGAGATTTGTTCCTACTTTAAGGATTAGGGAGACCTAAAGGATTTGAAGGCACTTATTTTTCCAATCTCGGAAGCGTGTTTGAAACAGAAAAGATTGATTAGAACGTTGTGACATTGTTTTTTTTTTGTATTGAGTTAATAAATATACATTTTTAACAAATTAAGTAATAAATAGTCAATAGTAATAGTGGAATAAACACATTAAAATATAATGAAGATTTACGTGAGACAATAGGAGATAATGAGAGGTAAAACAATACCTTGGGCAGTAAATAAATGGTTTGAAAATAAATAATCGTACCTAACGCAAGTCATATCATATCGGCGTTAAAAAAAACTACCCTTTTTGTTATTCGATAAGTCACGAAATGTACTTTTTACTCAAACATATAAAAAATATATATAATTGCTTCCTGTGAAATGGATATCAAAATAAAAATACATTTGGAATGAAAGTGCAGCCCGAAATCGGACGCATTAATTGTAACAGGTGCCGATTACTGTTGCAGCTATGGTAGAGTTTATTGGTTGTCCAGTTGCCATAAAATAATAGTTGATAAAAACTTATATGTAGGTATTTATGAATTATAAATGTCAGGTTGTTTTACTCCACATAAACTTCATGTACGTTATTTTTACTCACTTCACTTCCATTTTCACTTTTTTAAATTTACATAAAAACTTTTTTTACCAAGCTTCACAAACAACACGTCAAATTTCAATGATTTTAAATAATAATTTAGTACAAATTAATATATTTATTGAATTGTTATCGTTTTATCGTATTACCACCGAACAGTGTCTGATAAACTGTGGCGATATGTGCGGCATGATATATTGATTTTCACAACCACTTTTTTGTTGGACCACATTTTGGTATCGTTCGTACTTTAGCTACCGTTGACGAATGTGCACAATGTTTGTTGGACGCTGAAGTTATCAATATTGAACGATTGTTTTTGTTGGTATTGATGTTGATTTATTAATAATCACTCGACTTGTGACAACAGCAACAGACCGATCCATTAAATTGATAGTAATTTTTGTTTAAATGATGTGTTAATGTCACTTAGGTTACCAGTTTTTTTTAAAGTATTTATGAGTACCATATGTTTCGGGCACCCTAGAACGGTAATGCCGTCGCGCAGCTATTTAAATCATCTGTCATAGATGCGGAGGCCTATTATTATTATTATATTTCGGGTACCCTAGACACAGGTTCTTCCTAGTTAGGGGATCTAAGTGTGATGTGTGAAAAAAAAAACTGAGAAGAAATAAAAAAAGTATTTGCTTTTAAAAAAAAATGTAGTCTTCCGCTCTTATTCTCCGATATTAAAATATTTACCAAAGGTTATAAACAAAATGATTCATTAAATTTGCTTTCTTTGGCGTCTTCAAGACATCTCAATGTTCCATAGCAAACATATTAATTAACTCATTAAATAAATAAACTGAAGTCCAAAACAGTAGGTCGATTTGGAACCGAGCCGCACGTTCAGCCTTATCACTACTCGCCAATTCGTTTGCTTAGGATTCAGATACTGAGATTGCCTACCTCACGGCAAAGGGTTTAAAGTCAAACCTTAATTGCTTGTTAAAATGTGTAATTTATACGATCTGGATTTAGAGCTCCTGTGTCATCGGATATTTCGTTATTCTATTAACTGTACCTATCGTGTTTCGGAAGCTACCGGTAAACATGAATGAGATGTTTACATAATATGTGCTTTCAAGTTGTTTAGAATTAAAAGTATTTAAGGATATTTTATATATGGTTTTGTTTGTGGCAGCGTAGAATACAAATGTAAAATGTACGAGTGTAATATATAAAATGCACATAAAAATATAAAATGCATAGTTAATTATTATTTTTTCGTGAGGCGTAAAATAATCCAGGTCGGTTATAATGAACTCGAAAATAGTAAAGGAAATTTGTAAAGCTTAATATCAAAGGGTAGCTAGGCATTTACAATACAAAATCAACTTTAGTGAAATGCTTGACATTCCTGCTGTGTAAGCAAAATAAAAAAGCTTTTGTAACAATGTTAAAAGAGAAATAAAATCCGAATCAAAGTGTTTGTGAATAAAATACTAAAACTAGAACTAGTCTCGGAGTCCCAATGTACTGAAATGACAAATCCAGTAGATATATATAAACAAAACACAGTGTTTTTTACGAGGACATCGCAACACCTGCCCGTAATAACACGTTGCAGTGACAGAGTATTATGTTCTAAACAATTTATAGAGATCCTTATTTTGTGTATTTGCTTTCAAATATACAATATAACTGGAATTTGAAGCGAGATTTACATTCTGCTACATTTGAACTACCTATGTATCATAATGTAAACGTAGCGTTTTCTTTGTCTATGTTATAAGTAATCGTTTACTCCTTGGCCACTGATGAACCTAGGCCTTGGATTTGAATTGCATGATTTTACCTATGTTGTGTGTTCAAAATAAACCGCAAAATATTTAAAAGTGCAAAATTTATTTATGGTTAGGGATACACTGTTTTTATTTTATAAGGGTTGTTAGAGCGGAAATAGAGAGATATATTTTTTGTTGTTGGGCAGAGTTCGTCACTGACAAATCACAATTATTAAGTGTCACGACTCGGACTAGCGAGTCCGAGCGGAAGCATAGCGATGCTTCCAATTAAGTTGAGCGTGTAACCATTAATTGGTACAATCATTTGCACAAGTTTACTCAGCTTGGCGGTAGCGGCAGGTATACTGCAGATAAAACGAAATTAGGAAAACAACCTAAAAGCTTTTTCATTGACACCATGTACCTACGGTGAAGCACCACACATTGTGACCATCACTTAATTTAAAACCATCTTAAAGTAGTTGTTTTTATACTTGATCTTCATTTTACTTAAGTTCCTAAATAAATAATCATTACAATAAGAATAAATAGGAGCATTTTCGTCTCTAAAATAAAACTAACACACACACAGAATATTAACATCTAAATACAATTATAATCCTTCTATGCCTATTCTTAAACATTTTGACACTTACATTTTGTCAACTTTTTAATAACAAATTTTGAATAGGATAAAATGTTAACTTAGATATGTTTGCAAATCGAATAAATATTCTGTAACTAAGCGTAGTAAGCATATTTCGTGGTGGCGGATACTAATTGTGCGGATGTTTGACTGACGTAAGAACAAGGAAAGTTCTTTGGCAGTGCATTCGTGTCCCATGGTCCACGCGATGACAAAATATAACAAGTTGTCATTTTTAATTTCAGAAATTTTTAATATCATTAATTTTTTTTTTTTTTTTTAATGAAAAATATTAGAATAAATTTAAATACTTACTTTTAATAGGTTTTTTAAATTTTCTGGTAAGTACAAGATTTAGTTACCAACTTAAAAGCATGTATGAAATTATCTTTTAAAAAGTCAGATATTTTTTTATTTAAATTAATATTGTTATTTTTTTGTGGAATAGATTATGTAAAAAAATCTGCAAACGAAACAAAATATACCTTTCTATGTGTAGCATGCATGCTGTTTCAAATTGTCAATTTCTGAATACATTAAACTGCAATATGGTTACATTATGAAGGGCGCGTTCGTTCCAGACGCCAATGTGTTTAATTTGATAAGCCCATATACCCATACGTCTTGTGACGTCTCCAGTGAAAATTCAACCTAATACCGGCTTCCTTACATACTTTTTTAGCTATACATAGTTAATGCTAGGTAATTGTTTTAATCAACATTAATTATTTAGCTTACTAAAATTTTTACAAATCACTTCACAAAACGTAAGTGGCAGTTCATTAGATTTGTTAAAAAATAACTAAGTACTGATATCTACAATGGTTAAAACTTTGAAAAGTTTGTAATTGTGAATTTTACCATCAGTAGAACATCTTTAGCCCAAATAATAATAGACATAGACATAAATTTATTGATAAGGTCGATCCCGCTAGCCCACCTGTGACTCCGCAAGTCTAACATCACATTTAGTTTGGGGATCACTCGGAGGGCCGCTGGCCGGCCTCCGGATATTGAAGCACGTAATCTCAAAGAGCAAAGTGTCCCACTCACAATTTATCGAACGATAAATGTTCAAGCCATTATTATTTCCAACCCTTAACCTTTCATCCCATTAATATCTACATAATTTATTGTAAATTGCATTCTCCTGTGCCACCACCGTGCGGTGGGTTCAACGAATAATAGCATTGCTTTATGTAAGAAAAAAATATTGAACTCTTATGTACAAATTTTGCTTTCAGGACTAAGGTTGTATCCCACTAGATCCCACTTATTGTTATAGAAAATACTAAAGTTTGTTAGGTTGGTTAGGATGTTGGTTTCACCCTCACGCTAGCAAAAACACTGATAAGAATTTATGATAAATTTGCTATACATAATATCACTTCCAATGACTTAATTTGTAATTATATTCTGAATAATTTAAATGTAAGGTGGTTCAAAGTTTTCCGGGTCAGCAATAATAGTTTTAAAGCGCTTACTGAATGTTAATTTTACAAAACTAGGTACCTAAAAAAATATAAATTAATTTTGTGTACTTACCTTACTCTCTTAATGTGTAAAAAAATATTCTCAATAGATTCAGCTTGTTACCAACCAGTAGTTTACCAATACATGTTGGTGAATATGTTCTACATTATTTTCGTAAGCCTAAAATAAGAATCTCTCGTACCGGTAGTAATCACTATCGAATGTGTTGAATGAAAAGTACCAGGCAGTTCCTATGTATTGAAATAGCTTGCCTCATCGCAGCTCAAATTCATAGCTCCATAAAGTCTGAACAGTTCCAAATGCATAATAAATAAAATAAAAAAATAAATTAAAAACATGAAAAAATATAACATAGTACTTATCTCTCTTTGATTACTATCATAAGTAGCAGACGTATCTGCGGAAATTAAGTTTTGTTTTCCGTTATAATAAAAATAACGTAATTAGTGATGACATGCCAAACTGATTAAAATATTTCTTGTTACATGATGTGTATAAATATGGAAATGGCTTTCTATTTTCTTGAGTGGTTATAGCATGGATTTATTAGTTAACCGTTAATTTTTTCTTAAACAATTTTTATATAAATGAAGCCTTCACAAATCTGCAAAACATAATTACTGATCCTGATGCACGCATCTGCTATCCTAGGTACCCATGAACAGTAAATTATACGAATGATGATCCCATTTGCGATTTCCCGTATCCGTTTCCGTTTAAAATTAACTCGACCGAGACGCGCGGAAGGATGTGCGAGCGACATGAGTGGAAATGGATGCTGACTTCTCAAGTACGTATGACTTGGGATTTCGAGGGAGATGTTATCAGAGTTCTTTAGAGATTACGTCTTAACTGCATTCGGATTCAATATATGGAGCATTTATTGCGGGTTGAGTGTTTTTGTGAATGCACCAGCCGATTTAGTAAAATGCGAAAATAGTCACAATTGATAAATTTAATTTGCGGATCAGATATATCCGCAAATTTTAATTCAAAATAGATCTTTCAAAATGATTATTTAAAGACATTTTACTAACGATGATGACGATTTCTTCCTATAGCCCCTCATCAGGGGCAAAGGGCTCGAAGTATTTTTGTATTTTTTTTAACAGTTCTGGGCTGCCTCCTCCAGGTAGCCTTACTTATACTTCTACCTTATAAAGATAGTGAATAATGACATTTGAAGAGTAAAATAAATAAAACATGCCTAAAAAGTTTAAATCATTATTAAATGGTTTTTCTTTCAAATGAATTTAAAACGTATCAAAATAATGGAAAAACTGTGAACTAAAATAATAGAAAAACTGTGAAATAATGGAACTGTGGTTTTAATATAAATTTAACTTGAAATTTATTTTCATTTCAAGAACAACATATAGTAGATAATTTTTTTTTTTTTGCAAAAGCAAGTTAACTCTTATTTAGTTTTCCACATCCACACAAAACCACTAAAATCACCATGTTTGCTTGGAAAACACCTCGTTTTCCGAGCATCTGGCACCCTGTTGGACTATAATGTAATTAACCTAATACACGAGTCCAAATTTGTTAAAGGGTACCCAAAAGCTGAAACTAGTTTCAGTAAAACAAATTTTGATATTACAAGAATAGAGGTGTTATTCGCGTGGTAAGAGGATCTCATTAGTATTCATCGTGCGCTCGCGACTCCACGCCTCAGAATAAAGCATCTGTTAAATGTCTCGTGCTGACTAAAACTCGTAATTATCTGTTAACATTCCTAAGTTTGACCCGCGAGTCTTGCAGCGGGGCGGGCGGGCGGCGGCGGCGGCGGCGTGACGGCCGAGGGCGGCGGCGGCGCGGCGGAGTTCGCGGGAACCGGAGGCGTTTTACATCCCTAATAATTGGGCTCATGGAGATTTTTAATGAAAAAGATTGTTCGCCGTTATTTATAAAGTTTATAAAAGGGATTCTGTCCGGAAGTTTATTTTGATTTAGTACTTGGCTGTTTTAGCGATCGCGTTGTATCCTTTTCCCGTGGTTTTTATTTCAGATTAAACTAATTACAAAGTTGTAGTTACTTTCAGATAGATTGCACCGTTAGATGACAGGTTGACAGGTAGCTTCAGTTTTATAAAGTGCCAGGCTTTTACGATTTGAGTTTTCTCGTTCGTTTTCTACTTCGTTTTACATTAATTTTGACGACCCTAAAATAGAGTCGTATTTCAAAATATAAATTATTCTTTAAATGTTGCTACTTCTCCTTCACTTCGTCTCTTTTTGTGTGTCATTTATCATTTTGATTTATGTGGCTAATTAATAAGGTGCAGGTGTTATCGAGCAGGAAAATTTTCTGAATCGAATCGCTGAATTTTTATTTGCGGCGTCAGTTTTGTTCGCGCAGTCAATAAAGCATTTCATGAGTCAACATTAATCACACCTGACAGTATAATTCAGTCCTCACGTTATCTTTTGAATTGAAAGAAAAAGGAATAATGGGTACCTACCCTACGGCTTTGATCGGTCCTGTTGTTTTCATCATAGATTTTCAATTTAATTTTCTCTTTATTGATACGCAATTAGTTAACTTTTGGATAATTTACTCTATTTCGAAATAAGAAGTAATTAAAAAAACTTCCAATCCTACAAACAATGATTCAAATATGCAAAACACATAGAATAAAAAAAAACAATGATATGGATTCATCAATTCAATACCATAGCATAAAACAAAGTCACTTCCCGCGTCTGTCCCTATGTATGCTTATATCTTTAAAACTATGCAACGGATTTCGATGCAGTTTCTTTCAAAATATAAAGTTATCAAAGAGGAAGTTTATATGTACAATACATGCAGATAGAGTAATAGGTAAGGCGGTACGAAGTTCGTCGAGTCGACTAGTTAGCTATATTTCGTACATTTTAAGATGATCAAGGGCTGTCCAGAGATGTCACAATTCTGTTCAGTTAATTAAAAAAGTTTTCTTGCTGTATGAAACTGAATTTATATACCATGACTTTTTATGACTGAAAAATATCTATTTGTTGATTTGTTTTTATACTAATTGCATAACACTGTAAAAATTGTGAGATTTATGAAACCTGCAATTTGAATTAAAACTAAAAGTAGACCTAGTCCGAGGCGAAAGTAGAAACACCTTTTTATAAATGGAGAATAGTAAAATGGCAATTAGGTCTTTTTGTTTTACGCAAAGAGGAATCAAATTATTTTACGGTACTGTTCAATACAATTCAATAAAAATAAGGGAATAAATACTTAGGAATTAAGTAAATATATATTTACTAGTCTAGAACAGTCAGTTCCGGCCGTGCGTGCACGCGGAACTCGCTTCATATTCATAGAAACAAATGTGTTCGGGTATTGTTGGACGCTGGCCTATGCCCAGATGTTTCCGTACTGTTGAGACGTTTATAGCTTGCCATGTTTACTTAGAATTCCATTACGTGTTGTGAGCGAGCTTTGAACTTTGTGAATATGATCTGAAATTTGTTCAAACATTCAAATTGTACCAAAAATTAAAATATACTTATTCTCTCTACTCATTTAATTGGGTTTTAAGTTTGATAAGAAAACGCTTTTAGTATTAAGATCTCCCTTTGCTGTTTCATTATGTATTTTAATGATTAATTTTAAATGTAACTGGTGCTTGTCATTACTCAGTGTTACATCAGATGAGTACATAGAGTAGAGTTACATTAGTAGAGAAGTAGTAAATTATTTACGATAAACGCTTTACTTTATTAAATACGGTGGCGCTTGCTCCGTGTAGTCGCTTTTTATGGCTCAATTTAAAAAATGTTTCACATTATTTAAGAGGAAAATATGAGTTTAAGGCCCACCGCACACCTGGCGCGACGCGACAAGGAAACCGAGTGAATAAGCGTCGCGTGCGCCTGTCCCTCGAGTGAGTCCACACTCGAGGGACAGGCGCACGCGACACGCCGCCAATCAATAAAATTAAATGGCCAGAAGCGCGGCATCTCGCGAGATTTTTGCCGTCGTCTGCGTTAAAGCATGGAATCCCCTTTCGTCGCTGGTACCTGTCGGACAATTTGCGGACCCTCTAAAAATTCAAACTGGTTTCTTAATTCTATGACACAGCGTTTAAAACAGATTTAAAACTGTTCTAAGCTATCACAAGAAAAAGCACGTAATGTGATTGCTCCTCAACTCTGTGCCCAGCTCTGGTCCATGTTATTTAGAGATCATTTAAAATTTATATTATCACGTTATTTTTGTCGCGATCTGGCTAGATGTGCCTTAGCCTTATAGTGTTACTAGTTTGAAAAATGTTGGCGCTATTTATACGCTGTTAATTTTTTTCGAAAAAGTTTTAAATACATAAATGCTTGCAGCATATTCAGTAAAAGAAGTTACGCCTAAGATAGAGTATTTTAAACTTTAACTCTCCATGATTCCCGAGAGCTCGTCATCAAAGAGCCACCTTAACGTTTTATTTAACAAGGAATGTCTGAGGCCTCAAAGAACTCTCTACTAAGAAAACTAATTCTTAGTTAGCTGTACATTTTCCCGTTTGTTGTTTGGTTTAATGAAATTGGACTTACTCTTTGTGCGGACCAATTTTAGGACAGTCGCTTGGTATTTAATTTAAACTTTTATATGTTTGAGGAATGCCTGTTGGGCTTCGCGGTAGTAAGTAATACGTTTGCATACTTACTGCGGCTATCTACAACTATATTTTATGTAATTGTTATTATAACTGTCTGTAAAAAAAATTCATGTTTTGTTTCGAAATTGTTCGAAACAAAACATGAATTATTGTTTCGATTTTGTTTTTGCCGAAAAAACTTTATAAAGTGCTAAGTAAGTTAAGTGTATGCACAATACCCCATGTTAATTGGATATTCCACAAACTTCCGATCATGTGTAGTGCAAGTTACGGGATCGAGACTTATAGTTTCAGATTGCTAGATAAATTTTCAGGCATACGGCATTAGTAATGTCTTCACAGTATTTTGGTTTCTTATTTTTTAACTGTATTAGAGGCCCCAGCCCAGCCGCAGTAGATTCCTTAATACCATTAAATAGTTTTAAGTAAACAATGTGCTCGCTAATAGCGGCACAACTTGCTGCCTGTTTCACTTGCACTCCGGAAACTTCTGACAACGCATCTCCCCGGTATTGTTTAAAGTTTATTAAGTTTCGAACACTACATGACGTAAGTCAGGGACGACTAATGAACGGAACAGTGGAATTTGCTTTGTGCATATTATAAAAAGTTTTCTTTCAGCATAATATGTAGACAGAAAACTTTCATAAGTTACTTACAAGCAAAGAAAACTAAAAATAAATGTTTGTGATTAGCTAGCCTGCAACTTTTGCAAACAATACAACGAATATGAACATGATTTCGCATAAGGGATTAGTAAATCAAATGCCACTGTTGTGTTACAGTTACCTATATAATTAATAAGTTATATTCTACAAATACAAAAATTTTAAAAGATAACTAATAGAAACCTGTATCTACATGTCTCGCAAAATCTCATTCCTAATTAACATCAAAATCAACTCAAATTTCGGGTTCATACAATATTTTGTAAAATTTGTGGTAGATTATTAATAAGTAAATATATGGACATGTAGAACTAGTCAGTGTTACAAATCGAATGCTAACCAGCTGAGTGTATTGGTATTTGCATGCACTGGCCCCGGACGTCGGCGGTCAACAATGGCACCGTTTAGCCATTCGCTCCCATAATGAAGTTACGGAGATTGCTGGACCAGGGCTGGCAATTTATTGGCATTTTAGTTGGTTGTTTCTGTTGTTTATATTGAATCATCGACATTTTACTTTCACATTGGCACTAAAATTTTGAATATTTTTTAAACTGACATAGAGCAGGAGATTTTTTTTGAAGGCTTTGACAAACAGACGGCGTGAAACAACGCTATAGCACCGCGTAAGGCTACCGCTCTTACACACTCACAAACTTTCTCCTCAATATTATTAGAGAGATACTTAACTGCTTACTTATGTTTATAAATCGATTCTGAAGTAAGATTTTGAAACAAAATGTAACTGAAAATTAGTAAACAAAACACTTGCTGGTTTGGAATCAGTTTTTAATTTCAATGAAATCATTTCATTAATAATTTTGCAAAGATTTGGTAAAAGTAAATAACTCAGCAATCAAACACGGCGATTGTGCATATTGTATTTTCTTTTTTTAATTTTTTGAATTTGACGACAGCGAGCGGTTCCGCTCGCCATGGTTGCTATCGACGCGGTCCTCTTATATTTTTCGTTTCATAAAAACGTCTTCCTTCCATCCTTCCTTTCGTATTTTAAAGTTAATTAAGTAGCAGTAAGTTTTAAAAACTCTTTTTATTAGTGCGCTAATGAAGTTGCGAATTGCTATTTTAGTGGACTTCCTTGGCCCGACCCAGTGGGCGGATTTTGTGGGGAACTCCCCAAGGAGACAAATTCTCCGACCTGTAAAAGTTAGAAAATATAAGTTAAATAAATAATAAACACAGAACAAGGACTGCATTTTGATATAGGTTTAAAAAAAATACTTACCTAAAAATACGTTTTTTTTTTAGGTGAGTCCGACTTCACTTCTAGACTGCAACAACGGGCGCTGCATAGCGTCCGATACGGTGAGTTTACGTTTATAAATTATTACTATAGACTATCAAACAACTTTTTCCTAGTTCAAGTATGATTTATTTCGAACAAAGATGGTGTCTCTAACTTAGTTACTTTTTCAACTTCCCAGCAATGGTTAACAGTGTACAGTGTATTTGCTTATTAAATGTATTAAGTACATTTTGGAAATGATCTATGAATTCCTCTTATCGTTATCCACTGAAATATATTTTTTTCAATTAAAATTGAAACATACAACTAAAGTCAGTATTCTATCTAATGTTCCGCGTAGTTACTAAATAAAAGAGGAAATAAATCTAAACGAAGTAATCCTTTGAGCTTAGCGCTGTTATCGGAAAGATATTTTCCAACCAAGTTTTCATTTTGCAGTGAACCGCAATTATTAGGTTCACTAGTTTCGATTTCAAAGCCGTCCACTAACGAGCTGAATAATGATTTGCTTCAGACTTAAATGAACTACAGTTTTTAACTACGAACTCGGAAACGTTAAAAATGAAAGCTTAGGCGTCTGTCTGGATATTTAGGGAAACTACATACTGAACGAACAAACTGTAAGAAGTATCAAAGTAGGTAGTCAAAGAGGTAGTCATGTTTCAAAAGGAGTTTTTCAGCGACTGGAAATTCGAAAATTTATTTTTTCCCCTGTATGTTGAGAGCGAAGTCTGGGTCCGATGCATCGAGGCCGCTCCACTCAACTTTAGCAACTGTTCACGGTTCCGTTCCAGACTAATTACGGCCCAGTTTTTACTCCGCCACACTTTAACGTGCTCTCCCTCAACTGGTCGCAAGTTAAAAAACCCTAACCTTCGAATATGACTTTTAGGGCGAACGTCCCTTAGCTACTTTTCCGTTTTCCACTGCCAAGCAGGCAGGCCTCAGAATAGAGTTAAGCTAAATTGAAATGTAAATTGATTGTGTTAAAGTTCAATTTATATTATTACGCTCCAAAAAATACTAAAAGATCAAAATTTCTCGTGCATAGGCTAGGTATGTTATATTATCGTATGCAATGATTACGGCTAGGTAGTTGTTAGATTAGATGTCGATAAACCTATTTTGTTTGTGAACAAATTATGTATTATCTGTTTTAATAAAACTTCACCCTCTCGAATGAGTTAAGTACTTAATTTAATTTATGCATTATCATTTATACATACTTATAACTTATTTGAATTTATTTATGTAATATTTTTAGGTAATTTTAATACTTTCAGGATATTAAGATATTGTGCCCGCATTTGTATCTCGAACTTTTCATGTTTTAATTATAGATGAAAACTAAACCCTAATAAAAAAAGGCTTCTGGTACCATTTATTATCATCAGAAAATTAATTTGCATTATTTTATGACTGAAAACGACACAGATTCGCCACATGTTATATGAAAAACATTACAATCAGGTACTTAGAATATTTTACAACTAATCACCGCATAAATTTGAACTGTTAAAATCTGTTACAATAGTATCTGGCAAAAATCAAAGCTCTCTGAATAATGTAAATAACTATTGAAATATTAAAGTTGCGCATCGCAGATGAAGCGGACTCGTCTACATTCCATAAACCAAACTCGAACACTCTGATGACGGTTGAATAATTAAATCGCTAACGTGTGTCTGCCTTTTCCAGCTTTTGGAATTTGATCGGACTGCGTTATGTTCCCCTATCGATGGTATTACACGTGAAAAATATTTGCCGAAAGAATTTAATTTTAAAATGGACTCGTGCTGCGGAACTTATCGGACCTATAATTTTCCCCCCCGATAGAAGCATATATCTAGTCTAAGATTTACAATTATTGCAATATGATTTGCTATTAAATTTTATTATTTTATGTTTGAAGTAAAAAATAACGTAAAACTAAGGTATGAAAACCTTGCTCTAAAACTGCCAACTAGAAACCACGTGCCACACAAAGAAACTAAGTATTGCATTACCTATATAATACATGGTATATCCATTTTAGAAAATAGTGTTTTTAGCAGCAATTCACCAAGTGCTGTACAAACACCCAGAGCACAGATAACAGTCTCAATTGCAGGGTGGCCTTCTATTCGGTAAACCGGGAGGCGCGGGGCGGGGCGGGGACGCTGGAGGCTCGACGAGTTTTTGAATTTTTAAATTACTCATTGTACAAAGATATGATGATTATTACAGTTCAACCTAAAAACCTCACATTTTTTTTCAAATATGTACCTTAAACCTTTAGGCTTACCTTCAAAATCGCTTAGTAAATCAGTTGACTTGCTATCTTATTAGCTACAACATGCAGCGCCAGCATACATGAACCGGTGCTCTCTTGAAGGCGATACTAATGAATGTGGTTCCTTACAATATATGTTTAAGGTTGAATACTCCTAAACTTGGCTGTCTCTTAAGTAACAAATCTTTGGTTCGTGGGAGATCATTCTCGCGAATTCATCTGGTAATCCTCACAGAGCTCGACTTGTACTGTACACTCTTGCTAGGTAATGGATTTGGATGGATACCGGCTATACGATGACATCTGTTTTGAATGAAACTTGCGGAATATCAAACATCAGAGAGACCGTTCACCTGGAATCCTGTGAGATACGTGCTAAATAGGGCGCGAACAAAACGTCTTTTGCGAAAACTTGCTCTGTGGCAACAAAGAATGGATTTACGAGATGTAATACATTATTGTGGAACTACCGTTTGTATGAGACTGTTATAACTTCGTTATGTTATGATTTACTTGGTCATATACGCTGTTTTGTTTGCAGCAAGAAGCTGCCGACTGAGTCGTTTTCTTCTTTAAGTTAAATCTCGCCCTGGGTTTTTAATAATAAATGTTATTTAAAAAAAAAATTAACAATCTAGCTTTACAATAGTAATATGCTTATAATGAAATTAAAGTTTGATCACAGTGCATGATAGAAGTTGTCGATAGAACCCGTTCCAGCTCGCTGCAGCGCCGCTGCGCCGCTAGGCGGTGGCGACGGCGGCGGCGGCGGCGGCGGCGGCGGCGGCGTCCCGCGTCGTAGAATGTTATTACCTCGGTACTCTGGAAGCGCGGACGCAACCGCCCGTCTTGTACGAACGAGAAGGGAATAAACACAATTGGTGGGAAGAAAAGAGAGACAATTCTTAGGAGGAGGCAAAGGGTCAGCGAAAGTGCATTGCCTCGGCTGTGGTGCGCTGCACCCGATGATAAAGGCATTTCTGTATTCGAAGTTGAATATTACATTTGCAAAAATCAGTTTTGCGGCATTACCTTATTAAAAAAAAAAAAAAAACATTTTCCCGTTCTGTTTTTCTTTTCAAATAAACATATTAACGTTCTTGTATATGAAAGATGTATAATCATAAATAAGACTTATTTGAAAGCAATCAAGTTGGTAAATTTTTGATGACCGTCTATAAGTGCCTCTTTTCCTTACACTAAATGTATGTAAGTAGTAGTACTAACGTAGTAAACATTCCCTGGGGCTTTAATTTAAAATGAAAAGAAGAACCACTATTTAGGGTGTATGAGAGTAAATTTTGTGAATACAGCTAATATAGGTATATAGGAAAACTGCCTAAGACATGTTTGCAAAACGTGTTTCAGCAAAAGTATTAAATTTTCATGAGCGTGTCGATACGATACATCCGCGTCACTAAACTAAACCCGCCCTGGTCACGAATTCAAAGGAAAGGTAAAAATGAACCGTGTCAAGTGGGGTTTCGAACTCTTCACTGGAAGAGAGACTGTTCACTGTCGGAAACAAAGAGAGCATTTTAAGCCACCGCCCCGAGAGGAAACAACGACTTACATCTTACATTTTAGGAACTTCAGAAGCACCTGAGATTCATCGCGATATGAGGTTACCGCAATATATCATTTGTCCAAAATGTTGCAAAACTTTTACGGCATGATATATATTCGCAAAAATTTTGCCATTGCTAATTTACTGAATATAAAACACAAAGTTTACTGAAGTACCTAAGTTAAGGCAACGTACATTTTTTATCCGTGCCGGCTTACAAGAGAGCAAATCTTACGAATACGGTTGTAGGATAGTCTCAGGTACGTTCTAGATTACATCGCTTTGTAGCTCTAGTTTAATATGCAACGAATTTAATAGTTAATGTTCTTGCGACGACGCGCCTGCTCCAGTGTGTTCGCAATTACTCTATACTTATTCCCAGAAGGGAGCGCGTAGGGACCGTTAGCTGTAGATTTATGTGTGTACTCCGACTCAACACAGGGCAACACAGGTAAGTGAAGCAGACTTCTAATCCGATTTGAAACTCCTTACTAACAAATTTTTGACATTTAATTTGTAATTAAGTGTACCAACAAATTTCACTACATATTTGTGTAATTACCCAATAATCTACTTAGGTATTTAAATAATAAATATCCACTTTTAACATAACATAATATTTATTCAGCCCCTATATTACGGCTACATTTGCAATAATTTGTCCTTTTGCGTTTTGACTTTTTAGAACGAAAAGCATTTTTGCATATGTGGCCGCAATAGGTACATAGTACCCAGGTCTTTAAACTATATGAAATCTATATAGCAGTGCCTTAAAATCATACGAAAGGTTATCAGTTTCATACAGTCACCTTTGTTACTAACCATAGTTTACAATTAAAACTATGGCAAATAACAAAAAATTAAAGCGGTCATGCTTTTTTGCTAATAAAAGAGTAGGTATGAGTTTTGGCTTAGATATTATAAGAATCGCTGCATTGCTTCGCCAACACGTGATATTGATTCTCATTGGTTTTATTACGAGAAATACTTATAATGTAAAAAAATACTTTTATATTTACTTTCGAAGTATGTATTATTTTGAATGTTTTGTGTAAGTAATTGGTTGGTTTTTTTTTTGTATATCAATATATATAAAACTCTTCCGTTACTGACTGACTGACTGACTGACAGACAACGCAGAGCCGAAACTACTGGGCGTAGCGGGCTGAAATTTTGCACGTGGGTTCCTTAGGGAGTGTAGGTGAGCAAGGAGGGATTTCCTGAAATTCCCACGGGAACGGGAAAAAACGGGATTTTTGTGTTGATGAGAATTCTGCGCGGGAAAAACCGCGGGGCAGCCTCTAGTTTATCATAAAGTAATATTTTTAAATTGGAAATGGATAATTTGGGATCTTCAATGTAAAAAGTAGACATAAAAAGACCAAATTCCATAAAATCTGTGTTGGTTTTTATAAAATTTCAGCAGATTTTCTTTTAACACCCCTTGTGTCTTATTATTAGGTAGGTAACAATTTATACCAGATTATATACAAATTCCGTATAACTTTCGTAAAGTTTTTAATTAAAATTCTTTTCGGGCAACAGAAAAAAGTGAACCTCAATTGCGGGGATACCCTCTTGATTTTTTTGATATGAGAGCAAATTGTTAATAAAAACGTAGGCTCTTTATAATAAAATTGACGCACCGGGGTTATTTTACTATAAACAAAAACAAAATGAAATGCTGAATGAATGAATGGTATGCTGTTATTATATTTCAAGTGAAACATATTTGAAAGAAATAAAAGTGGAAATTTTGAACGTTGACCAATAAATATAAACATTTTAAAACAAATAATACAATAAATGACACAAGATATCGCATAATGAAAGACTATTAAACTAAAATACTTTAAATCATGATAATAAATAAGTAAATTGTAATTAATATAAAATTTGCATGATTTGAAGCTACAGGTGAATGCAAAAACTAGATTCTGCGGAGCAGCCCGAATAACAGAATTTTGCAAAAAGACTGTGGCTATGCCATGCCACGAGAGTCTTTCTGGCACGAGATGATCAAACTTCATCTTGCTAAATTCTTTACAGTACAGCTAGAATAATTTGATTAGGTACTCTGACCTCCAAATATGATGTAGGGATTAATTTCTTTGAAAACCAATGACTATAACGACGTATTAGAGTGAAACGTTAGTTTAATTCCCATACGTAGCGTTCGTCGTATTAAACACTGGCGGCTGGCGCACGGCAGGTGTCGTGCGAGCGTCAACCTCTCCCAGCATCTCTTTAGATCTTGCGTTATGGTAATACTAGAGACGAAGTGAAGTACGCCATTACTGGGTTTCACAGCCAAGATGTTTAATAAACAAATGACATGAGGTAGCGCAATGATCTCTGTCGGAGTATATGCAGGACGAATGAGGAGTTAGTGCAAACTATTTGCATTCCATTACACTCAGCTTCAGATACTTACCAAAAAAATATTGATAGCATTTTTTATGACTTAATATATTTTAGTATGTTAAATATAAAGAGTATATAAAAAAGTGTATTTTTCCTTCAGGCTTTTACTTCACTTACAGTTAACGAATTAAATCCGTGGATATCAACGGTATCAGCTATAAGAGACATTTTTATAATATTTTCTTTTGACAACACAGTAGGTAATTTATCCTCGAACTTTATTATCTTTATTTATGTTGATGTCACTTTTGATAAGATATGATAGATTACCTTATCGACTTTCGAATTTCCGTTTCAAGGAAAAATATAGCTAATATTATAATTTTATTTCTACAAATAAGAATTACAAACATATCTGCCTCAGGAAAAACAAAGTCCTCAAACGCTATTACTTTTTTTATAAAATATACTTTAGTAACGGCTAACGTTGCACATCTAAAGAAAATTATTATATTTACAGCCAAAAATGTAATAATAAAGGAAGTGAGTTGAGTGAGTTAGGTACTGAAAGCCTCGCACGATGGCCACACACCCACACAGTCTCCGCAAAACCACAATATAATTGATATGGTCAAGTTACTGAGTGAGAACCTTTAAAAATTTCGTGGGCTTACTACTACCTCAAACACTTGAGCATGCATCATACAGGGTGTTTCTGACAAGGCGGTAATAAATCATAGGAGGGATTCTGCTCACCATACCTCACAACTTTCCCAAAGCAACATGGGTCGAAATCTCAAAACAAAAATCAGCCGTCCCGTACATTGACCCCGTCAGCTGATCGAACCAATGTATGGAACAGCTGTTATTTTTTTTTTGAGATTTCGACCCATGTTGCTTTGGGAAAGTTGTTAGTTATGGTGAGCAGAATCCCTCTTTTGGTTTATTACCGCCTTGTCAGAAACACCCAGTATATGCACGTAGCAAATAAGTACTATGTAGTGTGTGCCCGCGGCTTCGCCAAGACAATTTTCTTTCCTTTTCTCAATTATCCATTCCCATTGGATTTTCTGGATAAAAAGTAGCCCATGTCCTTTCTTAGGCTCAAGCTAGACTTTCTCTGTACCAAGTTTCATTGGAATCAGTTTAGTAGTTTTGGCATGAAAGCGATACAGAAAGACAGAGTGTTCGCATAAATTATAATATTGGTATGGATTAGTCTTTAAGACGTAGGATGTTTTAGCTACCTATACCTTTTTTTTACAAGAAATAGAATAATATTTTCTTGATTTTACACTTATATATTTTTGAATCACCAATTTTTAATAAGAATGAAATAAAAAAGATGTTTGACGTGCTGTAATTATCGTTAAAATACATAATTTATTATTTTCATACGGAAAGTGACAATGCCTTCATTTCTTTACACATTAGCACCTGTCACGTTGCGCCGCACTCGTAATAATATTTATAGGGAAAACTTGGTCGAACACGAAAATACAATTTAAGTAAAAGGTGAAAGTTGTCAAAGTAACGCGAGTGAAACATTAGGAAACCTGCGTGATAATGTGCTTGCTCAGGTGGTATGACTTCTGTACACTTTGCTACAATAGGCAATAAACAAATAACACCTTTATTTATATTATAGGTACATACTCAATTAAAAAATAATAATTTAAGAACTCCTATATCATATACAAAAAAAAGACAAAGAATTGACTAATATGTTTAAAATCGAATAAGGATAGGTAGAAGCACTTAGAAGGTAAAAAGGATTATTCAATTCACATACATTTAAACGAGCAAAAATTTCCTAATTTTTTAAAGATATTTATAATGAAATTTTAATTAAAAAAAACACGATTTTAAAACATAATAATTATTTTTTTACAAAAAAGGAACCCATCTTAAATAAACTGACACATACATCAACTGAGCACTCCTCTTTTTCTTAGTCGGTTAAAATAGGTATTAACCTTCTCCTGAATGTAACAAATACTTATCTGAAAACCGCATCAAAATTGGTTCAGCCAAACGCGAAATAATTGCGGACAAACATACATACCTACATTACAGGTCAAACTGAAAACTTCTTTTTTTAAAGTCGGTTTAAAACGGCTTAACTTTAACCACATTTTTACAGGATATTCTCGTCAGCCCCAGCTAGGGAGAACGAAGATTAATCGTTAGCGAGCAGCATTACCGCGGTTGCGGTTCACATACGGAACAATGTTTACGTATAACCACTCGAACAACTTATTTCCTCCCTCGTTAGTGCTAAAATAGCTTACCGAGAGTCATTTTAAAGTAGTGCAGATGCGGTCAATAGTTTAATACTATTTGCCGTTTTATAGGTGCAATATTGATTAGATTTGTCATTGAAAGTCTGAAGATATAACGTCCAACCATTTATTACAAAAATATCACGACCTCCATTTCAGTATTTTAATTTATTTTTACCTAAGTATTTTGCATGATTTAGGTATGTGCTATAAACTTTTATATCAATCAAGTATTGATTTTCATGACGTATAGGTACCCTATTAGAAAACAACTATTTAGAAAACTGATTTCATATTCGTACCACACGTAATAGATATCTTATTCACATATTGGGATGGGTATCCTTTTCACAAAAGATCTATCTATCTCCATCATATCGCCAAATGGTTCGATTGACGGGCCCATTGGCCGTGTTATTGGGCCGCCAAGAACCCCTGTCTGTCTACGCTGTGGGCAATGCTGAAAAAAACCTACAATTTTGTGTCACAGACATCGATAACGGTGTTTTAGGGTATTTCATTTTAAATATTAAAACATGAAATAGCATTGCAATGTATGGTTTATGGTTGAAAAAATATCAGAGTAAAAATATTGGGGAGTTATTTTTTAATCGCCGCAATAGCGTTATCGATAAAATTTAATTCCTATGCGTTAAAAAAGCCCAATTATTTTTATTAAATATCCTTAATTTGGTTTAATGATGGTAAATTACGTTTAATCCCCGTTATAGTTTTTCAGCTAAATGTATATGATAGTTTAATTAGTTTAGATAGTTTAATTTAGCTTGTTGAGCCTTTTAAGTAAATAGGCTTTAAAAATATTTTTATACATAACTTGAATAGATCGTTCATTCTGTATCAAGTCTTGAGTATGTTCTGTTTTTCTTCTATCAGTATTCTGTGCCGAGGGTCCGTTGCGGATGCGGCCTAATGACGGCATCCGACACAATAGCCTCCGAGGCCCTTGTTATTGGTTTCTGACCTTAGGGAATGGAGCCTGAACTATGAAATTTTACACACAGAACGTCGTTACAGCGAAATATTTTATTTATGAAACAGCTTTGCCGCCAACATTTCATCCACGCAGTTCTTGTAAATTTCTGTCTTTCAAACGAAAGTTTAACTTATGTAGTACATTGAATTCAAGCGTATTACTCTTAATTTAACTAAAACCAAATGTGTTGATAAATAGCGATTCAGTTTAATTTTTGTGTTAAGAACGAACCTAAGTTACCCTTCAAGTGCAGTAGTTTCGAAACACTACTTCGAATCAACAAGTAATCTAAAAATAGTAAAATACTTTGCCATATTAAAAGTTTTTGCAACCATAAAATACAAAGTACCAAGTCAATCCAGCTGCTGCAGTTTGTCTCTTCTTCTCGCTTTTATTATTTGATTTAAATAAAACAATAAAACGGTAACGGGCAGGTTCGAAAGCAAAGCAAACGGTCGCAGACTTGTTGCGTTAAAGTTAATTAAGCTCTCGGGAATAAATCTGATAGCGGAGAGCTAGCAGACGTCTTACACCTACAAAAATTCGTTATTATAGGACCACAAAGCGAAAAGATAATAAATTAGTTAAAATTATAAATTTCATTATAATCATGTCAATATGTTATTTAAAATATGGCTTAGTAGCCTAAGCGTGATTTAAGACAACTTCGAAATAAGTTTGTACTTTAAGGGAGTTTTAACCGAGATACTAGCGCCACTTTCGAAATCAAAAATATATTTTAAACCATGACAGAAATTTAAGAATTAATAAGCGACAAATGATACACTTGATAATCTGGTTCAGAATTTTTTCTTAGAAATATACATCTTATAATATGTATCTTAGAACAGTATTCTTTCTTAGATTTTTAACCGGAAAGCTACACAACAGTGCCATAACAAAATCTAAGCCAGATTATCAAGTGCATCATTGACGCATATTTTTTAAATTCGAAGATATAATTTTTATCGTGTATTATATATTTGTATCGTGGACAGCACACTCTTAAATAAAATTGTATAATAATTTTACTATTCTTTAGTTTTGAACATATCTCATATACCTTTAAATCTCTCTCATACCGTTAAATCGTAAATATGATATTCGTTTTAAACATGCTGCATTAAATTTTACATGGGGAATAACATAATACAATACAGTATACATCAAAAAAGGTTTATTCAATCAAATTCAGCATGCGATGTAATTCGGTAACTATAGGTGAAGGTAATCTTTTTTATTACAGCACTTCGGAACGTTAATAAACTTCGAGTAGCGCTTGACTCCGTGCCATCACAAAAAACACTTATTTGATTAAAATATTTTAAGTACCGTTTGGATTTTATATTAAAGAGAAACAAGCTTCGCAAAATGAAAGTTCGCTCCGGTGTTATACGCTAGTTTTAAATTCAAGTGCGCTATTATGAGACGAGACAGTCTGGCCGCTCCAAGAGCATTGCAAACTCTGAGACTTGTTGCATTTTAGTAAATTAAACCAGGCCTTTGATCGAACTATTTTAAATAATTACTCTTTAGCCTTTAGTATAAATAAACCCTTAGCCAGCCTCAGATGTAAGTAGTTAAACTTTATTTCAAACACTAGCTGGAACGGCGAACTTCGTTACGCCATAGAATTTAATATATGTACTACTGAACACTTGGCTCTATAGACTATGTTCTTTTGACTGCCCAGAATGGGCTATTAAAATAAAAAAAACAACAAAAACAAAACACCAACTGTCAAAATATGTAAACAACGGAAAAATGCACCTCGGGCTACATTATTCGAGTTTAAGTAAGGATCCCTAATTATTTTGAAAATCTAATATAGCCTATGTCACTCGGGGATAGTGTGAAATAATTTTTTAAATCGGTTCAGTATTTCCAGAGCCTATTCGTTACAAACAAACAAACAAACAAATCTTTCCTCTTTATAATATTGGTATAGATGAGTAGATATACCTAATATCTACCTATAGCTATAATGTAATGTCTGCGAGGAGCACCGCTGCTTCTGCGGCGCAGTCGTTGATCCAAGAGGCTACCATGGGTTGAACTGTCAAAGGTGTGTTGGAAGTTTTCCCCGGCACCACGCTCTGAATGATATAATTCGCAGGGCATTGGTGTCCGCCAATATTCCGTGCGTTTTGGAGCCACCGGGGCTGAGTCGCACTGATGGCAAACGCCCAGATGGTTTAACCCTGATGCCCTGGGAGAAGGGCCGATGTTTCATATGGGATGATACCAGTGTGAGCACCTATGCGGCATCACGTCTGCCATCGACGATCCGGGTACCTGCTTCCGCGGCTGAAAATTCCGCTAAGCACAAGCGAAGTACATAGCTCTGGAAAAATATTATTATTTTATCCCAGTAGAGTAGCTTTTGAGATTTCGGGTGTTTGGGCATCGGAGGCAGCTGCCTTCATCCAAAAAATAGGACGTCGCCTGATAGACCGCGGGTTGGACCGTCGCTCTGGCTCTTTTCTGCTGCAGAGGCTCTCAATCGCCATACAGCGTGGCAACGCCGCTAGCGTTATGGAAGCCTTCGAGCAGGGATTTCTGAGTGGCGGTCTCTTCAATTAGGTTTTTTTTTTTTAATTTAGTTTTCATGTGTATATTTCTAGACCTAAGTTTTTTACAGAATGTTTTTAACAATTAATTATGTATTGAATAAATGAACTGTATATAGTTGTGATTGGTCAAATAAATAATTGGTATAGCTATACTAATCGTTACTTTCTATCTTCAGGTATCAAACTAAAGTTTGGCTTGCTTATAACTCTTCAGTTACTAACTGACTGACAACGCAGAGCCAAAATGAAATAAAATAAATAATATAAAACTACTGGGCGTAGCGTGCTGAAATTTTGAACGTGGGTTACTTGGGGAGTGTAGGGGAGTACTTAGGAATTAATTCCCGAAATTCCTACGGGAACGGGAATAAACAGGATTTTGGTGTTTATGAGAAATCTGCGCGGGTGAAACCGCGGGGCAGGCTCTAGTATGAGTATAAAAATATAAAATGTTTCTACAGTAAAGTACCATACCTTAAACCTTTTCACGTCTTCCTTATTTTAAGCCCTTTACCCCTGATAAGTAAGGCGATAGTAAAAATCAATAATCATCATACCCCAACCCAAGCCATACCCCATATCACAATAAAAAAATAAAAAACAACTTACGCTTTAACTCGGAAGAAATTAAGATCTCTTTTAGATGTTATAATTCTTGAATCCCTCGCTTGTCGTCTGGTGAATCTTAACGCATTCGGAAAGCGAGCTGAGCCGGATTAGCGGAGTCGGATATCGAGGATCCATGCAAAAGTCTCTATTCGCTGTTACCGCAAATTAACTATTACTTTATTTCAGTCATTCTGATATGTTATTTTTATATTCATAAAAAAATATCGCAGATCAAAACAACTCAAAGCAAATTCGAAAGGTAAATTTAACACTGTAAGAGTTAATCCCAAACTCAAAGCATGTATTACATAGCTATTAAAATTGATTATAAGTATTATAGGTATATTAGGCGTATACACTGTAGATAAGGGTGTATAATTTTAAGCATGTTGGCAAGCGCCTTCCGTGTGTGTAACGCATGATGGTAATTAGCAGCAACCGCAGACTAACACACTTCATTGTGGAGGCTCGAAAGTTTGATGCGGCAATTTAATAATGCTTGGTATCAATCGTGAAGGCTCATAGGGTATCTACAACACTTCGATCGATTTTCATTGTCACTCAAGTTACACAGTGTTTAAGTACTTCAATGCCCCTAGCCACGTAGGCAGTCAAATCAATCGTTTATTTTATAGTTACTTACAATAATAGGTACGAGACAATTTTTAAGTACCTAAGACAAATTAGTTAAATTAGCCTTACGGGATGGTACGTAAAAAATAACATACACAGTAAAACATACCTACTAAAGTACCGTACATTTACTGATACTTAAAAAAATAATAACGAAACAAACATTTAAATCAGTATTCAGTTAAGTTGCGGAATCAGTAGCACCATTCATCACCGCAAATTAACACGTAAGCTCGTCAGCTTCGTAGCTTCGCGGCGATGGCTAATTGAATTTGTTGAAACGAATGTGTAGCTCACATTCCCTCTCGTTCCCTTACAATTCCTCATCCGGCCCCGCGTGACGGATGGCTCGCGGGTTGATCCTTGGGTGTCGCGTCTGTGTATCAACTATTATTAATAACATTTACGGAAAAAGTATTTTTCACTTAAACATACATAATATTGAATATCCTTATACAATGTTTGAGAAATATGATAAATATTAATTTATTTCCAAAAAAGTATAGTGAATTTTCTTTATTATGTTTACGTTTACAAAAGTTCTCAAAAGCTAAAAATTACACGACGGTCCCAATTCTATGGAAAAAGTGTTGCGTAGTCACTTACCGAGATAGTTTAATTTACTTTTCTTTTGGTGGATCGAATCGGAAACGCAAACAATGACATTAACAACATGGTTATATTGTAAGGCAACGAGGAATCTACGAAACTATCCGTGAAACGAAGCGACGCGACGGGGTGCGACTTCGAAACTTGGCTCAGCGGCGGTCTCCGGAACCTTGTTTGTCAGGCAGAAGCGATATTTAAATTTCTCGGGGCTACAACTCGTCGCGCCGACGACGCCTCGCCACGCCACCACGCTCATTCAATTACAACAAATAGTCCCTGATTCATGTTTGTATCGCTAATTGGTAGCCCACCCAAGTTTTGTGAATCCTGGGATTTCGCAGCCACGAAAATGTTATTTTGCCTAATGGATTGTTCTTTGTGATGTTTGTTTTACACTCTAATTTGCATCTCGAATGTATACTGCAAATTGGAATATGTTTTTTTTTGGTTTAGTTGTTTAAAAGTAATGCAGCTAGTTTTAACCTTTCATTTTCATAATGTATTTCAATCTTTTTTATAGTATCATAGGTAGTGTGTAGTCAATAATAACATATAACTTCTGTGCAAGACCGCCACACAACAAACTTCGTATTCTGTCATCGCACGTAGCTGATACCTTCGATATTATCCCTGTATTAGTTACATCAAAGACGCCACGCGGCCGCGGTCATGAAAGTTTGGCAGGTTAAGCCTTACAGACCGCAACAATGGCAAGTTGTAGCCCTCGGGGCGTCTGAAGAAAACTCGCAAAGCTCGTCTACTGTTAGTTATAAAGTATAGATTTGTTGAGCGTTGTCATACCTGTTTCTTAACTTAATTATATGCAATTACCTAGGTAAAAAAATTACAAATAAGAAATCATATCTTGCATCGATACCAATAATAATAAATTCATTAAATAAATATTTTTCTGAAATCATTCAGAAATAAATATCAACAAAATGCTTCGATCTTCAGAATTTTTACGTACAAAGTAAAGTTTTTAACCTACATATAAAGTAAATACGTCAAAAACGTACCTTATATGTATCAAAAAATAAAGCTCACATCTCTTAAAAAAATAGGCCAGAACTAAAAACAATACACGTCAATACTCGTACAAGGGTCCTCTATTCAACGATAATATGAGAGGCCAATAGATGTGCTCTTCGTTGCCTGAGTGTGGCGTAAAGTAGTGTTTGTGCTCGACCATCACGGAGAGGAAGTAGATGCCCTTTTCCCCTGTTGATCGTTAGGTTTTTATTATAGTTCAAACTAAAATTCTATGTTATTCTTAACATTTGATTATCTAATTGATGGATACTTATTTAACATGCCGACATTTTTATACAGTTGTGATTCCTGAAAACAAAATTGAAACTTAATTAACCACGCTCACTTGAGGTCCTTCGAAGGTTTTGTAAAAAAACACAAAATAAATTGTGATAAAAAAGGGTCCGTGTATACAAAGATGAAAAGACTTGAATACTACTTTATTTGTTATAGGATTTTCTCAATCTTCACACAAAGTTTCTTAGACAGTTGGCTGCTACTTAATTTCAGAACTATGCAACTTTCAATTAAGACATTGTAACTCAGAAGTTTTTAAGTCTGACACAAAAGATTTTAAGAAATGCAACTTTATTTAACCAGTTACTTTCTTACGAAGCCTTTTTTATTTCAACAATATTTTTTGTACTTCTACCCAATATCAAGTGCGGGCGGACAATGACGTTATCCTAAAATACAATTAGCAATAAGTTTCAATTCGCTATCTAAGTCCCATCTCTGTAACGTGAAGTAATAGGCTACAGAATTGTCAAGTGCGGAATCACAAGTAGAGTATGAACACGAACACTGCTTCATATGTTCTACGTGTTTCTACTATTGTGTTCGAGCGGGCTGCAACCTGTTGCGCGGAACTATTTTATTAGCGAGAGTGTAGTGGTAGTGGTAGGTTGGCTATTCTTCACCGCTCTTTTGTTGGGCTGGCATCGTATTCAGCGCATTGTGCCGCGCGCTTGCAGTTATTGCATTGGTTCGTACAGCACTACTGGCATAGTTTTCAGTTTTTCATGTCATTGCTCAGTTGAGCCGTGCTTTTAGCTTGATGAATTTTGACTGGATATTATTATAATTTGATAAATAATACGGCTATTAAACACAACTTTGTCATATTATAATGATTATATTATATATAAATTTTAATATAGTTTAATAAGTGTAATTTTATCAAATACATTAATTTTTGTAATTTTTATGGGCAACTTTTATAATCCCAACTGATAGGGATCTATACTTTCAAATAAATATATCATAAACCTCATCTATGTGTTGTTATTTCTGTTCAATAATTATATTAAGTGCTTGGTGCTTTGTGTGCTTTTAGCTATATTATTGACTTGTCGTGAAATTAAAAAAAAACTGATATAAATAACGGCTTGTTTTCGGGCTTTGGATAAATAAATTGTAAATCTTTGTTCTTCATTCTGCTAGAGACATGCTTTTCAATTTTCAATCAGAAAAACTTTTACTTTCATTTAAATATTGATTGAAAGCTCCCATTATATTAAATAACTTTCAATCTTCTTAGTGTGAAACAAGTAAAAAAAGTAAAAAAAAAAGTAAAAATTGATTTATTCAATACAGGATACAAGATATCGCTTATTGAAAGTCAATTAGACTAATCTAATTAATATTGATACCTTATTTCGTAAAGTATCCTATACTGATAGAGGCGAGGTAGTTCAGGGTGCCCACTAATTGGCTCAGGCAAACAATGTTTGCCTTGCCTTACGACAATGGTCGCCTGGAGACGCCCCCAAACGAGCCCTCCTCTGTCAAATGATTCTACTCCCTTTCGCAATGATTTTACAGCGTAGAGAAGAAAGGGGTAACAAACTCTACTTTACAATTTCTCTCTTTTTTTTTTTTTTTTTTTTTTGTTCTTATATATGTGACATTACATTTCAATTTACAATACAAAGAACATAAATTAATAAGATTTAAAGTACATACATGAAATAAGTATTCTTGCTGATATTTTTTTTACTAAATAAAATTTATATTTAAAAGAAAATTACATATTTTTGTAATTTTACAAAAAAGAGGCTTATAGTGAAGAGGTACACTCTAATATTCTTATTTTGAATTAATTGTACTTAAGAAAATAAAATATTTATACAAACAAGATAAGCAAGGGAGGATAAAAAAAATATAATTTAAATAAATACATAGTAAGAGACAGATAAAGTAATTAAAGCAGCGTTGGATGGCTAGTAAAGTGAGTTCAAGTGAGCCAGAACGGTTCTCAATATATACTTAAGAAAGTTTTACCCTTTAGATCGATTTTATTAAACAACCGGCTTAAGGAATCTTACTTACATCAAACTAAACAGCTGAAAGTATTAATTACCAACTTCAGCGAACCCTTTAACCAAACAGATTGAGATCGACTAAGCAAATTGAAGACATTGAAAATGAGGCAAATAATCGTTACTTTAAATTCAAAGTTAAATTTTGTAAGGGCTGACGCGCTTCTGTGTCAAAGTAATTCTTGTTTATTCACTGAACTTTCTAATTTATGACTCGTTCAATTTTATGAAAACAAACACAAGATTGACGGCAGAGAATTTAATTTAAGGATAATATTTGATGTAGGTTTTATTGAAAATTAGTTAATTTCATTTGTTGCGAATATAAACTGCCACTGCGACCAAGCCCTCTCCATAATGCCATAATGTCTCGACCGAGCGCCAAGCTTGAATAGGGTATGAAGCGTCAGGTGCTCGGACAATACATGAAGCGTGCGGTTCGCTATTAATTGTTTGTAGAGATCTTATTACAGGGTCCATTACACAGTTGCAAGAGATAATCCCCTGGAACGAAGGCTATTCCGCTCTGTATACGCAATTGCAATTCAGGCGCAGCCCCATGCGCCGCTAGAATTGCACTGTCATCACATTTCAGTGCGACCTACGTGACATCGTTTTACAGTAATCCTTAGACACCTGCCTTTTTATTTTTATGACTATTACTTCGCAACAGGTATTTTTCAAGTGAGACCGTTTCTATAATAATTCTAAAATAATATTTTGTAAACCGTTTCTTTTATGATTAGAGACGAAATAGTAGGAAACAAACATTGTATGATAAAGTCATTTGAAAGAAAAAAACGGTTGTGATGTAAATGATATTAAAAGCATAATACAATATTTTTTCAGTTCTTCAAGGCATTTACTTGTTTTGACCAACACCATTAATAATAATATCACGAGATATAACGATTCTCTTCTTGGAAGATGTTGTATTATTATTTTGAAGCATGTGCGTTATGGAACATAAATTGACGGAAAAAGAGGATTTATAAATATGAATGTGGTTAATAACAAAGGCGTCATCACTGAGCGTGGTGTATTTGCTTGAACAAAAACTGCCAACTCAGTGGTCCGTTGAAACTATTCTCCGGTTTTATAAATAGTGGGCTTTCATCGGATGAAAGAGCGCGGGCCTGCACGACAGATCGCGTGTCGAAGACGCCGGTGACGCATCGGCTCCGGCGAGGTGCGAGCCAAAGCTCATCATAACGATTGCTTGATATGTACAGCGCACTGTTTAAGAAATAATTCAGGATAACTGGCACTAGAGTGATCAAAGTTCGTGTATTATTTGGTTAGAGAATTCGAAACTTGTGATTGTTTTAAATTGAATTTCTTTTACACTTCCTGAATCTAACTTTAGAAGTTATATTATATCATAAACTAACATGTTGTACGTTGCAAACCTGTGCAAACCCATCCGGTCGGACGATTCAACGGAAATGACGCAGAAAATTGCTCAGCCGCCTTCAGAGGACGCAATATCCTTGGACGATCACCAATTATGTAGATTATCGTATACGACAAAATCCACTTGGCTGAAGATCAGAAAGCCATTGAAATGAAGTGATGCTCTCATTAAGATCGATCAACAAATTGCAAACAGCAGACTGTACAGGGTAATACACCTAAAATAAATTTCGCACTACAAGATTTCTAAAACGGGGCGGGGGGAGGGGGCGCCAAAGTACCTGCGTTTAGTTCACTAGATCGAATAACCATTAAAAATATATTTAGATTTTCAAATTTTAGAAAAAGTGCAAACATTGTGACATGATCGCTTATCTATAGGCCTAATCAAGAAATTCAAAAGCCACTGAAAATGGCTATGCTCTATAGTAACTCTACTAAACCGATTTAATGAAATATGGTACAGAGATAGTCTTAAAGCCTGAGAAAGCACAAAGGCTACTGTTTATTCCGAAAATACAACGCGGAACGGATAATTGGGATTTCTTGTTTTGAAGGAAAATTTTGCTTGCGAAGCCGCGGGGCGCACACTAGTTTGTAATATTTAATAACATCCTTTTAGATTTATCAAACATATCAAAATCATTTCTATAAAAAATAAATAAATCATAACGTAAAAATATTTTATCTGGTAATTTCATTCTATGCCCAGGATTAAACTCAAGAACTTTTAATTTCGCTCAAGTTTTAATTTCGTTACCTCAATATAATGATTAATACATTACTATAGCTCTGTACCTATATCCTTCTAATGAAGGTTAACATTTTGATCTTAGATTAAAAAAACTTACTTAAATAAAGGCTACGATTCATAAAAAATGTCCGTGTTGTTTCTACGTCGTAGCAAAACCAATAAGACGGTGACTATCCCATGCAGGAGGGTTAATCTGCATAAATAGAGGTTACATGCGAGGCAGCACGAGGCAATTTTCTGCCTCACTTGCTAATATTATTATTGAACAAGGCTCAGCACATTGAATCTCGTATAGAGTTTCTTTTTCTTTTTTTTTGTCAGTGATGTTGAGTAAGGCAAAAGCTTTCTAATTACATACATATGTTTTTGGGTATTTTTCATACTCATATTATTCCAAAGAAAAAACTACAGTTAATAGTTACTGTTAACCTCTATAAATTAACGCGATATTTATAAATAAATGGTGATGGTAAATTAACCCCCCTAAATAGCGTTTTATTATATACGAGCCTTTATTCTAAGCCTATCCACAAAATTAAAATCAAAACAAATAAGCAAGAATTCAAATCTAAAACACGAAGTATCAAATTTAAAAAGTATTATTTTTATTGCAGTATAGATTTCGTTTTTTAAATTTAATTTTGACGTGAGATTTTTCACCAACACGGCGTTATTATAAGTCAACGTCTCCCTGAACACGTAGCTATTTCACAGTGCACATCGCAGGCCAGTCACGTCGCGGCGCAAACCTAGCATTCGCCGATTAGTGCACGTACTCAGGCGCTAGTGGTTTAAAACATATACCTAACTATTCGTTCGTGGGCTACGAACAATTTTAGTTTAAACTGAGTGATTTTTTCCACGTTTTGAAAACAAATTGATTAGTTTCAGGAAATTTTAATTTCATACAGGATTTCTGGTAAATAGAAATTACAATTTCAGGAGGTCATTATCCTTAATTTTAGCCCTCAGGTACCCAGGTTAAAATCCAACCGTTTCCGAATTATTGAATTTATTAGTTTTTTTTTTAATAATATAGTCACCTTGAGAACATTTTTTTTTTTATTTAATTTCAATAACTCGGAAAAGATTGTGTTTTGACCTGGGTACCTATCAGCTAAAATTATTGGAACTGTCACCTCCTGAAATGTTCCTACGTTTTATAAAAATGTTTTATTAAATTTGTAATAAACTATAGTTCTTACGTTTAAATAATAAAAAGTTCAAGAGGAGTCGGGATTATATTTTAAAATTGGCTACGAATTAAGTATTAACATTGAAATATTTACATATACATAATGTAACTTCCTACATTTTATTAAAACGTTCTATAAGTTTTTTAATAAACTAGTCCTTACGTATTAATAAGAAGTTCAAGAGGACTCGGAAATATATTTTATAATTTGCTAAAAATTGTTAAAATTAAAATGCTTACTTACATACGTATATACGTTACATGATATCTGTCACGTAAAGTTGTGAAAACTTATAACTATACTACTTATTTAAATTTTGCTGACGCAGGTGTTGCTAGCTTGGACGAAAGTTTTGAAGACTTAATATTTTTAGCTTTATAGGTATACAGTCGACCCGGCGAACTTCGTACCGCCTTACCGATAACTATAATGTGCATGTACACAATTTAAACCATCCTCTTCATCTTTTAAAAGAAAACGGATTAAAATCCGTTGCATAGTTTTAAAGATATAATCATACATAGGGACAGACGCGGGAAGCAACTTTGTCTAATACTATGTATTGATCATGATGATTATATTTAAGTTTTGTGAGTATCATCAATAAATATTACTAATATTAACAAAGTCGCTTCCCGCTTTCACTATGAAACGGATGTTAATGCGGTTTTTTTAGAGATAGAGTAATTGAAGAGGAAGGTTGAAAGTTATGTATATTACCTGCGCAACATAGTTTTATCTTCGGCGGAACGAGGTTCACCGGGCCTAATAGTCTATACCAATATAATAAAGAGTAAAGATTTGTTTGTTTGTTTGTAACGAATAGGCTCCGGAAATACTGAACCGATTTGAAAAATTCTTTCACTGATAGGAAGCCACACTATCCCCGAGTGACATAGGCTATATTAGATTTTCAAAATAATTAGGGATCCTTACATAAACTCGAATAATGTAACCCAAGGTGCATTTTTACCCGTTGTTTACATATTTTGACAGGTGGTTTGTTGTTGTTGTTTGTAATTTTTACCAAGCCCATTCTGGGCAGTCAAAAGAACATAGTCTATAGAGCCAAGTGTTAAGTAGTATCTTAAATTCTGTGGCGTAACGACGTTCGCCGTGTCAGCTAGTTATTTCATAAAATTGTTGCATCGACGATTTTTGATTGTATTGTTGTCTTTGATTTTGAGAAAATTCTGCATGTGTAAATTTCCCGCAGCTCAATCGTGATGCAAGTAATCACCGATAAAAACGTCGAAAGTCGATATCACCGCTATTTGATACCAAAACCTCCCAATTATTGGCGATTGATAGGAGACAGCGCGGCGGCGACGACGATCCGACACCGATCAAATTTCGACCACGTTTTTCCTTTTTTACCTTGACTTTTCCGAATAACTGGCTTTTGTTTGTGATGAATTTTTATTGCATTGACATTCTCCTTTTTGTTTTTTTATTATTTTAAGTATGAAACAAAAATTTAGTAAGACTTTAATCCATACCATAGAGCTAGGCTATCATCATTGTGTCGCTTTTTTACAGACTTCAATAAAGTACGTTTTTAGTTTGACCTGTATGTATGTATGTATGTTTGTCCGTGATTGTCTCGCGTTTAGCTAAACGATTTTGATACGGTTTTCAGAATAGTATTTGTTTCGTGCAGGAGAAGGTTTTAGTACTTTTTTGTTTTTAGGCGGGGAAACTCCTAACGAGTACCCTGCAGCCCCGGGGGGAGCCGCAGGCTTATGTGGGGTTCGCACCCACTAAAACCCCGCCGGTGTCCTTCTCGGCTGATAGCAGGAGGGTCGCGGGTGGGCCTCCGCGACCCCCCCCCCCCCAGCATTGGTTGTCCCCCCGGAGCGTGGTAGCTTTCCCAGGTTTTAGTACCTGTTTTAACCGAGTTCGAAAAAGAGGACGTACTCTGTTAATGTATGTGTCAGTTTATTGAAGGCGGGTTCCTTTTTTTTGTAAAAAAAAATTTTGTTTATAAGTTTTTGGGTATCCGGGTACTCGTCCCGGAACGAAACCTTCTAAGCGCGAGACCTCGCACTTGGCCGTTTTTTTTATATTTTCGAACTTGATAGATTCGTCAACCTGTAACTCTATGTAATGTAATCTAAGGTTCCATTACTTAAACATCTTCTAGTAACTGTAGCGTCATGAAAATTGGCAGCTATATGTACCTAGTTCTGATGACAATACAATAAAATATGGTACATATTATGGTACTGTTGAACTGACCTGATGATGGAGCCAAAAGATAAATAGATCCTATAATGGAATATCAGGGAATATCGTATGATGGCCGCATGTGGACTTATTAGAAAGGTATTGTACAACTTTGACTACATAAATAAAAAATTCATAACAATATAAAAAAATAAAAAAGAATAGAATAAGAAAAAGAGAAGAAGAAGCGTGTTTTTTACTTTTTTTAAATATTAATTTATTTTTTGCTTATTGACCTAGATATAGAAACAAGGATCCCTTCGATCGATTCCACAAAAAGCCAGTGCTCATGTTTTCTCCAGTTGGCATTTAACCCGGACCCCCGAGAGAGCAAGAGAGATGAAAACAAGGATTATAAAAATGTAACACTTTCTGAAATCGCAAAAGAATTGAAACATGAGCTGCTAACGCGACCATATAGTAATATTTTATTGACCAGTATTACTTTATTTTATGGACCCACTCTTCCTTTATTTCATTGGCGCAAAGGGAAGACTTTTCTTTGATTGTGATTTAGGATATCCTGTTTGAGATATATTTTTATATTTTTGTTAAATTAAATACCTATCCCTATTTTTATTCCTACTTGCTATTAATAATATATTTGTTATACCGATCGATAGTTTGAGGTTATACCAATAATATTAAAAATATAATTTGTAAACAAGTTTGTATATAGACAAAAAAAAAAAAAACAATCGAAGTTCAATTTGCTCAACTACTTGCTCAAGTCATTTTCAATCACAGCGAGATTACGCTTTCTACTGAGTTTTTTCTTTTCTTAGAGGGCGGACTTGGGTACAATCCGATTGTTCGCAACATATCGTTCTTTCCCCCCTAAATTGGAGCTGTCCCGGTCGGCCGACACGTCCAGGTAATAACGCAATAAACCACACAGCTCGAGCTCCCCCTAGGAAAGCGATCGAGTTTTCTTTCACCTTTGAGCGAGTTGTCTCGGGCAGATTTTGAAGGGGCCGCGCTGCGACGCATATTATATACGTTCTATTGCACTGTTGTTGTAGCACAGTGTAGCATGGTATCGCTTTAGCATAACTCTCTGACGAGTTTATAGCTGAATCTTGTTTAAATAAATTGTTTAGTTTTTATGGGGAAAAACCATGGAACATAAGTATTTTTTAATTAAAAAGTTATAGTATAATTTAAATTTAATATGTATTAAAAACGTCTTATTATCAATTTGAACTGAAATTAAATAAATTATTTTTTTGAAGAAAAGACACCAACACGTTTTCTTTATTGTTTTTATGATGTTTCATAATCTTATTTATACCGGTAAATATTATACATTTTTATTTTTTATGTATTGGATTCTGTGAGCGTAAAGTGCCTGTGTCTATTATTAGCTAGGGTGCCACCCCCACCTACTCTTCATACCTATGCACTTGTCTGCAATTGTGGCGCTGTACAGTACAATCGGCCAGGCGGCTGTCTGACCGCGCCGGTGTTTCGCGGTGCACCGTCGTAACCGCTCTGCTATCACTTTGTATAATTGATATCTTGTTGCAGCGTTGTTGCATAGAAAGGAATCAAATAAAATGCAAACTGTCTCTGTCTTATCGTATTAATTTCTTTACCTATTATTCTCAAATCTAGAAATTGTATATACCATACATTTGCTCCATGTTAGTACCATGTCCTTATTTATTCACGGATAGATTAATGCGTCTACAAACAGTTTGTTCCTCAACTTTTACGTCACGTTTCTTAAAATTAGGCTGTCGTTAAATATTTTTTTCAGAAACTTGGAAGAAGATTTTATACCAATCGAATAAAACTTTTATCTATGGTTCTCAGTGGATTTGCACCCTAACCACCCCATTTGCCAACGCCAAGCTAATGCGCTACTTCTCTACCTTACTTAGTACTTTTAAAATTACACTACTTTTTTCTACCGCGGAGGCGCGAGGACGCCCGCCGGGCACTTGCGGAGCTAAGACTCGGCTGCGATTATACATAGAGATCTTGACAACTTTACAAACTTTAATTTGCTATAGGTTTCCGACTTGAGTTTATAATTATGGTCTTATGCAGTTGATAGAAATAGGTTATGTTATGATATTATAGTAGACTTATCATAATAAATACCTATACTAAGTTGTCCTCATGTGAACTCGAAAAATGTTGACCCACACTTATGGAAGAGGATCCACACTTAATAAAAATAATATTGTCCTAACTACGAATTCATTCATAATATTAACAAGAAATAACGTATCAGTAAATGAAATAATAAATAATTTTAATTTTCAGATATTTATGAAAGTCATTACTTTAGTAATAATATAATATCATACAGGTAATATTGGTTGGTAGTTTTTAAAAAAGCAATGTCTTTAAGTATGACGTCATGAAAACTTAAACACGGATAATATTATTTATAATATGTGCATCAAACCAAACAGGCGTTGCTGAATTAATTTGCCAGATAATTATTTGCTAATGATCATGAATAATTTATTGCTGAAGCCGTAGGCAGAGTATTAGAATAAGGTTAATCTGTATAGAACATGTTGTTGACAGCTCATACTGTGGAGTACGCGTGCTTCCTCTGGGAGATGAGGTTAGACCCAGACCATCGATTGCGCCTAAATCCGATAAGCTCAGGAGATAATTTTTTGAAGTATAGGTACTGGCTTTCAGCTTCCATTAGACAATTTAGACACGATTCCCGATATCTCTATAACGAAGCAAACACCAACTCATCATTCACCACCTAGTTAGATATCGGCACGTCATCGAGCCGCAAAAACAAAAGTGCGCCTGTAAAAGGAAGTCTTGAGCAAAGCGGATTTTAATTAAAGACCTCCCTTTTGTCAACTGTTCCTTTTAATTTTGATGAATAAAGAAAATTATTTATTTGGCGGCGTTAGCGCTAACCGTGATTTATTCTCTCAGTTAACGGACATTAATAAGTCCTCGTGCCCACCTCGGGGGAAATTTTCTTTAAATTCCAGCTGCCTTTTACATTTAGGTAAGCATCTAGTTATGTAAAGAACGGTTGCGAAAAATGAAATTTACTGACTTCCCAAGTAAACAGATTTGTTTGAAGAAAACCTTACCTTGACTTAAAAGGATATTTTTTTCTATTTGTATTCAACTTTTACGATACTAATCGAATTATCCTATAATAGCAATGAGACATGATCCTGAAGATAAGTAATTAACACTCAAATACCGTAAAGGAACATCTACTAGCTAGGTAAATAAAAATCTGAGGAACAGCACTCAAAGTAAACATCTAAAGATGTAACGGGGTAAATAGCTACAGATAGCGGGCGGGACAAAGAAAGAATCCCGCTAATTGCTAATGTAGGGGAAAGAGCCCCGTCCGTGATTCAGTTACCCAAGCGACATTCTTTTGTTTTTACGTTTAAAGGTTGTTTGTGTCCGCTAAAGGTTTTTAAAAAGGCTGAACATTTTTATTTCATTCACAAAAAACAAAAATATTTTAATTTTTTATATAAGATATTTTAAATTCAAGCTTTACAATTTTTTTATTAAAGCTTAGTAGTATCTACATCATATAAACTAGTTAGAAACATTTTATTACCTTATCGTCGATCACCATAACGAACTTAACTTTTATCGTTGGCTGGTTTAACTACTTTCTTAACTTAGTTATTTGTTGGAGGCGTATTACCCAGGTGTTGAAGGAGTGAATATTTCAAGTTAAACTAAAGTGATGTTTTTATTTTTTCAGGTATGTTCCAAAATCGTGATATTAAAAAATAAGTTTGGTAAGACATATAAAAAGTTTTTAAATGGATTACTGAAAAATTTTTAGCTTAGTAATTGGCGTACAAAAATAACCATTTCATCATGCCAAAACATGTATGATATAATGATACAACATGACAAACACTGACCGCGTAGCAGACTTTATGAGAGAGTAAACGTTACGTCGCGTAGCGCTCTCTGTGGCACGGCTACGAGCTACGATCGTAGCTACGTGGGCTAACCAGTCGGCCGTTACTCTCCATAGTAAATCTTTTAATCCCTTTACAATCGTCCAACGTCATAAATTCGATATCCGCGACTTTTTTATTACGATATTCGAAACGTGTCTCTCCCAGCGGCATGATAAACTGGTATTTATGGACCAACCTTCCGTCAGTTCATTATATAAATATGGATTGAAATGATTGTTAGTTTAAGGGCGTACTAAAAGATAACCCAAATAAGATTGGTAATCAACTTATTTGGGCTATCTTTAAGTTTCGGAAATTCCCAATGCAAACAACCGCTAATTTATAAAACCACAAACCCATGGAAATCGATGTAAAATAACATTACGAGGCAATAGGAACATGCAGACGTGCCAAGAATAAGAAATTTCTCTTTAACGCTATTGTTAAGTAAAAGTAGACAAATGTTTTTGAATACACAAAAAGGATGCTTTTAGATGGACAAAGAGAGGTTGGGGTTAATGTCCACATTGTGATTTCAATATATTTTCACGGTGGAAGTTGCCCTATTGAGAGTTGCTGGGTCACGGAAGGCAGAGGGGGTATTGCGGTGATGAGGGCTGGGCGGGGGGTGCGATGAAAAGATAACATCCATCTGGCAACAGCGGACGAGGCCGCGGCGTCATCAGCTCACAACAACGCTCTCTTCCCTGCTCTTAGGCCCGCCCCGCATTATTGTCCTCTTTATCAAATAAACTACCTGGGAAGATTCAATTAAAATCACTTGACTTTTAGGTTGGCTGTTAGGACCGAATAAAACTGTATGATGTTTTATGATAACAGTTTTTATAACGAAGCTTTTGAATAATAATATTAGAATTTATTTGTTAAGTACAATTGTGTTTTTACTTATTACAAAAATACACTGAAAATTAGTAACTTTATTTGTAATATTTGAAGTATGCTTACCTTTTTTTAGTCTTGTTGTTATCGCGACGTTTTCTCCCACAACGGTTTTCTTTTCTCACTCACATTTTTATGCTCATCTCGGAACTTTTGCAATCCACTTATATCAGCCGTGAAGCGTAAAGTAAATACAAAAACTTTTCCATGTTTAATCTGTTCGGTTGAAAGATATTCATTGGAATTCGCGACGGGAGTTACTTTAAATAATCCTTGGAAGTAATTTTATTTATATTCGATTTTGCGTCGGCACTTTTGCGCTCCCCATACACTCATGTCGTTTTGCTGACTCGCGCTTCTCGAAACGAAGACATATAAATGGATTGCGAGTACTGCGCCAGGCCCTTTTGGCATAAAGTATGCCGTTTTATTCAAAAGGTATTTTGACAAATAGCTCCCTAAAATTATTTCTGTAATTTTAATTCCTTGATACACGCTCGCGGAGCTCTCGAGCGCGTCAGAAATTCGTATCTAAGAGATTCAGCACTTTGATTACGGAATGAATATTTTAAGTTGCTCCTGTGTTACTTTCGGTCGTATGTGAGGAATTCACTTTCAAAATATAAGGGGATATTACAGTTGTTCAGGAATAAGAGTTATGGCGCTCCGCTTTGATTTACCCAGCGCTTGTTTCTTCAGCCGCCCATGGGACGCAACGGCCTCGCTTCGTTTCTTTCTTTTACAAGGAATGTTTTTATTTTCATCTCAGTAGGTATACTCGGCGGTAATTGCAAGGCGCTCGGAGGCGGCTGGCGGCCGGACGTAGGGGAAAACATCGAGTAACTTATTCCGATCATTGAAATCGGGCTAATGTGATCTCAACCCGGTTCACCCGCATCATTTATTCATTAGACCATGAATACTTAGACTAATTTACGATAGCTTCGACCCCAAACAATCTCTTAACGTTAATGACATTACAGACTTTTCCGTTTAATTGGTTGTAGGTATACTTTCTTTCTGATCTAAGATGGGCGTTATATTAAATCATTATAATCAATCATCAATAACAATACATATATATCAATATAATCAATACATAGTATAAAATAAAGTCGCTTTCCGCGTCTCTCCCTATGTACGCTCAAATTTAAAACTACGCAACGGATTTTGATGCGTTTTTTTTAAATAGATTGAGTGATTCAAGAGGAAGGTTTATAAGTTTAATACATGCACAAAATAGTAATAGATTAGGCGGTACGAAGTTCGCCGGGTCGACTAGTAGCCGGTTGTGGTGTAGGTACAAGGTCCGCAAGACTGGTTAATCGTCTCACTATCACTTGAATGGTTTTGGTTCGTGAAAAGTGTAACTATTCACAGATCACTGGTATAAGAAAGAACAGTCACTGCCACACGTCACGGTCAAAATCCGAAACACGTGATAGATCCCACCTTTCCGAAGGTTCGAAGAACCAAAATATGTTGGGGATGGTATCAACAAATAAATGTTCTGGTAATGG
Organism: Euspilapteryx auroguttella; assembly: GCA_951802225.1. NCBI lineage: Eukaryota > Metazoa > Arthropoda > Insecta > Lepidoptera > Gracillariidae > Euspilapteryx > Euspilapteryx auroguttella. The sequence goes on from OX637645.1 coordinate 6,352,358, forward strand.
TTATTAAGACACACGAAATTATGGTAATTAAAATGGTTTATTGGTAAGAATTAATGATAAAGAAATGGTGTTGACAAGAGGATGCTTATTCCGCGAGTGGCTTAAACTACGTTATACATTAAACACTAAATTTAGGTTATGCTGACCGCTGCGCTAACAGAGTCCAATGTACAGCTTGTACACATAGTATAAAACAAAGTAATTCCTGCGTCTGTCCCTATGTATGCTTAAATTTTTAAAACTATGCAACAGATTTTGATGCGTTTTTTTAATAAATAGCGTGATTCAAGAGGAAGGCTTACAAGTATAAATCATGAGTAACATAGTAATAGTTTAGGCGGTACGAACGGAAATGAAATCTTATTTTTTCTTTTAAAATACATTTGTTTGACCACAACCGCATCTTCTCAACAGCAGACTCTGAGCCAGACCGTTCACCGTGCAGCGGCACCGACTCCCCGATGCATTTAGCCCGGCTATGCGCATCACATGCCTATTGCCCAAGTCTGTTAGCGAATCTGCAATCGGAATTCAATCTTGCTTATCCCGTTACAATGTTACAAATCAGCCCTGTACAACCTGTGTTAACATGACAGCTGTATCAAATTCTGATAAGTGCTTTTTAGTCATAGTATGGTAAGTATTATTAAAAATATTTAATTTAAAAACAAATTAAATCATACATCTAACCCATAACAGTCCATTAGGGTATCTGTAATCGGGATCCAATCTTGCTTCTCCCGGTAACAATGTCACAAGTCAGTCAGGCCTGTAAAAGACAGCTATTTCAAATTCCGATTTATTTCAAGAATATTTTTCTCTACAGATACCAGATTTTTTTCTGTGTTTTATTTAGAAACGAATAGGATGGTAAGAATTAAAAAATAAGTATTACTAGAAAAACAAATTAAACTATAACAAGGTTGCAATACATTTTACTATCAAAACTCAGAACACACAACCAACTCCATTAAAGAAAATATCGCTTTTCTTAATTTTAACATTAGGGCAAAAAATACAAATACTAATGCTCAAAAAAAATTCTACTAAATGAGATAAGCAATGTTCAGTTTTTGTTTTGCATAAAATAAATAACACATCACACTCAGAGCCCCTAACTAGGAAGAACCTGTATCTAGGGTGCCCGAAACACACACAGAGACGAACATCACACCCTGACCGGAAACAAACATCGATTTTCATCATATCAATATTCGCCCCGCCCGGGAATCGAACCCGGGTGCACACGCTTACTCAGTCCACATCACTGCCAACTAAGCCATGGAGCAGTCTAGACATAGACATAGACACCTACCTTATTATGTAAACCTAGCTGTAAGTTAATAGTAGCGATTCCAGCAACAGATGAACCGTTCGCGGTTTTCACTTGCTTTATTTTAGATATAAGAAACTGTAAACTTTATTATAAAATAAAAAATTTAAATAAAACCGTACCCGAGTTAATTTACTTTTGTTTTTTTATTTTTCATATAAATATTTATATTCTGTTGTTTTTCTCAAAAAATTAAGCTTTGATTTTTCAGCAATTTATATTGAAAAAAATGTATAGGTCTACTTACAAGTCACTCGTATTCGTACGATGATAAAATAATAATAAGGTCCTTTCTCAGGCTCTAGAGTTTCTCTTTTCCAAATTTAATTGATATCGGTTTCATATTTAGTGACTGAACTCAGACACAGGTACATTCGTATTTATTGTAATTAAGTATTTGAATTGTATCTATCGAAAACAAATTATCGATAGCATAAAAAATGCACATCGCAAGTGAACGCAGGTAGCGCCCCGCCCCGAGGGCGGCCGGCCAGGCGGAGGTGCGCCGCAAAATTTCTCGCTTGACACCTATAGTTCAGTGGTTCAGGTGACACGGAGATTCCTTGCTGCCTTTCCTTTTGCGTACTTTTTTTATACTACATAGATTTTCCCCGTGAGCAAAGAGTTTTATTTTGCTAGTCCAAAAAAATGAAATCCACAGCACTTGAAATAACATATTTTAAAAGTTAATTTTTAATTAGCTTAGGCCACTAACAGATTTTTATTTTTTTGAAATTCAATATCATATCTACTTTTATTTGAGTTATCAGTTAAGCAGATGTTGTACAATAACAAATAATAGTTTAAAATTGATATAAATATAGATATATATTATAGATATATTAGATATTAGATAAGTTGCACTCATTGCAATTTAGTTTTGTGTTGAAATATGTCTGTTACTAAAGAAGGCATCAAAATTATTAAATGATAAAAAAAACATAAATGCCTTGACAAGAAAGTCTTAAAAAGAATTGGTCCCACTTTTTTTTATATTAGCCAACTTTGGTCAAAAAAGAATTTGCTTTTATTTAGGGTTTCAAATTCAAAATAAAATGGTTCCTAAATCCCTACCTAAACTTTACCTAAAAAAGTATTGCGTTGTAATTAATAGCGAAAAACGTAAGTATTTACTACTCGAAACTAAAATAATCTTTTGTATCGACATAATGTCATTTAATATTTTTCCAAAAACTCACTGAACACAAAAATACCAAGTTCGGATGTTTTGGCTTTGTGTCTGTTTGTACACGCTAAGCTCCTGAACTAATGGACTAAATTCGTGAAGCCTTCACAAACGTGTAGCCTGGAGCAAACATGTAGGCTACATTTAATCAAACTAAATGCAGGCATATTTTTTTTTGTTGATTAACCCAAATTTTCGAGAATGAATCGCGGAACGCCGACACAGCAGAGCTAGTGATGTATAAAATACAGAAATAATACAGGCACACACATATTTTTTTTTATCAGTTTAAAAAAAGAAAAAACTAAATTAAATGTTCTATCAAAATAAAACAATGTCGAAACGAAACGCTGCAGGTTGTCATTTGTTTTTTTTTTTTCTTTGAGGGTATATTGCAGTCTTGTCTTTCTTTGTGTTTAATCTAAATAAGTTCACTCCTTCGTTGTTTTACTAGCTTTTTTTTGTTGTATATATTAAATATTATTAGAATTACTGTTAATCTATTGATTTTTCCTTTCGTGTTTAATTATGGTGTTTAGTCTCAGAGAAATGTTGAGCCGGCTACGGTACGTTCATGACGAACGGACACTTCCAAATGGAAAGGTAAGTACCAATATGTTTGATTAGTTTTAATCACCAATAACTTTATCAAAATAAAATGAATCTTGTCTCTTAAAAGGGTGCATTCATGTACAACGCTGGTTGCCTGCGCTGGCAACAAGGTACAGGTATATTTTCAATAGAAAACCGGTAAAGAACCAATTCTTTCTGTTCGAGCGCATACGATTACTATAGAATATTTTTCCAGTACGGATCGGTACCGACCCGTACCGGGAACCCGCTGCTTTATATCCTCACCCTAAAATAATATACTTATTAAAAATATCAAAGTAAGACCTAAGTCTCCAGCAGGCAGTGGATCAGACTGGCATTGAGGACTGGCCCCTGACCGCGGTGTATGCGTGGAAATATTTTAAATAATTATCAAGTACGTAAATCAGATTTTTGGATAAATTTCGCAAATTTCACACACATCATAGATCATAGTTTGTATCTACAAATAAAGCTTAGGGATAAGCGTTTAAAAAACTTGAGCGCAATTATGGATTAGGCATTTAGTTTACCGGTACTTAAAAATAACCAGATTAGGAAATAGTTAATTCCTAAGTAATACCTTAACAATATAGCAAAGTGCGTGCCTCTTGTTACCTCATGCTACGTCACGGTGGAATCATAAATAAGTCAGTGAATGGTAGGTTTGTGGCACATCCTTGTGTGTATCCGGAAATACCGTGGTAACAAAAATGTGGTTAACCGTGTGGTGTGATAAATAATATTCTGTGGTGTTTGATGATACAACGATTATAAAAACACAAGTAACATAAAAAATAGGCTACCTTATCGCGCAAAGATTTCTTCTAAGCTACCTATTATTTCGCATTAGGCAATATAGCAAACAAGTTATTAAATACTAGCTGTACCCGCGGTTTTTTATCGCAATAAAAAGTTGCCTTTGTGTTAATCCAGGCTATCAGAGTTAACTACATACCAAATTTCGTTGAAATCGCTCCAGCCGTTTAGACGTGAAGAAGAAACAAACATACGCACAAACTTTCGCCTTTATAATATTAGTGTGATATGTACATATTTGATAACCAGCTGTGCCCATATGTCCGCGTGAAATCAATACTTTTATATATTTTTCAAGCTTCCCTGGACTATAATGAGCGAGTATTTCAAACTTGAAATTACCTAAATCGGCCACGCCGTTCTCGGTTTTCAGTGATGAGACAAACGAACAGCAATTGAATTTATTTAAAGAATATTTTTTATAATGTGTAGACTCAATTTCCATATTGAATTATTCTATGTGTCAATATTCTGTAAATAATATTTTTAACGAATGGATACCCTATAGACTAATATTGGCAATTATTTAAAGAATACACTTTAAAGCGACAGTGTCTGTCATAACAGTAAGCAACATCCGTACACGTTAGTGTCTTTTTAAACAAAAAATCAAAAACATAAATCAAACAGCGTTCTCAGAACGGAAATTGATACTGACTTGATGGACTGTGTCTCCGAACAGTCAGTTTGTCAACTAAATTAAATGGTAGACCTTATTTATATTGCAATAGGGAGCATAATTGCTGGAACATATAACACATCATATATTAGCTTTGCACAGATTTCATAAACATAAAATAAATAACGAAACGGTAATTTTAATAATAATAATAACGCATCACACTCAGAGTCCCTAACTAAAAATAACCTGTATATTGGGTGCCCGAAACTAATACAGAGACGAACATTACACCTACATTGGAAACAAACATCGATATTTTTTATGACAATGTTCGCCCCGCCGGGAATCGAACCCAGGTGCACACGCATCTCAGTCCACATCACTGCCATCTGAGCTACGGATCAGATAGTCACAATGCTGCATTAGCAAGAAATATGTTTTTATTAGTTTGTATTTGAAGGCGTAGTTATGTGTTGCGCCAAGTCAGGTATTTTTAGCAGAGTTTACCCGGAGTTTGCCGAAAGCTGGGCTCGATTTTCGGCGGTGGCAAACATTTTTCAGGTATGGAGTTCATGAGTTATGTTATTTGATATGTTTTGAACATCTAAAACAGGTTGTACCTTGAAGTGTGATGCATTTTTAATTTATTTAGTGCTTTGGCTGACAAGGTAAGTTATTTATTTGGAAAATTTATTGATATGATTGATTGATATTGACAAATTATTTTTGTCAGCTACATAAAATTTCGTTTCATTTATATGTATAATCTTAGCAGACTATCTATCTTATAGTGTTAAAAGTTAGAAATAGGAATCAATAAAAAACATATAGAATTATTTTATAGATAAATGGTTATAGTGATTTTTATTTCTGATGATATTTTAGTTGAAATAAACTCTTAAAGAAATATAAAAGTTGTTCGCCAAACAAACTTTACTATTACGTGGCACAATTTAAAATTTTCACCAGCAGAAGCCAGAAGAGCATTAAAGGTTAATGCACCAGCAACCAACGAGCGGCTATAAAAACTTTGCGGACTTCCACGGCAAATGATGACAACATCACACGGATTTATAAAATGTCCTTTTATTAATACTGTAAATTAACATTTTCAATAACGTAAGCTAGAGAGTAAGTTTGTTAAACTTGCTTAATTAGTACGAGTTGTTCGATTCAGGATGTTCTATTATTAGGATACCTTTTTTTCTCTAACAATCACACATTATCGATATGTTTGAAATCGTAAGGCCTTAATTGCAGAATTTGGTCGCCCAATATATTAAAACAGAAATATAGTGTGGCATAACATTCGAATCGTTCACAAACGCTAACAATTAACCGATATCGTGTCCGACAATGCCGGCGCAAACGATGCTAACTCAACGCTCGCTACATTCCACATTTTCAGGTTGTTACGGAACGCTTAATTGGTATTTAGTGCTCGGAACGCAGCCTGACGGAAATTAAAAGTGATTGTATTGCCTGCCCCGCGCCGCGTGGCAGACTCATTCGAGTACTTTTTTATTGGGCCTAAAGTAGGTATAGAATTGAATATTGCATTGCTTATGTAATCTAATTACATCGTAGTGATATCATAATAGTATAACCATTTTGTAATTTAACGCTAGCCAGATTCATTGTTTGTAAAGGAGACTTTATATTCTTATATTAGGAACAAATTCGACGTCTTGCTAGAAATAAAATGTTTATTAATTTTTTTTTATTAAATTCATTTAACTTTGTTACTACGTGTTACATTATAATCATATCATTTAATTTATATTTACACTTCTAACCAAAATATTAAAAAAAATTGAAATGCTGTAATTATGTCATAAGTTTATCAGCTATAATATGCAGTTTTTTTTTATAATTTTTATAAACGTCAGCTTAATTTTTTTTTTCAAAAATTATAGTTATTATTGAATTAACAATTGTACAAAAACAAACGTCACGGTTAAATCTGTAGGTAAATGTTTATCTGATACACCAGGCATTTTGTGTACATTAATTAAGAATATATTACTGAAAACAGAAACTTCCGGTTGTATTTCCGCTAGAATACCTTACACAAATTTACGCTCACAACATAATGTAAATAATTTCAGAGTAAAACAGTAGATATTCTTTCTAATATTTGAGGACTCTGTTTTTATAGGAACAAAATAGTACTGAGTATTTGAAAAATATTATTGGAATTTATAAGTAGCCTATACAACAGTTACTTTTTATCGTGGAGGAAAATTTAACACAGGGTACGCTTGGTTATACAAGTACAAGACTGACTCCTGAAAACATAATTTAAATAAATGCTCACTGGAGGTCCTTTGTAAGTTTTTGTAAAAAAAACCTCCTAATGTGTACCATCGGAGCAATGACCTACGGTAGTTTGAGTCCATCAGCCATGTTTTTTTTAAATCTCAAAAAAAAAGTGTTTTTTCAATAATTTATTCGAGTAATATCATGCAAGGGCGTATTCACGTACAAAGCAACAAACTTTGTACGTGAATATACGCCCGAAGTCCTAAAAATTTCTGCCACAATAAAAAAGTAAACGTGTATAAAAAAAATATTTTCAAAATAAGTATACTAAAGCACTTCAGTCTAATTCAATAATATCAATTATTTATTTATAACCATTAATATACCCAGACCTAAGCTTTTAGATCCTTTTAAATCAAATAAAATATCGTACATTAGGCAACACTTCAAGCTATCCTTTTAGAGTTACAGGGATACTAGCGCCAATAGCGAAATATATTTTTTTACTATTGGCGCTAGTATTGCGGTAAAAGCGCTCTAAAGGTGGTATTCTACCTCTATAAAAAAAAATATTCCAATGTATTTAATCTACTAACTAACGATCCAATAAATCAAATAGGTAAGGGTTTTTATCCGTATGAATAAATTTGAAAAAAAAAACCCTAACAAATGTTACATAGAAGAGATAAAATTAACACGTCATCAGCATTCAAATAGGCTAACATCAAAATCGTTTAGCGCGCGACACTATTCAGCTCGTAGCTATCTCGTCGCGATAATTTTTTCTCGCGTGAGTAAACATATTGAAACTTTTTATGCTAGCCGTTTAACTTTTTGTGCCGTGCGCGCGTCCTGATTTTTTTGCATATGAATGCAGCATGTACACGGATGACATTTTTTTTTTGAATTTTTTGGACTATTAGTGCTGAAATTTGAAAGAGCGTGGATTGCAGTATGTAAAATCTTCGAATGTGACATCGTTATATTTGTGGTGCTAGTAAAAGATGTAACTGCATGAGAACCTTTTGTCAAAAAAAATTAACGATGTCAGCAAGCACCTGCACTGCACCCTGCACCTGAGCATACATAAACTATCTTTATCAATAAATTTGCCTCATGATAGAATTTAATTCAAATTGAGAGTGTCGCTTCCCAAAACATAACTTTTATTTCACCAGTTTTGCTATTTGCGTTGGTGTTGCATATTTATTAAATACAGTGAAAATTCAACTACTGATAACACAGACTTACACTGAAGGTTCTTGTTGCCAGCATTAGTGGAAGGTAATTAGTTAGACTGTGCTCACCCGGTCGTCGTTAGCTCGGAGCTACATGGGTTCCAGTTGCGGACCAGACGATATTGTTATTATGTTAGTTTTAGTTGTTTGTAGAAAACTGTTTTTAATATTTGCTACGATACTCGTAGATAAGTTATAAACTCAGAAAGTTAAATTATAGTTTGAATTGAAACCTATTTAAAATAATCAGAAATATTATGATGTAAATTATGACATAAAACTGAATTTTCAAGTACATCGTGTATTTATCTTATTACATTCGTTGCAAAATAATTATAATGAAAATTAATGTTTTTAATATCTCACAGTGTTACAGCAGCTTTATATTCTCTTTGTCGGCTTGTAAAAACCATTGTGTGTTATTGATTCTGCTAAGTGGTCTGTTCAGTACGAAATCCTTTCAAGTATTTTATTTTAGTGTTCTGAACTGTATTTGTCAAATAGTTCTTTGCAATAGTTCTTTGCAACAGTTTACTTATGAGTAAAATTAATGTACTGCTATTAAGTTAAAGAAATGTTATAGACGATAACGGTTTTAGATATTTTTTTGATCATTATCTGGTTAATAAAGGGTAAGTTAAACTATAGATACTTAGGTAACGGTTTAACCTATGCCTACTATTTTATTATGTTCTGAGCTAACTTCTCTCCGGGGCTCTGCAATAAAACGATCTACGATCAAGGCGTCTTTTAATTTATATTGAAATTATTAAAAAGATTCCATTAGGAAACAATTGCCGACTGCGTTTTTATTTAGTTTTTAATCTTAACTACATTATAAAAAAGTATAATTTTACTTGCATTTGTAAGAAAGAATAATGTCGAGGAAGGGGCTTACGATCTAACGTAATATTTATTTCTTGGAAACTTTGTGAATTGCATATTTTAAAGCAAGCTTTTGCTTGATATATTTTCTTGGTCTTATTTCGATATATTTATTGGTAGGATCTGATATCGGAAAACTTATCGTAGGATAAAGTTTTATTAACTTTCAAAATAATTACGTTCTAAAGTGTATATATTCTACCAATATGTATTCAATATAGGTTTATCTTTAAGAGACCCAACGATATTTTATCCATATAGTTTTAAATATATCGTAGCAAGAACCAATGATTAGACTTACAGACCCATTTGGTTACGAGTGCGACAACGCTATTCCATTCCAAACGTACAAAACACTGAGTTTACTTATTCACCGAAAAACATGTGACATCGTAGGTTTAGTTTATATTTACTTATAACCTTTTTTGCAATAAAGTACAGTATCCGTTTACTTTAATTACTATTCTCGGTTTAATAACTTAGCCGTTAAATTTAACGCTCCCGTTTTGCTCTCACAAAGTTACGGAAAATGTTTACTTTGTCAAAAGAGAACAGTTTAACACTATTAAATATTACTTTGCATCGATCGCCTTTATTATATTATATGATGAGGATTAAAATTACCGGAGGTATTACAGTTATCTCTGAAACAAACAGAATATGCTGAATATGCCTGATGATCTGCTTTATTAATTTATACTTTTACTCAAATCAAAACCAAGTAATTAACTAAGTACAAAAAGTTATAAAATATGTAAAAATGATGCAGTCCATTAAACGAAGGTGCACTCACAACTATTTGAGAGACAATAAGAGAATCGTCCCAAGCATCACATCAGTGGAGCACTTTTTAAATTTATCTACAAACGTTAATAAAACAGTATTTGGTTGCCGCGGCTGATCTGATGTTGGCATTTCATCAACATGGTAATCGTGCAAAAATAAATGGCTGGAGCACCCGCCTCGCACCTGCGAATTAAACAAAAATAAACCGCTATTATATCGGCGAAATTAATGCGATCCGAAATAATACGGGCAGTAATAAATATTACTTTTAAATTAGGTACATTTATCTACAAATAAGTAGATGTCAAAGCAATTTTTTGAAGCCGTATAGCTGTTAATAGTTATTAACTTTAAAGTAGGTATATTTATCTACAAATAACTTAATATCAAAGCAAAATGTTCAAGCCATATAACTGTTAAGAAATATTTATTTAAAATTAGTTAAATTTATCTAAAAATAAGTACATATCAAAGCAATACTGTCAAGCCTTATAACTGTTAGAAGAACCTTTTGATTTCAGTTAATTAGGTCACGGAATAAATAAAAAACCTATTAATATTTTAAAAAAATAAGATGCTGTAAGGCTTACTGAGTAGGTACTGTAATGCTACCGGATTAAAATAGGACAGTTTATTTATCACAATAAGCAGTGTCAATTATTGATTATTGAAATATCGGTTATGATATGCCTAATTTCCCATAAACAAATGATTGATTAACAAATAAAAAAGAGTGTGGATCTAGAACGCCCTAATCACGTACATGACAAATACACCTAGACCTAGGAAACCAACATCGATGGGTACGTACCATAAAGAACTTTTACCGAAATTTTGCCTGCCATGAGTTTAGCACTATTAGCACACACTTTTAACACAGAATCACAAGCTACCGTGCCAACAACTGGCCGAGTTTAGTTAGTTTATGATCTGTTACAATGTTCGCCCCCGACCGGCATATCCAAACCTTATTTTCTGGTTTTTATTCCATAGTTTTTAAAACTTTACTGTGCATTTGTACAGGGTATTCATAAATCGTATTCAATCAAAATTTCCACTAAAGCAACATAACTTATGTGTTATTAGGAAAGCAAGCCTGGATATCTAGGTTGACAGATGCCCTTAAAACCCTAGCAGTCTTTGGTACTACGCCTAGTCCTCATGCTCACAATCTAAAATGTATTCACTCGATGAAAGTGTGTCGGTCACCTTCTTTAGTTTCTATGTACATGTTTTACGATGTAATATTTTAAGAGACACTCATAAAGGACGTCTTTCAAGTTTTACTACCTCCATAAAACATAGGTAGTCTCGTCAAGTTCTGTATCTGTTATGTTCCGTACTAGCATTATTACATTCTAATTTATTTTAAAATGTACTAATTTTTGAAATCAAATCAATAAATAGTATAAAATAAGTCGCTATCCTCGTCTGTTCCTATGTATGCTTATATTTTTAAAACTACGTAACATATTATGATGCGTTTTTTTTATGAAATATAGTTTATGAGTATAATACATGCACAAAATAGGTGGTACGAAATTCGCCGGGTCGAATAGTTGATTATAAAATTAATAAAACATTTATTGATAGAAGAAAAAAATGTCATGATATTTAAAGTTTACTGAAAAGAATCTAAAATGTAAAAGTGCTACAAACACTCAAAACATCTTATTTTTCAAGATGCAAACATCCATTAATGTTCAATCATCATAATTTCTACATACTTACGTAAGCACTCATGCTTATTCCAAGAGAGATAGGCATAGATCAAAGAACTCCATTTCCATCTATGATTATCTTAAAAACTACTTTTGATTTCACATTTTACAAAATAATTCATATTAATACTGATGTAAAACCAAAACCGTTTTACTATGCTTTCCTGTATAAACATAAACGATTGGGTGACTGACTAATATTGCTTCCGGTACCTAAATACTATGTAATTCAATTCGTGAACTGCGCCGGTCGTGTTTGCTCGCAGCCACTACTGATTGATTAATTACACTTCGCTCGCGACATCGGCGCGCTATGAGCCGCCGCGCCGCGCGCTGTGTGTCTGATACCTTCATTTCACAGTTGGAATTATATTGTATCCAAGTACCTATATCTAGAATCAAAGGGAAATCATACAGTAGCCAGCGCATCAACCTAGCCATTCTTGTATAAATAACATAAAACATGCTTATATGATGACCATTTTACAACGAAAATGGGAGTCTTAGAGTGCTAGCCTTATCGTACTTAGTTATTTCTTACTAAGTATGATAGTCCCAAAAGAGTTGTCTGTGATCAGTATTGGGTAAACATCAATATCGCTCTGTGTAAGACAGATCAGGCAAATATTTTGTTTTCATCATTCCGTCTAGTTTATTTGCTGCGTAAGATATAACTCAGTAGGTGGCTTTGAGATAAGTTGTAGTTTATGTATGTTACATACCTACGAGTTTGTTATATTATTAGGATTAGTGCGAAGAAACACTTTAAATTGTTGATATACTTACCTATAATTATTATTTATTTTTTTGTTTTATACCAACAACAGTTGTATATGTGACTAAATAAATATAGTTACTATATATATATAATTTAAACACAAACTAAATCCTTTAACATTATTTTCAAGTTGCCACTTATTCAATATTCTCTATAGTTTTGCACCCTTCTGTTGTTTCTGTAATAACATCGTGAGATACGTTGTTTACGAGTTTATTTAGAAAATTGAGATATACGGCCGACGGGCCCAAGTGTGCTCTTTGAATACGTAAATTTACTTTTGTTTTTTGAACAAAAACTGAAGTAGAACTGGGATTGGAACAATGAAGTTATATGTGCAAATGGGCTCACGATGCGGGGCTCGTTATTAATCAAAGTAAAACTAAATTATTACACATACGATCGTCACATAATAACACCAGTATGCAGCCCCGGATCGTAGCTCATGTGCATAAATGTTTTCATGAAAGCCATACCGACTGTACATGCCCATATCTTGAAACTGTAAAAAAACATAAATATTTGGGTCTAATTATTGATGAGCGATTCAATTGGGGTCCTCACATAGAACATGTATGTTATAAACTACGTGCACTTATAAGTAAACTTGCGATACTGAAATATAAAATGCCTTACGCAACTCTTCGCCTAATATACCTATCAATGGCCGATTCTATAATTGATTACGGAATAAGTAGCTACGGGAAAACATTCAAAACGTATTTAAAAACAATATTCAAGTTACAAAAAAGACTTCTGAAAACAATTACACCTACTAAAATCAAGAATAAACTAAAACAAAACAACCTTAATATCTTTAAACATTGTAACGTTTTGAATGTTTTTGATAAAATTAAACTAGAGCTACCTTAATAGAAGAAAATAATTATAAACATAAGCTGGAAAAAATTTGTACACTTTTTTTATTTTCACACGGTAATATTAAGTTTACTATAGAAGGTATAATATGTTACCTAAAACTCTTAATTACCTTCCCAGTGAACTCCAGCATATTTACCTAAACAGTGATAAGTATAGACAAAAGGTTAAGAACTACTTAATACAAAATCAAACTAACTTTTAACTGAATAGCATCCTATTCGTCAATATATAAAATAACTTGTCATAAATATTATGTATAACATTAACTATAAATATACTTTTAACTAACGAAAGACTGCTCGCTGCTGCAGATAAACAACTTAGTTTTCGTCAGCAGCTATTGTTGTAGCCCTAGTTTATAAGTTTTGTTTTGAGAAATAAATAAATAAAAAATGTATGAACAAAAAAAAGAAAGTTGAACATTGATAGCTTTTAAATTTTCACTCATAGGTTAGATATTTCTTAATTTTTTACATTTAATTGAAAATTATGATGCACTACATACATTAAAGGAATGAAAAAAAGTTTATTCATTCAGGGTTTCTGACATAGATCTTTTCTTTTTGTAAGTTAACGGAGCGCGTCTAATTGGGTTGTTCCTGTTTCGACCCACGGACTTTCTACCCACGATTATTTTTTCCGTTTTCAACCCACTCATAGTACTGTTTCAACCCGCTATACAATTTCAAATTTTGGACAGTTTGCAAAACATGATCAAAATAATACTAATATTAACTGAAACATGATCAAAATAATACTAATATTACTGAAACATGATCAAAATAATACTAATATTAACTGCGATAATGATGTTTGGAGGTTTATTCCACTTCACAAAACCTACTCATACTAATCAAAATTTCGTGAAATTTCATAGTACGAAAGTAATTAAACATTTGCGGTTTTCTTTGTTTTATTTTTTGCTAATTTTTTTTATTATTATTTTACCAAAAACAAAATAAGTTTAATGCTAAAGGGGATACCTACCGAAAATCTTATACAGACAAATTCTTTACAAAGTGGAAAACAAAATAATTCTTGGACTTCTTTGGCTTACCTTACAAATATATAATTGTGTTGTAATAGACATAAAACTTACTTGGTTTTCCAGCATCACTATAGATACCATGTTTTAAAAGAAATTTATCCATAAACCATCTTATCGGATCAAGCTTGAAAATATTATACCTCTTACCCTTTTGTAGTGAATACAAAGGTACCTTTACGCATTAGAGTAGAGGTGCACCGAATCTCCTTCTCACAACAGCCTCCCTATTATTCTCGTGTGTAGGATAAGGAAATTGGCTGAATAGCTTTAAATTTATAAAAAAAGCCCCATAATCTTCCCGAGGGGTGAGCTGCAATATCCTGAACTCATGAGGTTCTTAAAAACAAACTAAATTGAATCATCGTCGCCGTGCCGCACTTAGCTTGTGAAAACAATACTTGCACGTGTATTGTTTGAAAGAAATTCTCTTCGCGTAACGGTCGCAGACTAATATTTTGGCAGAATACGTATGTAGGTACCTAGTTTCATTAAGGTACCATTAAAATATTTCTAGCCGTGTGCGTGGCGCAATAGAGCCGTGCGGCTTTTTGCGTGATTGTTTAAAGAATATCTTGCCGGCCACACAGTCCCCGGACAAAAATTTGGAATTTGTACCTGAAACGATTCGTAGTCGCGACTCCGCTATGTCACTATGGCGATACGACGGTGGTTATGAAAATTCTGGAGTGGGAATCCTCAGTTACACTAGAGATTTTCGGTGAGCCCCTGCGGTCGTCGGTGCGGGTAGCTGGCAGACGCATTTCTACTCGGAGTATCGTATATTTCTGTTTGATTTGCTTGTCGTAAAAGAAAACCGTTTAATGCTATTTAAGTATTCCCATAGTGTTTTAATAACGTTTGATAGCTTGGATACTTAATAATGTTTAACTGTTTTTTTATATTTAATCTATACACTTAAATTGTCATTATAATTTCAGCCGAAAGACATCCACTTAAATCATAAAATATTGAATTAAAAACACCGAAAAATAATGTTTTAAAGAAATAGTCGGGTCATAAATCCTAAAGACCCATCAACCATTAACAATTAAAGAGAAGGGATAGGAATTTATCTTTTATTCATTTTGCTAACGAGAAAATTACCGGGTAGGCAACGGCGACCCAGAGATCAGATTGCAAGGCCCTAAGAGTCTTTGTCTTAGACTTTAAAAGTGTCTTGATGAGATTTCGTTTGTCGTTACCTTTATAACAATCTAGTCGACCCGGAAAACTTCGTATAGCTTTATTACCTATATCTATTTTGTGCATGTATTATACATTTTTAACCGACGAAAAAACAAAAAGGAGGAGGTTCTCAATTCGTCGCGTATATTTTTTTTTTTTTTTTTTTTATGTATGATCACGCATAACTTTTCACTGTGTGGACCGATTTTGATAATTCTTTTTTTAATCGACAGGGTATACCTTGAAGTTGGTCCCATAAAAATTTGAAAATAAAATTCCAACCCTAAGGGTGGAAAAATAGGGGTGACTTTATTGTTCACTTACAGATTGTATTGCCGTTTTGTGATTTACATGAAAACTGCTAGGTATAATTATGAGTCTTTTTTATATGTATGTTAATAATCATAATCTCAGCTGATAGACGTCCACTGCTGGACATAGGCCTCCCCTAAAAATCGCCTCACCGACCGGTCGTGATCGAACCTCATTCTGTTAGTCCCTCAACATTCACCAGGTTGTGTGGCCACCTTGTGGGGTGCGACCACCTTGTGAACGGTGATTAGCTGGGGTCAAAAAAAATTAGCCCATAAAAAAACTGAAAAGCAAAAAATAAAAACTTTTTATCAAAAAATTAAACCGCCGAAAAAACTGAAAAGCATTAAATAATTGGCAAACATTTTCTATTAGGACTTAATTTACTTACTTCTTAAAGTAATTTTGCTTTACCAAGAAATTTTGAGTCGGTGCCACAAGAATCAAAGAAGAAAGATCACTAAATTACCTGAAATTCAAAGAAATAACCGAAAAACGTGTGCCGCTGCGCATTGCGCTTTACGTAGATAATGAATTTGCTTGTGTGGTGTGGCACCGACTTAAAATTTCTTGGTAAAGCAAAATTATTTTAAGAAGTAAGTAAAATAATTAATGCTTTTCAGTTTTTTCGGCGATTTAATTTTTTGATAAAAAGTTTTTATCACAATAATTAAATACATAGATAGGTGGTAGTTTGGATCGAGTAGATAATTATAATTTAGTCTTGTAACCGAGTTTGTTTCATTTATTTTAAAAAAACATTCAAGATTATTACAATTTTTACTAAAATGGCCTAATAAAATCCCGACTAAAATTAGAAAAACGCAGATGCTTAACTTCGTGATGTTATAAATTTTAGGTACTTCATCAATAATGTTCGAAAATTCGTCAAAATTTACAGGTACGTACAATCGAATGAATCAATTTGTACGAACAATGCCTTAGGCCGGATATTTGTATTTGCGACAACCGATATCGTTTATTGAGTTTCATCGCAGAGGTCTCGTTATTTTATTGGCTGGCCAAAAGCTACTCATACAAACGTTTGTTCTTTTATAGGCAGAATGTTATTTTTCAGGAAATGACAGCTTTTGACGTCTACGGTTTCATACGGTAGTCAATAGTATATCGCAAATATTATATGAAACGAATAACGCCTGTAAGTGTTTACTTTTCTATCAAAGCTAACAGAGACTCTGAGATAGTTTCAAATAAATGCGGTTTACATTTTTTTTTTATCCTTTGTCTTATATTTTTGGATCTTTGACACAATACACGTACCTATTTTAATAGCACGAAACAAAATAAGTATTTTTTTAGATATTGATTCTGTGATTTATGTCAAATAAATCTTTAAATTAAAATTTTCATCATCATCATAATTTCAGCCGAAAGACGTCCACACTGCTGAACATAGGCCTCCTCCATGAATCACCACAATGACCGGTATTAAGTGCGCTCATCCAGTATACTTCCACAGCTTTCACCAGGTCTTCTGACCACCTTGTGGGGGGTCTTCCTACGCTGCGTCTTCCGGTTCTCGGTCGCCACTCGAGAACTTTTCAGTCCTATCTGTGATCCTTTTTTTTAGGCGGGGAAACTCCTGACGAGTACCCTGCGGCCTGGGGGGAGTCGCGGGGTTATGTGGGGTTCGCACCCACTAAAACCCCGCCGGTGTCCACCTCAGCTGTTAGCAAGGGGGTCACGGGTGATCTTTCGATCGTTATGTTCAACTCCGCGACACCCTATCTGTGATCCTAGCTATGTTCCCCAGCTCATTGCCACTTAAGATTCACAATTCTTTGGGATATGGTCGGTGACTTTAGTTCTTCTGTTTTTCGACCACGCATAGAAACTCTGAGCATAGCCCTTTCTATTCCCCTTTGGGCGACCTTAAGCTTCTTGATTAGGTCCATAGTTAGCGACCATGTCTCGATTGTGTAAGTCATCACTGGCAACACACATTTTCCGTAAGGCACTGCTGCAATTTGGACGAGAAGATGTTGCAGAGCTTCTCGAATGATGCCCATACATATTTTTAAATATTCGCAATTCTGTTGGCCAATTATGATCACTTTGAACTTTAATGTAAAGGTATATAAATGGCTATCAGAAAAATAAGTATGTACTAAATCCTTAGCTAGGATACAGAGTATACATATTAATAAAATAAATATTAATGACAAGGTGTCAAAGTTCTTATCTACTCGTAGAAAGGATTGAAGATCCTCAGAGCCATAGCAATAGATAATCGTTAGCTAGGTCCAGCACAACTCACTCTGACCTGTAGTTTCAAGGAGCATTTATTAGCCGTAATTGACAGCCAGCCGCGTCGTTGGGTTCTCCTCAGTGATGTCGTTACATTCAGTTACCACAGGGAACATAGAATTAAAGGACCCAACATCTTATAAAAGCTTATCACTTTTTTTTATAGGACACACAAATTCATTAAACTTTAAATACAGTTATCGTGAGCACAAATTTTTATAAGTTCTTAGAAATATAATAACATTGTTGCACCTGCATTGTATCGACATATTAACCATCCTCTTAAATCACTCTGTCTATTAGCGTGTTTCCTCATGCAGCGATTCGATACAGAATTGCGTCGATAGGCGATATCGGTGCGATATCGAAAACGTCGCGAGTCCTAACAAATAATATGGAGAATCGCGTGTGTGTCCTCATGAGCGAACGATATCGATCACACGACCGCTCGATATCGAATCGCACGTACATTCACATGACGCGCGATACAGATTGAATAGTATGAAGGCAGGTCGAGCGCTCGATATCGATTCGACCTGCAAGCGACGTCAAATACGCAAAAATCGATAAGCAATTCAGTTGCCTGCTCCTGCTCGAACTTTGTGTACTTACCGGGTAAACAAATATGTTTATTTTGGATGTAGTTTTGGATTGACGGAGGAGCAGATTACAATTTTAAAATTTGTTCAAGATGTTTAAAATCATCTGCGCCTTTATAATCAAAACCTACCTTAGTTTACCATATCCTATCTTACATTATATTATTATTATTTTACATATTCTTACATATCGTATTAGTACATTCGATAACTAAGATTAATACTTTTCGCTTTTTTTTAGTTTAAGGGCTTACACGGTGCAAAACTAGCGCCACTTCCGAAAAAAATTTATATTTTCTAAACCATGGCAAAAGTCAAAATATGGGTCTTTGACTCCTAAGGCCTCCTTGGCCAAGAGGTTTTTAAGGTCCTGTTGTGTGTAGCTTTCAGGTTCATAATATAAGGAATAAACCGTTTATTGCCTAAAGTGGCTACTTTAGTTTCATAAAATAATGAAACTAAAGTAGCCACTTTAGGCAAATAAAATAATATTTCTAAGATCATTACCAAGATTATCTAGGGAGTCAAAGACGCATATTTTTTATTTCGGCCATGATTTATAAGATATAATTATTTATCAAAGTGGCGCTAGTATAGCACATTTAAAAAAAAAGGAATAATATGTAGCTTCCCAACAGTCAAATAATTTTTCAAATCGGTTCAGTAGTTTTGGAGCCTATTCGATGCAAAGGTAAAAATATATTTTTTTCTATTTATATGTTGTGTCTAGGTTTTTTTTTTCTATGTATGATGTGAATTTGGCGCCCCCCTGATCTTGGCGCCCGGGGCACGGGCCTGCCCAGCCCCCACTACATACGGGACTGGGCTCGATATCGCGACGATACAGAATTGCATCATTCGGATGTACGAGCGATTCATATTGGCTATCGAACTTTTATCGAGCGAGCGATATCGCTTCTTCAGGAAACACCCTTAGAATAAATCCTCTTATTAAAATACGTTATGCACAAAGACAGCGGGAAGCGACTTTTTTCTATAATATGTAGTGATAGTGGAATCCTTCTTTGTTAAAAGTGGTTAGGCGCAGTCGATCTCTCTTAATCCTTATGTATCAATAATCGACTGCTTAAACTAAGTAATAAAATTTTGTAAATTAATATTACCGATAACTTTTTTACTCTGGATAAGTAAGAAAACGCTGTTAGAATGAGAGGACAGATTTATCGCCATTGAATACTCCACTACTCCATCTCTACTCATGGGTGTCGGAAAGGTACTGCCGGACTGCGATGATCGTAAACCCGCCTGCCACGCATGGTGCTGATCCGTGCGGAAGGTCTTAATAAACTAGTGAACGTCCCTCTGCTGAACTAATTAATCATAAACTGGGCTCTATAAATCTGCCTTGGTAACTACTGGTATAAATAAGTACTGAAACTCCACAAGGCGTACTCCAAGTTTCTATACTATATTCTCAATGTTTAAAAACTTCTTGATACCAACTCGAAAAACCTAACTACTTACCTATATATATAGGTACGTAAATTCTACTTCCTGGAAAGTTCTGTGCGAAGACTTTTATTTTTCATTGCTGCTTGCCACTGATTGTCTAAAGTTGGGTATTTCCTCCCAACAACAAATTCCGAATAGGTTGTAAAGACGAGAATTTGCATCGAGAATATTTTTCGTCAACAATTAGGCAGTTTTATTTAGCGTTTGTATGTTTCAGTGGAGCCCCGTTTAATGTTGTTTTAAAATATTTCTGCTCGTAGAGATCGAGAGCTTATCGCCCGCGCCGATTGCCCCATTAAACAACACTTTATTAAGTTTTTATCTACGGAGCGGTAGATTTTTTGCATTTTTTTTAAATAGTGTTTTAACTAAGTTCGTTTTGGATATTTCTATGGCGGACTAATAAATCATAATAATATTATGACTTGCTCTAGCTTAAAAAAAAATATATAAAAATAGACACAAACATAAAATTTTGTTAGTGTTCCTGTCATACACAAGTATTGGTGGCATGTGGCATAAACTAAACAATACACAGCGGCCGCAGCTTTGCCGGGCGGACCACATTATGCCACAATTCTGTGCGTGGGGCGATCGCGGTCGCTGCCACAGATCTATATCACGCGCTTTCCACCCGGTCTGCTGAATTCGATGGCCCAGGCAGCGGTTTTTAACTGAAAATTATGTAACAATTGTGACTCTATGATGTATCGAATTACACAAACAAAAACAATGATTAAAAAATTTCTATGAGCAGCATTAAAAAAAATATGTTTTTTTTATTATTTGAGTTAGTACCTATAAATAATACTTATATAAGTGGAAAAGAGAAAAGTGGAAACAGCAACTCAATTTATCATTAACGTAAAATATAGGTATAAAATCGCAACGTAAACTTAGAAAAAACTTTCAAAACGTTATTTCTATAAATATAAGAAAGTATTCGTGGCATGTTGCAGCTGCTTTTCCAGCGGTTGTCGCCGCATGATTGGCGCGATGAAACCGCCAGGCTCTGTCAGTCCGCCGTGCCCTGATTATATGTATGCTGGGGCTTCATTTCCAACGGTCTCGCTTGCTGGCTTTGATCAGAATTTCAGGCTTATTATAACTGCACTGCTTTGTAAGATTTTGTCACCCGTCGAGTGATGTTGCGCTTGGATTCTTGTTGAGTGCGTTGTTATCGTCTATCATAATTGTATATCATCATAATATTTTTTAATAAAAAAAATCTCCTCGTGCAAGTTACCAAAGTCTACGAACAATGTGAGGACAAAACCTAAACATGGTCGCTATAACTACTTATTAAAATTTGGCCCAGTCGCAAAGCTCAAAGTCTCTCAAAGGGCTCTGCTCGGAGGTTTTCCTGCGTGATCAAAATATAAATGACGAGCTTTCCCGGCTTACTTCGTTACGCCATAGAATATAAGATATTACAAAAGACTTGGCTCTATAGACTATGTTCTTTTGCCCGCCAAGAATGGCCGAATAAAAAACAAACAACAACAACAAACCACCTGTCAAAATATGTAAACAACGGAAAAAATATTACACCTTGGCTTACATTATTTAAGTTTAGGTAAGGATACCTAATTTTTTTGAAAATCTAATATAGCCTATGTCACTCGGGGTTAATGTAGCTTCCTACCAGTAAAAGAATTTTTCAAATCGGTTCAGTATTTCCGGAGCCTATTCGTTACAAACAAACAAACAAACTAACAAACAAACAAACAAACAAATCTTTCCTCTTTATAATATTTGTATAGATGAGTTCCGCAGAAGAACTAAAGTTACCGACATAGACCAATGCAAAACTTGCAAAACTTGAGTGGCAATGGGCAACCACATAGCTCGAAGAACAGAGGTTCATTGGGGCCGAAAAGCTCTCAAGTGGCGACCGTGCACTAGAAGCCACTGTGTAGGCAGAGTCCCGTCAAAAGCTGGTCAAACGACCTGGTGAAGGTTGTGAGAGTACACTGGATGATAATCGCTTATGACCGATCGTATGGCAATTTGTAGGGGAAGCCTATGTCTTTCGGGTGAGGTATTATGACATTTTAATACATACATAGATACATATTATTACTTATACGCTATATATGGCATTTATTATGTCTATTTCATGTTTAAAGAGAATAAATGTAAAGGGCCCTTAGTCGCATTGAAAGCCTCCGTGTTATTAATACAGAACAAAAGATAATCTATTTACTCCGCCTATTGAACTTCCCTCGACGTCATAACGACAAACATCCAAAACATTCATTATAATGACTGTGCCCCTTCCATTGAAATGAACATTGGAATCGTCAGATATATGACTGTTTATTTGACAAATGAGCATTCTCTAATGGATACAAGTGGCGCAACAGCAGTGGGGCGTCCAAGCGCGTATTTTTATAGAATTATGGAATTTCCTTGTGGGGAAGTTTCTGCGAAAAGTACCGTGCTATCTGAATGACGCGCTGGTTATGACGGTACATATTATGTTTGCCTGTAATGGCAAATTTTAGAGCACACGCTCAGTTTCTAAAAGTTTTTTTGACCTCGTTTAATTTTTAATGCGTTTATATACAGTATATTTTGTACAAGTATTTGTGACATCTTTAATTTTAATGCAGTTTATCTTAAACGGATCATTAAAAACTACTTAATTTCTTAAGTAATTTTAAAGTAAGGACCCCGAGGCCCCGAATTTATTATTTTTAAATGTCATTGCGAGCCATTCCATTACGGCGAACCCTGTTAACATTTGTAATCATTTCCTTCAGTCCCGGGAAAAATGAGTTTTGTGTTTTCACTCGAAACCCGCAGTGACTTTTATTTAATGGAAGCATAATAAGACTGTTTGTCTGTAGCCGGAGACTGAGAGTTTTTTCTATGTACCCCACGGCCACTTTTACAGTTTAGTTTTAAGGTAAAAAGTTGTCTAAGTTTATTCTTTGTGTCAGATAACTTTTTCTTTATTTTATTTTAGGAAAATTTCACTTAGCTTATTTTTAACTGTCGCTTAAAAATATTTTAAATTTCATCGAGGACATTCTTTAAACTCGTGGCGGAAGTTAAATAAGGTCTTGAACGATTTTATGTAGACCACAATGTAGATCCTCCTTATTTTTAAGTAAATTTAACTTTTTAAAACTTTGTCAGTATCCATTAGGTAATATAATAAGTTTATGCTTACAACTTTTATAATAATTGATGTCTCAAAATACTTGAATATTTTGTCACTATGCATAAAAATTTAACTGACCTTATAGAATAAAGTTTGAAGATTTTTTCTTTTACTTAAAAGTGTAACAATATCGAACAAAAACTGTTTTTTTTTATCTATTTTGCTCAGTTGCCGGAGCAGTTCAGCCAGATAATGGGGCAAGCTGCCAGCATCATAGGGGCCTTTGAGCCGATATAACAGTGACTATGTTCTTATTTAGCTAGAGCTAGGTAGCTAGTTTAGTAATTGTTGTTCTGAGATTTCAATACCATATCTAAGATTAACAAACTGTAGCTACAACACACATTAAATACATTAAAATTAGGTACAGATATAGAAAAAGTAAAGTATTATTATAAACAAAAATACCAAGACCTGTAATGTTTTGCAAACACTAAATACGACTATGAATAAAAGCGCTAGTCACCATTGAAATTGATTTCACATGAAAGTGTTATGAAAACACACTCCCTCTACAGAAAGGAGGATTCACAACAGAACTGAGTGTCCAGCTTTGCCAATTTATCACAAACTATCTAATCAATTTTACAAAACGATCGACCATTAATAACAAATCCGTATTTTCCCCGAGGTCAGAATTCGCAACCGAAATTGCGGGTTTTGTACTAAATAAATTGTTATTAATGATAGAGACGCTCTCCCTTCCTGTTTGCTCTTACAACGATATTTGTTTGTATATTGAAATTCTCTATATTTTAGGTTGATTTAAATATTTAATGAGGAAATATCTAACTTTGCACTTTCGATTTCATGACATGAAATATTAAATATTAAACGCAGTTTGATTATTTTTATAAAATTCTTACATTTATAGGTATATTATTATTTTGTGGTATTATTTTAGGTATTTAAAATACGAATACAAAATACGAAATACTTACAAAAATTAAATATACGAAATATTTTTATTCACATTTTACAAACAACACAGAAATATTATTATGCGAAAATAAAGAGTTAAGAAGCTAATAAGTTAAGAAAAATCACGTAAAAACTTTTTCACGAAATTTGAGAATAATCACAGGGCCTCGTATTAGTGCAAGCTACGACCGCTTTCCGTAGTAGTCGTAGCTACTGATGCTACGGCTTTTACCTTTTTTCATGTAAATACCCTGATACACAATAAGCAGTGTTGTTTTTTAGTATGGGTAGTAATAATATTATTATTGTGAATTTTATCACATAATGGGAGAACTGCTAAACCGTTTTAATTTATAATTTTTTGTTACATAATCTAATACTTTGTATAGTGTTTTCTTATACTTTGTAGAAAATTTACCGGGCCAACTAATTATAAATGGTATCGAAGTGTTTTGTTTTACTATTAAACGCAATTTCTATTCATAATTTCAGCCGAAAGACGTCCACTGCTGGACATAGGCCTCCCCCACAGAACGCCACTACGACCTGTCTTAAGCGACCCTCATTCAGTGCATTCCCGCAGCCTTTACCAGGTCGTCTGACCACCTTATGGGGTTCTGCCTACTCTGCGTCTCGCAAACTCGAGAACTTTTCGGCTCCAGCAACCATCTGTTCTTCGAGCTTGGCCCTGCTCATTGCCACTTAAGTTTCGCAATTCTTTGTGATTTTAGTTCTACTGCAGATTTCTTCATTTCTGATTCGATTACGAATCCTGATTTAATAAAGTATGTATATTTTCTTTTATATTTTAATAAAAACAAATACAACTTCACCATATCTCTTGTTGAGCATATTTCTTCTTTTCCTGTAACCTTTTTCATATTTTTATGAACACATAATCTGCTTTCGGCATTAAGTTTCTAAAGTGCCCCGTTCCATATGCTTCATGAAAAAAGGGAGAACTGCTCTCTATTCATATACTGCGGTACTCTTTTACGATTCGAGCAAAAACACGGGAAGCGTTGCTAAAAGATAAACCCGGGGCGAAGCAGCGCTGTTGAATTTTACGATTTCGCTAAGCCGCCTAAAACGCGGGCCCTTCGTGAATATTTTGATTTATTTATAGGAAGGAAGGCGTAAAAGGATGGTCCAAAAAACAATATAACATCGTTCAGGTGCCGCTCAACTTTGGTCACTTAACATATTTAGGGAACTGTTAAACTTATTGATGAAAACTCTAAATCCCTTTTTTTTGGAAATTGATTATTTTACTACGCGCAAATAATAAGCGCAACTAATTTATCGCACCGAACAAATTTTCAGTAGAATGTTCTTAAATTAATTAGTATGATATGTACGGGAGCGACACTGCACTTGCTGCCTCGACTTTAACACTTCATTGTGATGCTAATTTAGGGCACCACTTTGAATATGAGGCCGCTGTTCCGGGGTGGCCAATTTTTGCCTCACCGCGCTAAATTAATTTAAATAATACCACCGCTGATAGGCGAGGTAGCTCCTACAATTCCTCCAACTTTTGCTGCGGAAACTTCACCGCAATTTCTTAAATTTCTTCGTGTTTTACCTTTATTAAAACAATAAAGTACTTAATATTTTTTTATTGTTTAAATAATCGATAAATGGAACCGGATTATTCTGGAATTTTTATTTAAGAAATGGTTAAAGTAATTTACAATTTTAATAATAGAAATCAGTAGAAAAAAACACTATTGTTTTGTGTTTTACTACACAACAGACTTTTCCTCTGTTTTAATATAAAAAATATTACGACTTCTCTTCAAAAGGCTTTCAAATAAATTTCACTAAGTCTCATAATCACGTTCCAAAAACGTGTTCTCGTGTGTTTGAGAAGGTAATGGAGTGTGCCGCGCGCTTAGAACGGATTGCCTTAACCGAGTCTCTTGGTTAGATGAAATCGGTGGAGAACCGAATGAGCAATGCCACCGCCCGCCCGCCGTCGCTGACTCGCCGCCGCCGCGCCGCCGCGCCGCCGCGCCGCCGCGCCGCCGCCGTCGCTGCTCGGCGACTCACACGTGTTCGTCTTGCGCTTTAGTAAATTTTAAGTGAGCTTTTCTCACTGCAACACTTACGGTTATTCAGGTAGAAATTTTGTATGTTAAAGCCACTCTTAAATAAGTATAAGCACTTTATTTCGTACCTACACTCAATAACAAGCTAACTTGAAAGCCTAATATATTGTTTTTTGATTTTCTATCTGTTTTCTGGTTGTTTATGTTTTTTCTTTTTATATATAATATTTTTCTTTGGCACAAAAACATTTACATAGGTATGCGATCATTCAAACAAGAAGCAATTTTTTAGAAAATACCTACTATATTCGTAAAATAGACACGACCGACCGCGTAAAATGGATACTTTTATTTTATAATATTGACATCAGACCTTATACTTTTTATATAAAAGCACCTCAAATAAGACTAAACTTCGGTATAAGTTTTTTCTTCATAAATATTATTAACTATTTTATCTTTTTTTTCTTGCACTTTGCTGTGTTTTTATAATATTTACTAGAGGCTGCCCCGCGGTTTCACCCGCGCAGATTTCTCATAAACACAAAAATCCCGTTTTTTCCCGTTCCCGTGGGAATTTCAGGAAATCCCTTCTTAGTGCTCACCTTCACTCCCCAAGGAACTCACGTACCAAATTTCAGCTTTCTACGCCCAGTAGTTTCGGCTCTGCGTTGTCTGTCAGTCAGTCAGTCAGTCAGTCAGTCAGTCAGTCAGTCAGTAACGGAAGAGTTTTATATATATTGACTAGAAGCTGCCCCGCGGTATCACCCGCGCAGATTTCTCTTAAACACAAAAATCCCGTTTTTTCCCGTTCCCGTAGGAATTTCGGGAAATCCTTTCTTAGTGCTCACCTACACTCCCCAAGGAACCTACATGCAAAATTTCAGCCCGCTACGCCCAATAGTTTCGGCTCTGCGTTGTCTGTCAGTCAGTCAGTCAGTCAGTCAGTCAGTCAGTCAGTCAGTCAGTCAGTCAGTCAGTCAGTCAGTAACGGAAGAGTTTTATATATATTGATTAAATTTTTCTGTAAGTACTTATTAATATTTTAATAGGTTAAAAAAAATAAACACAATTAAATTATTCAATGGCCTAGCAGGAGGATGGCAGGTTTCGCGTTCCTTTTGTAACATATTTAAGCTTTTCTCAATACGCAGCTCTTGCGTACAATGGAAAATTGATAAATAACACTTTTTACGTCAAAAGAGTATCTTTAGAATTATTATTTTTTCAAAGTCAGCGCGTGGCACTTATATTCATTGATTAATTTGATCAAATAAATCAGAAGCTTAGGTAAGTATACACGTTACAAGATATGATGTATTAATAACGCGGATGCAGATCTTCGCTAAATGGCGTTTCCACGGAAACACCCGAATCAAAAAACATAATATCTCTACTGAATTACATGAAGAAAATTTAGTTAGATACGTAACGTCCGGATCGACGTACGTATGTACGTATCGACTCTCGGGAATACGACCGTAGACAAACAGAGATGAAGATTTCTATGCGTATCACTTTTGGAATACTGTACGTACTTGAGAGCTCAAAAATTATTCCATCTTCGTGTAAAAACTTTTTTACGAGTGTTGTCCCGCTCTCGCATAGGAAATGGCCTGAAAGTTTTATTATTATTTTTTATTTACCTATCATCATGACCGACTGGTAAAGTTAGTGATGCAGAGGTTAATGATTTTGCAGGATGCGAGGATATAGGGTGAGCCTTAGCCGTATATAACAGGATATACGGCTAAGGCTCACCCGAATAGCCTTTTATCTTGCTAACGGAATTCCGGCTAAAATTATTGCTTAGTGAATCATTATAATATACCTACTGAAAATTTAAACAACAAAATAAAAATAAATCCATGCCAAATTTAAATGGTCTGAAATGGTTATTGTATCGACCGATTTTTTGTTCAATAAGTCAAATTTTATTATTATTAAGTTATTGTAAGTATATTTTTACTGGGACACTTTGGTAGTAACAAGCTCGGTTGGGGCGTTGATTATAAAACAAGTTGTAAGCACACACTTACACTTAACATATTATTATTAGTATAGGCTGGATACCATAAAGAGGTCGTTTCATATCTAGAAAAATGCATCTCTAGTGCGCGCAATATTGATTAGGTGCAGAAACATTACAGAACATTAACTTACCTAGCCAATCCACATAATATTATACTCCAATAATTTCAGGTAAAGACGTGTGAGTGTGACTTATTGTTTAAGCGATGGATAATCTGTGGCTGGAGCGATATTGGCTTTTGCCAAACAAACCCTGACAACCTCTCCAACCAACAAACTCCGAAATTACCAATCATAATAATTGCGTTAACAGCCATCAAACCCTTTCAATTCACAGGTTATATTAAATCAATAACCGTCCATTACTGGGGGATTATTAGATTACAATCAAACTTAGGTTATAGCCACATATGTTAAGCTAGATGGACTCATTAATTACGTTTGATAAATTACAGTTAAGTGGGAGATCCTTGCCCAGCAAATGCACCTGGCATCTATAAGGACTGAGTTAGTAAAACACTGAGTTTTTATTTCGGTCTGGATAATAGAAGATAATCTGAATGTCCATAAGAGAAAAGCTTACAGAGAAATGCGAAAATATCCTAACACTACTATTTCCTTTTGGAAAGAGCTCACGGAAACATAACTTGCTAAACATTTACATTAACATAGCCACATGCAGTGTATTTTAGTAACTATTGAAATATACAATACAATACGCTTAAAAAATTGCTAACTGATAGTCCGGAGATCCGCAGTAGATCCTCACCTGTGGCCCGCGGCGTGGCGGCGAGCGGGGCGGCCGCGGCGGCGAGGTCTGCTCCCCAATAACACGACTTCACAATAGTGGGCTGAGCAAACAGTGCAGCGCTCGGCCTTATTGCTACTAGCGCGGTCGCAATACGGCTTTTATACAGGGTTGCTAAGTTGGTAACAAAAGTTAAAAGTTTAAAATACCTACAAGAACATTGTTTTTATATTCTCTAATAAAAAAAATATTTGCTTCATTTTATAAAATTTTGTTTCTTTCCTTTTCAGGTAAGTTGTTCAGAGCGAGGAAATCGACTACAAGTCTAAGAGAGTAGTATTTAACAAAAAGGTAAATATAAAGTAATAGTTAAGTAAGCAGACGTAAAATTCCATCAACTATCACTTTTACTAAGTAATATTTCCAAAGGAAAATTATACATGAATTATTAAGATATATATATTATGTAAACCACGTATTTTCAACTTCCTTACAATAAACAAAGCATCAAACATTAGGTTATAGGCATAAAGTCACCATAATATGTCAACTTAATGATGTTATAATCAGTTTCTGCGGTTTCGGTTTGTAAAGAATAAAGAGATTAATCAGTCAAAAATATTATAGGAAAATTAAATGTCGCTCATGTAACCTATGTATACCTAGTGTAACAATTTGGTAGAAAGATTTATCCATACTTCATGCCAAAGTAACTCTGGCTTTCTTGGTATCACTAAAAAACTACAAAACCGACTTAAATGAAAATTGTACAGAGATAGTCTGAGAGCGGAATAGTTTGTTTAACATCCCACAAGAACAGATAATTGAGATTTTGTGGTTTGAAGGAAAATGGCGCTGGCTAGTGTTTTATAAATAAACATACAACGGAATCAAATTTGTCAAAATGAAAGCATTGACGATACAAATCTAATTTTCCGAGGATTTTCCTGGCTAACTCTAAACTACTTCATTTTACTCAGTTCGTGTAGCGTGGTATCACTTATTGTATCTAAATCTGACATCGATATAATTATAATGGGAACGTGCTTAAAGTCGTGGACTTCGAACCGTATGATTATTTAGACGCGAATCTCAACCAAAAACATTAATAGGAGCCGGGGTTTAGCCCTAATAACCGTAATAAACATCTCCAGTAACGAACAATAGGCGGCGATGCGTGCTGATGTTACAATGTTTTTACACACGGCCGGTACATGGGAAAGCTTTCTAATTGCCGGAACAATGCTGAGCCGGTTATTTGCCGGCGGCATTGTTTTTGTCCGCCGGTTCATTTTACCCTATCCTCCCCTGGCCGGGATATTAATGGAATTTGAATACGCATAACCTTTGTGTTTGAATTTACGCGTAATTTAAGCTTGGCTTGGCCCGTGACTCGGCAGCCTTCGGGGAGATCACCGATGGTCGCACTGCGCCTGCGGTGGAAGCCCTGCTCCGCAACGCCACTTCCTTCTGACCCAGCGCGCACCGCCGTTACGCTGACTCACTGTTGATCTTACTAGAACCTACAACAATTATTATTATAAAAAACGCTATATTTATAGAAAATAATTTGTACTGTTTATTTTTTTATAAACGATAAATGTTCAATAAAACAATTGGTTCATTCTGATTAAATTAAATTAGTTTCTTGATAAAGTAATGTGACCAACATTGTCAAAGTAAAAAAAAACAAATTTAACCGTCGAGGTGTAAATGACTTTAAAATATGTTTTTTGCCCGATATATATTATTCGTCATACACAAGACCACACTTTCCCTGGGGGTGTGCCTGAAACTGGGAGTCAGGACGTGTGCTCCTCATCGCTGCCACTGTGGAGATATGGTCGATCACCTCGGCCACCACGGCCTCTCCTGTATGCGCAGCGCTGGTCGCATGGCTCGCCACGCCAGTCTAAATGACATTATCCGTCGGGCCCTTACCACTGTCAACGTGCCGGCCGTTCTTGAACCTAACGGTCTGGCGCGAGACGACGTAAAGAGGCCCGACGGTATGACTATCGTCCCCTGGACACGTGGCAGGCCGCTGGTGTGGGACGCCACGTATGTTGACACCATGGCGGCTTGCCACGTGCAAAGAACATCAGGTGAGACTGGCGCGGCGGCCGCAGCTGCCGAAGACCTCAAACGGCGCAAATATGCGGCAATAAGTCAGCAGTATGAGTTTGTGCCGTTTGGGGTCGAAACTTTAGGGCCTTGGGGGCCAGGGGCGCGTCGACTATTTAAGGAATTATCGACGCGTCTGATCGACCATTCCGGTGACCGGCGGGCTGGCTCGTACCTTGGCCAAAGAATAAGTCTGGCCATTCAGAGAGGTAACGCAGCCAGCCTGCTAGGCACCGTACCTTCCGGTGGCAGCGATTTGGAGGCCATTTTTTATTTGTAAATATGTCTTTGTTTAGTTTTTTTTTAAGGTAATATTTAATAACATAATATCAAATAAAACATTCGTCATAAATATACTTACTTACCTAATAGTGAATTTTTATCGTTTTAAAATATGTGTATTAGATTAACCACTTATCAATTTATGGTATTGTAATGTCTTATTTTTACTACTAAGAATAACTCTTATTGCAGTTTTACTAGATTTCAAAAACAATTATCCGCATACCGTTTGTTTCCGTCCCTCGTCGTAGCATCGCAATAACCGCGCCTGTGTCAATAGTACAATCAATCATTTTGGTGTCTAGCTAGACACACAGAGAAAAATATGTACATATATAGGCTTTGTTAAATATATACCTACAATATCGTTTGTGATTGTGTTATCAAACTGCGGGACAATATTGGTTTGGGTCGAAATGACGGATGTGGCTACAGTGAAGACATTTTAATTTTATTGAAATCGGTTTGAATTTAAAACTTAACTAATAAAATAAGCAAGAATATGTTAAAGGTAATGAATACTATGTTCATATGTACAAAGCATTCATATTTTTTTTTAAGTTGTATAGTAGTTTAGATCTAACTTTAAGATTGATACTTAGATTAATTATTTGAACTTAGAAAGATTGACCTTAATTCACTTTGTGAAAGTGAAAATGTCGTTAAAACCTTTAAGCGTATGGCAACATAAATTTGATCGGTGGATCTGGTAGACGAGCGTGCGGTGAGGTAAGTAAGGGTCTGCCAAAACCACGGCCGCATTGACAAACGGCCGCCGCCACTTCATTAATTGCGGGCCGCTGGACGCGCGACCGCCTCTAAATAATTCACACACGGCTTGAGGCCACACACAAAGAAAATTACGACTCTCCTTCCCATCCCTTGATGACATCAAGTTTTTTGCCGATTCATCAAGTGGGTCAGATGGATGACTGAAACAAACCGTGCAACGAACTCGAGCGGCTGTTTGCTTACCTTTTTCAATTTATCCGATTCGTCGGATTTAGGAAAGCTGAAATGATGAAACTCGCATATTTTTTTTACTAATATAAAAGGTAAGTACTCGAATATACACAAAATGTAAAAAAAATATATACTTTAGTGTAGACGAATATGGATTTAGTAAGTTATGAATTTCACAATATTAGGCCTTCAGTTGATGTCCTGTCAACGGTTACATTTGATAAGTTGAAAATAGTTGAAATAGGTTTAGTTATTATAATATGTAACACTAGCCCCTGTTACAAGCCGTCGTTCCTTTGTTTATAATAGGTTATTCTAATTATATTTATACTAGAGGCTGCCCCGCGGTTTCACTTGCGCAGATTTCTTATAAACACAAAAACCCAGTTTTTCCTGTTCCCATGGGAATTTCAGGAAATCATTTCTTAGTGCTTGCCTACACCCCCCAAGGAACCCACGTGCAAAATTTCAGCCCGCTACGCCTAGTAGTTTTGGCTCTGCATTGTCTGTCAGTCAGCCAGTCAGTCAATCAGTCAGTAACGGAAGAGTTTTATATATATTGATTGGTTAAATTTGAAATAAGAGTGCTGGCACGCACTCTTATTTTAAATTGCTGAATTGAGTCTGGGCGCTCAAAATATGAACGAATTATAAATCAGTAAGTAAAAAAACGATGGCGATAGAACGTGAAGTACGTATACAGTGGCGCCTCCAGTCGCGTGCAGGGAGACGAAGCTCGCGCGGACTCTACCGATCAAATTCTATCCTTTAAAGGCAAAATGATTGGAAATTAAATTAAACAATTCACTCCCTTGCTTGTCCGAGTCCATTACATAATCATATAAAGTAAGATGAGCGAAAGCCATCTGTGGCCCTCCCACGAGCCAATGCTCGTTATGGAAATTCTTAACATTTCGGCACATAAGGATGATCATGTACCTATGTATATTATACATTTCTAGTTTAATTATAAGTTTAATTTAAATGTAACAATTGTTTTATTTGTAAGGATCGTTTATAACAAAGTTTATAAATAATATGAGACATAGTTAAACTTATTATTTAGGTATTCAACTACCTAGTTTAGAAATGAAATAAAAAAATAAAAAAAAATTACAAGGTAATAAATAATACTTAATATGTATATTAATAAAATGTGACCTCATTTTTTTCTGGTTACCTGTACCTGGTTATTCAGTAATAATAAAGCTATGTCAAAGCTTATAGTAATAAGAAATGTTTAATAAAGTAATAAATAAATAATAAAACAGAACAGTCAAATAAGTAAAAAAAAACTTGCCCTCTTTGGCCTTGCATTTCACCACTAGATATGGCTTTAGGAAAACTGAAGTTCACCGAGTTAGCTACTGAACGCTGCGATAATCAAAATGATTTGCATAGACAAATTCTGACAGTCAGTAAAACAAACGACATGTGTTGTGTATTCAAAAAGTATTCAACGAATCTCTTTATTCTGACATTAATGAAAAGTTTTTTTGCACTAAGGTTTTTTAATTATAAATCTACATTTCACAAAGATTTTTCGATCTTTATAACATATAGTATATTATTCTCTCTCATTCGAATTCAAGTTGGGAGTAGAGCTGGTCGCAAATATGGCTTCGCAATTAGTGTAATGGAGGTACACTCTCGGGCTCAAATTACCGTCATTCGTCTATAGAAAACTTAGGGGCGTACTCTATATACAATTAAGTAGTGAAGTGGAGAGAAATTGTAACAAGTGCAGTGAGGTCCGTTGCTGGCCCACGCTCCATTTAACACACTCTGGAGCCTTCGTCACGTACAGCGTGCAAATATCCTTTAAGCAAAATAAACTCTTTTTTATAAAAAAAAAAATGGCCGTACAGGTCTTAAAATAGTATTAATTTTCAAGAAAACTGTTATCGCTCGAACTAGACGCCTCGCCCGCTTCGGCTCCTTTGTTTACATCTATTTACTTTTTTTTACCGTTTCCCAAGAATCTCAGTTTTTCATAGGTTCTTTTAACGACACTTTCGAGCTCTCCTTTCTATCGGTCTTTTTTTTACTGTTAGCAAAAAAAATAAGGCGCGAGATGTACTAGTCATGATTTTCCTTGCCAGTTTTGTTTCTCATTTGTTTATTACTTTGTTTTACAGACTCTTATCTCATTTGATAGAAGCATACCGTTTCGATATAATGTTATGAATCTTATAGGATTGTTATGTGTCAATTAAATATATATTTTCTCAGGAGCAGCGGTGGTCTAGGAGGCCGTAACAGATTTGTCTATAGTTTCGTCAGCCCTAGACTGTGTTGCCAAAGACCAAGAGCTATTTTGCAAAACAGAAAAACCGGAAGTGTAACGGCGACCTAGACCACCACTGTACGTGATTATAGAGGTATACTTTATTGTTTTTTTTTTTTTTTTAAAGAGCTTAATTTTTGTAACATGGCTTTCAAAGTTCATCTTTTAAAACCGCAGATGTTTTATTGCGAAACATATTCCCAATAATTCGTGTTTCCTTTTCAAACAATTACCTAATGTCTGTAACGCTCCATCACTTTTAACTTTCCATCTTCTTCATGTCTCACCGTACTTAGGCACGTATGAGAATTCTTTTATTTTTCTTGAGGCTGTTTTGGGAATTTGTTGGTCTGTATGTCAGGGGGCGACGGTCGCTATTCGCTTGGACGCCTTGTAGACTTGTTGCTGCCCCTCGAACGGCCGCGTACCGGATCAAGCTGTCTGCTCGAACTAGCGCTCTTCCTTCCCTATTTTCAAGGAAAACAAGGGAAAAGTGTTTTCGGGACGACAATATCGCTGTCTGTTCGCGTGCAGATAATTTGTCGTCCGGGGCTTGATGTGGACACTCTCAATTTACGTCGCATTTTAATGTGATCCAGTTGCTCTGATCATCTATTAGTAAATTGTTTCCAAATGCGCGCTTTTGTATGGTAAATTAAAATGTGATATGATGTGATATGTATTATTCTTGCTGTTTTCTTTAAATAATCAAATCAACCATTAAGAAATCTTTGTCTTAGCGAACTGATATCATGAAGTTACTTATTTCCGTTTGTTTTAGAATCGGGTAGGTTAAAGTTTGTGTATTCCTTTGTGTTTCGGGCTATTTTAAATATGTTATTATTAAATCTCAAAAAATTTGTGTTTAGAGGTATATATTATCTCACGAACTGCAATCGTGGAAGTAAAACAATCTTATCAAGTTAGCATGGTCAAAGTTGGAGCTCACTCGCTAAGGGCTTAACCTCTCGACACGCGCGTTTATCTGCACCATCTGAACGTGACCCCAGTTCTTTGTGTCTCTGCGGCGGCGGTATCGGTGGCAATCAGGTGGACTAACTTTCTAGCCACAATGAGTCTTGCTACTCTTCTGTTTGAAATACCTCTACACTCTGTTTTTTCTTTCATTATCATCAATATATATAAAACTCTTCCGTTACTGACTGACTGACTGACTGACAGATAACGCAGAGCCGAAACTACTGGGCGTAGCGGGCTGAAATTTTGCATGTAGGTTCCTTAGGGAGTGTAGGTGAGCACTAAGAAAGGATTTCCCGAAATTCCCATGGGAACGGGAAAAAACTATATTTTTGTGCTTATGAGAAATCTGCGCGAGTGAAACCGCGGGGCAGCCTCTAGTAAAAATATAAAGAATAAAAATAAAAACACAACAAAGTACATTTTACATTTGAAGATACAAATAAATAAATGTGCATGCAACAGGCGATAAAACGATTTCTTCCTGGCTACCCAATGCTACTTTTAGAACAAAAGCGTGACCACGAATACTATTTAAGATATTTATTTGGAAACAAAAATATTCCGCATCTCCTAATAAAAATGTCGTAGTGAGGTGCGTGATCTGATCACGCCCCCAAGCCCGTAAACGAAACAAACTACCGGCTTATGGCGGCAAAAACACAAAACTTTTCCAATTACCTAGTCAACGAGTCCATTCAGAAAGACTCCAAACAAACGTTGCTATGAAAAGAAATCACCGAATAGGTGAGCGCAAGTAAATGTTTGTGTAAATATTTGCGCATGTAAACTCGACTTTTATTCACGAAAAAAAACTTTTAATGGCGTCCCCGGAGTTCCCGTCAAACATTTATCAACAAAAGAACGAACGTCCCGGAGGCGATGGAACTTGAAATGTATGGAAATTACCTAGTCACAAGCGGGAGAACAATTCACTAACGGCAGAAGCATTGTCAAATATATTTGTAGCAGATTGTTTTCCGGATTATTTCAGTTTTAAACTTATGAGTAGCATGCGTTGATATCTTTTCTAGGAAAGTTAGGTTTAAAAAAGATTCAATATTGCCAGCGATTTCATTCAAACATGAAAGTTATTGATTTTTTAGAGCCCATGCCAACCATTTTTGCGCATCAAGAAATATTTTTAAATTTTTTTTTTCATATAATAAAGTAAAGTAAATAAAGGATAAAGTACCGGATAAAGTACCTTTCAAAACGTAAATAAAATGAGCTCTTTATTCAGCTAATTGACTTACATCTTATATTCTACGACATCCACATTACTGGTGTATAAAACTGCAAATCTGCTTTGCAAATCTAAACTCGTTTGATGAAAAAAAGTTCCCATTGCAAACTGCTTTTATAATTTAAATTAGCCAACTAAATTTATTTGAGTGCGCTCGAAAGCTTGACCCCTGCCTACTTTATTCTAAACCGTTTCATTTCGTTCTCTTTTAAAAGTATTTTAGTTATTCCGATAGTTATCCTACACCCCCCACGTAAAAAACCTACAAACTAAATAAAGGCTATAAAAATGAAAATGTTTTCCATTTCCAAGGGTATTTCGTAAATTTCTTACTTATTGCAGTCCTCCTGAGGAACCTATGAAATTCAAAATGTCGACTATAAATTCATTTGCATATCAATATTGAATATGTACTAATTCTTTACAATGAAAATGATCGTGCATTGTCCGAAGTAAAGCATTTGAAGCGCTCTCGTAGCTCCTAAATGAACAAAAATGGCCTATTTGAAATGAGAAATTAAAGAGCGTAAAAAATATCGGGACAAAAATTTTCTTTTCACGTAGAAAATGGCGTCAGATATACTTATTTTTTGAACAGTGTGATCGTCTCTTATTCTATTTGTCTTTTCGACAGTTCCGTTGCATAGACTTCTCCATTACTTGCTCGCCTCTGAAAGGAAAGTTTTGTATTCAATTTGGTATTATAATTCCCATTTGAAGTCGCCACGCACCATCGCCTCGACATCGGCTATGTAAATGGCCGCTTCCGGGACTAAGTCGCGTTCGTTTTCACCTAAAACGATTTGCTTTTAATAATTTACTCTGAAACTTTTATGATATTCCTTAGTACATTCCTCTTTGAAATCTTATTTGTTCTCCGCAAATGTATACGCTTACGCTTTTACGTGTGGGTATTTTAATACTTTATCTAAATATAGTAATAATTTTAATAGAACTTAAAAAGGGAAATGGGCGGGCTTATCGCTAAAAGCGATTTCTGGAAGTGAGTTTAACTATTAGTGAAATTAGTATTCACTATAAGTATTACTCTCAGCCGATGCATTATTTATTTAATAATGTTAGAAAGCGATGCATTGTAGTAAGTTCACTAAAATAAAGTTAATATAAACGGTTCCCTGTCCGGGAAACGGCGTGAGTATAAATATTTCAGTTCGGTTTACCTGACGCGCAACATATTTATTCAGCAACGCGTGCGCCCCGCGGGGAGACAAGGAATCGTTTCTAGTTTCTCTTAAATTTAAAATGGAAACTTATCCCACGGCCGCCATAAAGTCTAGCATTTTCCATTGAAATCCACTCGCTAGCTGGCTCGATCCCCACTGGTGTCCACGCTGAATCCCCCTGGATTTAGAGCGCGTTTACGGGCTGAGCGCTCGCTGCATTCGGCACTGCGGCGAGTCTTCAACCCGCGACAGTCTTTATTTTACGAGATTACGTGATGACATCTTGGTTGTTTCGCAGATACCTACTATATAATAAGTATTTCACGCTCGTATTATGTAGGTTTTATAGCCCTCTAGGCTCAGCCGAAGTGCTCTAACAGTAGCTTACAGGAGCTCTTGTAACAAAGTAATTACCCTGGCGCCTCTCTTATTAGTCACTGCTACACGATAACGCTCACTTTCTGGTTCAGCTTCTTGTGTAGGTTTAAACCATTTACGTGACATACCTAAAGCTACTTAGATATATAATTATATATAATGATCAGAATTTTTAAATTTCAACCTTCTTTATTTGTTGATTCGGCTGTTCCTATGTTGTCTGTCTGTGGCACTGTTCGTCTTAACTATTTATATACAATACAAAGTATTCCTAGCTGATATGGCAAACTTCCGTAAACCGTTCTTTAGTTTTTTGAGGGAATTTCGGGACTACTTTCCTTAAATAATTTTCTTCTGATTTTTTGTAGACACACAATACAAAAAACCATTAAGTATCTCTATTTCGAATTTATACCTCAAACACCAAACCTGTATGATCGAGTATATAGTAGCGTAATGTTTTATATCTAGATTTTTTATAATTTTTTATCACTTTAGTAAGAACTCTTCTATATTATAATGTTCAAATGTAGCTTCTTAGGTAACTACTTATACATATAATTCGTTAATTCATATAGGTTATAGAACAGGTTACGGTATGAATTCTTAAAATTATGTATAAAACTATAATGTGTATGTTGAGTAATGTCAAATTGTATATAAAGTTAAAAATTTACTTACTCTATAAGGCTCTATGCTCCTCCCAACGTATGATATATTCGGACCGGCTACAAGGGACAGATAACAGATTACCCGCAAACACGTTTTAAATTCATTTCCCAACCCGTGCGGAGCGATCGCTTCCCAATAAATGTAGGCACCTGTAGGGACGGAGGACGGACGAACTCGGGCAACAGGGACATATTTACTTTGTCTTCTCGCTCCGCGCGTCTCGCGGCCACTTCCCGGTCAGGTAGCGCTCGAAGTAGCAAAATATTTGTCCCCCTGTCGCGTCGCCAGCGCGCCGATTAGGGGTGTAAAACGTAGAAGACGTTCATTTTGGATCTGAAATACCCGACTTTATTATTTAAAACATACTTTGAAAACTACAGGTATTGCATAGGTGCAAAGCTTTTATTGTATATAGCTACAAGCCACTGTAGTGGCTAATAGGAATTTAAACGAATTAATACTATTTTGCTCGTAAAGATTAATATTGTTTTTGGTTAAATCATAACTCGATATATGAATAATCCCTTTGAATTGCTATTCGAACTACTAAATCAGTTAGCTCGTGCGTTGTTTGAGCGGGCCATTTTAGATGCTTCGTAAAGGACTGTTAAACGCTTTTGTGTCTCTAAAGCCTTTACAAGTTGAAACTGTGAAGTTAACACGAGATTTCATCGGATTACTCTGAACTCGGCAGCCTTTTGTAGGCGTATTTCGGGTTAAACTTTCTAACATGTAAACAAGGAATATTTAGCATTATACTCATACAATTCTCAATCTATATTTTAAAGTCTCAGTTAATTTATTTATTGAAATTTTTATATAAAATACTTATAAACAAATAAAAAAAAAGTATATCAGAAGAAAAGATTAGTTCAATTGATCTATTGAAATAATTATTATTATTTATGATGAAAGCCCCACTTATCTTAATCGCTCATTATAAATCATTTCCCGCGACTACATCCGTCTAAACTTTCACACAACCCTAGAATTCATCTGCTTTTCTTAAAGTTTGTGACAAATGTTGAAGTGCCTAGGTATTGTATGTAGCGCATCCCAGGGTCCGTTGCGAGTTTTATAACTAGCGTCGTCGCGACGTTCGGGGAATGCTTTTGAATAAAATCATAATATTTTAAATGGAACGTTTTTAAAATCACAAGCATAACATTATTCTGCAACCCCGGAATCTAAAATCAATAATTTATTTAAGCAAAATTAATCTTCCTAGACCTGCGCTAATTATCATTACATAGGATAGAATAGAAAATGTACAATGTAAATGTACTGTGAAACAAAAAAAAAACTGAACATATGCATAGGCAAATAAATTTTCAAGTTTTTATGATTCTTGGCTTTCGAGGAATACCTAAAAAATAATTTTCTTTGTTTGAGGCCAAACTATAAATAACCTTGAAATTTAGAGCATAACCTCATTATTCTAGTAAATATTTTTAAAAAAAA
This sequence comes from Euspilapteryx auroguttella, assembly GCA_951802225.1. Classification (NCBI taxonomy): domain Eukaryota; kingdom Metazoa; phylum Arthropoda; class Insecta; order Lepidoptera; family Gracillariidae; genus Euspilapteryx; species Euspilapteryx auroguttella. The sequence goes on from OX637645.1 coordinate 6,392,841, forward strand.
TAGAATTAAAATTAAACACAGTATATTTTTTTAACTTTGACACGCGATATCATCAACTTAGAAAATCGCTAATTTGGGGATAATTTACTTTATATATCATGAAATAACCTTTTTTCCAGTTTTAGTGTGTAAATTTTATTATTTATTAACCGACTTCAAAATAGGAGGTTATCAGTTTGACCTGTATGTATGTTTGTCCGCGATTATCTCGCGTTAGGCTGAACCGATTTTGATGCGGTTTTCAGAAATGTATTTGTTGCATTCAAGAGAAGGTTTTAGTACCTATTTTAACCGACTTCGAAAAAGAGGCAGTTCTCAGATTAGTATTATGTGTCAGTTTTGTTTAAGGCGGGTCTCTTTATGCAAATAAGAAATTATTTAGATTTTCTCATTAAATCAACACAACTAACCAGGGAATTGTTTTGTATATAGTAGGTATAAAATGAAGTATTTTTATTCTGCTTTTTATTTAATCCTACGAGAAAATATTCTATAGTTAAGTAAACAAAAAAAATCAGATCCATAAGCTAACCTACCTTACTGTGTTGACCTTAGCCAGCTAGTTTTCAAATCCACTTCACTTCAAAAACTTATTTTTGTAATAATTACAAATACACAAAGTAAAATTGAATTATGTATACGTATTTCGGTACCTACTCAAAAGTAAACTAAAAGGTTTTTTTCCATTGCTTCAATTAAAAATTCAAAACTGAAAAACTGCTGTTTTGCTAATAAAATACCCAGTACGATGAAGAATGTATTGAAATTCATAATTGAAAATGAAAAAAATTAAAAACAATTATTAAAATTTTTAAATCCTTTAGCTAAACAAATTTCAACAAAAGCTTCCTAAGTAACTAAGCATAAACCTGTATTGTGGAAATTATAGATTAAAGTTTTAAAAAATAATAGCGTAGCGCTGATAAAAATTGAAAGTAAAGTATAAGGATGTGGCTATGGTGTGATGTGTTGAAGTGGAATCACCTGGCTATAAACCGAAAGTCAGTATTAATTCTTGAACAGTAACCAAAAATTACACATTTCGAGCGGATGGAATAAAAAATCAAAGTATAAATTAACGTCAAATCATATAAATCATAGCACAAAAACATTTAAATCATATAACAAAATAATTTCGACTCAGATTATAAAGCAAGAAAGTTAGGAATAGTTTACTCCGTGGATCATGTCAGCGTCCTCTATACTTCGTCGGTTAAAATAAAATCTAAACATTTTCTAATAATTCCTCATTTAATAGACAAATAAAATACAATTTTATTTCAATTTGCCACTGAAAATTAAATTGAGGAAAGGATTAAATAGTATTTACTACGACAAAGGGGAGCGGCATGGGAGACAAGCGTTCGTGAATTGATGGAGATCGAGAGCTCTTAATAAATCAAGGAAAACTTTTTAATAAACTGGTTTTCAATCATACTTATAGTAAAACAAAATTTTATAAAAAAAATGAGTCTAATATTTTTTTGGTATTGACTAAGGTTATATTTTTCAGCAAAGTATTATTAATAATAATAATAACAACACATCACACTCAGAGCCCCTAACTAGGAAGAACCTGTATCTAGGGTGCCCGAAACACACACAGAGACGAACATCACACCCAGACCGGAAACAAACATCGATATTGATCATATCAATATTCGCCCCGCCCGGGAATCGAACCCGGGTGCACACGTTTACTCAGTCCACATCACTGCCAACTGAGCCACGGAGCAGTATTATTGATAAGTATTATTTTAATAAAAAACATAAAAAAATAATTGAGGGCTCCTACATACTTTCAGTGTACATGCTATTTTAACCCTTTAAATAAAAATAAAAGTTACTTATAAAAGTGGTCAACTATGTACACTTTAAATTGTTTTTATTTTCGTAAAATGATACAATAAAAATTATGACCAGCAAAATAAGAAATATACATAAAACTATGAAATTGTGTTTATTTAAATAAATGTCCTCTAGAATGTTTTTCCTTGAGGGGGGTAATTATATTGCAGTGTTTATATTATTTAAAAGTTTTCAAAAAGTGTAATAGTAAAAAAAAAAAACTAGAAAAAAAGTTTAACATTCGCAATATTAATAAATTTCCACATGGTTAAAATATAAAATCATCACTTCCTCTAAAATAGTATTTTTTATAAAAATAAAATAAATTATTTTACTACTTCTCATAATATAGGTGCAACACTTACCGCAATATTTTTTTTATTTTCCGTGAGCCAATACAGAAAATGTAGAGGCATGTAAGAGAGGTCTCCAAATAACAAACGAAATCGCGGCCGTGTATCGGGCCGATATAACATTTGGCTGGCAAAAGGAAATATGAAAAGGCAGAATATCGGCCGACGAAATTACGATCGCTTTAGATTCCGCACGCGCCATTGAGAGGTAAATTGTTACCTCCATATACATTGAGATGAAGAATCTATTTGTTTTTCTGCTCCGCTTCCCTGTTGGACACTTTATATTACGTGTAGGAACTAACCTATGTTGGTAAAATATTTTTTCTTGAAGACTTCATATTTATCAATATAATATACCGGCTGTTTCTGACAAGGCGGTAATAAATCAAAGGAGGGCTTTAGCTCACCATACCTAACAACTTTCCCAAAGCAACATAGGTCGAAATCTCAAAACAAAAATCAGCTGTCCCGTACATTGACCCCGCCAGCTGATCGAACCAATGTATGGAACAGCTGTTATTTTTTTTGAGATTTTGACCTATGTTGCTTTGGGAAAGTTGTTAGTTATGGTGAGCAGAACCCCTCCTTTGATTTATTACCGCCTGGTCAGAAACACCCGGTATGTCGTAGTAAGATTTGATAATTAGGTTTTTTGCGAAAAAAAACTAGGGATTCTGCGAAAACACGGATAATTTGATATAAGCATTACTTTTTTTTTAATCATCCTGACATAAAGCAGTTTTTTTGCAACAAACCTAGAATAATTGATAACTTTGAAACCTTCCTTTGCTCTGATTGGCTAGATTATTGCTTGCTGGTAAACTCTTATTCTGATTGGATCGTTAAAATATCCTTTGACGCTACAGAGAACCTAATTATTATAATTATAATATTTTTTGCAAAAAACCTAATTATCAAATCTTACTACGACATATATAAAACTCCTCCGTTACTGACTGACTGACTGACAGAAAACGCAGAGCCGAAACTGCTGGGCGTAGCGGGCTGAAATTTTGCATGTAGGTTCCTTAGGGAGTCTAGGTGAGCACTAAGATTTCCCGAAATTCACATGGGAACGGGAAAAAACGTGATTTTGGTTTTTATGAGAAATCTGCGCGGGCGAAACCGCAGGGCAACCTCTAGTTTATACATAGAGACTTGTTTACGTTAGGAATATTATTATTTACCCCAATCTGCCAAAACTAAGTTAAGATTCAATCACTACATACTATTAACTTGATTTGATTGAGAAATATTATTTTATTGGATTAATTATTATTAGATCATTTAAAGGAGCTCAAAATGTATGATTAGATTAAATCTTTTGCCATTTTATTAAAAAAATATTTTTTTTATTTTTGTAAATAATTACTCACGATACGTATTAAACATTATAATACACTCATTAAATGAACAAGGATAAACTTTTGTACACGTACCATTAGCAAAGTTATTGTCAAGAAAATGGTCGTTCAACTAAAAGCCTAGCTCGACCGAGCAGAAGTATTAAGAGTCTCTCAGAGAATTGAAAATTAGTATTAACAAGACAAATGTTGTTGTTCAAGTTTGATAGTTTCTTGTAACAAGCATTAACTAAGTAAGCTGCTTAATGAAAGTTTCACGTAACATTTGTTCTAATAACCTATTATAACGTAGCGTTGACAAAATATATACAAAAGATCACGTGAATATTACTGTTAAACAAGGTGGTGTTCATTATGTTTTACATGGATTTCAGAACGAGAACAAAATATCAGCTCTAGCCGTATGTTGTTTGCCAGTCTCACTTCATCTTAGTAGACGGGAACGGGCCTAAACGATAAATAGTGATCATTAACACGTTTCTTATAGTGACATTAGGCTTTATTGGGCCCCGGACTCCGCCCGCGCCAGAACTTGAGGCGCAAGGGTAAAACAAAGTGCGTTCAAGATTTATTTTATCGATCATAATTAGGAAAACGGTGCGTGCGAATAAGGAAAGGCAATCAATAGCGTAACAAGTGATAACTAAAAATAAGATCAAAACATCGCCTCTGTCCGAGACTCTTACACCTATAATAATGAAGGTTATAAACCACAGTACGTGCGCCGTCCTCCATTACAAAGGCTGCCCGCAGCGTGATATTTATTTAAATCGCCTCGCATGTAAATTAATGTCGCTCCGCTAAACGTTGCCCTTTGTTTTTCTTTTTGTTCATGTCTGATTAATTTCATCGCTTTAAGTTCTCTTAGAGGCAAAAATAATTTTTTGTAAGTGATATCAGAACATACTTTTTTACTTTAAAACTCATTAGTCCATATCGCGAGTTTCAATGACCAAGCTTTAAGGTTAGGGCGCTTAGTTTAGTTTATCTCGTGGTGGAAGTTAAAATGGTATCCGAGTTGCGCTCGAGTGGCGGTTAACGTCTGACGTCTCTATTCATTACGAAAGTAACCAGTCTCTACTTTAACTTTGTTCGGAGGAGCTCGCTTCTGCTTTCCCTATAAACTAGACTTGTGACAGCGAGTAATGTCCTCTGATATTGTTCTGGGGCTAAGAGGTTTGCCTCCTTGCGTTGAGAATTGTTAACTTTTACAAACGCCTGTCTGGTCAATTTATTACTATCTTCTGCTTTTTATGTTTATCTTAATTCTAATTTAACTCTTATTTTTTAAAAATTGTATCCCGATTTGGATTTCAGATTCAAACTCAAGAGTTAACGCAGAAGTCGTTAAGGTTTATTAATGATTGTGGAAGGTCTTACTCAATATTGTTGTTGTGTGAAGAGTTGCGTAATCGATACTTCCGAATATCGATTATGAAATTGGTGTGAAAATGATTCCGGCGTCGGGCCTCCTGATAAATGCCCGCCATAAGCACAGAACAAATTGAAGCTATTAATTACCAAGGAGCGAGCGCCGCATTGCCGACAAATATCATTGAGATCGTTTATTTTGACATCTCACTTTAAGGCTTGGTGGTTCAAAAATTTGTGTTTTTGAGATTTTTTTAAACAATCTGAGACATACAAAATTGATGTCTTCATTCTGAAAAAAATATATGTGTTAGTTAAGGATCTAATCTAGTCATCATACTAAAGGGAAATAGGATCTAATTAATTTTAGTTGATAGAAAAAAATCTCAAAGTTACCCCTTTTTGTTCCGTTTTTTCCATTTTATTTTTAAACCGCTGATTGTTTTTATTTGATTTTTGGAATGAAAATTGCTGACCTTAAATTTTAGACATACTACTATAGTAAGAATTTTTAAGTTTAACGAAAAGACAAAAAACCAGCAAAAACTAAAAAAAAACATTGTTTTCGCGCGGTCCGATGCCATGCCGCGCCGCTCCCTACCCCGTCAGTACCCTTGTGGCCACGGCCGAGGCCGGTTCTGTGTCAAATTTTTGTTTTCGCGCTCTCGTATTTCGTTTTATTTTTATTCAAATGTAAACAAAATTTGACAACAGATGTCAAAACAATGAACCATAACATCTGATTAGGATCTGTATGGAGCTGAAAGAAACCAATTTTGATACCGATATTACATTTATAAAACCGTCGCATTACAAACTTACCTTTTTTATTCCCACAAATAAAACTTAAATCATAGGTTACTTATTATATAGTTATATCATATCTTTGTTAGTTCTGTGGCGCCGATAACACAATATTAATATTACATTAGCACAATATTACGTGGTATACTTACTCAAATTACTTTAAGAAGGCAGTAATTTATGTCTTAATAGAAAATGTTTCCTTTTTATTTAACGCTTTTCGGTTTTTTCGGCTGTTTAATTTTTTGATGAAAAGATTTTATTTTTTGCTTTTCAGTTTAATTTTTATGTAATCCCCCCCCCCCTCACTTCAAGGTTCACCTTCACCTCAAATCACCCTCCAAACGCTGGTCTCACACCCCTGAAGGTGGTCAGACGACCTGGTAAAGGTTGCGGCCTATGTCCAGCAGTGGACGCTATCGTGTGAGATCGGCTGCTTAAAATCAAAACCTAGTAACTCGTTTTAACAAAAATATTCAGGAGAGCCAAAAAACGGGTCGACCACTTTAATTCGTTGCCCCGAAGAAACCAGACGCAATAGCGATTTCGGTGTTTGACCAAAAGTTTGACTATATTGTTGACTATAGTCACACTTAAATCGATCCCACTATTTTTTTTTTTAATTTACCCAAATATGACAATGAAAACAATTTCAAAACATAGTATTTCACACTTAGTTAATTAACTAAGTGTGAAATACTATGTTTTGAAATACAATCTCTGAGTTAATTCTCTACTTTTTAAAGCAATTTATATTTTTAGTTGTACGTTTCGAATGAAAAATGTTATTTTTTGAAGTGCATTCATTTAAAAGTTATACAAATGATTTATTTGTGGCAGAATTAAGTTTTGTTTACTATTTGGTTACGACTCGTGGTTAATTCAAATTTTGCGGTTTTTGTAATCCAATCGTCGTAGGTCGCCAATTTAGAGAACTCCTATGTCCGCCCGCCTGCAGTAGAAATAACTCCAGAGGTTGAAGAAGGGATGATATATTTACACATGGTTAGGTACACTATTTACAAGAAAATGAATGCATGTTAATGTGTACAGCGGCTGAGATGTACTGCCTAGCGCACGCAGGGCGTTGCGCGAGGCGTCGTGCGGGGCGTGCTGCGCCCAAATCAAATGTATAGCAATAGTATGAGACCGTTTACGGAGACGCGCATAGGCCTATGTTCGATATCGTATAAGGAAACGCGTCGGCTCCCGCGGCGGCGTCCGCGGCGGCGGCGACCGTGGTGGCGCCTGCGTCGGAACCCACACGACATCCCGCACTACACGCCGCGTCTTCGTAAAGGAGGCCTTAGGGTGTGATTTTAGTTCCAAATAAAAAAAGTTATCAACTCAAACTATATCGTTATTTGTTTTAAATTAAAACAACCAGTGGTGTTTTATTTATATTGAGAAAACACTACAAAAAGGGTTTACTTTGATATTTATTTCTACAGAGTGAAATTCATTACATCTTGTTACTTTTTAATAACTTGTCTAAACTAAATCCTACATCTATATTTTTCAGAATTAAGAAATCTGTTTTATATTTCTCAGATGGTTTAAAAAAAACTCGTTATTACAAATACCTTACCTAAACGCAAATTCTTGTGCGCTGAAACGAAAATCGGAAAGAAAAATTGTGCGGTAGGTATAAACATCTCGATTTAACTTCGGCTTGTATGAAAAGTAATAAAATTTAAAACTGCCGCGACATTTCGCATTTCGACGCGCGCATGTCACAGCTGCGAGGGTGGGGGACCCTCATACCTAATTAGGTAAGAAGCTTCAAAGTACAGGCCGTTAAGATGTTTGACTTCAGCGTTTGAGCAATACGTTGTATTTCTTACTAATTATGCTATAAAAATCAATTCAATTATTTTGATTAGATGCTAGAAGACTTACGTGACTAATTGCTTACCCACTGTAGCACTTGAAGGCCAATTATGATAAACCAAAGAAAAACAAACTTACTGATCAGGTGCTAGCCATGCCCGTGACTTCGTCCGCGTAGATTTGACTGCGACAAAAGTATTAAACCAATAATAGCCAAATTGGCCTAGCTATTCTCGAGTGAATAGTCGAATAACCAACAATTGATCTTTATCCATATATAAAATGTTTTTCTGTTGTAGTTTATTGATTCAGAAAAGGCAAAAACCCCCCTAAATTCTACAGCTCTTAGTCGAAAGACGCTGTCCCACTATCAATATTATCGTAAATTCTCGTAACGATTATTAACCTCTTATATCAACCCTTTGGCCTAAAAGCTTATACCCACTAAGACCCATTTGCACCGATAACTAATTAATGCTGATGGCCGCTACCCTCTCCCTACCTATTAACAATATTATTTATATCCTCAATCAAACTAACATTTCGATTAAATTATTAACAAAATTGGTTCAATCAAATCAATATCCAAATGAGGCGGTTTCGAAACCGATTTTCACAGTTTCATTTCAAAGAGTAATTTTAAATCTTTGTAAAGTGTTTTTCTTTCCGTTTGATCCGCGACTTTTCCTTTAAGTCGGCAAATCGCAGTGGCTTTGTGAGATTAAAGTAATTAACTCGATAATTTGTGGTCGACTCTTTGTAATTGGACATTGCGGTTGATTGAAGAGATAAATATTTTATGACTCAGAAAATTGTTTGTGTGAAATCAAATAAAAAGTGGTCATTGATGGGTGATTTGCTGCTTTTTTGCATAAATTACATACTTAAACTCAAAACAACATTTAAACTATTTATAAATTTTGAACTTAAAATCATACTCACATTGTTTTGAGTTTAAGTATGTATACTTAAACTCAAAACAACATTTAAACTATTTATAAATTTTGAACTTAAAATCATACTCACAATACTGAGAAATAAAACGAAAAATCACACATCTGTATGGGTGCCTGTTACTTGGAACCATTTATGATAATGTTTCAATCCGCCCGTGCCTACCCGACTTTCTTTAGGTCATAAAAAATCAAATAAAATTCCGAGAGCACCACGTGACTTCTAATGAAAAGTGTATAACTGGCATAAAACGTTTTATACGCCTTTCCGACGAAGGTGTTACATTAAATTAAAATTTACACGCACGTCTAGATAAATCGGGGTAAAAGCGTGATAAAGCAATAAAATTCATTAGTCTGGGATACAGATTTTACGCGTCCTTGCGCCACGGTTTATTCTTTTTCATATTAGAATCGTACTGAAGAACAATGACGTCATAAATGCCAAAGCGATTTTTCATTCGCATCGTAAATGCTCGCTTTTCTCAGGTTTTTTTCTATTTTATTCCACAATTCTACCGCAGTAACATGGTTCTTAAAATTTACGCGTGAATTCGATTTATGTTGTGTGCTGCGTTTAATTTTCACATTTGAAATTTATTGATGGATAATAAATTACAATATTTAAGATTGGGTACACGAAATTGCGCTTTTTCTTTAACTCTTTCATTGATGATTTATATATAAAAATAATTATGAAGCCATAGTATTTTTGGAAAAATCAGTCAACTTTTTGTTTTTAGAATAAAAACTATAAATTTAACCTGAATGCTTTTATAAATTTAAGAAAACAACATTCCTAGTTCTTGTCTATATTTTAATTAAGAGGTTATAACACCTCCTTTCTTCTTTTTTTCGAACTGTAGGCTAAATAAAATTGTATAAGATTTTTACTAAACTAAGTTCCCATTGAGATCGCGAGTCCATTTTTAACATTTCTTATTGGTTTTATGGTCACATACTTATTTATGAACTATGTGAAGTAAATTTTAACTCTATTATTTTTAAAGACATTTTGTCTGTAACGGTCTTCTCTCCATCACAAAGTACCTATAAAAATTTAACAGTTGCCTTTACCATCCCCAACAACACCAATTCATTTCTTTATAATTCCAGTTGATTCTGAATGTTTTTCTGTCTTTTATTATACTTATTATTTAACGATTTCACGAATTCTTTTAAAAAAAACTGTGCATGCTACTTTTCACATACCAACAGTTTTACTAGCTCATTATCTTATCTCATTTTGCTTGAAAGAGCTCAAAGGGCAATCTTGAAAGTCTGTACATTTAAAAAATACTTGTTTCCTACTGTTGATTTGTATTCATTCTGTGATGTATTGACTGTGCGTCAGTTGTACATACTATATGTTGTTATTAAAAAACATAACTCTATTATATATGACCCAAACCAAAAAGAAAAACGTAGACAAGATATAGTATGTAACAGCTCCCGTATGAATACTTCATTCATAAGAAATTTTTTTGGCTTCAGAGGTGGATTCTTGTATAACAAAATAAACAAGTGTCTTGCAATATATGAAATGAATACCTTTGAGGTTAAAATTGTTTCTACCAGATATTTAAAATCATTGGACTACTTTTCTACAGAAGATTTTTTAAAAATTATTATATAACTAAACCATTTGTGAACCTTACCTGTGAGATTAAATTGGAAACAAAAAGACCCACGGAAGAACTAGTCACCGTTTTAAGCCAGAGAATGTTAAAACACTTCTATATATATATATATATTTTCAAAGGTCGTAACAATAGAATGGTAATACAACTTAAACTAATCTATACCAATATTATAAAGAGGAAAGATTTGTTTGTTTGTTTGTTTGTTTGTTTGTTTGTTTGTAACGAATAGGCTCCGAAAATACTGAACCGATTTGAATAATTCTTTCACTGGTAGGAAGCTACACTATCCCCGAGTGTCATAGGCTATATTAGATTTTCAAAATAATTAGGGATCCTTACTTAAACTCGAATAAAGTAACCCAAGGAGCAATTTTATTTTTCCAATGTTTACATATTTTGACAGGTGGTTTGTTGTTGTTGTTTGTTTCTTTATTAGCCCATTCTGGGCAGTCAAAAGAACAAATTCTATAGAGCCAAGTCTTTTGTAGTATCTTATATTCTATGGCGTAACGAAGTAAGCCGGGAAAGCTCGTAATTTAATAAAACTTAAGGATCACATTTATAATTAAAAACATGTAATTGTAGTGGGTGCTCTGGAATGCGTTCTATATATCTAAATTCGTTTTGTGTTTTGTATCTGTGTTCTTGCTGTCTTTATATCTTCTAGTATTTCTAGTTTTTTTATTGAATCCTTCTTGTATCATATGAGGTATCTAGCAAAGTAAGTTTTCTTATCTTTTTATTATTTTTTGTTTTTTATTTTTTCATTATTGGTTTATTTATTCTACTAATAAACAGAACAACTTTTCATATTTTAAATAAAATTAATCATAAAGCTTGTAAACATGCATCATACTAAATAATAACCATACTTTGGATGGAAGAGCCTGAATCCTGAAATACAGATTAACATCTAGTTTAGGGTTCTGGAGAATAATCAAATTTTTCAAAATCTTGCTTCTTTTCAAAAATGTAATAAAACTTTTCGTTGTCGTGTAACAATCTTCATATATTACTTGTTTTTGTATAACTACTAAATTGTAATGTTTGTTTCTTTTTGAGGAGAATAAATAAATATTATTATTATTATTATTATGTTTCTCAATACTCTTCGGTATCACGGGATGGAGCCCGGTCCTTTGAGAGGCGTGCGAGGGGACGAATCCAACTCGTAGAGGCCCTTTCGAGAGTTTTGCTATATTGTTTAAGGATCACCAACCAGGCACCGTCACTAAATGCACAAATAGATCATGCACCCAGAGGCGGCACCCAGAAGGTGATAGGAACTATTGTAAAATGGATGACAAGAAATGGTTTATGGGGGTGAACTGTTTAATGGACCGGTTATTATTATTATTATTATTATTATCTTCATAAAACCGTTCAATATTGTTGCATAACAAGTCTCCGTTCTTCTCCTCGAGACAATTCAAAGCTGAATTTCCATTTGCCCTGTTTCTTTGTTGTGAAAAATGTTATTTAATTTCGGGCAATTATTACATGCGCTTTACGAAATTACTCCGAGGAATAGGATCTCGCGAGCGTCGGTTTTATTTCAGACAAGAAGATCTTTTTTTCTTTTTCACAATGAGAGCTTTATGCCACAAACCGGGGTCCCTGCTGTTAGTGTAATATGCTTTTTATTATCGCGTAATGCAATTCTCTTAATGATATTCGAAATAGCATTTCTCATTATTGTTTAGTATTCAAACCATGACGAAAGGCAAGGATACATTTTTCTTGTCACTGCGTCAAAGGTGTCCTAGAATACACGACTTTTATTTATCCCATTAAATAAAAAATCCAGTACGATAGGGCAAGTAAAGCTGAGCCAACGCTAGTAATAAATCTTTTCTATCAATATGATTAATTCCTGATTACTTTTCAGCTCCTAGGTGTAAGCTGTAGGAAATCATTGTAGAATTAGACTTTATTGATATTCGATCATACTAAAAATTTTGATACATTCGCTTCCATATATTGTGGATTTATAATTTTGCGCCAAATAACTAAATAGACGGTGGTGTTCTAGGCTGACAACAATGTAGTTATTATTTAAAAAAAAAACGCACTTCTTCGCAGTTACATACAAACAAACATACAGATGAAACTAATAAAAGCGTGTAATGTTTTTTTTACATAATAAAATTATGAATCTCATTATTTCTATATTTTACCACATTAAACGCCAACGCGGTCAACGTTAGACGGCACTTAACTACCAGGCCGAATAAAAAATCAGTGGACTCCATTTTTCATGTACTGTTTTTTTGTACTTAGATAGAGATTACATGTTAATTATGGTGCTTTGTTGAGTACAAGTTGTTTTATTCTAGATTTATACCACTTCAGATTCGCTGGATGAAGGGATGACGTGTTTCGTTATCTTTTTCGTCCTGTCATATTTAAGACGTAGACGGAGACGTTATTTTTCTTTTGTTAAATTATTGCTTCTACGGGTTTCTTCCTGTTACAAATTCCGAGTAGGCACCTAATCACATAAAACTGAACATAAAACCATCTCAAGGCTATCACTTATTTATTTAGTATTAGATAAGATGACACTATACAAAATGAAACTTATTACTTTTGTTTCAGCGGGGCTCCGACGAGCTCCTGTCGCAGAGTGGCGTCACCGTCATGGCGCCGGCAGCTCCGCATCACGCCGACAACAACAATCAGGACTCGGCCGCGAAAAAGGTTTGGAATGCAATATTACTTACTTCTGCAGCAAATCTTTTAACTATTGTATCGTTAACTTCAAAGTAACTATAATTACATAGAAAGTAAAAATCAGAATCGAATTACCTAAGATCACTTCCTGGCATTTAGGTAATTAACTGAAAACGATAAATCCACGAAATTGCGAAACCAAAATAAGTATTATAATAAAAAAGGCCCTTCTAAAAAGCCAATGTGCCATAAAATGCTCTCCCCGGAGACTCAGGAGGCAAATTTCTATTAATCTCTTTCTTTACTTCGCTACACCGAACAGGGTTATACAAATCGAATATAGATTAGTGATTAGAGACGCAATGATAACGTACTCTCAATCGTCTTGGGGATATATGTACCTCCTGAACCTACTTAGAAATTAATTTACCTACTAACAAGATTATAAGAGTATTTTTAAGAATAAATCTTCAAATAAAGGTTGATTACTATTTCCTGCTAGAAAATACCTTATTTCAAACGATCACATGCAACCCGTACTTTATTTATTAGTTAAATAACCCTTTAGAATAAAATTGTAAAATAAATAGTTCGTTTTACAACCTCTCTAGGCTATTTTATGGAACGAAGCGTGTGAAGTTTGATGCTTAGTAGTTTTTCAATAGTAATAAAATAGTAAATGAGTTGAAGGGAAGATCTTCCATTATCCCATTTCCTTATACATTTTCCTTTTCAGTTTACTTCAGGATAATATATTAGGTTTGTAAGTTGCAGCCGGAGGTGTTATCAATACATCAATATCAATACATAGTATAAAATAAAGTCGCTTCCCGCGTCTGTCCCTATGTATGCTTATATCTTTAAAACTATCCAACGGATTTTGATGCGGTTTTTTGTAATCGATAGAGTGATCCAAGAGGAAGGTTTATAAGTATAATACATGAGCAACATAGAGCAACAGGTTAGGCGGTACGAAGTTCGCCGGGTCGACTAGTTGAATAATAAATTGTCATAATACTTACTTCGAGAAAATAAGAAAAGTACAGGAACATTAAATTTATTTTATGGTATACTATTATTCTGAAATATTAAATTATATAATGTTTTAATTTCATTTAAAAAAAAAAATTTAGGTGACGCGAGTATTTTTTACAAAACTAATACTAACTGAGATAAAATTTGTTAAGAGATCGGAGTTTTCAAATGTGTGTTTTTGCAACAGTGGGTGCATATACTACATTGCATTGTTATTATCCTTTTATATAATAAAACCAAGTAACTGTTAGTTTTAGCTCAAAAATAAGCAAAAATATGACCGAAAACTGTTTTAAAGTAAACAGTAGCTAGTTCAGTTCTTTTTTCCCGCGGCCGCGGCCCAGTTTACATAAATACGGGCGCTTGAAACGTTTTACATGCACACTTTGTTTGGCACAATACAAACAGGACGCGTGTGTTTGCACGGCCCGCTTCGCTCCTCGCTCGGGGAGCACCCGCTAAATGGATTGCATCATTCATTAAATTAAAACTTGTTTGCGCTGGTCACACTATAACTTTGACCACATTTAAAGGCCTTTATTTTGTTTAAAAGCTAATCTATATTTCAATAAAAACGTTCTGCTTTTAGTTTCACAAGTTTTTACTAATCCACAGCCGTCACTCACTACCCATTGCTTTCATTGCTATGAAATACATTCTGATATGAGTGACTCATAGTTACCCGTTATACCGGTTAGGGGTTATAAAAAACATTTGTGCAATCTGACATAAACTTTTTGAAACCATTATAATAAAAAAAAAACCTTTTATTAGAGGTACCTTATTCATTTATTCATCATAAATTTTAAACAAAAACAATTGTCACAAATGACGAGAGTCATTAACATGAATTAAATCGGTAATGGCGAGTGAGAGCACAGAACAAGGAAGATGCTCTGAGCCTCGCTCTACGATGTCGTGTGCTAGAGAATCTTTATTAACAAAAAAACATAGGTATGCAATTGGGAGCCTCTTCAGTATAATTAACTGGGTTGACATTGTTATGATGCACGAAATACTTACATACGCACCTAAAAATACTCAGTCCAAACCAATACTCATATTCATCATATTCATTGTTCGCCTAGGTTGGATATCTATTTGGACCTCCGATATCAGTAGTCATCGCAACCTGGCCTCGGAAGCGGTCTAATTTCGTAACTATAGGAACCTCAAGTTCAAAAGGTTATCTATTAATAACAATACGAAATCTTAAATGACAAAGTCCTGTACCCTCTCTTCTTTGATACTTCCGCGGTGTTAGGTACCTATCGCTAAGTACCGCTAGTAAATATTTATTTAAACAATATGTTTTATTTTAGTATTATCAATATATATAAAACTCTTCCGTTACTGACTGACAGACAACGCAGAGCCGAAACTACTGGGCGTAGAAAGCTGAAATTTGCGCGTGGGTTCCTTGGAGAGTGCAGGTGAGCACTAAGAAGGGATTTCCCGAAATTCTCACGGGAACGGGAAAAACGGGATTTTTGTGTTTATGATAAATCTGAGCGGGTGAGACAGCGGGGCAGCCTCTAGTTTAAAATAAAAGTTTATAATTTAAGTAATTATTTCCTACAAAAAAAAATAAGGGGTGCAATTATAAGTTTTTGAGTCCTTGGAACAACCTGGCCATCTATACATTGATCTGAACACAATCTTTACTCTTAGGAAAGAAACGATGCTTTTAAATAGTTATTAACAAAATTTATTTTGAAGCAAAGTTCTTTTTTATTTTTAACATTAAAATTAAACATAAATTATGTTGTTAAGACAAAATTGTTTAGACGGTAAAGTACTATTAAATACTAATAAATAAAGTGAGAATATATCGCTAATGCTATTTAGTAACACGTCACCGTCCGCTAGAGCGGGGCGACACCGAACGTCCGAGTAGAAAAAACACACTAATCAACCCTCGTTCTCTTTGAACTGGTCATTAATGTCCAAATAATGTAATTCATTATGTTCCCTGTTTTTCCCTCACGTCAAGAGGCAAACTAAAAACGTCCCTCACAAATTTAGTTTACCAGTTACCAGAGTGCTAAGACCGGCCACGCCGATAAGTAAAAAAAAATTTCCCCACCTATAACTAAAACAAAACATCTGTCCTGTACAATGAAACGATTCCTAGTTAAATATTATAATATAATATTGTAAATGTGATAGTATAACTCTATATTTCTGTGTGTTACGCTTTCACGCCTAAACTACGGAACCAAAAAGGATGAAAATTGGTAGGCAGGAGGCTTAGAACCACGAGGCGGACAAAATATAAGTTTTATTTCGAAAATCTCACAGGAACGGAAAAATGGAAATGAGGTTGGAAGGGAAACTGGGCTGGCAAACTTCGACAAGCGAAACAACGGGGTGCCAGGCGAAGCAACGGGGCACACACTAGTTTATATATTTATTTAAAAATGCTTGACAATCTAATAAGCTATCAAAAAAGATGTGATTTAGCGTAAAGAGTGCTTGAGAAGCGTCAACTTTTATCTTAAACGAGCTTTCCCGGCTTACTTCGTTACGCCATAGAATATAAGATACTACAAAAGACTTGCTTTATAGACTATGTTCTTTTGCCTGCCCAGAATGGCCGAATTTAAAACAAACAACAACAACAAACCACCTGCCAAAATATGTATAAACAACGGAAAAAATATTGCAGATTGGGTTAATTATTTGAGTTTAGGTAAGGATCCCTAATTTTTTTGAAAATCTAATATAGCCTATGACAATCAGGGTTAATGTAGCTTCCTACCAGTGAAAGAATTTTTCAAATCGGTAAGTATTTTTGGAGCCTATTCGTTACAAACAAACAAACAAACAAACAAACAAATCTCTCCTCTTTATAATATTGGTATAGATCAATGGAAAGCAAAAAAGAAAATACATTGATTTACCAATGATATCAATATATATAAAACTCTTCCGTTACTGACTGACTGACTGGCTGACTGACTGACTGACAGACAACGCAGAGCCGAAACTACTGGGCGTAGCGGGCTGAAATTTTGCATGTAGGTTCCTTAGGGAGTGTAGGTGAGCACTAAGAAAGGATTTCCCGAAATTCCCATGGGAACAGAAAAAAACTCGATTTTTGTGTTTATGACAAATATGCGCGGGTGAAACCGCGGGGCAGCCTCTAGTAAGTAATATTACAAAATAAGAGTAAGGTGAGGTAGTACAAAACAGGTCTATGAGGTGTATACTTTTATTAAACTAGCTGACACTTGCAATAGAATTTTCGAGAATATTCTTTAGCCTGTTCCACCCGGGGATACTTAGTGTAGCTCGCCAGCAGTAAAACAATTTTTCGTAGTCTGATTTTTCGTAGTCTGATTTTTCGTAATCGGTAGTCTGGGACCCTATGTAAACAAACACAAAAACAATTAAATTTTAAATGTTTAGATGTTTATACAATGTCACCATAATGAGTATTATATTATATAGCTCTTTTGTAATGTTATCACAACAGCCCAGGTGTCGATTGCATTATGAACACCAATTCTATGGTTTCCATTATCTGTAAGAAGCAACCAGTCTTTATAAGCTAACTCGACGGAATTTAGTAATCAATCAATTGATGTCATAAACATGTTGATTGCCACTCTACGTTCTGTTTTACAACTAGTTTTAGAGGTACTAAAACCATTTGGGTGGGTATCTAATTTTACGATTTTCAACCGTAGGGAAGCGTCGGTGCGGTACCGGCAGCGGGGTGGGTCAGGTGGGGTGCCTTCACGCAAAAATATTTTCAAGAATCAAAAGATTTAAGAACAAAACTATTTAAGGTGGTAGGTTTTGGTATGGCGCAATTTTTTTCGCGTTTTAATCAAATAATCGAAGCGAATGATATCACATCCCCATGTTAAAATGTTCAAAGATTTTCTGACTTACTAAAAGCATAAGCACTTCTATGTTCATCGTAGCAATTGTTTTCTTTATCTTGTCCCTCGGAAAAATGGAATCGGATCGCGCCCCGCGGAGTGTGTTGTGGACCGCGATTTATTCTCCTCCTTTTCCGACCGCGTCCCTATTTTTTTATTTGTTTATTTACGGAGACTTGGTTCCTTTGATGCTTGTCGCACGAATCGATTTGTTCGTATAAGTAAATATTTCTTTGGGTTTTCTGACTCAGTTGGATGTTGTTAATTATGACATAAACATTTTCGTAGGTACCTAAATACTTACTTTTCACCGAATTTGTATCAACGTGATACGCTTCCTGGAGTAGCTTATATATATCAATGATATATATAAGCTACTCCAGGAAGAAAACACACCCAAATTTGCCATGTGCTACCTTAGTTAAAACTCTTGTTTTAGGGCATATAATACCTTAATAATCGTTATTACTTCGCGTATCAGTGTTTTAGTTCATGCATGATACCACTATTCTAATAAATTAAAATTATTACAAAAACTTTTCATAAAAAAATAATTAAGTACACTTATTTTATATTTGAAACTACAACAAATCTTAAAAACTTAATAATATGTAAATAAATATAAACGGTTTTTAAAAATTAAATGACCACCACCGTATCTCGTCACAAATTTAAAAAATCCGTGATTTAAAAAAAGTCAAGAAAACATAGAATCACCTATACAAAATTACTTTAAGGGATTTAATTGAAGTGACCTTGTCTCCGTATTAAAATGTTCTTTGGTTGACTCAGTAGACAAATCTCCTAATAAGCATCGTGCGCAGCCCCCGGCGGCAAGCGAACACGCGCTCATTATCCGCTCTCTCCGGACCTACCAGGCTGCCAGGCCTGGCCAAGAGTTACTTTAATGAAACCAATGAATTCCTCTTTTGACATTCAGTCAAACGTAAGGGTCCGAATGATGAAAAGTAAGATTCACTTGAAGTATTGTGTTGTAAGGAATTTGAAGCGGCCCCAGTAATTAGAGACATGACTTATTTAATCAATGAACAATCTCTGCTCAAAGTTTCAAAGTTCGCTCGAACGTGTGTAAGCATCACAAATCTAAGTATCACTTTTGTCTTGAAATCCGTCTACTTCATATTTGAAATATGATTCCGATGTCTTGAGTTTGTTCGAATTTTCTACGATTATAATTTTTCGGTATACTTAGTTATGATATAAAATTTTAATATTTCATACATGATATTATGTTATTAAACATTACCTAAAAAAAAAAAACTAAACAAAGACATATTTACAAATAAAAAATATATTGATATAAAATTAATACTTATTGTGTTAAAAGATAACAGTAGAAAATTTATATATTTTTTCTTAAGGGAACCTCTCAGTAGCTTACGCTTTGTTCAGTAAATCCCAAGTTTCGATTCAGTAATAAAATCTGATTCTGTTGTCACGGACCCCAGCTCCAAAAGTACAGTAATAGATCCCATCTGACAACTTATGTAAGAAAGTTGGTAGGTAAATCCGGTAAAATCCCTCTCACGTGTCCTTTTGTCAGCTTATAATCGAGAAATAAGTTTGCACTACTGCACAATAACCATGAGCAGTGTGAAAAGTTTGGATATGTTTTTTTTGTTCTATTGTTCGTTGTTGATTTAATTATGAAACACCACTTTACTCGCTCTTTTCACTTATTCAATCGAAAGTGAACTGTTGTTGGCGAATTTCGGAGCGGCAAAATTGGGCGGGCCGTAATCAAAAGGCTCTCGCGGGAACAATGGCACCCACATCGGGGTCGAGTCCGATAAGCTCCAACAATTATACTACATCGACTTTTCAATTATCCGACCTCGTCCCGCTGCCACTGAACAATGCTAGAAATAGGTACCATATTTGTATAAGAATAAACTGGCATGAGGCTTTCTAAAAATATAGGTACGCTTTTACCTTACTTTTATTATGATGAAGTACTTCTCACTTTTTATTAAAAGTAAATCCTAAATAAAATTCTATTTTATTATAGGATTATTGGTGTTTTACTTTAATTCATAATACATACTAATAAGAATTTAAGTACCTATATTAAAAGAAAAATTAAATATGCCTACTGACTTTTTTATTAACAATTAATATATTCTTTCACAGGTGAAACTGGAACAGAATGTGGGAAAACCGTCGCGGGTCATCCACATACGAAACATACCAAATGAAACGACAGAGGCGGAAATAATACAGCTGGGCCTCCCCTTCGGCCGGGTCACCAACGTGCTCGTACTGAAAGGCAAAAATCAGGTAAGTCAAAGTTTACATCAGAATGTACCTCAACTTCATTATTTAAATTTGTACACGATAAAAGCAAGTTACAAATATACGGTATTAGATCGGTTACCCAGCTAAAATAACACTAGACCACGAACGCTCAAGTATTAACATTCAAATGTAAATAAAAAAGTATAATAATATGAAAGAAAAGTCTTACTGATGACGACGTCCGTCAAAGGTGTTTTTTTTTTTAGTTTAAATCAGTTAAAAAAAATCTGGTCGTTACTATTACCAAAGAAAAATATACAAGTTAAAAAGTACTACCTACACGTTTTTGTTCTGCGCACTAAATACGAAACGTTGAGGCTGTTTCCCGACAATGCAGACAATATCGAGTTCCGATAAGGGTGCATTAGACGCACTAGACCGGGCCATCGGCGATGGCTGTGGATTACTGTAATTGTCGCACAATCAGGAAAATTGATTTACTTTTTAACATGTAAGAAGACTACTCTTTTTACTATATATTTTAGTAAAGTTGCGTGATTATTTCTTAAAAACATTAGATTACGGTTATTTTATAACGTTTATTTGGCATGCTCCTACAGTTTTTGTAATTTTATGTTTGGACGAAATTTAAAGTCATCTCATTTGAAAACTTTAAAAAATAAATAGAAAAAATTACGTGTGTAAGTGTAATCTCTAGTAGCAACTACGGAAGTACAACAAGTGGTCGAACGAAGCGCCGCCGCTGCGGCCACAAATAGGCCGCTAGCTGCCTACGAGTTGTGCGGTCCACCTCTTTTCTCCGCCTATTGTAGGTACATATGCTTGAATTTTATTTAGCCCTCTAGTAGCCTCGGCACTGTTGCATTCGTTTGTCGGACAAACCTGGCTGATATGTAGCTTTTAATGCTTTTATTAACATAACTTGTTTTACTCTATTTAGTTTTCCTAATACAGTAAGAAGAAGTTGTGGTTTATAATTTGAAATTTAATTATTATTATTTGAATAGTTCATAGTATATATTTATTTCCTGTTACATAATAAACGAAGTTAAGTTTAAGTAATGATCCCTAATTTGTTTGAAAATCTAATATAGCCTATGTCACTCGGGGATAGTGTAGCTTCCTACCAGTGAAAGAATTTTTCAAATCGGTTCAGTATTTCCGGAGCCTATTCGTTACAAACAAAAAAACAAATCTTTCCTTTTTATAATATTGGTATAGAGGTATAGATAATAAATTGATTAATGATTGTTTGTAGGTGTTTAATTTTGTATAATCTAGAATAATACCTACCTCCCTCTAATTTCAATGAAAACAATCGCAGTAAATGTTGATTTTAGTTCCGTTTTATCTAGTTTCGGAAGGAAAACTAATAAACCATACATAATCACGTGTAATGTCTGGGCAAGTTCAGAAGCGTCGTCTACTGAAGTTTTACTGCAAATTTTACGTCTTCAACGCTCCGGGCACGTGCAATGCGAAATTTATGGTGTTCTACTAACAAATTAAAAATGAGTTAGTTTACAGCCGAGAAATAAAATAATAGTAAAAGGAAAACCCTATTACGAGGTAGCGGAAGATGCCGCGCCATGCTGGCGACATTGTCAACCCGGGTAATAAATAGCTCGTAGGACAGACCTGTACGTTTAGTTACCTCACGCCGGACAAGCGGAGCCTGCTCGCAATTCTTTTTTGTATTTTATTTTTTCTACACTTTAATATAAATCGAATGCTCAAATAGGTACAAAAATTAAATAAAAACTTTTTATAAAAAAATTAAACCGCCGAAAAAACTGAAAAGCATTAAATAATAGGGAAACATTTTCTATTAGGCCTTAATTTACTCACTTCTTAAAGTAATTTTGGATTACCAAGAAATTTTAAGTCGGCGCCACACCACACAAGCAAATTCATTATCTATGTAAAGCGCGATGCGCAGCGGCATACGTTTTTCGGTTATTTCTTTGAATTTCAGGTAATTTAGTGATCTTTATTCGTTGATTCTGTGGCACCGACTCAAAATTTCTTGGTAATCCAAAATTACTTTAAGAAGTGAGTAAATTAAGGCCTAATAGAAAATGTTTCCCTATTATTTAATGCTTTTCAGTTTTTTCGGCGGTTTAATTTTTTTATAAAAAGTTTTTATTTTTTGCTTTTCAGTTTTTTTTGGGCTAATTTTTTGACCCCAGCTAATCATACTTCACCGGGTGGTCGCACCCCACAAGGTGGCCACACAACCTGGTGAAGGTTGAGGGACTAACAGGATGAGGTTCGATCACGACCGGTCGGTGAGGGGA
This sequence comes from Euspilapteryx auroguttella, assembly GCA_951802225.1. Taxonomy (NCBI): domain Eukaryota; kingdom Metazoa; phylum Arthropoda; class Insecta; order Lepidoptera; family Gracillariidae; genus Euspilapteryx; species Euspilapteryx auroguttella. Next base: position 6,415,182 of record OX637645.1, read on the forward strand.
TTTGTGAGGGAGGCCTATGTCCAGCAGTGGACGTCTTTTGGCTGATTTTATTTCATTTCCAAAGATATTGTAAGTAGGTATCAAAAGTTATAATGTAACACGGAAATGCAACCTGTGAGTGGATAAATCGACCCGCCGACCAAAAAGTCACCCCTATTTTCCCACCCTTAGGGTGGGAATTTTATTTCCAAATTTTTATGGGACCAACTTCAAGGTATACCCTGTCGATTAAAAAAAGAATTATCAAAATCGGTCCACACAGTAAAAAGTTATGCGTGATCATACATAAAAAAAAAAAAAAAATACGCGACGAATTGAGAACCTCCTCCTTTTTGTTTTTTCGTCGGTTAATAATAAAATAAGATCAACAGCATTATCAAACGGAAGCTTCACTGTATCTTTATCGTCCGCGATCCTACGCGATCTTCATGACCTGAATCAAAAATATTCGTCAATAATCTTGCTTACATTTTTAAGGCACTGATGTTTTAGCATTTAGGTTCAAATATACTTACTATTTGTGACCACTCTTAGTAAACAACCGTATATTTCTAAGATCTGAAAACTACACAACAATGCTATAAAAAATTCTCAAAAAAGCAAGGTTATTTACGCTATTATTGACGCATATTTTTATTTCGTCCAAGGCTTATCCGCTATAAATCGCTTTTCCGATTCGAATGAACTAACTTTTATGCAAATACTTTTTCAATGTTTAAATAATAGCACTATTTTTAATTATTTGTATATTCTTACCGCTCAAACTCGTTCGCCTATCATAGTAAACTAATCAATGTCATCCACTCGAACTGAAACTAGCTCTACTTACACTTTAATGTATAGGTTCCTAAGTATTATATCCCACACAGGGTTTCTAAGTTTCAGTTTCAAAGGCCGCTCTTGGAGCGCTGGTCAAACATCGGCACAGCGACACAGCGCGGTCCGCAGCCTTTCTATGTGATTAAATTCACAGAGCCATTGACACCGTGTCCTGAATGAGTTGATGCGTGCGAAACATTTTATCCTAATTGTCTTCTTCAATTTGGTTCTTGCTAATAAAACTCTACCGGATTTGAAATGTTTTAGAAATATAATTTTTTAATGCGAAGGAAAGAAATCCATAACGTTAGCTTGATTAGATTACATTAGATTACATTCATTAGATTAGATTCCTTTATTACACACTATCATATTCATATTACATACAAAATTGTATTATAAAATGTCAAAGTATAATGTGATCGTCAAAATAGTGTAAAAAAATTATATTAAAAAAAATAAGTAGTTACTTAATAATTTAAGTACTATGTAAACATGTATAATCAACAATATATATATTATAAACATAACTCTTCCGTTACTGCCTGACTGACTGACAGACAACGCAGAGCCAAAACTACTGGGCGTAGCGGGCTGAAATTTTGCACCACTTAGGTTCCTTGGGGAGTGAAGGGGAGCACTAACGATTAATTTCCCGATATTCCCATGGGAACGGGAAAAAACTGGATTTATGTATTTATGAGAAATCTGCGCAGATGAAACCGCAGGGCAGATTCTAGTTGTATATTAAATGACAGTCAATTGTTGAAACAATGCGTTAGCGTTAGCAATAAAATAATGGAGTAAGTATACAGTGCCTGTGTACACAGGAAAACTCTATTTACCTTGTGGACGGTCTATCTGGTCCTTGCATCTATTTTTAAATCGCTATAGCTTTGAGTTTGCCGTAGTCGGTGGGTGGTGGGTAGTGCGGTAGTGGGACCGAACTGAGCACAACTTGAACATAATTTGAAATCAAATAAACATGCAACATTTTAATTCAGAATTTCATTCATTCCTATCGAAGCTTTCTTTAATATTTTTTTTTAAACTTCAGTTTGTAATAATGAGTCTCAGTCGACGTGATTTTGTGGTATGATTTACAGGGAGTTTAAAAAAACGTATAATGGTAGTTATAAACTTTTGATAGCTAAACAGCTGCTCGATTTAGGTAAATAATTAAAAAAAAAACGAGTTTATGTGCTGGCAATGGTACGTACGTACATTTTAATTTCATAGTAATACCATAATGTCTGGTTATATGAGTTCCGAATGCGCGCAGTTTGCAAGCTTGCAGGTATCAATCAGTTTGAACTGTCGATCGGCTCCGCCCGGGGCAGCTTTCCAGTGGTCATCGGGATATTGAGGACATTTCGAACGCTCTTGTATGGTCAAGCCCGTCAGTGAATATCAAATGCATTCGTCAAAGTGTTTCATAAATAGCCACTTTAATACTAATGAATTAGACATTCAATATTTGTTTTATAGCATAGGTATAATGTATACTTCGTTTTGGGAATTCAAACGCGAGCATGTATACGAATCTATTGGAAAATTAATGTTAATATTTTGTAGGTATTCTAACTTAGCGTATTTGATTTTGATCGATGAAATATTTCAGTAGTTAGCTTTAAACATTTGCAATTCAAGTTAAAATTGGTTTACTAAGCAAAATTTTCATTTATGAGAAGAACAACAAACTATAAATATATTTTAAATCAAAAAATATTTTTTACTGCTTTCTAAGGATTTGTTTTATTATTATAATAGTCGGATACACAGCATTCGTCTTAGTTAGATATTTTTCTTCAACGTGTCGTGTTTGACCTTCTTCTACGTCGTATTTTATCAATTTTATTTTAAACGAAGGAAATAAATTACTGTTACTATATTTTTTTTATCTTCACAACCATATACCTATAACACACCAACTTTAAGATCTCGTAAAAGTAATGATGGGTATTTTTGTTGTCATCAGGCATTCCTCGAGATGGCGGAGGAGATATCAGCGGTGGCGATGGTCGCGTACTTCGGCGGCTGCGTCGCGCAGCTGCGGGGCCGAGCCGTCTACGTGCAGTTCTCCAACCACAAGGAGCTTAAAACTGACCAAACACACAGCAATGCCGTGAGTGTTCAGTCTCCTTAGTTTGAAAAACTCAATAAATTATTTGATAACTTGCAGAAATTATATTTATTAATAATAATGTTGCATTTTTGTAGTTTCACTAAATTAACGACTTACATAACGGAAAAACTTTAACCGCAGATCAATTTGGTAATTTTGTGAACTAAAATTCCAATGTTCGTTCGTACTCACAGCTATACCGTCATGAAAATGCAATTATGAAATTAATAACAACTAGGAAGATTAGCGTGTTTCAGTAGATAATTTAAGGCGCTGCCCCACCGCGGTGCATGCTATGCATTGACATTGTCATCGTAGGTCTACGCTTCCACTGTCACTACACGGATATGACCCAGTGTGGCCCATCACGGCACACGGAGTCAAAGTGTCAGCAAACCTCATCATTTCAGCTGTAGGACGTCCACTGCTGGACATAGGCCTCCCTCAAGGCTCTCCATCTGTACCGATCGCAGGTGGCCTGCATCCAGCGTGGACCCGCAGCCTTGCGCAGATCATCCGTCCATCTGGTCGGTGGACGTCCTACGCTGCGCTTGCCGATCCGTGGTCTCCACTCGAGAACTTTTCGGCCCCAGCGGCCATCTGTTCTGCGGGCTATATGACCTGCCCATTGCCACTTCAACGAGCTTATCCGCTTGGCTATGTCGGTGACCCTGGTTTCTCTGCGTATGTCCTCATTTCTGATTCGATCCCGCAGAGAAATCCCGAGCATAGCCCGCTCCATGGCTCGTTGAGCTACTCGGAGCCTGTTCATAAGCCATATAGTGAAGCACCACGTTTCAGAACCGTATGTCATCACTGGCAGCACACATTGGTTAAATACCTTCGTCTTCAGGCACTGAGGAATATTGGACGAGAAGACGTTGCGTAGTTTCCCGAACGCCGCCCATCCGAGCTGGATTCGGCGATTGACCTCCTTCTCGAAGTTGGACCTACCTAACTGGATGGTTTGTCCTAGGTATACGTACTCGTCGACAACTTCGAGAACCGAGTTCCCAACCATAACTGGGGTAGGCAGAACATGGACATTAGACATGACCTTCGTCTTGTCCATGTTCATTTTAAGGCCCACCTGTTGGGAGACTCGGTTGAGCAGCAAACCTCAAGTAGATCTAATCTAACATACCGCTTGTGAAGACACTGGTCACTTGAAAACTATTCCTATAGCGTTCTAAGCGACCGAATTTTGGGTGTTTATTCGTCTATTGCAGTGAAAACGTGAACCAATGTAACCGCCTATTCGAGCAAGCCACGCATGTGTCAATGACGTAAATTGACCACATAAAGCCTAGCCTCTTCATGCGCCACGGTGGGCCAGCGGCTTTAAAATCATGTTATGTATTATAATTAGGAAAATTTAACCGAGGCTCTGCAATAGTTAATTTAATCTTTATTTGGGTATTGTAGTCTCTAGTACAATAGTGATTACCAAAATAAAAAAATATGTCCCGTGTTTTGTCCATTTGATTGATCTATTTACAACCTACGACCATTAAAATTCATACAATTATTGTTAATCTTGGACGTCGCATAGCATTTTTGCAGGCAGCCCATTTTTTAATTAAAATATTTTTATTGAGGTCGAATTAGGAAGTAAAATTTCCCGTTTTAATCACCGTTTCAACCTTACCTAGAAAGACTCAACATGAAAACTCCTTCGAAAACTTCGAAATGCTTCTAGCTAACTATTTTTTTTACTTTGCATTTAAATAAAAAGAAAAGTTACTTCTGCGTCCGCCTTCGTTGCAACCAGTTCTGTCTCTACTTTATCATAATTAACGTTGCTGTCAAGATTCTCTAGAAAAAAAAATCTTACTTTTAACTCTTATTGCGTTTATTTTAAAATGTGACTCTACTACTTAGGCTGTGTTTATGTCCAAATGTATTTAAGATTCAAAAGATGTGACTTTTCCTTAAAAATATCAAATAATAATATCACTTTATTCAGAAAATTAGACCATAATAAAATCACGTGTGTAATTTACCACTAAACAGTTAATAGTAGAACTAATTTCAATACAACACACCATTAAAGCACGCCTTTCTTACACAGGTTATTAGATAAAGGTTACGCTTTAATGATTTTAACTTGAGTTTCCTAAAATATCCACAATACGAAAAGGGGGATCAATATTTTCCGTAACAAAACACCGGGCGGGTGGTTTAATTAAGACGCTTAATTAGTTTCGTTTATCTATGAAACCTATCAAAAACAAGTTCCAATCATCCGCCGCCTGCCAATATAAGATGATGCCTAATGAAAACAATTTGTCTCCTCAATGATAATGAATCGTTTATTTACTTTCGTTAGCCGTGATCGTCTTTACTTCCGGGTGTTAAATTATGTAGGTATACCAAAACCTTCCTTTATAATAGTAGATTTAAGCTTAAGTATAGCAAGTGCAAACCTTGCCCAGTATACAGTTTTATTAAATTTGGAAGCAAAGTAATAATATTGCTGTGTCTATAATCATTTATACCTATCTAAGGGTAGGTTCATTATTTACCCTTACCGCCACTATGAATGGTTGTTAGATCAAACTGTCAATAGTGAAAGCAAATAATCTCGAGTCAACAATGTGGCTAATTAACGTAATAGCTTAACTTAAACAGTCGTAATTATAATATCAGTTGACGATATTAATCAATCTTGAACTATATTATAGACAAAGGAAATTGCTTTGTTATTCTACTTTAAAATAACTTTTATCGTTAAAAGAGAATAAGATATTAAAGTTTAATCCTGCTGAAACCAAGCTGGAAATTAATAATATCTGTAAGCTTAGGGAAATTTGCGTTACACGTATACATAAACTTTATAATGGGTATCAAACATGCTTCAATATTTTATTTTAAAAAGATTTAATGTTATTGCAACATTGCCAAGCTAGTGAGGTCTGTGAATTAGGAATTAAAACAACTTAAGTACTTAAAAACTTAAAAAGTAATTAGACAATAAACTAAGTATAAATAGTGGTATACAAAGTGTGCTAACAGTATCAATTCCAATTACTACAAGTAACTTACCATAACAAACAAAACACCATATTTTAGGCTAACGAAGGCAAACAAAACAAAACAGAGGTATGGTAGAGGTATTCGAAAAGTCAGAATCCAAGAAGATCTTGAAATCCGTATAATTAGTTCGTTGTAAAAATAAAAACATTACTTGACAGAATAGCTTTTGATCAATCACTCGTAGAAAAAAGCTTTTCAGGCTATTGAAAAGAACCGCAACGGAAGTTATTTGTCACGTGGTCCTTCGTCCCGTCGGCAGCGCCGTGAGAGATTGGCGACCTCAACCTTTTCAAAAACTTGCGCTCCGACAACGACTTGCAAAGTTTTTTACTGAATGCACTATTGATAAAATAAAAGCCCCTCAGTAGTTTTTTTTTTTAACTTGCAATATAACATTATTACCTCAATATTAAGTTATATTCAGTAATGTAGTTTATTTGATTAAAGCCAGTCGTGCGACAGGCGTCTACTGCACAGAAAAGCTTCAAAAGCAATCCTGAGACAACCAACAACAAAACAACATAAACATTCTTTATACTTACTTTGAAATAAAACAAGCAGGAGGTGAGAGGCAGACAAGTCAACGTGAATTTGCAGCGGAGCCTTTGCCGTCGGCGGCAGGCTTACCCTGACTCGGTCAAAGCCTTATTTTTGTGTATCACCTGGCCGCTTGTCAGCCGTCGCGGCGTACAAAGCCATGTGAACACAGAACAAGAGAATACAATAGAAATAGCATCATGAGCTTTTAGTACTGAAACCAGTGTGTCCAAACTCACACATATAAACCAAACGCTCACTATGAAATCCAAGCTACCATTGGTGATTAACGACGAAGCCGAAAAGATCTACATCACAAAAATTTGAAGTAGACTATGAACCTTTTTTACAAATAAACAAAGATCAAAATCAAATAACAATTATGAAATACTTAAGATAATGATGACATACATATGATAAAAGAATGAAATTAGGTTTTTCCAAAGACATGGTAGAAAGCTATACATCCTCTTTGCTTTAAAATCCTCACGCATTGTTCCTAGTTTTACTATTCGACGCTAGATGTAACTACAGCTTTTGTACTACCGCTACTAAACACTAGGTGGCTACGTCGAAAAATTAGGGATGTACATATTGCGGGAGAAAGTTTGTCGATGAGCAAAACCTATCGATATACTATTTTCTTTCATTATGGCTACAGTTAACAATTACTTTTTTTTACGAAAAACTATGGGTATTCTACGCAAACGGCCTTCTTGGTGATTGGCGATGTATTGGTATTATCATATGAAAAAACCAGTCGCTCATAGAACAAAGTTTATTTTAGTGTACAGTTTAATTTTTATTTATTTCCAATGTCGTTTTGTATTCAACAGTTATGCTTCGCATAAATAGAGATTCAGAAATAAAAATGTGTTTAGTTATAAAATTGTATATACCTACAGTACTGCAAAAGTTATAATGCGCATAGAAATCTTCGTCACTGTTCGACAACGGTCGTATTCCCAAGCGACGGAAGACGATATGTATTTAAGGAGGTTAAGTGCATTTTCTGCATGCGTAATTTAGTAGAATTATGATTTTTGATTCAGGTGTTTCCGTGAAATCGACAATTAGCGAATCTGCATGCGCATTATTAATTTTTTAGTAAGTACTGTACTTTAAATGAAGCTTTATTTTAACCAAAGTAAACAATTTAGGTGGATGGGTAGATAGACCAATAAAACAAGATGGGTTTTATATTTATATTATTTTATCTTATTTAATATCGAAGTACATGCTTATTTATTACTTGCCTTAAACTCTCAACTAATCTTGGTTTTTTTAATACATAATATTTAGCATTTTTTCTTCTCTAGGTATTGTTTATTGAAACTCCTCTTAGCTTAAGTAGCTTTCATGATGGCTCCATCTTCAAGTTTATGCTTAAGTGTATTAGGTTCTGAGCTTGGCCCAAGGTGATCCAGTAACACAGGCTGTAAATAAATGAAAAGAAAAATAAAATATAGCACACTATAAGAGTGACGACTTGTCTTTATACAATACTAGTCGACCCGGCAAACTTCGTACCGCCTAACCTATTATTAGAACGTGCATGTTTTATACTTATAAACCTTCCTCTTGAATCACTCTATCTATTAAAAAAATCCGCATTAAAATCCGCTGTATTTTTAAAGATTTAAACATACCTAAGGACTTATGCGGAAAGCGACTTTATTTTTTACATATTACAACATTATTGTTATATGATGATGATGCTAATATTATTTCATTCATACGCAAGAGTCTAAGTTGAAAGATTAATATAATTTCATTCGTATTCAAGAATTTAACTTTAAAGTAAATCACATTTTAAACCGAAAAAAGAGGTAGAGGTTTTCAAGTCGAAGCGAATAACTTTTTTTATTTTCACTGAAAATTATTATTATCGATAGATTTTTATCATAGAAAATTATCGATAGATTTTCATCATGTTGAGCAATCTCTAACTGATTTAAATTATTCTGTTGTCAAAATGTTCTAGAAAAAGTCATGAGTCTAATACCATAGATAAAGAAGAAGCTAAGAAGGTACAGTCACAGTCACAGGCTTCAATGAAAATTCAATTTTACTGCTCCGTAATTAGGGTGTTTTCATTTTCTCACTTATGGTTTTGTTTTCTTGTTCATGTATAATTTCAAATTTATTTAAAAATACAATGAAATATTACTTACCGATGTAATTAGTACTTTTAAGTCCCCAACTTTAATTTTTGCATTCCAACACAGCACAATATGGCATTTTAGTGGTTTTTTTTTCATATTTTTCCTGGTGGTTTGTTTACAAGAAGCATAAAGCAACTGAGCTTATCAAATCTGTCAAAAACTACGAATATGCACTGCAGAGCTAATGATAGGCACGTGGGCTCCGCCTACTCGCGATTTCTATTTAGAGAGAGAGAGCATCTTCCTTGTTCTGTGCATGTGAAAATATAGGATCAAAGCGTTCCCGCCACATGCTGCCGACACCTAGCCGGGATCTTGTATGCCGTGTATCTTGTCGTTACAACGTTGTTTTTATTATTCAGAATTATGGGTAGGGATCGCGTCACTTGGTTGTCATTTTTATCTTTGTGGTATCATAGGGTTTAGGATTTGTTAAAATATAAGTATTTGAAAGAATTTAATTTGAATGCTAAAATATTTGTGTTCCTTCAATAGGGAATTGATAAGGTTTTATTTCTAATTCAATCTAAACTAAGACTTAAAACAAACAAAAAAAAAATTAAAATAATAATAAATATAAATGTGTTCTATGTCAGTCGGCGTCGGCCCAGGCGGCGCTGCAGGCGGCGCAGGCTATCTCGAACAGCGCCGGCGCCGCCATCGTGGCCGGCGCGGGCGCGGCGCTGCAGGCCGCTAACGGTGCCACTGAGATACAGACTGAGGTCGGTACACATCTTCTTCCTTTTTTTTTCCTTGAAAATCTTGGTAGCTTGAAAAACATTGTATTTGAATTTCAATTAAGTATAATTATTTTAGAAAGTTCCCTAGATATCATTAGATACTTATAATAAAAATATAAATTTATTTATTTCGCACACAAACACAGGCTACTATAGATAATATATGATAAGCACTTTTACGCTAAAATATTATTCTTTGATCCCTCATTTTCATAACTAAACATCAGGTGTGATCAAGACAATGCCGTGATAATATATCTGTCCATAAATTACGCGTCCCGTCTAGAACGGTTGCCCTGTAAATTAAAGTGATTACAAAGGCATTGTTACATAATTACCACCATTAGAGATTTCATTGTTTTATCATCAATTACCAAAAGATGCAGTTTAATTATACGAGTAAAGCTACCTTAATTATAAAATTTACATATAATTGAAATGCAAAATTAAAAGAACCAATTTATATATAAAAAGAAACAGGACAATTATAGCAATAGCGCATTAGCGGCTAGTCCGCAGCGGGAAAAAACTGCGTTTTCTTTTTATCCTCGTGAAAAGTAACATAACACTACATTGAAAAGTTTTGTAATAGTAACGCGGCTTTAACATTGGAATAGGCTTTCAAACCACATCTAAATATTAATGTGTGTTTTTTTTTTGTTTTAGGGAGGTCCAAACACGGTGCTGCGCGTCATAATCGAGCACATGCTGTACCCGATCGTGCTCGATGTGCTGTTCTCAATCTTCCAGCGCTACGGGAAGGTGCTCAAGATTGTCACCTTCACTAAAAACAGTGAGTAGCTCTTGGAAATATTACTTATCTTGCAGGAAGAAACCTAGGAAGGAGAGATCATTGCTTCAATTGAGAAATTATTTCTTAAAGATTACGGGTTACTATACTACTTTATTTTTGTATGCATAACCTTCTTGCAGTACTTGTATTGCATTCATTAATATCTTATTGGTCTTATAAACTCTAAAGGTACCCGGAACTTATTAATGAAAAGCTAGTAATCCTATTGTTTTGCGTACCACCAACATTAAGTTTGGTCCGTCGAATTATAGTGATAGATTTACCAAACAAAACACGACCCCCCAAATCCAAGGGAGCAATCCGTTTAAAATTTAAACCCGTACCCTCATGCATATCCTAAACAAATCCGGGTTGGTACTGGATGGAGCAGGTACATATTTGATAAGCCGGGCGGCTCGCGGCGGGCCGGTTACACAATGCTAATTATAGTGTGCTGCTGACGGCCGTGTGGCCTTTCAACCCTGACTCGGAAGTTCGGGATTGAGAAATAAGTGCTTTTAAGAAGTGTTGTTGATGTGCGGTTAAAAACAATTGTCCATATTGTTTAAATTATAACTAATTACGAATGGCCAGTGGCAATCTGTAACGAGCACACGAACAATGAACTTAGAAATACCCACAAAGTTACAATAAAAAATAACGTTTCAGAGATCAAAGGTTGAGTAACATTAACAAATTCCACTCCGTTGTTTGATATTTATTCAGATAATATACGGCGTCACAATATCTGCCTTTTATAAGAGAGAAGTCGAAGATTCTTGTTAAATGCCAATTTAACTAATTGGACAGTAAGCCTCATAATCCGTGATTACTTAATATAATAAAATTATTTTTTGGTAATCCATTTGTTTCAGCATTTAATCTAAAAGTGCTTACAAAATTATCGTTCATTTCAGGAATCTTGTTGACAACTCAATAGATCAATTATATTTTTTTGTGTCACGAACTACACAAACACGGAATAGACTCCTATTTTGAACTACTATTAGCACAGATTACTAAATAGTTAGCTAAAAGATCGTTCAAAGACAATACCATACACAGGCTATATTCTACTAGTAATTTAACTAACCCTACGTACCTCGTTCTAAGTTCTACTCTGGATATCTACAGCCATAAGTTATAAGGCACGACGTGTGCGCCGCTAATGCAGCGTTTCCAATTTCCGATCGGCGCCCGCCGTCGCAGCCAACACTGAAACCACTATTCAGTTTTTAGGGAGCGCCGCCGGTCTGGCAAAGTTCTAATACTGAGAACACTATTTTCCGCGTCTAGATCAGTTTTGCTTAGTTTCATTTTATTTTAAATATAAGTAAATATAGTAAGTAGTAATGTACATGCCGTGCGCGTAGCTTAGCTTAAATGTACGCATACGTTATAAAAAACTCGGCTAAACGTGGGTCCGGCTCTTGAGCTGGTACCTCTGCCTAACCCTTCGGGGAATAAAAGGCGTGAGATTATGTATGTACGTTATAAAAAAGTAAAGTTAAAGTTCACTTTATATATTATACCCTGGTACAGTGGCGGACACGATTGGCGTAACACTTCCGGTTTTTCTGTATTGCAAAATAGCTCTTGTTCTTTGGCAATACAGTCTAGGGCTGACGAAACCATAGACATATCTGTTACGGCCTCCTAGTCCGTGACTGTACCAGCCAATCCAAATGCACATAAGGTTATCAAAGTTTATAAAATAATAATAATAAAACCTTATTTTTATATTTGCATATATGGTACATAAATGTAACTAAATCCGTCCCAAATCTGCCCGCATACGAGCGGGGCCCTAGCCGACACTGATCGCAGATCCGAAACGTATAAATCCTAACTTCAATTATCCTGTCCGTTGCGGGGAGCAAATAAACCACATATTTCGTTTCAATTCACTTTCAATACTCTGAGCTTGGTGAGGAGGCGTGTGTTGAGCCCTTACCAGAGGTTCGTGTTGGAGGTTGACTGTGACAAACAATTTGGTAGGTTGGTTGTAGCAGAGTACCTATGCCATGTGAATCAATATCAGGCTATCTTTGCTTTTATATTAGTAGCGACTATTACAATTTTCTAAAACGATGTGTTTCTTTCTAAGTAGTAAGAGAAAAAGTCAATTATACGACTTTTTCTCTAAGCTGGCTTAGGGTCAGTGAAAATTGAAATTAAAAAGCGTTTAATCACTAAGGGCATCATTTAATTTAAGGTGAAAAGAAAAACTGTATTTCATAGTATCCTTAAATTTTAGTTATCAATTGTGCATCGCCTATGCACACTTATAATTTTTTACCGTCTTACTTTATATTTTTCTGAACTAAAAAAGTAAGTATAACATAATTCGGAAATAAAATATTACCCCACATACGTCTCTCTGCTGCATTCAATCCATAATAAAAAAAACTGAATAGGTAGAAACGTGATAAAAAAGACGAACATCGTCTTATTTTTATCTTATTTATCTTGGTAAGATTAGCAAAAAAGAAGCAACTGCCATTTAAATTTATTAAAAAAATATATATAGTCATATTTATTTATCGGAACATTTTAAAAGTACCAAGCTCGTTTTCAAAGTAACCATTAAGTAAATAAAACTTTCCGCAATTTTCCAGAATATGATGTTTTTGCCCATATCCCTGTTTGCACAGCCAACATTCACGTAAAAAGTTTAACGACGACGACGCCGCGTCGCAGCGCCGGTCCCCTGTTAAAAGATTTAATTATGCGTACGATGAATTAGTTTACGTTAAAGTAAAGTTAAAAAACCATAAAGTTTAGTAATTTTTCGTAATATCCGTTCATACTAAAAAAAGTAGTAAAACCGTGAAACCTAACAAAGAGAAGCTTAACCAGACATTATCGGAGAAATGTCGTCGTATTATGAAAGGTCACAATTTCTTGCGGCTATGATAGGTAATAATGGCCGTGGCACGTACCGCGTGGTTATTAATTAACGTTGTCCAGGGGCGGGGCGGTGCGGAGCGGGGCGGGGGAGGACCGTCAAACGAGCATCTAAGCCTCAAACAAATCTCAATGAGGCGCGCGCACTTACGTAGGGATGGTAATAATGGGACTGATGTGTTTAGAATATTCATTGTTTAAAAATATATTTTTTTTTTGTAAAATAAACGACTGGCGTTGTCCTGCTTTAACTGTCTGGAACGAATGACAGTTATGTCAAACACTATGCGCAAATTATTACAATGGAACGCTTTCTATTGGAAAATGTAATTGTTGTTTTTACTAGCTTCCCTTCAATTTTTCTATATTTACTCACCTTTTAAACCTTCCCTGGACTACTGCAAAAATTTCATAACCAAAATCAGCTAAATAGGCCCGGCCGTTCTCGAGCTTTAGCGAGACTAACGAACCACGATTCATTTTTAGATAGTAGAAGAAGTAGAACTCTGTTACTGACCTAAAATACAAGTCCGAATCGAACTTACTTATTAAATATTTTTAACTAGGCAACTGTTTACCATTGAAGCAAAGAGAATAAATAAAAAAAAATAAACCTTCTTTGCATTTTATTTACATTTCTGAATACTGTTCTAATAACGTTCTATTCTGTTAAATGTTAATTTACTTTAGGAGACAACCAGAACAAGTAATTAATTATTATGTTCGTAAAAGTTATAAAAAATAATGAGACAAGTTGAAATATTATGGTAGAAATAGAATAAATATTTTATTTGTAAACAACAACTTGAAACTAATGCCTTTGACTGCCTCCGTGGATCAGTTGGCAGTGATGTCGCTTGCGACGCGGGAGCACCGGGTTCGATACCCGGCGAGGGCAAACATTTTAATAATGAATACAGATGTTTGTTTTCTGTTCTGGGTACATTATATACCATCTTTGTATGTGATTCGGGCTTCCTCTGTTCAGATTTTACCTAGTTAGGTTCTCTTTTATATAGTCAGTCAATTGTTATTGTAATGTTTCAAATGAGTTAAGGTGATCCAACAAAAATTGTAGCAACCCTATTGTAATTTCCCCTAGCTCCTGCCGCCGCCCGATTGCCTTTATTAAGGCGTACGCGGCCGTAATTATTATGCAACCCCTGTACTGTTGAATGCCGTGACGTGTCACCTAGGAATCCCACTAGTATGGCCCTAATTTAAACGAATAGCTATTACAATTCTTTTAGTGCTTTTAAGTATATTTTTTTAGCAAATGCTGTTTAGCATTTTTAAAAAACACTTCCCAAATTATTTCAAAATACATAAATGTGCTAATAGATGTTCACTTAAGCAGGTAAGAGTGGAGATTCGAGAGCGCTGTCTCTTCCAAACGAACTGTGAGGCTGAAAGGCAGCATTAATTGCAAACTATGCATTCAAAGAAGAAGCGCCTGCTTCGCGGAAAGACGATGTGTTTTATTCAGATTATACCGTAATCGCCCGTCCTCTGGCACCGCCCTCGTCGCAACTCCTTTCAATATTTACTTTGCGGAAGCAACCTCATCGCAATAGTATAATATACTAACTGAGGATAACGAATAAATGTAAATGTAAACCACAACTTCCATCTTGTGTTTATTCAGAAATTGACGTTTAAATATTCCACAAAGTGATTGCGCGTTCCAGTTGAATTTTTGATGAACAGATTGATTGAGTTCATTTGAATTTCTTCCGCGGAATCGGAGCCGGTAGCAGAGTTATTTAATTAGTTTTCGCCGATTGTTGCTGCTTGGATAAACAACAGTAGCGGGAGGGCACCCTAGGAATTTATTTGTACTCGCAAAACTTTCGCGGAGCGCTTCTGCTGACGAAAACAACAGAAGTAAATAAAACGGAAACACACTTCATAAACCGTGTTGGGGACTTGAATTTTGAATATAACATAGTTTGATGCAGCGCTTGCAGAGAGTTTAATATTTTAGAAGGAGTACTAAGGTAGCAAATGGTTCCTTCGTATTATATTTTCATTTCACTACTCGCTCTGGAATCTGCAACTTTGTGGAAAATGTCCTCATTTGAAGACCTGAATGTATCTCCTGCGGCACCGTAGTTGGCGTCACGGTAAAATGAAATCCGCGTGGAGACCCTTCAAGTAAATTAACTGGATTTTAAAATATGATATAACGTATCTTGCTTACCCTCTTACGTCTTCAACTTACCTACCTTCTTATTAATATAAGACGGAAGTTATTAAAATTCAAGCACCCACAGTATTTCTAGCAAAGAGTAGCTGCTCACAGATTTTGGAAACATAAATTACGCAACCGCCATTAAGAAATCCGGGTCCGCTCTTCAAATTTAATTTCTGACGTTTGCCACTTCACTCCTTCCCTAGAAATACAATTTTGTTTCGTTCGCAATTGTTAAAACTAATAAATTGTTTCTTATAGGACCAAGCTTGAACTAAAATATTGTTTTACAATATTATTTCCTAAATTTATATATTATTATGTTATTGAAGAAGATAATATGACCGTCATTGTTTATAAAGCTCGGAATATATTGTTAAAAATAGCACTTAAATCCTCTTAACTTTAAGGGTTAAGAAAGTATATAGATATAGGTATTAAACTTCACGATAAGATGACCATCTGACCGTTTTTTCTCTAATGGCGTTCAATAACATTAAATGTTATTTAAATTCATAATAGGTACTTCACAAACATCGTCAAAAATATAATTTTTGAGACGAATTGCTTCTGGTCTGTTTGAAACAGTTGGTGCACATTTTGAGTGAAGATCAAGGTAGACAAACGAGCAAGACGCTACTGTCATCTCTGAAAGGCTTTTTTACATCCATGAAAGGGATAAGGAAAAGGTTGTGTGCCCCTAAGGAATAAACTATTATGTCGTGAAGACAATTCTTGCATAGACTCGCTCGACGTTGTGATACAATAAGATCATAGTTTCTTTACCGGAGGTCCACGGCATTAGTTACCGCTGGCCCTTTGCCGTCCTAATTAATGTTATTTGTTAGCTTTTCTGCTTTAGTTAAGATATAACAATATGTCTGTTAAATAAAATATATATATTTAACATTTGCTGTCAACACTAAAGTCTTTGTCAATAGTAACAACGCTATAGCATCGCGCTAGAGCGCTAGCCTGGCGTGGCGCTAGGGCGTCGTGTCGCGAAGCTAGAACATCGTGACTATTATGTACTTCTTCTATCCCTATGCAAAAAATTATAAAGAATGGCGTGGCCGTTACTATATCCCGTGCATTTTTGTTAAAAAATTGAAGTAACTTCAGGTTTTTTTTTATCGAGAATTTGTTGTCTAATCGTGTTTCTATTCTTTAGAAAAGATGTGGTAAATAACCAATTTAAGCATAAATAAAAATAAGATTTTTAGCTCTTACACACTCGTCACACTGTTCAAAGAGAGATGGTGGAAATGGCCTTACATTGATAAATTAACTACGCCGTAGCACAGACTTGATCCTATGGCGTAGCTGTACTACGCAGCTTAACGAAACTACGCAGCGTAGCGCGTAGTCGTATGCGTTTGTTACGCTTTAGTGGTGCTGCACTACCAAAAAATTGTACCTATAATAGTTATTTTTTGTTGCTATAAAATTTAATATTTTATTAATTTAAATTGTATTAGAAACGGAATAAATAATTACGATTTAACATGGATTTTTTTAAATAAATAGTAATGTTCTTAATTGCATAAGAAATAAAAAAGAAATTTCTAATTGTATTGTAATTGATTGATTTTAGTCTTTTGGTAAAGCCTCTTATATCCTATTCTTCTTAAGTGTTCCTAAAATGGTAACCTCAAAGAAAGTACAATGTCGTAAAGTGTACTACTGGGTATTGGTAGCTGTTCCTGAAATAACTATATTCTTTTTGGTAGTTTGGTCTATGGGTTATGTGTCTGTCACTGTCCCGTCAAAAATTCTGTATGTCAGTCCCCAATAAACAACTCTATCAACAAGTTCGTGTTATTATTTTATTTAGGCAAAAATACAAATTAAATTATAGTTCTTACATAAAACAAAGCAAGTTAAGTTATCGAACATGGTCCAAACGAACCGGATAGTAAGAATTTAGTTTAAAAGTTTAAAATATAAATTTGTGACCGGTACCAACAAACTGTTAAGTAAGTTAAAGTTAACAAAGAGCAATGTCCAAACCTACTACCGAAGAAGAGCTGTCGTCGCAATTAGGCGACACTCATAGGCTCATCAGAAAGGCATACGAGAACTTTAAGAAGTGTCCCAAGCAGAGGCTTACTGCAGGCTATTTAAAGACCCGTATACAATGCATAGACCAGTACTGGGATGAGTTCAAAAAGGCCCACGTACAGTTCCTACGAATCACAAAGCAAGAAGACCGGTCCAAGTACGATTACTTCGTAAACGAAGAGTATGATGAGTGTGAGGAGTTATATCTATGGATGAAGACAGACATAGAGAATATACTAGAATCATGCTACGTACCCGCCGAAGTAGTCAAGAACCCTTCTTCAACCGAGAGGCGTAGTAGCAGTGTTGTTGATGTCAAGTTGCCGACGATCGACCTTCCAAAATTTTCTGGTAACTATGAGGAGTGGCAGACTTTTGATGATAGCTTCACGGCGCTTATTCATGTAAACAGTGGACTAACAGAGGTACATAAGTTGCATTACTTAAAATCTTGTCTAAGCGGCGAAGCCAGCAGTGTACTGAAACATTTCCAAGTAACGGGTGTCAATTATGAGCCAGCCTGGGCAGCGCTCAAAAGCAGATACAACCACAAACGTTTAATAGTTAATGCAATCTTCAATAGACTATTTTCCATGAAGAAAGTAAATGCTTCCTCCCCTAGTCAGTTAAAGTCGTATGTAGACACAACTAATGAATGTTTGAACAGCTTGAAAAATATGCAAGTGTCAACAGAGAGCTGGACACCCATGCTGATCTACTTCGCTGTGCAAAGGTTTGATGCGGACACTCACAAACAATGGGAGGAGCATGTAAGTACTATCTGTCCTAATGAGCTTCCAGAGTGGTCGATCTTCATTAAGTTTCTGGAAAGTAGGATACATACCTTGGAGTTGACATCACCAATCAGCAGCATAACTCGAACTGTGAAGGAGCGCTCGTTCCATGCTACAGAGACATCGGCGGAGAAAAGCTGTAGCCACTGCAACGAGAATCACGTTATTTGGCACTGCAAGGCATTCGGGAAACTTAGCCCGGAAGAAAGGTCTGAGCACGCAAAGAGCCACAACCTATGTTACAATTGTCTGTTGCCTGGTCATCCAGCTCTATATTGCAAGCAGAAAGGTTTGTGCAGGGTATGTGGGCGTCGCCATCATTCGCTTCTGCATGAATATAGAAAGAAGGAAGTTCCTGAAACCGAGGACAAGGCACAAGCTTCAGGAAATTCAATGTGTGCAAATGTAGAGGTTGAATTAAATGAGGATTCAGCTTGCGACGATGCCGAAAATGTAATAATATCTTCACACTTCACTGAAAAGCGATCAACTGCACTGTTAGCCACAGCTCTGGTACCAGTCAAAACAAATAACGGGAACTCAATAATATTACGAGCTTTAATTGATCCAGGGTCACAAGCAACATTCATAAGTGAAAGGGGGGCTCAATTAATAAAGGCAAATCGAACACCCGTGAGAGGAAATATCTCTGGAGTCGGTTCTTCACAAACTAAGGTCAATCAAGTGACAAATATTGAAGTTTCATCGAGGTGTAACACAGACTTCAATATTCATGTTAAAGCGTATATCATGTCGACGCGATTGACGAACCAACTACCTTCGAAGGAGATACAGGCGCATGACTGGCAGCACATAAAAGGACTCTTTCTGGCAGACCCGGAGTTTCATCAACCAGGAAGAATTGATTTATTGTTGGGAGTTCAAGTCTGCGCTTCAATAATGAAGGAAAATATTATCAGAGGTCCACCAGGTACCCCATGTGCTCAAGAAACATACCTTGGTTGGATTCTCTTTGGATGTGTCAATGAAGATAATTCACAAGAAAGTATAATATCGATGCACCTACAGCTAGACCTAGATTACATGCTGAAACAAATGTGGGAGATCGAGACAACCGGCAAGCGAAATCAAACTTCTGAAGAGCAGCTTTGTGAAAAGATTTACGAAGAAACACACACTAGGCTACCTGACGGGAGATATGTGGTAAAACTACCAACTAAAAATGAGCAGCTACGATCAACGCAAGGAGGGTCGAGGGACATAGCACTTAGAAGGCTGAACCAACTTGAAAAAAAGTTTGAGAAGAAACCAACGCTGAAATCAGAGTATACAAAGGTAATAGAAGAATATTTCACAATGGATCAAATAGAGTTGGTTCCCGACAGCGAATTAGACAAACCCGCTGTGTACTTACCCCACCATGCGGTTATAAGAGAAGATAAAGAAACAACAAAGGTCCGTGTGGTCTTTGACGCATCTTGCAAAGGAAACAACAACATATCATTAAATGATGAGCTATTAGTAGGACCGCAGCTACAAGAAGATCTGAGAAACCTGATAATGAGATGGAGACTGAAAAGGATATGTTACATAGCTGATTGCCAACAAATGTATCGAAGAATACTCACCAGAAAAGAAGATTGTGACTACCAACGCATTCTTTGGAGAAAGGACGTTGAGATTAATGATTATCGTCTTCTTCGAGTTACATTCGGAACGGCATCAGCCCCATACCTGGCAGTTAAAACTCTACACCAAGTAGCTGACGATGAAGGGGTGCCATATTCACAAGCTGCCAAAACAATCAAAGAAGACTTTTATGTAGATGACTTGATGTCAGGAAATTTTAGGTTAAATGATGCCATACAAACCGCTAACGATATAATGCTTATACTGGAGAAGGGAGGATTCAATCTACATAAGTGGGCTTCTAACAGTGTAGAGTTTCTTCAGCAAATTGATGCTAATCAAAGAACCTCGTTGGCCAAGATTGACATAAAGGTAGATGGTGTCATCAAAGCATTAGGGCTTTCCTGGAATATGGGTGAAGATGTCTTAGAGTATCATGTTGAGCCTCTCTCCGTTCCAGAAAAGGTTACAAAAAGAACCATCTTGGCGGAAATTCAGCGATACTTTGACCCATTAGGATGGCTTGGAGCTGCCCTTATCAAAGCAAAGATGCTCATACAACGTCTTTGGCTGCTTGGCTTGAGTTGGGATCAGGAGGTAAACTCTATAATTGGTGAAGAATGGATGAGAATGAGACAAGACTTGGCTTCAGCAAAAGAAATCAAGCTAAAAAGATGGTTACAAACCACTGATGAACTGGAGAATATAACTATTCATGGCTTCTGCGATGCTTCGACTAAGGCATACGCTGCAGTGGTGTTCTTGAGGGCGAGAACTGCTGAGGGAAGTTTACATACTGGAATAGTTGCTGCTAAGACGCTCGTAGCACCAGTCAAACCAGTATCGCTCCCCAGGCTTGAATTGTGCGGTGCAGTCTTACTCTCCAGACTACTCAAGCAAGTCAGGGAAGCATTGAGAATATCAAATCAACAGATACACTCATGGTCAGATTCCAATGTAGTTTTATCATGGATTCAAGGAGATCCCGCACGGTGGAACACCTTTGTAAGCAATCGAGTAGTTGAAATTTTAGACAACGTAGGCAGTCAACAGTGGTATCACGTGCGGTCTGAGGACAATCCAGCTGATGTAGCAAGTAGAGGAATTTCGATGAGTCAGCTCTTAAACAACAACATGTGGTGGCATGGACCTCAATGGCTACAAACTGAAGAGATTCCTTTTCGAAAACTCGAACAAGAGTCCACCGATTTAGAAAAAAAGAAAGAAATTAGTACAAACTTGAAAGTAGTGGAAAACAGTAAGGAGCCCTACGATATCTTTAACTCTTTAACTGAAATGCAAATAGCTGTGGCATATGCCAAAAGATTTTTGAATAGTAAAAGGAAACCTCAAGCTATAAATGATGCAATAACCACACAAGAGCTAAAAGAGAGCTTATATCAGTGTGTTCGAATAGCTCAAGGAAAAGAGTTTGAGCAGGAGATTAAAGACCTAAAAGACAAAAGAAATGTGAATAATAAGAGTAAAATCAAGAGCCTCAACCCATACCTGGATGAAGCGAACCTGCTCAGGGTGGGCGGCAGACTCAGACAGGCAGATCTTCCTGAAACGACAAAACATCCGATCATTCTAGGACATAATAACTTCATGATACCACTTATTATGACTGATGCACATAA
Organism: Euspilapteryx auroguttella; assembly: GCA_951802225.1. Taxonomy (NCBI): domain Eukaryota; kingdom Metazoa; phylum Arthropoda; class Insecta; order Lepidoptera; family Gracillariidae; genus Euspilapteryx; species Euspilapteryx auroguttella. Next base: position 6,436,580 of record OX637645.1, read on the forward strand.
GAAGACATTGCATGGTGGTGTACAGCTTATGATGTGTTATATCCGTTCACAATATTGGATAATCAGGGTCAAATCCGTAATCAAGACGTACGTACACAAATGCTTAATATGTGCAAAGCAGCAAGCAAAGAACAGGGAACAGATGATGGGAGATCTTCCAGAAATGCGGGTTACAGCTGCCCGAGCATTTCTGCATTCAGGAGTTGACTTCTGCGGGCCAGTGCAGGTTCTAGCATCCCGAGGCAGAGGAGCAAAGTGTAAAAAAGCCTACATTGCGATATTCGTATGTATGTCAACAAAGGCTCTTCACCTAGAACTCGTCGGAGATCTCACCTCTGCTGCTTTCATTGGAGCATTTGAACGATTTATAGCTAGAAGAGGACGCTGCAGTCATATATGGAGTGACCAAGGAACTAATTTTGTTGGTGCGAACAAAGAGCTGCAAGAAATGTGGCAACAAGCTAAATTAGAACTTCCAGGTCACTTAACAGAGTTTCTAGCAAAGGATGGCACACAATGGCACTTCAATCCACCGTGGAGTCCAAATTTCGGAGGATTGTGGGAAGCTGGAGTGAAATCAACGAAGTATCATCTGAAAAGAATCATGAACAAAAACCTGACTTTTGAAGAATTGTCTACAACTCTCTGTCAAATAGAAGCTTGTCTGAACTCCAGACCACTATGCCCTATCGAAACGACTGACACCGACTGCATTGAGGTTCTGACTCCAGGACACTTCCTCATAGGGGAAGCCCCTATTAATGTTCCAAACCCAGAGTTGTGCGCTATACAGGTAAACCGACTATCTCACTGGCAACATACACAGCAACTCGTGCAACATTTCTGGCATCGTTGGCAAAATGAATACCTCACCCGTCTCCAAGAGCGTCCTAAATGGCAAAAGCGCAGTAGGGAATTTAATATTGGTGATGTTATACTTGTCAAGGAAGAAAACATGCCACCGGGCAAGTGGGCGTTAGGTCGCATAGTCAAAAAACATCCAGGTAATGATGGTATGTGTCGTGTGTATAGTTTAAAGTGTCGTGATAAAATTATAAAGCGTTCGGTGTCAAAGTTGTGTGAATTGCCCATTAACGATGATGCGTAGAAATATAGTTGTTTAGTTTATTTGAATGGTACCTACCTAAGTAATGTTCATGTTGATTTCAAGTGGTATCTTAATTAGGAACTAATTTATTTATTTATTCAAATTTCTGAACTGATCGACAGCTTCAGTCACAGTTTTAAGCGATACTGATATGATGTACGTTTTACAATTTTTGCGTTTTAAAGGAGTATTAGTTATTGTTAGTATTTGTCTCAATGCTAACAAACTAGATTTCATAAGAGTTATTATTTTAAGTTCGTTTTTAGGGTTAGTTAAAGGTTGTATGTTTGAATTTTTAATTATCATTGCTGTTACTCATGTGATAGTTTACAATAATAACTATCATACAAGATTTGGTGCACGCACAGTCTTAAGCGGATTTTCATTCTTAGTTAACTATACTCATTTTACCTTTCTTTGCCTGTACTATTGTTTCTTTTCTCCGAGCTTAATCCTTATTACAATTTCTACTATTAGCTTCATAAGTACGCTGTACTTTACACTCTGTGTTTGACGTAACTTAATTATGCTGTATAGATAATTGCTATGCTCTAATGATAAGTTGGTTTTTGATACATACAAATATTGTTTTAAGTTGAGTTTAACAAGGCGGTTTAATTTATTAATTAAAAAAGTCAAGTTTATTAATTTTTAAGTTGAGTAAAAACTGTAGTTTTTGGCGGGCGGTATGTTCCTGAAATAACTATATTCTTTTTGGTAGTTTGGTCTATGGGTTATGTGTCTGTCACTGTCCCGTCAAAAATTCTGTATGTCAGTCCCCAATAAACAACTCTATCAACAAGTTCGTGTTATTATTTTATTTAGGCAAAAATACAAATTAAATTATAGTTCTTACATAAAACAAAGCAAGTTAAGTTATCGAACAGTAGCTATTGTTGTATCCCTAGTTTATAAGTTTTGTTAAAAGAAAAAAACAGGTATATTTCAAATAACATTTAAGCTAAAATTTAAATTTTATATCTTTTCCTACGTTTTATATTATATTTACCTAAAGGATAAAATTAAACAATGGTTGCCAAATCGGAAAATAATATGACATAAATAACTTACAAAGAAACATATAATACAGTGTGTCCGGGGAAGTTATAACATAATTTTAAAGGTGTATTCTATGATCAATTTCATCGATGAAAGCACCCCATATGGGGGGTCGCAGCCTCACCGTTCCACTTTTGCAAAAAAAAAAACATCATACTGAGTGGGGGGGGGGGTGAAGCTGCGACCCCCCATATGGGGTGCTTTCATCGATGAAATTGATCATAGAATACACCCTTAAAATTATGTTATAACTTCCCCAGACACACTGTTTAAGCTTTTAATATAAAATACCTATAAAATTTCGATAAGTATTATATTTATAAAAAAAAAAATACAACTTAATTTCAACTAGCAGATTTTAAATATTATTAATATTACCTCATGTTCTCATGAATAAATTCGAGCGATCCAGTCTTGCACTTGACGATTGGGTACGGCAATATTCTGTAGGAGGAAAATTCATCATAATTTAGAATGTCGTGTTTATTAGTCGGTTTGTTATGTTTTATGATTTTTTATCTATTAAATCTACACAAACGTAGAATGGTCTTTGTAGTGAAATAAATGTTGTATTTTAAAAACTATGGAAATTATGTTTGAGCATTTACAGAATACTATGTATAATAGGTTCTATTTAGCACCAACTGTCATTAAGATAACTAGCTCCCAAGAAAATATAAAATATATTTTACCTGCGGGTCTCAAAAGTGTAGTGCACCGTCATCTGGCTAATGTTTGTAGCTTTCAAAATGATATCGCCTAATGGCGTGCTTGCGGCGGCCGCAGGTGTTGTGCCCGACTCTCGACGGAAAAATGTGGATTTATGCCCTCGGCCGGGCCCATGATCGTGTGGCTCACGCTCTAAATTAGAGGGTTTAGGGCTTATCCTCTCGCAGTAAATACATTTGATGGCGAACTACTGGCTCACGGCTGTATTCTCCCCTCGTCCACATGTAGTTTATGTCCATTTTAAGCGAAAAGCTACTTAATTGAATGACCTTTTTAGTTGGTTTGTTTATCTCCGTCGTATTTGAACGTAGTCGAATAATAAAATAGATAAATCTTACTTGAAGCTTTGTCATAATGAAAAGCCGCATCAAACTTTGTGCAAGTTTCAGCGACTGAGCGAAGGCAACACAGAAGCGATAAATTCACACTTTGAAACTTTGTATAGCTTATAAAATGCCGTTTGTTCAGTCGCCGCCTGTAAATGATAAAACAGCGCACCTGAGCGCGTCACTAAGTCTAGAGAACTTGCCGCGCGCAGCTTGCCATGCTCCGCATCACCGCCAATTATGTATTGTTTGAACGTTCTTGTGAAATGATTATGAACATGCAAAAGGTGCACTCAGACACGTTCTGCAAATTTGAACAACGAAAGCTTTAGATAAGTTTACATAAAGGTAACACAATTATTTTTCTTTTTCACAGATTCATTCCAAGCTCTCATACAGTACCCTGATACCTTATCAGCGCAGACTGCAAAAACGGTAAGTCTGGATTTGAATAATAGTTTATTTTAAATCTGCTATTTATTTCATGAAACATGAAAAGTACCGGTATACTATGTAATACGTAAATACTTAAAACAGACTTAGCTTTTTTTATAATTTCAAAATATGTCCCCTAATATAATGAAATAATTAGTACATAACATAACATAATCTCACGCCTTTTATTCCCCGAAGGGTCAGGCAGAGACACCAACTCAAGAGCCGGACTCACGTTTAGCCGAGTTTATGCTTTATTACCAACGTGATAAGGGGCCAGCTTGTCACCGCGGTTAAAACGACCACTACTACGGCCGGGACCACCGGCCTACCAATAATTAGTAATTTTTCGGAATTAAAATTTATATTTTTAAATCAAATTAATCACTTTGTACTTAATAATATAATATACTAGTCGACCCGGCAAACTTCGTACCGCCTAACCTTTTACTATTTTGTGCATGTATAATACTTTTAAACCTTCCTCTTTAATTACTCTATCTATTAAAAAAGCCGCATCAAAATCCGTTGCGTAGTTTTAAAGATTAAAGCATTCATAGGGACAGACGCAAGAAGTGACTTTATTTTATACTATGTATTGATATTAATATACTTAGGTATTAAATGTATATATTATACGGTTACTTTTTATCGTGGAGGAAAATTTAACACGCGGTAGGCATAGTTACTGATTCATGAAAGCGAAATTGAAAAATAATTAACCGTGTTCACTTGAGGTCCTTCAATAGTTTTTGTAAAAATCTACAAATGATGTGTAGCATCAGAGCAATGGCCCACGGTGGATTGACTGGCGCCAAACAAGACAGTGGGTGGAGGGCAATGCGCGGGGGAAGGGTGAACAAGGGGTACATCGGCCTTAAAGAAGTTTTTTTTTATTCTCAAAAAAATATAATGTAAATTAAAGTTTTTTTTTTATTTATTCGAGCCATACATTATTCGAAGACTTAGTAATTTAAGTTTCCGCTACGACACGATAAAAAAGTGACCGTGTATATATTATACAAAAATCTATTATACTGTTCGTTCGTCTTGTTAAAACTTGAGAATTGCTGGGCCATTTAGTTCATTTTCATTTTAAATAAGGGTCGTAGTCCAGGAAAGGTATTGAGTAGTAATAAAATATGCAAAAGTCACTATTTTATGCGGAAAAAGTCGCGGCCACAGCGAAAATTATGTTCATTTACTTTAAAAATTAAACGCTTTACAAATAAGTTTTTATTTAATTTTAAAATACAAACAACTCGATTTCCGTAACGCTGCACCACATTTACAATTTATTAAAGAACAATGGGATCGGTAAACAAAGCGCGACGGCAGGTGGCAGCCCCACCAAGTGGGACATCATTTTTCTCAGTCCAACTTTTCCCATTCGCTATTCATTTGCGTTATAAGTTGGCCGTGCAGAGTCACCGAATGCACTGTTTTAACTTTATTTCTGATGCAGCGTTCAGGGCAAATTAAATTTCGTTTTGCGGCTTCCGCAAACTCACTTTACGAGTATAATTATTGGATTTTATTTTTATTTTTGGTTTGCCCGCCTGCTATGAATCTCGGGTGGCTAACTTTGTTTCACTCATCGATTTCAAAAGTTATTTGTTTGTCCTTAGGTATGTATGCTCAGCTTCTTTTAATCTTAAAAAAATCGAGAATTATTTTATTTATTTTTTACTAGTGGGCTTCTCAGCGCATTTTCCCTTGAAACATCAAATTCCTAATTTTCCCGTGAGAATTTCGGGATAAAAATGCATGCTTTGTCCTTTATCAGGCTCTAGACTATCCGTATACCAAATTTCATTCAAATCGGGTAAGTAATTTTTTCAGGAAAGCGAGACAGATAGACAGACATATAGACAGACAGCCAGAGTTACTTTTGCTTATAATATTAGTAAAGTATGGATGAAATTATATTATTTATACATTTAAAATATCAAATAAATGAGTAGATGTTTTGCATTCAACGTGTATATAAATGTTATCACTTTAGGATTATTATTACTTATATTAAGTTATTAAATTCATAGAAAACCCTCTACATAGTCAAGTGATTCCATTGAAGAGTCTATCTATATATGTAGCTATACTCTTTGCTTACTTGTATTCTAAAGCAGTATAGGTATATAGGTAAAAATAATAATAATAATAATCTTTATTTATTCAGAACTATGTTCCACTTGATTACAAACTAAGCATAAAACTTAAAACTAAACTAAAAACACAAACTTAAACTTAATCTACTATGTAAAACTAAATTATTCTGACCCGTACACGTCTATTTACTTCACATTGAAGATGGCGGTCCTAAAACCCATATCAAGGCAGTTCCAATGCCGCATCAAGGGACAATCCAACCTATCAAGTATAGAATTCAGAAGGCTATTGGCGCTACCACGCACGCGTTGCATCAGGGAAAATGCTCGTTTTCTGATTATAGTTTTAAACAGTTGAACATTAAAAAAAGAGTTTTCAATATTGTATTTGAATCATTTAGCACATGACAATGCATAGACCAGAGAGAAGGTTAAATTAGAATAGACTTACAGACCAGACTGACAATGAATGTCGATATTTTTAAGTTCCAACGTTCCAACATTGAATGCAACAAGGTCCGATAACTTTTTAAAAATATTATGCAACGCAAATGTTATACGTATATAAGTTCTTGGAATACGTATATACAAATAAATTAAAAGATTAAATCAACTTCATGTTCGCACTGCTCTGAAAGTCTCGTCGACGCTCGTTAGCTGGCATCACTGAGGCTTAATTCTCGCAAACGGGGAATCCCATGAAATTGAGATATTGTGGTCGGTGAAAACATAGCAGCGCTAAGTCCCATCAACTCGCCGGGAAGCGTAATTGTGTAGTGACGTCACTCTTGGTTAGTTGAGATTAAATTTTAGTCCCCTATCACGTTTTTGCTTATAAGACGAAATCGCGTAGTATTACACGTTTTTCTTTACTTTTTGATGTTATCTTCAATACATGCCTATTCTAAAGAAAGGGATCTTAACTATCTCAAATGTAGTTTTTGACCTAATATCACCAGTCGAAAAAAGACTCAAAATTGCTAAAACTTTACAGGCTGCAGCTAATCCACCGCGAAAGTCTTGCATACGACTTGTCATGCTGATTTAAGCACATTATAGCTCAAGTGGTACGACCTTGCTACGTCAGTCACATGGGGCCAAACGGTTGCCTTAAGCCAAAATTTCCACTGAGTGGATCTCAAACAGCGGACGTCACAGGTGTACTAACTATGCATTTATGCGAGGGTTTTTAAAATATATATTATTTGTATAGTATAGCATTTTTAAAAGTTTTAGTGCCTTTAATGCGTATTTTGTAGTCGATACATACATTCAAAATAATGACACAAATATATTTAATGCCTGTAAATAAGGGTTTAAAAGCTAAAATTTTAAGTAATTGATAATTACAAATGAAATTAACATACTACGGATTAATTTTTTCGCCTTAAGGTAACTCGCTAAATATCGCGCTATCGCTTTGCGACCTGCCGAAGCTTCAAACTAAAAGCATCTTTAATTTATTGCAGCAGGTAATAGGTGTAATCATATATATAAATATAAAGTCTATTCCAACTATGTAAAACTCCAGCTCGAGTACTAACGAACTACCACTGTTATTGCAATTAGTATAATCCGGAAACACGTTCCGGGCAATATAATACAATGAAGGGGATAAACCGCTCGTCAAATTCAACGATTCGCTAATAGTACCGCCCGCCGCGGCTTCTCCGCGCGGCTCCGGCGCTCGGCGCTCACTCCGATAGCGCCGATCGGAGTGGAGAGAGTTAATTTGCTCTAGTTGAGAGTTTATTTGAGTGCTTTTAAATTGTACAATGATAACTCTAGTAGCGATGAGGCTTTTTGAGAAACTATAACTAACTAACAATATTCGGTTCGTTGGCCTGGCTTCTGCCCCCCAGATTTTTCAAAAATTAAATTAAAATGTTCCGCTTAGCAAGGTAAGTGGTGGACGAAGTAAGCGGTACAAAGTGAAGTGAGCCTGGATAGTGCTCGAAGCACAAAAGGCACAGTCGGATGCGGGGAGATCTCAAATCCCCGATCCGTGCGTCTATGATCCTTGACATAAATCTCTAACCTCCCCATCAAATCTTTTGCGCGAGTGGCTTACGGTCGGTAATGCGTCCCGTTGCCTTACACTTACAGCGTACATGTCACACATATGCCTCAGCTTATTTCAATCTACTAATACTACTAGATATTGAAAGCCATTTAAATAGTATTGGACTGTTGAACTCTTTTATATAGCCAGATATCTTGTAAGTACAAATTTGTAGTCAGATATGTTTTTTTTTTATGCAATTCACAATTTTAAAAAATGACATTGTTTTACAAAAAAAAAAAAAACTTTCATGACAATAAAACGTTATATTACTAAAAAAATAAAAAACATTATTAGTGGTACAAAAATAAAATAATAATAATAATAATAATAACACATCACACTCAGAGCCCCTAACTAGGAAGAACCTGTATCTAGGGTGCCCGAAACACATACAGAGACAAACATCACACCCAGACCGGAAACAAACATCGATATTCATCATATCAATATTCGCCCCGCCCGGGAATCGAACCCGGGTGCACTCGCTTCTCAGTCCACATCACTGCCACAATAGGCTATCATTTCACGTAAGAAATATACTTTTGAATAACTATTTGAAATCGGGTCACTGTGAAAACAAGGCGCGGTCCCGCGCGTGTTTGCTTTTTAAAATTGCACTTTGCTTCGTGTCAACGTTTTGGGCCATTTTTTATTTGAATTGGAATTTATATACGTAGTAGCAACGAAAAACATAACCACTGAAAAAAAACGTTCAGAAGTAAATCGAAGTAGACGAGCACCGACTACCGACCTAGCGGGCAGCGCTTGTTATTTTTTATGAATGAATTTAACAACACATTAGTACATAAATGTTTAAATTAAATTTAAATCCCTAGTCTCTTTTTATTATTTATTTAATAATAATTAAAATAGTACATACAGCTCTCTAAGCATCAGCTGTGGGTAGGGTCTGCAAACCGTCCGCAAGCAGTAAATGTTTTATTTGAGTTTGGCGTTACCTAAATCAGGTTCCTCCACGAGGTGTCGTCGCACAATGTTCAGTTCAGCTTTGTTCTGCGATTTGTTTGCGTGGTGTAATCACGGGAACAAATGTAGACAAGCGACCGCGCTCTCACAACTTTACCTAGCACACAAGCCTGTTACGGATTGTCTCGCCGAGCTGCATCTACTCTGGAATATGCAGTTTGTCTTGCGAATATTCTGCGTTTTCAGCGTGCTATTTGTAACTGCATTGGAAGCAATTGTTCTTGCGTCATCACCAACTAAGCTTTCCATTCATAATTTTATAGTCAACTCCTTTGACTTCTTTTGATATTTTTTGCAAACAATATCATATATTTCACTGTTATTTCAACTTTAACATTTGTTATCAAATGTATTTTGAAAATAATAAAAATTAGGCAAATTTTTATTGTTCCTGTCTGTTATTAGTTTTGTAACGCTCTACTGTGTGCAAAGTTTAAAGAGGCGCGCCTTGTTTATGTGATCTCCCATACATCGCACCTATCAGTCATCTACATTTAGGGTATTAATTACATTGTCTAATGGACCGGCGAGCGCGGTTTGTTCAGAGCCGTCCCCCGACTGTGTACACACCCTAATTGTGATGGTTTGCTCGTTGGTTTTGTATTGTTCCACTTGCGAGTGGATCAGTGTTTGAAGTATCAGGTGAATACAGTTTAATTTATAATTGAGATTGCCTTTTGAATTCTTTGTATGACTTATTATTCTTATTTTAATTACCTACTTACAAAAATAGTTATATCATTTGTTTTAGGTTGGTTTAGGAGTTCGGTTTCAAACTCGCATACGAATGCTCTTTAAGTTTTTGTCAAAGTTGTCATCATCTGAGGCTGCGTGCACAAACAGAATTAGTTGCATTCCGCCGTCGCGGTAATCCTTTCAGCGCAACAGAAGCGCTCTGAGCGATGTGCACTCTTATAAATATTAAACATGAGCTCGGTGCCCTCAACAAAAACGTTTATCTCGGCTTCACGGAAAAACCGTTGGAATTAACAAGCGGGGGGGTGAGGAGGATTAGGGCGGACCGCACTTAATCCTTCACTAAGAAGACTTTGCTTAAACGAGTTCTAACGAGCTCAAGATAAAACAATTAGCGAGAGCGTGATTAAGAGATACAACGGACACTTGTTACTTTACTAGTCGCGGCTGGGGCTCAGCCCCGCGAGCTATTTGATCAGCCACACAGCTTCACTGCGATAAGCTAATATTTGATGAGTATCCCTACTTCCGTTTGTCTCGTGGTCTTGAATCAATTTCCTTCCATATTTACCGCTATCAAAATAACGTTTTACTTAGTAACAATGGGCAAAGGCCTCTTTCCCCTCCTTCCACATTTCCCTGCCCTGGGCAGATTCCCACCAGTGCCTATCGTGTGCTCCCAATTCGTCGCGAAAGAGGCCTTTGCCCAGCAGTGGGAAAACATAGGCTAGTAGAGAGTTAGAGAGAGTTAGTAACAATGATATTTTATCATCACGGCTTAATAAGCTGAAGAAGCCTTTATATCTTCTTAGATATAAAGGCTTCTTCAGCTTATTAAGCTTATTATTTTCTTCTAAATCGGTAATTGATTACTTACTTTGCTCGTTTATATTGCATTGCATAACTAGTTTATGGACTAATATAAAACTAACTACCCAAACGTAAAATATTATCTCATGTAAGTCGTAATTTACCGCTACTATTGTTAATTAATTAGTTTGAATAAAATAAATAAATAGATTTTGTCAAATCATCTTCGAAAATGGACTTCTTATTACAAATATAAAGAGCCCAATATGAAATCAAGCGTATCGTTTGTCATTTTATCACCTTGTCGTTCTTCCTTATATTTTTTCCTACCTCAATTACGAGTCCTCCCTCGCGCGAATAATCGTTTCAGCAGCTTAAATGAATTTTTTCTGGAGTATATTGGATATTGGTAGCTACTGTAGCTACCCATAAAATAGGCTAAATGGTAATACTCGTACTCGTCTATTTTAACGTTCTCCTCAAGTTCTCCCTAACAATTTAATATTGTAATAAACTGTAAATGACTACGTTATTAAATGTTCATATTAATATTGTTGCAATTATTTCAGAACTTGGCAATGATCGCTTAGTTTCCCTTGTAACAATGTATAGTCAAATTCTATTATTAACATTTCTTTATTATTTTCCAAGTTTTCAACTAGGTACTTTACAACAGTCGTTCGTTCGTCGTCGTCCCCACAGTTAATTTGTGTTTAATGTTTTTATTGACCAATAAAAAAATAGTGATCTATTAGTGAGTAAATGTTAGAAATAATCTCAGGATATAAATAACAACACGCCTAAAAAGAAAATAGTTCGTTAATGCTCACAGACAAAGGGTGCAATATCATGCAACCTCTATGTTGTTTGTAGTTAACTTTGTTTGGAAACATCGAGAGTATTACTAACTTATTACTAACTAGTCGACCCGGCGTACTTCGTACCGCCTTATCTATTACTATGTTGTACATTTATTATACACATAAACCTTCCTTTTGAATCATTCTATATATTAAAAAAAACCGCATCGAAATCCTTTAATCCTTTAGTTTTAAAGATTAAGGATAAGCATACATAGGGACAGACGCGGGAAGCGACTTTGTTTTATACTATGTATTGATGATTGATATGTTATAGCATTATAGTCAAACCGCTCCGCCACCAACACACTCCATCGACTCCACCACTGCTTACAGTATCGGCAGTAAATTTTTTTTATTTTTATTGAGAGGGCCACGAAATTAATTACCTATTGTGTTTACTCCGTGAATTTTCTGACGTACCTTTCGAATTTCCATATAAGTTGAGCTTTAAACGAACCAATCTATTCACGTCTTCACATCAGGGTGTCGCATTTGCATATAGAACTGAAATTTATTAAATCTACAACCAATATCCAGCGTTCCGATATCGAACTTTGCTTTTTACTTCTGCCTTTATCTTATGCTGCGTGTACTGTAGCCGTAGGTACGTGGCGATTCGCTGGTTTACAAACTTTGCACTCTATTGTTTTTAATTTAAAAAATCAGCACCCTGTCACTAGGGACTTACCCAGGTAATGGGTTTCTGGGGCACCATCCAATATAAATAAAATAATGTCAATTTTAAGTATTTTAATAAGACAAGTGACAAGAGTGGTTACAAGTTTTGCGGGACTATGTAAGTAATAGCTAATGGTAATAAGAAATGTTAAATAAAATATATAAATAAAATATAAATAATAAGCAGCTTACAAGTTGTTTACAAAAAACTACAAAAGAGACCTTAAAACTTTCTTCACTATTGAAAGCTTGGTTCTGAAAAATATATTCAGGCATTTTATAATAGAAATATATATGACAGGTTGTTTCGCAAGGATTATTTAACGGCTCGGCAAAATACGAGATATTTGAAATGCATTTTCATATCGGTCACTGATACCTACTACTCGGGCTGTGAAAAACGCCTGAAAGCATTCAGAATATTTTCTTGACATTTTGCGTCTTTCTTTTATTCTGTAGCTAGTTTCTTTCTTTTTTAAGTCCAATAAGACATTTAAAAAAAAATCAATCAAAAGTTATGTTAAAAGTGCTTAATTTTTGAAGTCGTTCCATGAATATAAATTTTATTGTAAACCAAGTGTATTACAGATTTAGGAGACAGATACAGGAGTAACTTCATCTAGATAGGTTAAAAGCAAACCCTCTAAAGCCTACAGACAAAGCACACTGACCCCCGCTATCCGTCTGTCACAAGGCTCTAATTGATGAGATAAGAAAATTATATTTTAGCTGGTTACCTGAAATGAGATTTGGGTTGGGTTTAGTGTTGTCATGTCAAATATGTGACGGTTTCATTGAAATTAACTACGTAGTGAAATTAAATTAACAAACTAGGGTATATCAGCTATGCTGTGTGGTTACCAAATAACTGTGCAATATTTAGCTCTGCTAAACTATGGGTAACGCGAATCGTTTCTGTAAAAAATAGAGTACTGTGATGGAGGTGCTGCAGGTGGTGAATGTTTTAAAAAATAAAGTATTGACAGAAATTTCTAATTTGGCATCCACAGCGTACTCATACCATCTTCTTGACCATTTGTTTTTCAAGTTTATATTTCATCATTAAACAATCGTTTAACGGGTAAAAGATTCCTTCAAAATTTTCACCTTAACAAAGAACGGTCGGGTGTAATAAACTCCCTGTTTAAATTCCAACCGACCAAAAATTTGCAAAGTCATCTCTAGACTAATTAAGACAAGAACTCCGTTGTCAGGTCATTATTAGCTGAAACTTGTTGGAGAACACGGCTATTAGCTCAATTTAATCTTAAGGTCAGATCAGATCCGTATTAGTGTTTAACAAGCCGGTTTGACTTGTAAATTGATGTCGCTATTTATATGTGCAATGTGCAATCTGGAATGATTTTATATAGTTAGTTTTAATATTTTCTACAGGCTCTGGACGGGCAAAACATTTATAACGGCTGCTGCACCCTCCGCATCGACTACTCGAAGATGACGTGCCTCAACGTGAAGTACAACAACGACAAGTCGCGGGACTACACCAACCCGACCCTCCCCGCAGGGGACGGCGACGCGCACCAGCTGCTCACCAGTGAGTTGACTTCACACCACCGCGCGCGCCTCGCCCTGGCTCTCGCGTCCAGGATGAGTTAGTCCCATTGTAATCGAGCAAGCCCTTGCCGCACGACTCTCGGCATCTTGCTCTCACTTCAACTTTAAGCACATTCAGAATTAATACTACGCTATGTAGTGTGTAGATTTTCACAAGACTTTGTTTTATAGTTTTCCTTAAACATTATTTTATTTCTAGCTTATTTCGAACCTAAGCTTCTGTTGTGAATGTTATTTTTGTTTTGGTTATTGGGTTTCTTTACCTCTTAATGCACCTAAATTGAAATAATCTTGACTATCCGAGTCATTTAATTGTATCTGAAAATTCCGCTTGCAAATTCCTTGTTTAATGTTCCCAGAGCAGCAAATAATTTCTCATAATCCCATATTGCACCGCAGAGGGCTGTATGTAAAATGAGAGTGCCGTGCTGCTGCGGGACCGTTTGTTTTGTTGCTATTGCTATTCACACCATATTTTTATAAGTCTCGGTATTTTTTTTCATTATTGTTTTTAAAACAAATATTAAAACCTTCAGCAAGTAAAGACGAAAAATGTAAATGAACCCCACTATTATTGCCACCAAAACAAAATGTAAATATGACGTCTTATAACTTTATCCAATACGTGTAGGCGGCGGCGTGCTGGCTCCTCCGTTCCTGGGGCTGGGCTCGGGGCTGGCCTCTCCGTACGGCGTGGGCGTGGGCGGCGTGGGCGGCGTGGGGCTGCCCGGGTTCGGCGCGCTGACGCTGACGCCCGCCTCGCCCGCCCTGCGCGCGCTCGCCGCGCCCGCGATGCCACTCGCCACCGTGCTGCTCATTTCGAATCTCAATGAAGAGGTTTGTGTCTCGCCATTAACTCTGCTCTATTTTGTTTTGAGTGAAACTTTTATTTTTTTGTATTCTTATTTCTTTTTTTAAAATTTAAATCTGTATACATAATCAATTTATATTTTGCAGTATTTAGTTAAAAAAATAACAGCAGCATATAAATACTAGTTATAAACAATTTATTTAAGTTTGAAAATGCACAATGAAGTAATCACAATAATCCTCCTGTTAATTGGCAAATATAATCAGCTAAAGCGAACAACAGCCAGTAACATTTTCTATTTACACTTCGCCTAATATGGGTTTTCAGTTCGGTAAACATAATGAACTAAAATGCATTCACTAATACCAAAATAATGTTACGGACTGTTGTACACAACACTGTATTTTATTTAAAACACTTCAAAATAAGTTGCTAATTTATTTATAGATACTGATGTGAAATATCTATTATAATACTATTATAATACTGTCTCTTTCTCTTTCCTATTGTTTTAGATGGTCACGCCTGACGCTCTCTTTACCCTTTTCGGTACGTGTGCACAAACATTCCATATTTTATATTAAAACATTAAAGCTCTTGTATCCTGTCGCCTGAAAGACAAATTGTCAGCTAATATTCTCGCCTCCTATTCTGATAACTCTTCCGACCGACCTGTGTGAGCTTCGCTTGATAACATATCGTGCTTCATTAACCGGGATGACAATTTGTTTTTCAGTTTATCCTAGAAGTAGCAGACGATAGAAACTTATCCGCTACTAGTGTAGGTTTAGTTTTTTTAATTATGTTTTCGTCTTTCTGAGCCGTCAGTTTCGTGCCAGTTATCTGCTGTTCTCATTTTATCATCTATTATATCTAGTAACATAGTTTTTACCAAGAACTTGCTATTTTTACCAAGAACTTGGTATTGTTACAACAAAGTACCTAAGTCTATTACGCTGTAACCTTTAAACCAATTAACCAAAATAATGAATTAAATTTTGTGCAACCAAGGTCTTCTTAATTTCTGCGTAGGTTTTTTGATAATATGGCTTGTTGATTTTACAGAATATAGAGCTTATGGTATTTGTTTCTTTCTTTATTATTTTTCAACACTTCGAATTTTCCCAGGCTTTTACATAGCAAACTTCATACAATTAATAGATAACAACAGTTTATTTATACTTACGCCGTGAATATTTTTAATACCTTTCACAAATAAACTAACACTGAGACTGACACGATTCTGACGGGTTAAACTATAAAGTTGTAACCCTTTCACGAATACCTTTATACCAACTACATACAATAAGTATTTTTTTATTTAGTTTTAGGTTTAGGTACTTTTTCTATTTCGCACTCGCGCTCTAAGAATGATATACAGAATACTAAAATAAGAAAATGTATACAGGCGTGTACGGTGACGTGCAGCGGGTGAAGATTCTCTACAACAAAAAGGATTCAGCTCTTATCCAAATGGCAGAGCCCCATCAAGCCCATCTCGGTATGTTTCTGCTTAATTTGTTTCGTTTAATACTTCGGGTAATACTTACTTGTAAGCTAACTATTTTTCAAAATGTTAACATTATCATCAATATATATAAAACTCTTCCGTTACTGATTGACTCACTGACTGACTGACAGACAACGCAGAGCCGAAACTACTGGGCGTAGCGGGCTGAAATTTTACATGTAGGTTCCTTAGGGAGTGTAGGTGAGCACTAAGAAAGGATTTCCCAAAATTCCCATGGGAACGGGAGAAAATGGGATTTTTGTGTTTAAGAAAAATCTGCGCGGGTGATACCGCGGGGCAGCCTCTAGTTATATATAAAATTCTTCCGTAACTGACTGACTGACTGACAGACAACGCAGGGCCGAAAGTACTGGGCGTAGCGGGCTGAAATTTTGCACGTGGGTTCCTTGGGGAGTGTAGGGGAGCACTAAGGAATAATTTCAATTCCCATTGGAAGAGGAAAAACGGGATTTTGGTGTTTATGAGAAATCTGCGCTGGTGAAACCGCGGGGCAGACTCTAGTCATTAAATATTTCATTCAAAATTACAAATAAAACTTTTCTGTTACGGACCGATTGACTGCCAATATCAAGCCCTATATAATCGCTTGAAAAAGAGTTTTTTTTATTTAAAATTTCGAGTAAATTATCATTAGAACGCATTTAGGGGCACGCGCGGCGTTGCGCGGGGCGTGCTGCGATTAAAACGTATAGCAATGAATGAGACCGTTTACGGAGACGCGTTGGCGGGCGCCGCCGCTTGCGCCGCGGCAGTGCCTACGTCGTTCAACGCTTCAAGATCAAAACATAGGCCTATGTTGATATCGTACCAGCCTACCTTTTACGGCCGCATTTGCGATATTGCTTTTTGATCTCTTTCCGTTTTGTTTGTATTGACTTTGACACTCTGGAGGACGAAAAACAATATTGCAAATGTGGCCGTAATAGTATCCCAGTAGACGCGTCGCCGCACTGTTCGGCACCCGCAAGACGACTCGCGCAACGCGCCGCTTTTCCCTAAATGAGGCCTTATCCTTACCAATGTGATATCGAAGCAGACTAACTACAAAATTAAAAGACATGAAGGAAATAAACTTTAATTAACGCATAACATTTTAAAAGCAAACAAGCGAAACTCTTATATTAAACTGTTTTTAACTTGTTGCTACAAAACTGGCTGGTCTGTAGGCTTAGCTTGATTCTAGTATTATTTATATTTAATGACAATGTCGTTTTTCACGTGCTAATTTTAGAATCGTGTCGAAAGCCAACATAATATAATTCACATTACGCAAAAGCGTTTCAAATCTGAATTCAGTTGTTACGTTTCAGCAATGACGCACATGGACAAGTTGCGCGTGTTCGGCAAGAACATGCGCGTGATGCTCAGCAAGCACCAGACCGTGCAGCTGCCCAAGGAGGGCCAGCCCGACGCCGGCCTCACCAGGTACTACTACTCTACCTTGCTTTATATATTTCGTTATGTTATTTTGCTAATTCTGTATAACTTGCCGCAGCGTATGTATGTGGTCTATGGTACTAAAGCCTTTTCGGAAGCCGGCTTGTTCGGGAGGCTGGAAGTCATCAAACCTTCGTTCGAGACGAATGGCGATGATCCTGGAAAACAGCTTATAAACATGGCTCAAAAGCGAGATGGGCCTATAATTCTTCAAAAGGGTTTTATCGCCCTTCTTAAAGAAAAGCACCACCTCACTTCTGTTCCATGCTTCAGGCGTGGTCCCTTCGAGTAGGACAGAATTAAAGAGCCTCTGAAGGACTTTGAGTACCGGTGTTCCACCCGCTTTCAGAAGCTCTGACGTGATTCCATCCTCACCCGGTGCCTTGTTGTTTTTAAGCAGTTTCAGGGCCATCCTTATCTCGTACAGGCTGATGTCCGGGATATCTTCGGTATAGTGTCGGGTTAGTTTGGCTCTAGGGTCGTTGGCCGCACTAGTAACAGGTTTAGTGACCGAATCGTATAACTGTCCGTAGAACTTCTCGATTTCCCTCAAAATTTCCGCTTTCGTCGACGCTATACTGCCGTCATCCCTCTTCAGCTTGGTCATTTGGCTTTGCCCAACAGACATATCTCTTGCGAACACTTTGGAGCCTTTATTTCGCTCTATCGTATCCTTAATACGCGCAGTATTAAAGACACGGATATCGTGTCGCAAGGCCTTCGAGATCTGTCTATTGAGCCGCCTATATGACGCAGCATCATCGGGAGACTGCAGTCTAAGCAAGCGTCGTTCAGCCATAAGTTTGAGGGTGTCTTCAGAGAGTTTCTGAGTTCTAGCGGTACGGCGAGTCCTAAAGAATTTAGATCCGACCGTATGGACAGTTTTTACGAACCTGTTATTGATCCGTGGAGACCACGGATCGGCAAGCGCAGCGTAGGACGTCCACCGACCAGATGGACGGATGATCTGCGCAAGGCTGCGGGTCCACGCTGGATGCAGGCCACCTGCGATCGGTACAGATGGAGAGCCTTGAGGGAGGCCTATGTCCAGCAGTGGACGTCCTACGGCTAAAATGATGATGATGATGATGATTTTGCTAATCAAGTGAATGACACATCGATCCTATTCTCGAGACCCGTCTCTATACTGTGTGTACGTCTGTTCGTCGATAGTAGGTATTTTACCAGTCTTTGTCTCGTAAACTATCATCTGATTTCTTCCTGTAAGTACGTAAGAGATTTTTGCTCAAGTTACATGGAATTTTGCAGGGACTACTCGCAGAGCCCACTTCATAGATTCAAGAAGCCCGGCAGCAAAAACTATCAGAACATTTACCCGCCGAGCGCCACCTTACATCTATCGAACATTCCGTAAGTGATGACATCATTCACTTCAACCTTCAATTTATTGCTTTAAAATAGCACTCACGTTAAACTTATCTATGTTTTCAGAGCGACAGTTTCTGAGGAGGATATCAAGGAAGCATTTACCAAGAAAGGATTTTCTATCAAGGCGTTCAAGTTCTTCCCGTAAGTGTTATTTTTATATTATTAAGAAAAAACTTTTGAATACTTTTATTAATGTAAATAAATGTATTTCTAGGAAAGACCGCAAGATGGCTCTCGTGCAGCTGCCCTCGATCGACGACGCCGTGGCCGCGCTCATCAAGATGCACAACTACCAGCTCTCCGAGTCCAACCACCTGCGGGTCTCCTTCTCCAAGTCGAGCATTTAGACTCTCGCACGCTCTACAGAATATCACACAGGGGGAAAACCCAACGGCGGCGACAGACCTTGCACTTAATAGGTACTGAATCAAAGGAAAACGACGGAATTACGAGAAGAGTAGCAGACCTGGTCGCTCCGCCTAGCGCGTTCCCGTCGCACTGCAAACTGTAATAATCATCGTACCTCTCACACAAATCGAGAATTTCACTCGACTGAAAAATGAAAATATCTATTTACGCTTACTCGGATCATTAATGTACTAGATACTAAGTGCTTCTATTTTCATACTAACATACGTACTTTTAACCTGTCACTGTAATGTATGTAAATTAAATTTAGGTGAGTTTTCATCTTTTGATAGGAATTATTGCCACATCCACTTTCTTTACTAATGCGAATATATTGATAGATAATTTTGCCTTTCAATCTTAATTTTCAGAGAGGTTTCTTGAAATGTGTGATGTTCTTATTGTATTTTCACGATTGGCCAATTTCTCGAAATATTCAGTTTGTGCACTTACTTTATATGTGTAGCAATGAGATTGTCCAGTCTTATTATTATTGTCACTACGTAATGTAGGTACTTACCTACTCATCAAATTATTATTCAGGCCGTTTTTTCAACACTTTTATATACTTACATTTACCATGAATTGATATTATATCCCACATTTATACTTAATAATAACCCATGAAATACCTTATAATTTATAATAACAATAATATTATTTTTCTAGCATTACGCAGTTAACTATAGATATTTTATAATTTAATGTCTTATACATAATTTATTTTCATATCATTTATTAATGCACAATTTACATAATTGTAAGATATGTTATTTCTATACGCATACACATTTTTTAATTTTCATTCGGGTTATTAATATATTAGTTATCGATCATACTGGGTGTTTCTGACGAGCCGGTAGTAAATCAAACGAGGGATTCTGCTCATCATAACTAACAACTTTCCCAAAGCAATATGGGTTGATCTCAAAAAAATAACTTATGTTCCATACATTGGTTCGATCAGCTGACGGGCCAATGTACGGTACAGCTGATTTTTGTTTTGAGATTTCGACCCATGTTGCTTAGGGACAGTTGTTAGGTAGGGTGAGCTGAATCCCTCCTATGATTTTTACCGCCTTGTCAGAAACAACTTGTTTATTATGTTATTATGAGTATATCATAAATAAAACTGATTATCATTATGCGATAGCGCATTCGTAGGTAGTCCATTATTTTATTATTTCAGTAATTAATTAAAAGTTGGGGAAACAGATAATGTTGCCTGACTTACCTTAACACCGAACAGCATTGCTAGCGAAATATTAATAAACTTGAAGAAATGGTTTGATAAAGTGTATGTGTGTGCAATATTAGTTTTATAGGCAATTGATTGTACTTTAGGAGTCTGAGCATTCTAAGTTAGAAGTAAACTGCCCTCTGTCTTCGGTACTGTCAACCTACACTATGCTTCCATACATAAACTTGTTACGTTATTGAAGAGGTAATTGTTCATCATTTTCTTCTTGTATTGTTAGTTAGTATAATCATAATTTGGTGGCTAAGCGCCTAGTTTAACAATGAAATAATGTTATGTTTTAGGGACATAATAGTGACATGATGCATTTATTTTAATGTTTAATTAAATGATAATCCCAACTGGATCCAGCAGCCCCGCTAGAGCTGTCGCGGGCGCGCGGACGCGAGATGACGTATTTTTTAGAATAATTTTCACGAGAGGAGGCGCCGCGCGCCGGACGGAGCCGCGTCCTACTATTTGTTAGATCTGATTTAGCCTCTGTATATTAATCAGCAGTATTGACTCTAGGTCACAATTATCGTAATAGTATTTAAAATATAATGTCCCTGCACTTGCACTGTTTTGTACATACCTTGATGTTTCCATCTAATACATATTCGTGGCTGCTCTAGGCTTTCAATTATAGCATAACAAACTTATGCCTTCTCTAATAATAAAAAATGAGTCTAGTCCAATGCAAAAGAGATTAAGTTTGTGGATTAAGTATTCATGTTTTTATTAAATTGGAATAACTCGTAATACTAAAATGTTCTGAGGTGCAAATTAGGTACATACCTATTTGATTTAAAAAAAAATTATTAAAAAAACGCTATCCAAACCATCGTTAAGTGTTCAGTTAACGTCCAATTAAAATTAAGTAACTCACGCTTTATAAAAGCAGGATTAAATATCGGCCAATGAAATAAATCGTTATATTTATGGAGGACGCAATAAGAATCATGAAGAAGAATAAAGTTTGACGGGTTTGAAAGTAGATACGTCTTCTGCTCAAGAGGAACGTAATTTTTCGTAGTTATAAAAACGTGGAGTATTTTGTTTGTCGGGTTACAATAAACATTAATTCTACTAATTATAGGAGAATGGCAACTTTTTTTTAATTTTATCGGTATAAAACAAGTAGTATTTTGTCGAATTTGTATTCATAAGTAGACAAAAATATCAGTAGATGATATGTACTGTAAATTACACCATTAAACCATGACCCCATTAAAATTCACATCCTAGGCTACCTACTGAAACATTGTTAAAACTAAAACAAACATACCTACATTAGAAAAATGTATTGTTTGAATTTTTTAAATTCAGTAGTTTTCAGTGGATTGAAATCATATATTTACAATATAGTATTATTAAAAATATCATATACATCATAATTGTATTAAGAATAAAATAATAAATAGAGCTTAGTACGATGAATAAAAAAGAAATTTTGAGTGTCTAATGGTGTATAAGTAAGAGAAAAACAATACTAAACTGTATCAACTTCGATACCTACCTACGGCTAAGATTATAAACGTAGGTAGTTATTTTGTTTAAAAAATGTTAGGCGACCAGGGTGTGGTGATATTTTGCACGTTTTTGAAAATGTATTTGCTATTGGTGCAGGATCATTTGTGGCACCAGATGAAGCGCGGGCGGAGTACGATCGCAGTTTGTCGTTTACATTTTGTGATTTTATATATTTTATTAATTAATTATCTTATATCACAAAAAGGAGATTACATATCCAAAAACACATATTTTAGTATAAGACGCTACACATAATGTCGAGTAACACGTTTTTGGAATACCAAAAAAATTTACTCTTCATTTAATTATGATGTAATATTAAATTATATTATTATGATTATTCAAAAGGAAAAATTAAAGACACCCCCCAGTGCGCTGCGGAGTGTGTGTGGCGTTGTCTGGCCTAAAGTTTCTTAGTAACATGTATTGACTAGTACTACTTAATGTGTATTTTTGTGTTTAGGAAAGTATTTTAAAATAGTTAGAAAATATGGAAATATTATTAAAATTATAAGTAATAGATCAGTGTTAGATGGAGATGCCAAATTTAAAGTCAATATACATTTAAGTAAAATGTAATTGAAAATAATCTAAACAATTTATTAAAGAGTTGATGAAAAATGTTACAGTTAAATTATATTTGAGAGTTTTATTATGCGCAATATAATATCAGCATTTTTATTCATTGTAAGTAAACTTGTTTCAATTTGTTAGTTAAAGTTATGCGTTGAAAAAAAGTTGTTTTTAAATGTATTGATTCACTAAATTATGCGCTGACTCGCAACAATCGCTCTGTGTTTGTTAGTGTTCCCTATTCTCTCAGTCAGAAACAAGACCAACAATTGACATATCTTGGCATACCGTTTAGATTATTGCGATTTAATATATTGTATCTTTGCAAAGCTAATCTAGTACGATCTTGTTTATTAATCCAGACCGTCAAAATCAGCTTATTTATTCTGATACTCTGTTTAGCGATCGTTTCACATATTTCCATCTTGTTTACAATTCCATGGCAACTGTAATTTCATTTTCTAGCCCAGTATTGTAAGGTGCCTTTTCTTTTTATTTCTTATCATTAATCTTAAGCTTTTGTGTGTTTAATTTCATTCTTATTTTTAATTTCGTTTTTAATTAAATCTTATAATTATTCAATATTTCTTGGTTCTTTTTTTTACCTTTGTTTCTTAACCCTTAGACAATTTAGTTAAAATAATATAACTAGGTGCATATCTGTTATATTAATTTACCTTATCATACTTACCTACTATTTTAATTAACATATCTAAAATCTAATGTTTATCTACTTGAAATTAAGCTATTTGTAAATAAACTCATAAATTTTAATGGGATCAATATAATGAAATATTGTACACATTGGTACTTTTAGACATATTTAGATCTAACTAACTGACGCTATATCTACCCACTAATGCTATATATGTAATTTTCACTTTCATACTATTTCTTTAACTTCATTGACTTTGGCATGCATTTTGATGTGAAAAACAAAAATACTCGAGCGGGGAGAACCTTGCTCGAGAATAAGCACGAAAAGATTGTAATAAGATTTACGCTACTTAAAAAAATGTCAGGATACGGTCAGCATTTTAGAAGGTACTCAATATCTAAAAATGAAACCCTACCAAATTTTCTGTCATTTATAATCCCTTTTTAAATTTAAAATAAATATTTTAATTTAAAATATTAAATATTTTAATTTAAAATATTAAATATTTTAATTTAAGATAAATATTTTAATTTAAAATAAATATTTTAATTTGATAACATCAATAATAATATTAAGACCATTTTGAAGCTTGTGTAAACTAGGTATGTAAGGTGAATTTATTATTCACACAGGGTATAGTGAGAAATAATTAACGCTGTTTTGGCCTCATTGCCAAAGCCGGTGTGCTTGTGCCACGTTCCCTAATCCTTGTCTAATAAAAATGGAAAGTACTGATCCCCATTTCCATAGGTAACATAACTTGTTAATTAGTCAAAGAACTTGTTACGGTACATACTCGAGATTGTCATCCGAAAAAGGCAAGAAAAAAATCATATCACATTTAGGCGTTTTAAAATGGCATGAAAAACTGTCATGATTGAAAATAAATGAGGCTAGGTCCTAAAAATGAGCTCCTTACCTACACACTTCCGTTATCTAAATAAAAAGATTGAAATATAATTTGTACCCAAAATATATAATAATACGATGTGATAACGGCATATATCAACTTTGGAAACTAAATACTGAGTCATTTAAAATCGGCTTATTAATAAATTAAGTATTTTAGTTAAACCAGAGGTTAAACGGAATGGTTGGTTGTAGAGTGTTACTTCCTCAGTGCATTATCGCTATCGTGCTTATTATTATTTTGGAGTTCGAGAGTATTGACAAAATATCAGATTTTGTAGTATTAAATAGTTTTTGACATTCATATGCTCCGACTGTTCATTAGTAACGCAAATTTACTATTTTCATTAATATTTTTCAAAGGCCCCCTTCGAACTGGCATGTTTTTGAAGTAATATTGCGTATGTAAATAAAATACACCATTATGTTTATAGATAAATTTATAGGACTTATAGTAAAAATTATAACATAATCATTATTGATTAGGAGAATAATACTATCTTAATTTCAGTAGTCGCTCTTGTAGGTAAGGAAAAATCTCTAAGTAAACAAAGTTAAATTTGTTTGCTCGAAATTATAGTTTTTTTTCTTCTATTATTCTTTAAATACAGGTGTGCAAATTAAAGGGTTGTGTGTAAAGTTAATATACTAGTTGATAAATATAAACAGTTGTTTCAAGTGTAGGTACCTACCGTCGCCTGTCTTAATGAATCTAAGCACACCGTTTTGTTAGCCCTCTCCTGGATAAACCTATTAATTACATTAATTAAATCAACATGCCAAAGACCAATCGTTGGGACAAAATAACAGGGATTTAATCATATTTTATTTTCAAATTTAATAATAAAAGAAATGTCTACATACTTATACTAATTAAGCTTTAAACTAAAGCAGAAATTGGTAATAACCAGATTTTAATATTTTGATGGTTATACTATGTGAAATAAAATATTTAGTTCTGTGACTCGCCAGCTGTTGGCTCTGATTCACCCAGCGGACGACACCGAAACTGTTCAATCCACTACAGCAGTCGTTTATGAGATTTATTAATATACAGAAAATTATTATCTAAGTGACTACTCTATTAAATTCTAGATTTATTCTTTGTCATTTTATAATAAAATATAGTTGAAATTTTGTGTTTTTTTTAATTATATATTTAAGAACCTAGATAAAAGAAATTATTTCCAGAGACTTCTTTTTAAAAATGCATCCTGGATCTCAACATTAGAAAGTCCTTTAGTTTCTGGCAAGACAAAGTAAGTAAGAACTGAGGTGGTAGCAGCCACTAAACTAAATATAAAAAATGTACCGTGAACTCCGATGAGGTTCGAGATCATGGGGAAGATCGTAATAATGACGAAACTTAGCAACCACATGAGCTCGATGAAAATCAGCGATGCAATACCTTGGACCTTTAAAAAAAAAGGAAAATTATTTTTTATGTTAATAAAAAGTAAGTATAAGTCATACTTCAGGTGCGTATCCAGTAGGCAAAAATTGGCGTGCAACACGTTTTGCTCAACATGTTCAACAAAGCTGCAAAACAGTGCGCGCCTTTGTCTTAATTTTTTTTTTCTATATACATGTTGTTCAACAAGTCGCACACCTAATGTCGCCTCGTGCCTTTACCTACTTGAAGAGGTACTTACGTGGCGCTATTGCCTTTACATAAAAAAAATTGTATTGGACCCATGTATTATATACCTATAGTGAAGTATAGGGAACTTTAATCTACCTCAAATAAATAAAAAAGTGTACCCACAGAAATGGTCGCTCTTTACTTATTTGCTAAATTATGTTAAAAAAAACTTATTGAATAAAATCACTGTCTCAGTGTAGTCCTAACCTAGCCTAAAGTGAACAACTCACCTCAGGCACGAAAGCCTCTGCTATCAAGATGAACGGCACCGTGCCAATTCCAAAGTTGAAGCAAAAACAGTACAACAGTAGCAGAACTGCCGACACCCACGGCGGGGCAGCACGACTCCATATCAGGTAGCCCAGGGTTCCCATGATGAAGGAGACTAGAACCGTAGATGACACTTGCAAGATCTGGATGAATTAATAAACACTTTATTGTACTCAAATTCCTTTAAATTTTATAACAGAAAGGTGACTAGATGGTAAAGTACGTTTTCAATAAATGCGATAGGTTCTAGGTACCTAAGTAACAAATAATACTTAGAATAAGTTAGGTAGGAATGTATATGTATATATCTACGTTCTTCAACAATGTTTGTCATTATGTTAATACTGTTTGACTTCTAATTATGTCATTAAAACCGATCAAGATACAAATAATATAACTTAACATTAGCAATTAAATTAAAAAATTAAACTTTGGTTTAGGAAGGTATTTATTTAAAATAACTTACGGTTATGACGCGACGTGATGCTATTTAATATAATTTCTTTTTTACAAAAAAAGAACCCGCCTTCAATTAACTGACAAATACATCAACTGAGCACTTCCTCTTTTTCAAAGTCGGTTAAAATAGGTACTAAAACCTTCTTCTGAATGTAACAAATACTTATCTGAAAACCGCATCAAAATCGGTTCAGCCAAACGCGAGATAATCGCGGACAAACATACATACATACATACATACATACATACATACATACATACATACATATAGGTCAAACTGATAACCTCCTTTTTTGAAGTCGGTTAAAAAAAAGGTTCACATGAAAACAACCCGAAGGGTTAGCTGAGACACCTCACCTTCCTTCCAAAAGTATCAGCGACTGCTCCAGCCACGAGGCTTCCAGCCAGCAGCATGAGTGCGAGGATGGCTGAACAGAGATGAGCCGACAGGCTCGGAGCAGCAACCGCAAAGAGATGACGAGCGTGAATTTGCACCGGCCCTATGCCCATCAAAACCTAATTCAAACCGAACATAAAATAGTTTGAATTCATTCTATCTACACTAATACATATATATAAAAATACGTTTCTATATTATACAAGGTTTTTTTGAAAAGGCGGTAATAAATCAAAGGCGGGATTCAGCTCAGCATACCTAACAACTTTCCCAAAGCAACGTGGGTCGAAATCTTAAAACAAAAATCAGCTGTCCCGTACATTGACCCCGTCAGCTGATAGAATTAGTGTATTACCCTCTCATTCATAAAAAGTTAAAGAGCATTTTAGTTATTTGACGTATGTCAATTTAGACTGGATGTCACGTATTTACCATACAACAAACCAGAGAAGTAGACCTCCAGTAACGCTACTTAAAATCTACTGTATCTTTATGAATAAGACGGTTAGTGTGTAGAATTAAGAACAGTTGTTAATTTTTTTTTTTGAGAATTCGACCCATGTTGCTTTGGGAAAGTTGTTAGTTATGGTAAGCAGAAACCTACCTTTTATTTATTACCGCCTTGTCAGAAACACCCAGTATAAATAAGTTTTGCTCACCATTGCAACTCCAAGAAATGTAACAACGAAGAAAGGTTGTCGTGATGACGATGATGACACTGAAAAGTAAGAAGAAACCCAGGTAACAAATTGCTTAAAAATATATTGCACGTTATACTGAACGCTAACCTATCGTAAGTATAGTGTATTACTTTATACTTAGTAGGCTTAAACTTACATAAAACTCTTATCGCTGTCTTCTTTCGAATCTCTTTTTCAATAATGTTATCAATATTCACTGTTCCAACCTCGTCTTTTTCTTTAGGTTCTAAAAAAACATTTAAAAAAATTGAAATAAGGTGGATCAATATGGTAAAAAATTTATGTTTCGAACAATCTATCGGTCGAGAATGGCTGCGAGTGATGATAATTTATGAAGTAACCTACCAGAAGTTCTTACAGCAATCAGCTGTGACGCTGGGACTAACTTCTGCTTTAACAATGTTAGCTCCTCGGTGACGATCTTAGAATAAGGCGCTCCTCCTCGATAAAAAGCAATAGCTTTGCGAGCATCCTGTGAACACACAAGAAAGAGGTAAAATAGATCCAGTCGTACACCAGCCGTAGTACTTACTCTACATTGCAATCAGAGGTCTTTTACGTTACTGCATATTATATCGTTATACCTACCATAAATGAAATTTTAAATTTTAACTAAGTACCGTAAACTGCTGCAACTTTGCCAATACGCTTCAAGTTTGCCTAATTTATTAAAACTGAAATTACTAGACAAGTGCTTACTATTTTTTACTTTCAATAATAGTAAAAAAAGCACCATTTTATTGGCAACCCATTTCTTATTATTAGAAATGGCTCTTTCTGTCTCTTTTTTTTATATGAAATATCAACAGTCACAAGCGGAGCGCATGGATTTTTAGGGTTGTGCAAACTTTTTGTTTTTACTTGAAAAAAACGAGAATTTTAACTTTCTTATTAATTACGGGGTAAGTCAATGAGCTCTTTCTCCTATTTATAATGATGTTTCTTGTTTAAATGATCATTTACGACTCTAACGATGCTAGGCAATGTTGCAAAGGGATTCTTAGGCGGTAGTGGTTCAAGTTTGCCTAGGCCTAGGGTTGTCACTAGTCTCAACTACAGTGAAGCATTCTGAGGGTTGAGTTGTGATTTTACCAGTATAAGTATTTTTAAGTAAGTTGTTACTTATTATTAAACAGTGTGAATGTGACTGTATGTAAATAATAGACAAAAACGTTTTTTAAGAATTTCATAAAAATACAATACTTACCCAAAGGGGCTATTAACAAATAACATTTTAAAGTTTTTTTTATCATCAATTATGGCCTTCTTTCATTCTTTATGTGCGCTTTTGCCAAGAACATTATTATAAGTTATAAAACATAACTAACTTATACTTATCAAAATGGGCAAACAACATAATATAAAAAAAAAAAAAAATTATATCATAATGTTGTGTAGTACGGCTAAATGTCTAAGATATTGAGTAGGTACAGGTACGCGAATAAAGATAAATATTGAAAAGAGAAGAAGACAAAAACTTGGAGCTCGTCTATACGCTGATTATTCGCAAGATTAGAAGAAGAAGAAAACATTATACGTTTCTGTAGAGTACGGAGCAAAGCACTATCGAATTACAAGCCTGATTAAAATGCTGATGCCATTAGATTACTTATATAAAGTTTTTTTTAATAAATAGTGTGTTTTTAAATTGTATGTTTTTCAATTTGTGACAACCCTAACTCTGCTTAAAAGTTACTATGAAAATATTTAAAGATGAAGCTCAAAGTGTGCCCAACATTGCCTGCTTCCCAGATAAAAATAAATATGAGTATATGTGCTAACCCATGCACATCTCGATGGTAACTCAATTGTTACCGATTTGTAATTAAAATCGGTTTTTAAATGCGACGCATATTTTTGATAATAATCTACTAGGCAAAGTTGAGTTATTTCATCACAACTTTGCCTACAACTTTGACAGTCTCTGGAAATCTATTTTACAACAGTTTCGGCCAAATGAACCTTTATTCGTATGGCATTAATCTCTAATTCGCTTGCTATTGTTTACAAAAGCACAGATAACAAATACTTTAAAATATATTTTAAAAAAAGCTTAAATTTCGTGCAAAGTTGCAGCAGTTTACTATATTCAGTTTTTGGACAGATCCAGACAAAGTCAAAGTCAAATTCTTTATTCAATATAGGATACAAGATATCACTTATTGAAAGTCAATTAGACTACATATAATCTAATCGCTATTGATACCTTATTTGGTAAAGTATCCTATACTGTGAGAGGCGAGGTAGTTCAGGGTGCCCACCAATTGGCTCAGGTAAACAAATGTTTGCCTTTCCTTACGACAATAGTCGCCTGGAGAGGCCCCCAAACGAGCCCTCCTCTGTCAAATGATTCTACTCCTTGAAACCCCTTGACCAGTCTCCATCTCCATAAATTTTTGCCTGACTGACAATCAACGTTTTTTATTATGCAATAATTTAAAATTTAATAAAAGGATACTTAGTTAAACTACACCTGCTTACCTCTTCCTGATTTTTCTTCAAAAGGAAAATAGGAGTCTCAGATATCAACATAATAAGGGCAGCGTTGAAGATCCCCGCGAGTATATTTAGCCAGATAATGGTACGGTAGTTGCTAAACCAGCCGAGAAGGTATGACGTCAATGCGCCAAAGCAGTATAATATGACTGGACCTAGTGAAATCAGTACATATAGTTTAATATACTATAAAGTTTATAGCATAGTCTCTTTAGCTGTCTTTACATAAAACTATGCAACGAATTATGAAACTTTTATTAGATTGAATTAAGAGGAAGGTTTATATGTATACAGTGTACCCCATAAGGTTAAAATAATTATTTTATTTAATACCCAGAGGGAAGTTTTTTTTTGGTGACCCTTGTGTCCACCCCTACTATCACCCCCCTTCCTAGCTAAGTTACGTTACAGGACACCCTGTACGGCTGTAGAAGAATATACATGCACAATAGTAAAAGGTTAGGCGGTAGGAAGTTCGCCGGGTTGATTAGTAAATAAATGTGTTATTATAAATATCAAGAATAGGAAATCCTATACAATCGAAAATATAATCAAATCTAACCAGAAGCTAGAGTTCCCCGAATAGAGTCTTCAGCTGTTTCGGAGATGAGAAGAGGAGCATAGAACACACTAGCACCACCCGATGCACCACTTACGAATCTCGCTACCAAGATAGGCAGAGGTGTTGTTGACACTAATATAACTGACCAGGATATCTAAATTAAATAAAATCTCAATCAGTGGAAGTAAGTAAACAAAAATCAGTTAATAGTGATCAAGAAAATTACCCTATTTTGAATGTATTAAGTGTTCATTACAGGTTTTGCAATTTTAGCAATGGCTTTTACAGAACGAACACCAACGTAAAAATTAAAAACACTAGAATCGTCAATCTCGCAATGTACTTAGAACAAGATTATTAAGAACCAATCTAAGAAAATGGAAGGCCTGTGGCAATGATATCTTCAAATTTGATATTTTTCTATAACTTCATTATTTAATGATATTGATGTAATTAAATGTATATGTCGTGGCCAGATCGTTAAATTGGCCACTTCATGATATGGCCGGCCATTTCATGAAAAGTGATTTTTTCATGAAATGGCCGATTTTCGTAGGCCAGATCATTGAAATGTCAACGTTTAACGATTTGGCCAAGTAAAAGCATGATTATTTCATGAAATGGCCAAATGTTAGCGATCATATCGTTGAATAGTTAAAAATTTCTCCGCTAGTTTCATTTTGTGTTGTGTGTTTTGATTAGTGATGGGTAACTTAGTGATTTCAAAATTGAGGATGAGAGAGGGCCTCATTCTTTAGACATTCACTAATTTAGCAATATTAGCATTTATTGTATAAGTAACATACTTATATTTTCCAATTTAAATAATTAATATTAAAGTGCC
The DNA here is from genome assembly GCA_951802225.1 of Euspilapteryx auroguttella. NCBI lineage: Eukaryota > Metazoa > Arthropoda > Insecta > Lepidoptera > Gracillariidae > Euspilapteryx > Euspilapteryx auroguttella. The sequence continues at coordinate 6,467,876 of OX637645.1, forward strand.
TACATAGTACGAGTATTGAGGGAGGCCTATGTCCAGCAGTGGACGTCCTACGGCTGAAATGAATGAATGAATGAATAGTACGAACATAATTAATGTTAAGTGATTATTTGATGTAAGTAACATTATAATAAATAAAAAAATGCTTAAGTATAATCTTTTTTTATTTCACCTTTATATATCACTCTACATTCATGATTTGGCCAAACGTGGTTGGCCAAATCGTTGAACGTTGTCATTTCAAATACATTTCAACGATCCGGCCAACGAAAATTGGCCATTTCATGAAAAAATCACTTTTCATGAAATGGCCGGCCACATCATGAAATGGCCAATTCAACGATCTGGCCACGACATATATGTAACTAACCAAATTACCGATTCCTGTTCTCGTAGTTGATATAAACAAGTATATTTCTAAGTACTTACACACTAAATATTTTAAATATAGATAATGAAATGACTCACCACAAACGGTAAAAATAGAGCGATTCCACCATTTTTCCTTCCGAGCTTCTCAACTAGCATTCCAGCAATCGCTGTCCCAACCATTCCACCTAAGGACGGCAAGCTCCCAACCAATGACATCCCTAACTCTGTCATTGGTTCGGTAAGGATCGTATTGTTCGCAGCCAAGTACAAGCTTGATGTGTATGATGGCCACACGTTGAGTATTCCCATCATCAGGGACCCGAATGACCCTAAAAAAGCGGTTTTATTTTATAACTCTGCTAATATAAGAGAACTTCCTAAAACAACTTTTTTATCGCTTGTATCGCTAGGGGAGCGACGGGGGTATGTGGGGCTCGCACCTACTAAAACGCCCCGGTGGCCGTCTTGGCATTTTGGCAAGGGACCCGGTAACCATAGATTATCAGCGTCCGGCCAACGCTCAGCTGCTCTTAATCTAAAGCTTCGTGCTCGGGGAGGTCATGTTGGTCCCACCCATTTTAGCTTCTGGGGCCACAAACTGTGCCACCGCCCATCTCCAAGCCATTTAACGTGTGTGTCGGGCCCCCGCCTTTCACACTCACGAATCCAAAGATCCCTTTAAGTCGTCTCGTACGACAGGCAGGTCATACCGTATACCTATTCTTTACGCTCGGACCTACCTACAGGGCTTTTCTTAACCCACCTGCCGTAGCTGCTAAAATTTGGTTAAATCTGCCCGCCATTATATTTTTTTATAACTACATCACTTTAAAATAGCACTGACTTCCAGCGCGTGAAGGAAATGACAAAAGTTATCAGAAGAGTTAAATGTAGGAAGAACTACCATTATTTGCACTGTCCATAATTTTAATAAATTACTATGAAGAAAGATGTGGAGAAGGTAGCTTATTATAATTACTTTCGTATCATGAATAAACTCAGGCTGATTTAATATTAAAATAAATTAAGATGAATAAAATAAAATATAATACCTATGGATTGTTATTGTTAAGTGATTGTAGGTTTGCACTAGGTTTGCACTAGGTTTGCACCTAGGTACTACCTACTTAAATACTGATTTTTTCAACAAACAATGATCGAAAAGCAACTTCTGAAACAATTTCCCGCAAGGTTCTAAAGTTGGTTTGAAGCGGACATGCGATATATTAAGTGTCCATACACTTACTTAGGTGAAGTACCTTTATCTAATCATTAAGTTGGCTGTAAAACAGAAATAAAATAAATGTACTTTTTGTATACTTTTTCGTCTCCCATCTTTTCGTTTGTAACACAGAATATTGGACAACATAAGCCTATACAAATTATTAAAAGAGATAAGTTAGGGTTCCTATTTACTTTTCTGATAGCAAGTTTTCAATCTTATCTGATTCGGTTTGAGACATGTTTTTTTAAGAATTAAACGTTTAATAATATTAGTAAAGTAAATATATTTCATAAGAGGTAAGTAATTTTTACTAATTACACAGTAAGAAAATGGGTGCTAGGGTAAACTAGGAAACACCAAGAAACTACCAGAATACCTAAGTACTTGACTTACTTGGCCTAATGTCCTATGTCCCCTGGCTAGATGGGGCAGAGCGCGTCCACAACAGTACGTCGCTATCCCAAACGGTCTTGAGCCCCGCGCTTTACTTCGCTCAAGATCATTTATTTCGTTTTTTATACCTTCGCTTCTGCATGCAGTGATCGTCCTCCGCCAGGTCTGCTTACGGCTGCACTTTTCCGCTTTCCTTGGGGATTCCAGTCAAGTGCTTGCCTCGCTTTGCGATCAGGAGCGTGTGGTCGATGCAGTTCCACTTGCGGCGTTTGATCTGCTGATCAATTGGGGGTCTCACCACAACGTTCCCACAGATATAAGTACGAGTTTTTCTCGGGACAGTATACACTAGGGTGGGTCACTCTTGTATGGAGAAAAAAAAAAGGTTTTATATTTTTACGTAATAGTGATAAAAGGGTGCTAAATCATGATAATGACATACGTATTTAATTAAATAATAATTAAATGTCATCTTCAGCCTCCGAATTTAAGTTGTATTTTATAAAAAAATAAAAAATTGTCCTTTCTGTTTAGTACTGTAATTTATTTATTTTTGTATAAAATATGTTTTTTTTGCAACATAAAATGTAGTATTTTAAAGCTTCTTTGATATTTACTTAACATTGTTATTAAACTTATTACCAATTTTAATCTAATTTCTGTTCTAAACTGCACGAAAATCCTTCCTACACTCGAATTTTGCCATGATTTACCTAACTTTCGAAAATATTTTTTGAGGATCAGAAACATTGTCAGGTTATAGATTCTCGGGGTGGTAGAGTTAGCAACTTTGTAACAGGTAGATAACAGGTCCTAGTATGTCTCTCAGGTCATCTGGAAGATACCTACAAGCAGATCTGAGCTCTCATAAAGGTCTTGCCTTATCTTTGCAGCTGGAATGAGTCTTGATGGCAAATCAAGGTGGTAACTAACAGCAAAAGTAGCCAAAATAATTAACTTCTGTTATAACATACAGATGAATAAAACGTTAACTTGAGGGAGATATTTCAATGCTCGCCAAGGAGACAGTAGAACGCGAGCGAGAGGCGGCCCGTCCCCGCCGGGCAGGGCAGGAGTCGCGGCTGCCGCGGCAGGACGAGACCTTGGAGCTTTCGTGAACGAAGCTCAGTAATTCTGGGCGCAAGAATATAAGTCTACGGTATCTTCAGCCTGGCGTAAAAGTCGCCTTGGGGCCACGAATGTACGGAGCGGGGGCAGCATTTGGTGCTTCCGTACACCGAGCAGTTGTCAAAGGGAGAACAGCCCTGTCTCCCTCCGAGAAGAAGCCAATGCGCGGTTATTTGCTTAATTGATCCCTAAATGCATACAGCTTCTTGTGGACCCTATAATATGCTAAGAAGAGGGCAAGGAGGGGATGAAGTTGGCGTGAATACGATATAACCCTGTCGCACCTCATACGACATCACATCGGGCGTAAAAGTAACCATTATGGGCTCACCTTCTCCAAACAAAAACCCATTCGGCATGGGACATCTTTTCAGGTCATCTATAAGCTAAATCGTCATTGAAAAGGCAAATCGAAACAGACGAAGCAATGCTGTAATGATATGATTGATTCTTACTAACATGTTGCCTTTTTAATCAAGTACCTTTAAAGGAAGGGGCTGTAATTGAACAACAGGTTGGTTTTTTCAGTTCTAGTTGTTTAGCAATTGCTTCCGTAATGGGCTGGAGGCTGGGACCTGTTGTAGCGCCGTCAACGTAAGCGAAAAATAATGTTTCAATAGTAGTTTATTTAAATGAAGCAAACTGCATTTCCCCAGTCAATTTGTAGTGTAAATGATATAAATATATACTTTTATATATATTTTTCTTAACGGCCTGTACTTTGAAGCTTCTTACCTAATTAGGTATGAGGGTCCCCCACCCTCGCAGCTGTGACATGCGCGCGTCGAAATGCGAAATGTCGCGGCAGTTTTAAATTTTATTACTTTTCATACAAGCCGAAGTTAAATCGAGATGTTTATACCTACCGCACAATTTTTCTTTCCGATTTTCGTTTCAGCGCACAAGAATTTGCGTTTAGGTAAGGTATTTGTAATAACGAGTTTTTTTTAAACCATCTGAGAAATATAAAACAGATTTCTTAATTCTGAAAAATATAGATGTAGGATTTAGTTTAGACAAGTTATTAAAAAGTAACAAGATGTAATGAATTTCACTCTGTAGAAATAAATATCAAAGTAAACCCTTTTTGTAGTGTTTTCTCAATATAAATAAAACACCACTGGTTGTTTTAATTTAAAACAAATAACGATATAGTTTGAGTTGATAACTTTTTTTATTTGGAACTAAAATCACACCCTAAGGCCTCCTTTACGAAGACGCGGCGTGTTGTGCGGGATGTCGTGTGGGTTCCGACGCAGGCGCCACCACGGTCGCCGCCGCCGCGGGCGCCGCCGCGGGAGCCGACGCGTTTCCTTATACGATATCGAACATAGGCCTATGCGCGTCTCCGTAAACGGTCTCATACTATTGCTATACATTTGATTTGGGCGCAGCACGCCCCGCACGACGCCTCGCGCAACGCCCTGCGTGCGCTAGGCAGTACATCTCAGCCGCTGTACACATTAACATGCATTCATTTTCTTGTAAATAGTGTACCTAACCATGTGTAAATATATCATCCCTTCTTCAACCTCTGGAGTTATTTCTACTGCAGGCGGGCGGACATAGGAGTTCTCTAAATTGGCGACCTACGACGATTGGATTACAAAAACCGCAAAATTTTCAACACTCGCCCCACCAGTTCCATTGTAAGTGGCGACTACCTGCCTTCTTCTGGAGGACTCTGGGGGACTTCTGGAGAAGCGCCTCGCCGACTAATATAATAATAATCATCATCATCATCTCGGCTGCCCAAATTCAAAACCTAGTAACTGGTGTTTTTGCAAAAAAACCATTTTTGTCATTTTTCGACTTACTAGGCGGTATAGATTTGATATGAACCTTAAAACACCCAGTTTCTTACGTAATTTTAAAAATAAAATTTAATTTAAGTCTACCCAATTTGGAAAAGTTATTGAAATTTCCATGAAGTACATATTCTTAACATAGCGCATGTCGGATTACAAATAAAAAAACCTAGCAACTCAACCGACTTACTAGGTTATGAATTTGAAAGCTGACTTACTATGTTTTGAATTTGGCGCCGATTATAAAATCAATCAAATTTTGATGGAATTTAGTAAGTTACAAAAACAGTATACAAATTTGGCTGAATTAACCACGAGTCGTAACCAAATAGTAAACAAAACTTAATTCTGCCACAAATAAATCATTTGTATAACTTTTAAATGAATGCACTTCAAAAAATTACATTTTTCATTCGAAACGTACAACTAAAAATATAAATTGTGTTTTAAAAGTAAAATGGTTTATAATATAGGTATAGGTAAGTACATAAATTATTATAATCAGCTCTAGCTTCGTCCAAATAAAATTAATTAAATTACCCTAAAAAAGACCACCACCCAGAGCACCTACCTCGAAGGCTCCCATCACACTAGCCGCGTTACCGCGCTGTACGGCGATGGAAAGCCTCTGCATGAGGAAAGCCCCTGAGCGGCGGTCGTGCCCGCGGTCCACAAGTCGACGACCCAATTTCCTAATAAAAATTGCTGCTTCCGCCCCTAAAACACCAGACGTCTCGAAAGCCACCGGAACAAAAATATAGTCCTTTTCGAGGCCACTATATTTCCGGTGCTTATTTCGAGCCGCATGTTCAGCAGCAGAAGCAGCAGAGTTGGTGGTCAGAGGCAAATGTGACGCTGCAAAAGTGCTAACGCATGTGGCGTCCCACAGCAAGCACCGACCCTTCTCCCACGGAACCAACGTTAACCCGTCCGGACGCTTTCCGTCAGTGCGACTCAACCCGGGAGGCTCCAGCACACACGGAACATTTGCCGAAACGAGCGCTCTCCGGATAATATCATTGAGGGCGTGATGCCGGGAAAACCTCCCAACACACCGTTGGCAACTCAAGCCGTGGTAACCCTTTGAGTCAACAACCGCGCCACAGAAACAACGGTGTTGCTCACAGACGTTACAACCCAGTCTTAAAGCCACCGCTATCCTGAGCGAGTCGTTGTCCAAATGGGTACCAAGCTGCGGGGATGGCAGCGCATGAAGCCACGCGCCTGATTCAGGTCTGGAAGATGCCCTCAGCCGCGCCAAATCCGACCCAACACTCGCCTCTATCAACCTATCCAACACACACTTGGAAAGGATTTCGTCCCAGCTACGCTGCAAATGTTTCTCGGACTGGTCTGGGGTACACAGGCCGGGACTCAGAGCAGACCACTCTAAAACGGCATCGGAAGCAAAGGGCAAATGCAACTGATCGCCATTAAATGAAAGAATTTGAGCGACCAATTCCATAACCCCATGCGACGACGCCAAAAAATATAAATTGCTTTAAAAAGTAGAGAATTAACTCAGAGATTGTATTTCAAAACATAGTATTTCACACTTAGTTAATTAACTAAGTGTGAAATACTATGTTTTGAAATTGTTTTCATTGTCATATTTGGGTAAATTAAAAAAAAAAAATAGTGGGATCGATTTAAGTGTGACTATAGTCAACAATATAGTCAAACTTTTGGTCAAACACCGAAATCGCTATTGCGTCTGGTTTCTTCGGGGCAACGAATTAAAGTGGTCGACCCGTTTTTTGGCTCTCCTGAATATTTTTGTTAAAACGAGTTACTAGGTTTTGATTTTAAGCAGCCGATCTCACACGATAGCGTCCACTGCTGGACATAGGCCGCAACCTTTACCAGGTCGTCTGACCACCTTCAGGGGTGTGAGACCAGCGTTTGGAGGGTGATTTGAGGTGAAGGTGAACCTTGAAGTGAGGGGGGGGGGGGAATTCCTTAAAATTTAACTGAAAAGCAAAAAATAAAATCTTTTCATCAAAAAATTAAACAGCCGAAAAAACCGAAAAGCGTTAAATAAAAAGGAAACATTTTCTATTAAGACATAAATTACTGCCTTCTTAAAGTAATTTGAGTAAGTATACCACGTAATATTGTGCTAATGTAATATTAATATTGTGTTATCGGCGCCACAGAACTAACAAAGATATGATATAACTATATAATAAGTAACCTATGATTTAAGTTTTATTTGTGGGAATAAAAAAGGTAAGTTTGTAATGCGACGGTTTTATAAATGTAATATCGGTATCAAAATTGGTTTCTTTCAGCTCCATACAGATCCTAATCAGATGTTATGGTTCATTGTTTTGACATCTGTTGTCAAATTTTGTTTACATTTGAATAAAAATAAAACGAAATACGAGAGCGCGAAAACAAAAATTTGACACAGAACCGGCCTCGGCCGTGGCCACAAGGGTACTGACGGGGTAGGGAGCGGCGCGGCATGGCATCGGACCGCGCGAAAACGATGTTTTTTTTTAGTTTTTGCTGGTTTTTTGTCTTTTCGTTAAACTTAAAAATTCTTACTATAGTAGTATGTCTAAAATTTAAGGTCAGCAATTTTCATTCCAAAAATCAAATAAAAACAATCAGCGGTTTAAAAATAAAATGGAAAAAACGGAACAAAAAGGGGTAACTTTGAGATTTTTTTCTATCAACTAAAATTAATTAGATCCTATTTCCCTTTAGTATGATGACTAGATTAGATCCTTAACTAACACATATATTTTTTTCAGAATGAAGACATCAATTTTGTATGTCTCAGATTGTTTAAAAAAATCTCAAAAACACAAATTTTTGAACCACCAAGCCTTAAGCAGACTATATTTGCAGTATAAAAAATTAATAAATAATGTTCGTGCAATTACTCACCTTTTTGCTATATAGAGCAGTTTGGTCTATGTGTTGTGTGTGTGTCATCCTGCTTTCAAAATTATGTCATGTGACAACGTATGTCAGTTCCCAATAAACCACCATGTAAACAAGTTCGCTGTATTATTTATATTAGGCCAAATTACAATTAAATTCATCAATAAAGTCAAGTTATCGAACATGGTCCACACGAGCCGGATAAGTAAGAATTTTGGAAAATAAAAATGTATTTTGGCTATTTCATGTAAAATTTATGAAACAATTGACTGACCGGTACCAAGAAAAAATATGACAGATTGCAGTGGATATGAAAATGTGATATAACTCAATAAATTACAGGCCCATTGAGTTAAAAGGTGCTGCAATAGCCAGGAAAAGGTTTCTAAGGTAAAGTTTACCTAAAGTTTTTACAATGCGTTCGGCAGAGGAAGAGTTGTCGTCACAGTTATGCGAAACGCGTAGACTGATCGAAAAGGCTTATGATGACCTCAACAAGTGTCCTATTGAGAGGCTATCTGCTGGATATTTAGAAACCCGTAAGAAGTGCTTGAACGAATACTGGAATAAGTTTAGAAAAGCCCATGTACAGTTCTTACGGATTACTACGCGAGATAGCCGGTCCAAGTACGACTACTTCCAGAACGAAGAGTACGATGTCTGCGAAGAGCTGTACTTATGTATGATGACAGACATAGAGGACATGCTACACCAGACTCCTTCTTCAACCGAAAGGTTCAGCTACGGTGTTGACGTCCAGATGCCGAGGAATGCTGACAACTACGAGGATTGGCAGCCCTTTGAAGACAAGTTTACGGCGCTTACTCAAGACAACAAAGATCTTACAGAGGCACATACATTGCAAGGGTTTGATCTTGAAAAGAACGAAGAGTTGGAAGAGTATGACGTGAGTGAACTCTCTGAGCTGCCAGACTGCTCCATCGAGTTATTAGAAAATAGGATTCACACCGCAGAGCCAAGCAGCACCGGAACAAGATGTCTAGAAAGGTCGTCACTCCATGCAACTAAAACACCGGAGAGAAGCTGCAGCCATTGCAACCAAGAGCATGTCATATGGCACTGTAAGGAGTTCGGCAAACTAAGCGCAGAAGAAAGATCACAGCAAACGAGGAATAGCCAACTCTGTTACAACTGTCTGCTGCCTGGACATCAAGTCCACTACTGCAAGCACAAGGGTTCGTGCAAGATATGTGGGCGCCGTCATCATTCGGTCGGTGGGTCGTTTTAGGGGCGGGAGTCGTAGTTGGGGTATACTCTTAGGGGCGCTTCAGGAGGCTTCAAAACGCATAAAAAAAATATAAAAAAAAATTAAAAAAATATTTTCCCTTTAAAAAACTTTTTGTCAGAACTTAGAAAAATTTCGATCGAAAAAACGTGTCCCCCATAAGGGTACTTTTTTATGACGGGGTCGTGTAGAGGGGTTTAATACAAGCACTTTTTGCCCCTATGACTTTTTCGCCAAGGTGCACCGTTTCCGGAAAAATACTCCGGAAATATTTTCCTGACCTCTAACTCTGAAAGGGGGCCTCGGAGCGGCAGAGTTTCTTGGGCGTTATTGATGAACATCAGACACACTATCGAACCCCATTTAAGGATTTTCAACTTTTTTTTTTTTGGACTTAGAATTTTCGTCAGCTTGCGTAGCGTTAGGGGCTCTATGGGAAAAAGACTTAGAAAAATCGATCGACATGAAAAAAAAATTATCCTCCATGAGGGTACTTTTTTATAATGGGGACGTGTAGAGGGGTTTAATACAAGCACTTTTTGCCCCTATGAAATTTTCCCCAAAGTGTCCCGTTTCCGGAAAATTCACCCGGAAATCCGAAAGGAGGCCTCGGAGAGGCAGGGTTTCTTGGGCGTTATTTATGAGCATCAAACACACTATCAAACCCCGGTAACTGTGTTGTGATCATTACGAGTACCGAAACTCGTGTGACCCACAACCCTGTTTTTATGCTAACACCATAAAACTAAATTCCTAAATTCCACTTCCCCTAAATTACACTAATTGTGCAAGAATATGGTTTTTAAATATTTTACTGGTTGGAAGTACCGAAATAAATAAATATATCGTCAAGGTACACGAAGCCGCAAGAAGCCTGTTACCTCGGAAGGCATCTCAGGATTCACAAGGTTTTGAGAACAGGCAAGCGAGTTTTTAAGTCCAGCATGCTGTAAAATCGGATTTGCCTTTGTCGATTAAAAGGTAGCGAGAATTTCGGTAAAGTTATTTCCGATGTGACCTTGATTTGGTAAAATCCGGAAGCTAAATCGCGGTTTGGTTTGGATAGCATAGCACCAGTGAGTGGCATAATTTTACACACACCTTATTGCGATATTTTGAATGGAAACTCTCGCCTATGATAATCTCGTCTCATACGATTCTCGCCCAAAAACTTTACTTATCTCGATTTGAACATTTTGTGAAAAGCGTCATAGGGGCATAAAGCGTTCCATAGTGCGTTTGACATTGATCAATAACGCGCAGGAAAGCATGCCACTACAATAAACCTTTTCGGAGTTAGAGGTCAGCCAAAAAAAAATCCGGTCGTTTGTCCGGAAACGAAGCATTTTCAGGAAGACGTCATACAGGCAAAAATGCTTGCATTTTTCTTCCCTCCTCCCAAAACCTTCCCGATCCCAGGCCTCCTTTCGGATTTCCGGACGATTTTTCCGGAAACGGGACACGGGGGAAAATGTCATAGCGGCAAAAAGTGCTTGTATTGTGTCCCTCTACACGCCCCCATTATAAAAAAGTACCCTCATCGAGGATTTTTTTTTTTCATATCGATCGATTTTTCTAAGTCTTTTTTCCATACAGCCCCTAACGCTACGCAAGCTGACGAAAATTCTAAGTCCGAAAAAAAAAAAAGTTGAAAATCCTTAAATGGGGTTTGATAGTGTGTCTGATGATTATCAATAGCGCCCAAAGAACCCTGCCGCTCCGAGGCCCCCTTTCGGAGTTAGAGGTCGGGAAAATATTTCCGGTAATTTTTTCCGTAAACGGGGCTTTTTAGGGAAAACGCGATAGAGGCAAAAAGTGCTTGTATTGTGTCCCTCTACACGCCCCTATCATAAAAAAGTACCCTTAAGGGGGATAAAAATTTTTCATACAAATTTTTCGAAATTTTTCTAAGTCTCGCCTCCATAGCGCCCCTAAGGCTACACTCCAACCCATCATTCACTTCTGCATGTATGTATTGATAAAGAGGTTTTTGTAACGAACGATAGGAATAAATTACAGGTTACAGGAATTTCTAGGCAGGCAAATGTAGAAGTTGAATTATGTAAGGTTTTAGGTTGCGATGATGTTGAAAATGTTGCACTTTCTTCGCACTTCACGGCTAAATGGTCAACGTCACTGTTAGCCACAGCTTTGGTACCCGTCAAGACACAAAATGGAAACACAGTAATACTGCGAGCTTTGATTGATCAAGGATCAGAGGTCACATTTATAAGTGAAAGGGGAACTCAACTTATAAATGCAATGAGAATAGAGGTAAGTAGTAACATCACTGGAGTCGGTTCTTCAGAAATAGAGGTAAGTGGCATGACTAACATTGAAGTCCTTTCAAGGTGCAATTCAAACTTCAATGTTCTAGTTAAAGCGTTCATCATGTCACCACACATCAAATCGCAACTACTGACGATAGAGATACAGGCGCATGCATGGCAACACATCAACGATCTCTTCCTGGCAGATCCCGAGTTTCACCAACCAGGAAGAATCGACTTAATATTAGGAGTCCAAGTGTGCGCTGCAATCATGAAGGAGAAAGTCATCAGAGGTCCACCAGGTACACCATGTGCCCAAGATACATACCTGGGTTGGATACTTTTTGGAAACGTAGAAGACAGTTTGCAAGAAACTGTGACATCAATGCAGCTGCAGGTAGACCTAGATCATACGAAGAAGCAAGCAACCGTTAAACGGAATCAAACCGCTGAATCGCGGCTATGTGAGAAGGAGGGTGAAACAACTAGGCTACCTGACAGTAAAAATGTGGTAAAGCAACAAACACAACAGGAAAGCCTGTTACCAACGCAAGGTGCGTCAAGAGACACATCTCTGAAGGGAACACATCAACTCGAACGGAAATTCGAGGTAAAAACAGAGATACAAGCAGAGTACAGAGAGGTTATAGATGAAGAGAAGATATACAAGCCTGCTGTATCTGTACACCACCTTGCGGTTATAAGTGTAAGTAGAGAAGCAATAGAGAATCATATGAAAGATAATGATAACCAACAAAATCAGTGGAGACAAGAGGTGTATGCAAATCAAAATGCAACTAAAGAAGATGCAGAGAGACTTGTAAAGCCTAAGAGGAAGCCCAAAGCTGCAAATACACCAAGCACCGCACGTGAGCTAAAAGGAAGGTTACCTAAATGCGTCCACAAAACTGCTTTTCCTAGATTTGCTCTGGCGTTCAAAGAGGAAAAAAGACGCCTGAAGAAAGAAAGGAATGGAAAGAAGAAAGGCAGAATCAAAGGCTTCATAACTTACCTGCATAAGAAGGACTTGCGCAGGGCGGGCGGCAGATTCCCACACGCAGACCTCCCTGAGAGCGTCAAACGGCAGAAGGCCCTACACCTGGAGCTGGTAGGAGACCTCACCTTTGCTGGTTTCATGAAACGTTTCAAATATCGTAGCCAGAAGACAAAAGACATTTACAAGTAATCCAAATTTATACATCAAAAATTAACCATAGAGACAGTTCTGATCATGGTACGAGATCCAAAGTTGTGTGCAGATCTGAGAGCTGTACAGATCTACAAATTTCGTACTTATCTCATTGGCAACAGACGCGGCAACTTGTGCAACATTTTTACCATCATTGCAAACTGATACCTCACGCGCCTTTAGGTAATGTCTCAGACTAGATAGGTAATTTTTCAGGTCTAAATTGGGTCTTATTGTTATAGTGCGTTTATTTATATAAGTAGGTTTAATTAGTAAAGAGTCATAAGAAAGCCTTTAAAGGTTAGCAAATATTTTAGTTAAGGTATGGTGTAAGTTTTAGAGTTAGGAATTTTCAATAGGAGATAGATATTATTATTTGATTTGTTGAGTATTCGCACTCTGACAATATTATATGTAGGTAGGTACTTATAATGTTAGCCCCAGGCACGGGAAGTATGCATTTATAGTTTTAAATGTTTGTACTTTCTCTTGTATGTGCTTTTATATGACTTTACACCAGGTATTAATCTTGCTTGCAACTTTTGTTTAGTTTTCTATGTGTGTTATTTGTTCAGTTTGTTTTCAAAGTTGCTTGACGTGTTTTTTAATTTCAGCTAGGTCCTTGGTTTATGTTATGATTATGCTTGAGAATTGGTTATTTAGGTTATTTTTATATTTTATGTTATAGGGTAAACAAGGTAGTAATTGCTCATAGCAGAATGATTAAAAACTGACGTTTTTGGCGGGCGGTATGTTCGTGCAATTACTCACCTTTTTGCTATATAGAGCAGTTTGGTCTATGTGTTGTGTGTGTGTCATCCTGCTTTCAAAATTATGTCATGTGACAACGTATGTCAGTTCCCAATAAACCACCATGTAAACAAGTTCGCTGTATTATTTATATTAGGCCAAATTACAATTAAATTCATCAATAAAGTCAAGTTATCGAACAAATAATATAATTATTCAATTTGAAGATATAAAATTTGGTTCACGAAGTGGCGTCTAATAATTATATTCTCCAAATTTTTGAAGACGATTCGGAGGCTGTTAATGATGTCGTATTTGGACAAATACGACATCATCGATGTCATGTCTAATGTCCATGTTCTGCCTACCCCAGTTATGGTTGGGAACTCGGTTCTCGAAGTTGTCGACGAGTACGTATACCTAGGACAAACCATCCAGTTAGGTAGGTCCAACTTCGAGAAGGAGGTCAATCGCCGAATCCAGCTCGGATGGGCGGCGTTCGGGAAACTACGCAACGTCTTCTCGTCCAATATTCCTCAGTGCCTGAAGACGAAGGTATTTAACCAATGTGTGCTGCCAGTGATGACATACGGTTCTGAAACGTGGTGCTTCACTATAGGGCTTATGAACAGGCTCCGAGTAGCTCAACGAGCCATGGAGCGGGCTATGCTCGGGATTTCTCTGCGGGATCGAATCAGAAATGAGGACATACGCAGAGAAACCAGGGTCACCGACATAGCCAAGCGGATAAGCTCGTTGAAGTGGCAATGGGCAGGTCATATAGCCCGCAGAACAGATGGCCGCTGGGGCCGAAAAGTTCTCGAGTGGAGACCACGGATCGGCAAGCGCAGCGTAGGACGTCCACCGACCAGATGGACGGAAGATCTGCGCAAGGCTGCGGGTCCACGCTGGATGCAGGCCACCTGCGATCGGTACAGATGGAGAGCCTTGAGGGAGGCCTATGTCCAGCAGTGGACGTCTTACGGCTGAAATGATGATGATGATGATGATGATTTGGACAAAACTTTGTACACGTCAATTCTAACCCCAAAAGGCACTCTTTTATCACTATTACAAACAAAAAATCTAAAAAAAATTTTTTTGACCCACCCTAGTATACACCCAAAATACGACGAAGACCGCTGTCCGTTCGTGGAGGTAGGTAAAGACTAGGAGCCGGCGCGAGATATTTTTTGTGACCTTCCACGTCTCACAAATATCTTGACAGTTTCGGCAATTGTCATAACGGACAGAGTTGCACGAAGGCTGCCCTCCCTTTAACGATTTTCGAAGCGTGTCTTCTTCTGTCCCTCCTGCTTCGGACACTACACTACCGAGGTATGTAAATTTGTGGACTCTCTCCACTCCGCACCCCCTCTGTGCCGATGAGCTTTGGCAGTGAGCTTGTCGCTCCGCACCTCATTTCCTGGGTCTTCCGGTGTTAATCTTAAGTCCCGTCCCGTCTCCCGTCGCAAGTCATTTGCATGTCGGCTCATGTTTTGGTCAATAGCCATAAGTCATCGGCATAGTCTATAATTTCCCGAGACGTTGGACAGTCCCCACTTTATGGATGGTGGTTTTATTCATGATGCCAGGACGACAAGGAAGATAAGAAGTGAGATAAGACACCCCTGGCGAACACTGTACTGGTATTATCCTTCGAGACGACGTAGGTCACGTCAAGAATACTTCCCGTAGATGGCTTTAATTTTTTTAATTTAATTAAAAAATTAATTAAAATAATTTCTTTTTTACAAAAAAGGAACCCGCCTTCAATAAACTGACACACACATAAACTGAGAACTTCCTCTTTTCCAAAGTCGGTTAAAATCGGTACCTATACTAAAACCTTCTCCTGAATGTAACGAATAACTACATTTCTGAAAACCGCATCAAAATCGGTGCAGCCAACCTCGAGATAATCGCGGACAAACATACATACATACAGGTAAAGTGATAACCTCCTTTTTTGAAGTCGGTTAGCAAGGACCTGAGGACCTTTTAGTAGCTTGTACGCTTTTATTAGTAAGCTTTCAAATCAAAATCAAATCAAATCGTTTATTTGTTAAATGTTGGTGGTACTTAAGGTAAAGGCACCGTACTTACTTACATCAAAATTAGTACTTAGGTAAGTACTTACATTATTATTATCAATATACAGTGTGTCCGGGAAAGTTATAACATAATTTTAAGGGTGTATTCTATGATCAATTTCATCGATGAAAACACCCCATATGGGGGGTCGCAGCCTCACCCCCACCTCAGTATGATGTTTTTAATTTTTTTTTGCAAATATCGACCCCGCCTACTTTTAAATTCACAGTTAAAGATCTAAGGCTCACAGAACCTTCATTAAGGTCTTGATCGAAGGCTAATTAGTTAGGCTACCTAAGTTACTAACAAAATAACCAAGTATTGCTTTTACTTTTTTTTTTAAAGATGATAAATCAAAAAAAAATTTTTTTTTGTGCATTTTTTACGGTTTTTCAAAGTTTCCACAAAAAAATGCAGATTTTTTTTTTATTTTTTGTGTTTTATTTTTAGCTTTTGAGTTGTTCTCCAAATTGGTATTAGATTTATTTCTCTAGGTCTATTACTTCAGAAATTATCAACTACCAAAAAGACCCTTCGCTTTTACCTTTTAATTTAAGATTTCAGTTTAACCCACTTTTATTAAAAAATAAAGTCAATATTTAATTCTTTTGCTAGTTATTTAGGTAGCCTACCTACTTAGCCTTCGTACAAGACCTAAATTAAGAGTCCTTTTACGCGAACAGTGGCGCCACTCTAGAAAAAAAAATATTTTCTAAAGTAAGGCTTTTTTTTTCAGAAAAAAGTGCTCCCTTGTGCATAAAATCTTGGTCCCTAGTATTTTTTTAGTATTTAAAATAATATCTAGGTTTAGGATGTTTATGGATTACTGTGTTTTGCTAAAAGTAGCCACTTTTAGCTACTTTTAGGAACAAACAGTAATACATGAAACAGTATAAACCTTAAGTGGCCACTTTTAGCAACAAACAGTAAAACATAAACAGTCTAAACCTAGATATGATTTTAAATACTAAAAAAATACTAGGGACCAAGATTTTATGCACAAGGGAGCACTTTTTTCTGAAAAAAAGCCTTACTTTAGAAAATACTTTTTTTCTAGAGTGGCGCCACTGTTCGCGTAAAAGGACTCTTAATTTAGGTCTTGTACGAAGGCTAAGTAGGTAGGCTACCTAAATAACTAGCAAAGGAATTAAATATTAACTTTATTTTTTAATAAAAGTGGGTTAAACTGAAATCTTAAATTAAAAGGTAAAAGCGAAAGGTCTTTTTGGTAGTTGATAATTTCTGAAGTAATAGACCTAGAGAAATAAATCTAATACCAATTTGGAGAACAACTCAAAAGCTAAAAATAAAACACAAAAAATAAAAAAAAAGTATCTGCATTTTTTTGTGGAAACTTTGAAAAACCGTAAAAAATGTTCAAAAAAATTTTTTTTTTGTTTATCATCTTTAAAAAAAAAAGTAAAAGCAATACTTGGTTATTTTGTTAGTAACTTAGGTAGCCTAACTACTTAGCCTTCGATCAAGACCTTAATGAAGGTTCTGTGAGCCTTAGATCTTTAACTGTGAATTTAAAAGTAGGCGGGGTCGATTTTTGCAAAAAAAAAATTAAAAACGTCATACTGAGGGGGGGGTGAGGCTGCGACCCCCCATATGGGGTGTTTTCATCGATGAAATTGATCATAGAATACACCCTTAAAATTATGTTATAACTTCCCCGGACACACTGTATAATAAAGTACCTATTTTATTAAACATTTCTTATTTTACCTACTTATATAAGTTATTACTAGTCCCGCAAAACCGTTTTTAAACGGTTTGTCTGCGGGATCGAATGAGTCTCACAAAATTATACAAAATAATTAAGTAAATTAAAGATTTATTTTTTAATCTTGCACTAGCATCTTGTCCAGGAGAAAGCTCTTCAGCATCCTGGCAAACTTATTTTTATTAGGATCCCGGAAAATAGATTCAGGTTATTTAATCAGTAGTAAGCGTTTAAGGCGCTATATGAGTTTTTAAGGTTTTTTAGATCAAGTCATTCTCTTAATCTATAGGAGGTAAAAATCTGGAATTTTAATATAACCTTTTTGAGGATATAACAAAGATTTTTATAATTGAGAATTACTAGTGGAATTAAAAAACCTCGATATATAATTTCGTCAAAGATAACCTTTCAAAAAAACGGGAATAGCTAATTCTTTGAAATTACTTACTAGTTTTTGTTAAAACTAGGTACCTAGGAATAACGATAATAAACAAAATCAAATTCTGGTAATTCAGATTTGATTTAAAAGTAATAATTTAAAAGATATTCAATATTTATTAATTTTTCCAATAAAATGTAGTAATCGATGTGGGCGACTGACATATGACTGTCACTTTCCCTCAGTATGCTATTTATAAAGATAGACTCTGTTAATTCGGTCGTTTGATTTATTTGTCGTATATCGTCTTAAGCGTGTTTATGATGATAATAATGTGGTATGTATAGTATAGTAAGTTTAAATCTTCGATTCGATAGAGCTGCGCACTAATTATTAGTGCGCAGCTCTATCAATATCAATATATCGCACCCTCAATAATAAAAAGCATTAACTCGAAATTTGAAGTTTTCGGGAAATCGCGTTTAAAGTTTGTGAACTTTGATCACCACACTTCAAAAATCAATAAAAAAATAAATAAAGCAGACAGGAAACTTTTAATAATAGATACAGCTTGTTTGATTAATAGGCAACACAGTCGTATGTGTTATATTTATCATATATTCAGGTAAGTATTTTATATTATTATTTTAAAAAAAAGTTCGTTTTTAATGCACTTTATTATTAAATTATCATACAGAAATAAGTAGTTTACATGGTTTAACTCGAAATGACGCAGTTTAGTTATTAAAATATGTATATTTTTAATCAATTAAACCTTAATGATTTAGTGTTTTAGTAAATCACGTGATGAAATTATTAAATATATTTTCAAATAAAACGCAGCGTTCATGTTGAATGTCAATTGCTGTATTTTTTCTGAGTAATGGATCCACATTTGAGTTGGGTCACAGTCTTAAAGACGTAAACTATTAATAAAACTAAAGAATGAAAATATTTACCCTACAAAAAAATAATTTTACCATACAAAACTGTAGGACATAAAATTTAAATTTTGTAACTTTAGTAAGTACCTATTCGTCGTCTTTAAATATTATTTCTTTTTGTTGGAACTGAACTTAAGGTTTTGTTTTGAAACCATACTAATATTAGAAATTCAAAAGTAACTCTGTCTGTCTGTCTCCGTTTCACGCCAAAAGGCACTGCACCAATTTTAATGAAATTTGGTAAGCAGATAGTCTAGTCTAGAGCGTGAGAATGGTACGTATGGACTACTTTATATCCCGAATATCTTACGGAAAATTGGGATTTTGCTGTTTCAAGGGAAATTGCCTTGTCCAAGCCGCCTTGTCCAAGCCGTGGGGCGCATACTAGTTCAGTATATTTTTACAGAAATATTTTATTTTTATAAAAAAAAAAAACGTTCCATTTTATTACGAAATCAACAGAATCATTAAAGCCTATTTTTGTGGCTCTGACTAAAACTTAATAGAAAAAAGTAGATACTTTAAAATCTGCTAGAGTAACAGCAGCAACAAGTATTTAGTTATTTAATTCAATACTGTAGATAAGCCTACCTACATTATTGAATAATAAAATCTTGCATAGTAGGAAGGTGTTGTTCGCGCTAAATTTTGTTTTTATACTTTAAAGCCAAAGGTGACGTGTTACAGTTTCTACAAGACGTCTACTATTATTTCATTCTGATTGACAATTCTGCCTTCTGTGTGTTGTTAAAATTATTCGAAACTTAGCTAGTGAAAATTGAAAGGGCTACGACTTTTTAGCATTTTTTTTATGTGGGCTAGTTTATTTACTATATTTCTTTTTGTCCTCTTCTTTGTTTTTTGTATTGACTTTGAAACTTAAGGAGGACGAATTCGAATTATTGCAAATGTGGCCGTAATAGTGCCCCACACAGACAGACAAATTTAATTATTTGCAGGTTGACGAGTACAATAGGTTTTATTTAATAAATAAATCATATTTGGCTTCAAACCTCTATAACTTCGTAATTTGCTGAACTGTAGGAGCATTTTCAATACTTTGTTATTTTCTTAGCAAAACTTTCAGTTTGATGATGATGAATTGCCTTTCTTGAATTGAATGATGATAATGATAAGGGAACCAGTAAAAAATATTGCTTAGTATTACATTATATATTAGTATTATTAGTATTACAATTTTCGGTGGAATACAGTATGAACGTATCTATTGTTAATTATTTTTGGGCATCTAGCAAGATCTCATAAAACAAACAGACAGTTAAAAACTGAAAGACAGACACACCTAATTACTATACTATACTACTACTTATAATATTTCATACCTCTTTTACTTGTTCATTAGCTATATTATTGCAGCATATTGATTCCTGCGTTAGTAATTCTTTGTCTATTCCCATATACCGCGGACCATTAATTTATATTTAATTTTACTAAAAAAAATATGTTCAATAATGAGAGCGAGAGAGAAACATAAATCTGAGAAACGAATGCTAAACAGTGTTTATAAAAATGTAACTCACAAGAGATTGTTTACAATAATGATTACATATTCGGCTTTTGAAATAAGACCCGTTGATTGAATCATTCTCGCTTATTATCAATCTAAATATCTTTGCTAGCCCGCGAATACATCCGTAAATTAAAAGAAGATTGAGATTTGTGATGGCTAGAGACCGGATTATATGCAAATGGATATTGCATATGCTTTTGCATATTTAGTAACTTTTTAGCGGTTGTTGCATATTTTAGAAAAAATAAATAAATAAAGCATATTTACGCTCGATTTCGCTCATTGTTTAATGCTTTTCATAGTCAAAACTCAAAGAAAAGTTTGAAAATATATTGAGCAACCACCCAGGGCTTGAACCCTTGGTGCGTAATTGATACTTTCATCAACTGGATGGGTGAAATTTTGCCCGGCACAGTAATCCCAAACATATTGCATCGAAATTTAAATTCTGCCCAGTAACCTCAGTAGACGTCAAACGCTCCTTTTCTGCTTACAGAATTTATTAAGAGATCGTAGATAAATTTTTAAAGGTAAATTTTAATTGTTACCTAAGTAGGCATACGTATATTATAATAGTTTTTTTTACAAATACGATTGTCAGTAACAAGCATTTATAAAATTAATAAAAATACGACTTTTTTTTCTTGTTTACTTGTATGCATATTTGGCCTTTTTATGGATTTTCGTGCATATTTTAGCTTTTTTACTTGCATATTTGCATGCATATTTTGGGCATTTTTTGTTGCATAATATATAATCCGGTCTCGATGGCGTTTCAAGAAAGATAAATAAAATAATAATAATGATATAGGTATAAAAACCTTATTTATTTCATAAGATTCAGTTTATTATTAAGTCTCTTTGGAGCCAAAATAATTATTACCTTAATAATAAAGTGAATCAAATCATAATATTATATAAAGCTTCTATTTGTATTTAAATCATAAAAAGCAGTAAAACTTATTAGACCCTGTCTTCAATCAAATTTGTAATGCTACAATGAAACAAAACACATTCGAATCAAATAATGAGATAAAATTTCAATATGAAACTGCATTAAACTGGAATCATTCATACCAACTGAAAAATATTTAAAAATAAAATGAAATTTATCACAATAATACAAAAAAAAATCTTTAAAAAAATCTAATAAAGTGCATTAAAACTTATAATCGTCACTTTATCATTAAGCCATTACAAATAAAATGTCTTACCAGTTAGTCAAACAAAGAATTATTCCATTTTATTACGTTTTCATTTTACGAATTTGGGATGTTTTCTTGACCAGTGCCGGCGCATTACTAAATTCGTCGTTTTAATAATTGCTGATTGACAGCAATATTTAATCAAAAAGAGATGGACGATCATCTATCGCGGCTACTGAAGTCGTATCGAAGCGGCTGTTGAAGCGATCGTATTCTTCTTTCAAAGATAATGCGTTTTATGATTAAAACTCGAAAACCCAAAATTTTGAGTTAATGCGTTTTATTATTAAGGGTGCGATATATCAATTATTATAATTGATTACTAAGAAATAATTTTATAAACTACTGCAGACTTGTCTGTATGGAGTATGTTCCTTTGCCTGCCAAGAATGGGTGAATTTAAAACCAACAACAATAAATTAGGGATGCTCGATATTGAGAAAACGTCGATGTTGCCATCGATGTCAGACAACATCGACGTTTTTTTCAGACATTGTTATTGGTTAGCATAATATAATTTTTCTTGTTTTGTTGCTTTCAGAAATTGTTAAAATCATCTGTAGATGCGGTTAATTCATAGATTATCTATACCAATATTATAAAGAGGAAAGATTTGTTTGTTTGTTTGTAACGAATAGGCTCCGGAAATACTGAACCGATTTGAAAAATTCTTTCACTGGTAGGAAGCTACATTAACCCTGAGTGTCATAGGATATATTAGATTTTCAAAAAAATTAGGGATCCTTACCTAAACTCAAATAATATAACCCAAGGTGCAATATTTTTTCCGTTGTTTACATATTTTGACAGGTGGTTTGTTGTTGTTGTTTGTTTTTTATTCGGCCATTCTGGGCAGTCAAAAGAACATAGTCTATAGAGCCGAGTCTTTTGTAGTATCTATATTCTATGGCGTAACGAAGTAAGCCGGGAAAGCTCGTACATTATACATATTTTATTGAGGGTTGGTGATCGTACCTTAGAAAAATCAATTTCTTCCAGGGGCCCGCTTACGATTTTTAACCGACGAAAAAACAAAAAGGAGGAGGTTCTCAATTCGTCGCGTATTTTTTTTTTTTTATGTATGATCACGCATAACTTTTTACTGTGTGGACCGATTTTGATAATTCTTTTTTTAATCGACAGGGTATACCTTGAAGTTGGAAATAAAATTCCTACACTAAGGGTGGGAAAATAGGGGTGACTTTTTGGTCGGCGGGTCGATTTATCCACTCACAGGTTGCATTTCCGTGTTATTACATTATAACTTTTGATACCTACTTAAAATATCTTTGGAAATGAAATAAAATCAACCGAAAGACGTCCACTGCTGGACATAGGCCTCCCGCACAAATCGCCTCACCGACCGGTCGTGATCGAACCTCATCCTGTTAGTCCCTCAACCTTTACCAGGTTCTGTGGCCACCTTGTAGGGTGCGACCACCCTGTGAAGGGTGATTAGCTGGGGTCAAAAAAATTTGCCCAAAAAAAACTGAAAAGCAAAAAATAAAAACTTTTTATAAAAAAATTAAACCGCCGAAAAAACTGAAAAGCATTAAATAATAGGGAAACATTTTCTATTAGGCCTTAATTTACTCACTTCTTAAAGTAATTTTGGATTACCAAGAAATTTTGAGTCGGTGCCACAGAATCAACGAATAAAGATCACTAAATTACCTGAAATTCAAAGAAATAACCGAAAAACGTATGCCGCTGCGCATCGCGCTTTACATAGATAATGAATTTGCTTGAGTGGTGTGGCGCCGACTTTAAATTTCTTGGTAATCCAAAATTACTTTAAGAAGTAAGTAAATTAAGGCCCAATAGAAAATGTTTCCCTATTATTTAATGCTTTTCAGTTTTTTCGGCGGTTTAATTTTTTTATTAAAAGTTTTTATACGATGCAACATCGATGTTTCGATGTTTTGTTTGATATAACCCAACATCGATGACAAGACAAAACATCGATGTTGAAACATCGACGAGCATCCCTACTCTAACCTAACTAAACTTTAATCGCATATCGTGGCTTTACTAACAACACCGCCCAAGTCGATTTTTGGCGGTTTTGACATTTTGATGCCATTGGATAGATCTTTTTTTCGCGCGTCTTTTAAACTTATCTGATTGGTTAGTTGTTTAACAAGAAATGCCCTTATTTTAAATTATACTGACACCGCTCAAGTCGATTGGTCTTGAAACACCGCCTAAGTCTGTCAAATCGCTACGGAAAACAGCACGCGCCGACACTGTGCTACATTATTTAGTGATATTGTGTGATTTTTTTAGCTGAATAAACCTGAAAAGTTTGTGAATAGCTACCTGAATGGTATGTTTTTGTATTAAATAAATACTATTGATGTTTCATTAAGTAATATTGAAGTTTTTCAGATCTAAAATAAGGTCTTGGACTTAAGCGGTGTTTGGAGATTAAAACTACCGACTTGAGCGGTGTTTTGTATGTGTTTTCAGACGGACGATACAGATTTCTGGCTTTTATAATAAGTTTCTTAAGAGATTGAGAATAATGTTAAAATCTATAGTTAAAAAAAGGTGCACCTTGCATTAACTAAGGATAAAATTATCTAAAAACAAGTACATATGTCGAAAATATTGATTTATCTGCCTAATCTTCAGTGCTTTGAATAAATTTAGTTGGTGCTTCAGAGCCTACTCTAAAAATATATGAAAAGTGTCGTTCCTTCTTGGTTCTTTTTAAAAATATCTGTGTGGCCTAAAAACGAATCTATAGATATCATAAAATGTGACTAAGGGAACATTGGAAGATCGGACAGAAGTTCTTCATTGAAAAACTTAACAAGCCATACTGCGATCACCAGGGGCCAGGGGGTTATCATAAGGGCTGAGAAAGCTGCCAGAGCCGTTGTCACTTTTACCAGCGATATCGCTGGTAATAGCGCTGAAACTCAATGTGGGCACGAGGGAGGGCGCTGGGGATCCTTAAAGGCTCCGAAGAGACTATACAGAACCAATCGGGCTTCAATGCGGAGGCAGGCTTCTATGCGGGCTTGAGAGAACCTACTGGTCCGAAAGGTGCTTCTCTTAGGGTCTGCACGGGCTCTAAAGCATCCACCAGCAAAGCAAAGCAGCTAAAATAAAGGCTTCCACGAATGAAAAACCCACATAACTACATCAAAATGGTAACTGCGCAGGAGGTCTGTGTGGGCTCTAGGGAGCCGCTAAAGGTACGTAACGGCTCAAAAGTGACTCCGCCCGCGGGTCACACCTGGCTTTAATGCATCAGCTGGAGTCTACACGAGATCTTATGCACCCTCCGGTGTAGCAATAAATGCCAATTAAAAATACACATAGGTACGCATGATAGTGGAAAATAACACAAAAATGTATAGCAGCCCAGCTGACCACCTGCAGTTTTCTGATGAATTCGGATGGTTGTAATAAATGAAGGGAAATGTACAATGGCTCCTAGCACGCAAGCTAAGTGCAGGCATTCCTCTACCCCCACAACTGGAGAAAAAGAAGGATACTAATAGGATCACCAATCTGCTTACCAAGCGTGGCGATTAAGGCAAAATTTCCCTTTCGAAATGTTTGTCCTTGTGGCAATCTGAGGGGGAGGCTTATGCCCAATATTGGAAGTCTCCCGGCTGAGATGATGATAAAAGAAGACTGAGCTATTTTTTTATAATTTATTTGTAAGTATTGACAAACCCACCTATTAGTGGGTGCTAGTGACAAATCGTTAACTAGTTCGTTACTGCAGTAGTTACTGCAAGTCTAAAATATATACACAAAATTTTGGTCCAAAACACATGGTTTAAGTCTCTGTAGAGTTAATAATTAAAGTAAAAACGGCTTTTTTTATATTAAATAGAGTTTTTCGTTCATAATGAAAAAACTTGTTTTCCTATCAACACCGCGTAAGTCCACATTTTTTACCGATGAACACCGCCCAAGTCATTTTTAAAGCATAATATACTTAAAAAACCCGATTTAGGTGTCATTTTCGGATTCATTATTATTTTATAATCACTTTAGTGAAAAAAAAACATAATTTGGACAGTTATTAGCTAAATTATGAAGTTTTTATTGCCTCCTGAAAAGTTAAGAAAAATGACTTGGGCGGTGTTGTTAGTAAAGCCACGATATAAAATCGTCCGTCTCCGTCTGCCGTCCCGTCTGCTGTTTTGTTTACCATTTCAGGGTAGTGATTACCTTCTCTATGTTTCAGGAATTCTAAGTTTGATATGATACAGTTTCTTTAATTTCGCAACTGAGATCTCTACCTAGTTATCTCTATAGAAAAGAAATGCAATTTTATTCAACTATTTCCTAGTGAGTAGTCTAAATAGTTTAACAAAAAGAAATATAAAATGTTGCGTGCCATACAATTCGCCAGAGTTACACCGGCAGTTTTATTTCCATTTCTCGATAAACGCAACGAACATGACAACGTGCTCATAGGAACACTAAAATCAGTTCCTCAAACGGGTATGGATAGGGTAATACAGATGTACTCTAGAGAGTAAGTATACATTAAATACTATACAAATCTACATTTGTGATATCTAAAGCCCTCATTAGTGTCAGTTACAGAGCCTCAGCTCATCATGGCCTTACCAAATTAAAATACATCATACACCTAATAACAAAACTATCAAATAATCATAATTCTTCATTGCAAACTAAGTATGACCTGCGCACTTAGTGAAACTATTTGAAAATGGTGGCTGTTTTATGGGCTGCCTCTCTTTAACTCTTTACTCATACTTACTATTATACACAAGAAACTTAGCATGCGTTCGGATGCCATTCAAATCATTACTTTATGGCTTATAAAATGTTATTTAGGCCAAAGTAAGTGTTTTGTTGTTCAGGCTCTATATGTGCAATTCTTTTACTTATGCATTATTATTTTAGTGATATGGAGGGGATATCAGTTGAGCTACATTCAGTTTTACAAGCTTCCATGTTTGGTGCATTTTTTGGTGGTGCACTAGGAGGCTTGGTGCGTTCAAGGGAGGCCTATCTTTACTTCATAGAAAACAATCAAGCCACTATATTCACTACAACATTACAGGCTAAAGTAAGTAAAAATATGTTTCCAAATAAAAAATATAAGTATTCCATCAAAGGTCTCTGAAACCTAAACAAAATACCGTATACTTACCGTCTTATTCATAAAGATACAGTACATTTTAAGTAGCGTTACTGGAGGTCTACTTCTCTGGTTTATTGTATGGTAAATACGTGTCACCCAGTCTAAATTGACATACGTCAAATAACTAAAATGCTCTTTAAGTTTCTATGAATAAGAGGGTTAGAATTCTTATTGGAAATTTTATCTTTACAACTTTACTATAGTCAAGGAAGAACACAAAGCCCTTATAGTATTGTTATAAGTCCATCTGTTTGTTAGCCTTAATTTTTCAAATAAACTATTGAAGTTACAGTAGGTACCTATTGAACTTTTCATAAACACAAAAAAGAAGTTTGTAGCAAGTTATGCTGTTTACAACAGACACCTACAAAACTTTATATTGAGCATGGCTTGTGACATACTTAGATATTATTTTAAACTAGTCCACCCGGCTAACTTCGTACCGTCTAACCTTTTACTATTTTGTACATTTATTATTCATGTCGTAGGAAGATATGATAATTAGGTTTTTTGCAAAAACAAAACTAGAGATTTTGCGAAAATTCGGATAATTGGATAATAGGTTTTTTTTTTTTCAATCATCCTGACGAAACATAGTCCTTTTGCAAAAAACCTAGTAAAATTGAAAAAAAACTGCTTTTTACTGCTGCTTTAGGATGATTGATAAATATGAAATTATCCAGGTTTTCGCAGAATCCCTAGTTTTTGTTGCAAAAAACCTTATTATCAAATCTTCCTACTTACGTATAAACATACATATAAACCTTTCGAGTCACTCTATCTTTGAAAACAAACCGCATCAATTTCAGTTGCATAGTTATAAAGATACTAGTCGACCCGGCGAACTTCGTACCGCCTTACCTTTAACTTTCTTGTGAACGTATTATACTTTCAAACCTTCCTCTTGAATCACTCTATCCATTAAAAAAAACGGCATCATAATTCGTTACATAGTTTTAAAGATATAAGCATACATAGGGACAGACGCGGGAAGCGACTTTGTTTTATACTATGTATTGATTAAGCATGCATACATCTAATAGGACAGACGCGGGAAACAACTTTATTTTATAATATCGATGATAGAAATTTCAATTGGCGTAAAGGACAAACACGACTTTTGGGAATGGGAAAAAATGTGTTTTCATTTACAATTTATCGGCTATAACTTTTGTTCTGTTAGACTATAGACAAACAGTCAAAGGTGAAAAAGTGTTATTTTGCGAGCTCTTTGTACTTAGTCATGTTAGAAGTTTAGCTCTGCAATTGATAGTTAAAGAGTTTCAGTCCTTTAAAATTATCAATATTTTCCCTTACGTCTTTTAAAAAATTTTATATTGGAAAATCTAATTTGTCGGAAGTACTTACATTTTTGTTTTAATTTATCGTTTTTTTTGGGTTTGCAAAAAAACTTATTGATGATGAACAAATGGATATTTTTGGATGTAAAGACCAAAAAGTTTTTAATTAACCGACGAAAAAACAAAAAGAAGGAGGTTCTCAATTCGTCGCGTATATATATATTTTTTTTTTTTTATGTATGATCACGCATAACTTTTTACTGTGTGGACCGATTTTGATAATTCTTTTTTTAATCGACAGGGTATACCTTTAAGTTGGTCCCATAAAAATTTGGAAATAAAATTCCCACCCTAAGGGTGGGAAAATAGGGGTGACTTTTTGATCGGCGGGTCGATTTATCTACTCACAGATTGCAATTCCGTGTTACATTATAACTTTAGATACCTACTTACAATATCTTTGAAAATGAAATAAAATCATCCGAAAGACGTCCACTGCTGGACATAGGCCTCCCTCACAAATCAACTCACCGACCGGTCGTGATCGAACCTCATCCTGTTAGTCCCTCAACCTTCACCAGGTTGTGCGTGGCCACCTTGTGGGGTGCGACAACCCTGTGAAGGGTGATTAGCTGGGGTCAAAAAAATTAGCCCAAAGAAAACTGAAAAGCAAAAAATAAAAACTTTTTATAAAAAAAATTAAACCGCCGAAAAAACTGAAAAGCATTAAATAATAGGGAAACATTTTCTATTAGGCCTTAATTTACTCACTTCTTAAAGTAATTTTGGATTAACAAGAAATTTTGAGTCGGTGCCACAGAATCAACGAATAAAGATCACTAAATTACCTGAAATTCAAAGAAATAATCGAAAAACGTATGCCGCTGCGCATCGCGCTTTACATAGATGATGAATTTGCTTGTGTGGTGTGGCGCCGACTTAAAATTTCTTGTTAATCCAAAATTACTTTAAGAAGTGAGTAAATTAAGGCCTAATAGAAAATGTTTCCCTATTATTTAATGCTTTTCAGTTTTTTCGGCGGTTTAATTTTTTTTTATAAAAAGTTTTTATTTTAAGTAAAAATTTTATGATCATGAACAAAAATTAGGTAAGTATCTATATTGAATTGTTACTTTAATGTTGTATGATTAAGGTAGGTGCTATGAAATAAAATGATTGCAGTTTTATTGTTTAAAAAAACAAAATTAAAAAATGCTTTCTTAAATTATAAAGTTCTGATAGATTTATTAGTCTTAAAATAGAATAGAATAGAAAACACTTCATTGCATTAAAAGAAATATACAAAAGTACATTATTTAAAAGGTAACAATAAGGTAAGGTAACAAAATGTATCTTTTAAATAAAAGCTTATCAAAATGTATCGTACAAAAATTTCAAAAAAAAACGTCCTACTTGTCGCGGTACGTGGAAATCGGTAAAATTTTATAAATAGCACTTGACTTTGGAGACATTTTTAAAGATTTCAGAAAAGCATTAAAGGCAGAATATAAGAATACTACTTGGTCATCTTGACACTAGACACCAATTATTTTTTAATTATCAAATAATTTTAATGAAAAATCAATGGTTTGCCCAGCATGGTTAGGTTACTGCGTTCCTGTAAACGATTAAAATAACCTAGAAAAAGCTAAGATAATAATTAAAAAAAAAAAGGTGTCCCTGACAGATTCGGTACATAGAAACATTGAGTTCTATCTAAGCGTCCATCACATTGAGACTAATTCGTAGCCGAGTTGGCAGGTTGTGCACTGAGACGCGGATGTACCGGGTTCGATTCCCGGCGGGGCGAACATTGTTATAGTGAATGTCGATATTTGTTTCCCGGTCTGGTTGTAATGGTCGTGTCTATTTATGTTTCCGGCACCCTAGATACAGGTTCTTGCTAGATAGAGGCTCTGAGTTAAGGATACCCAGGCCTAAACATAAAAAGTCTAGTCTGCTATTTCTAAAAATCCTGATTTTGAAGAAAAAGTCCGGTCTCGTGTATCAAATAAATGTCTAGTATGTAGGTAGGTTCGTTCCGTGCTCAGTGCGGCACCCATCGCTCAGCGGTAGGAAATGTATTGCAAAAATCCGGTCTGGACAAAAATCCGGGTGGAGTCCGGTCTGATACCTAAAACTCCGGTCAATACCGGCTTTACCCGTCAGATGTTACTACGGCTACTCTTGAGTTTCATGTGTTGTTATTGTTATTATTTCCTTAATCAGTCTTAACTCATGGTCTGGAATATCTACTAAAACCGGCATTTATATGTATTCCATGTATGAATACAAGGGCTTCTGTATCATATGGGTGATTATCAGGAACCGAGTTTTAGGTCTGTCCAAGCTTATATCTCTATAACTGTTGTCTTTTGAATACTGTTTTTTTTTTTTGTACAATAAGTAAGTCGGTAGGTTCTGAGAGCATCACATAATTCAGTACAATATATTACAGGATTTTCACAATGTTTTTTTGAAGATGAAAATTCTAAGTTCTTTGGCGCGTCCATAACTTACTTTTTTATTTCTGATATTTCTAAATGACCGAAATAACAAATTACAAATGCTATATAAATGTATTACATTATAAATACATCTGAGGAAATTGTGATTTAATTTTGGTTAATTATTTACTAGGATTTTTGGCTTACGACCCCAAAAAGTTCTGTCCGTCAAAAAATTCTAATTTCTTTGGCGCGACAAAACCATTGATCTTACACTGCTTTAACGAGACGTACCTCTGTCTATTGACCACTCCCCGCTCTAGCTAGTCCCCCGCCAACAAATACAGGAAGCAGAGTTGCCTCGGGTATCACGGCGACAAATTAAAATTTATTTTCATCTCACCTGTGGACTTTGGTCCAGTAAGTGTCTAATTTCTTCGATATCCCTTTTTATGTTAATATTTACAATCATTTAATTCTCAATTTTTGTGTGAATTGTATTATTAAAATTATATGCATGTGGCAATAAGAGGTTTTATTAGCGCTAATGCTTTTTTTTTAAATAAAAAAAATTACAAGATTTCTAATTCCTTTGTCCCTAATTTCGTTGTATTTCTTTGGCATTTTGCGCCAAAGAAATTAGTTTTAATCCAAAGAAATTAGATTCAGTACAAATAAATTATAAAACTTATGTCAAGTCGAGTATTATAAATATAACTTCATGTACAAATATAGTAAACCATAACCAACAAGGGCTTTCGATGGAAGTTTTTTTATATTTGTTGATTCTGCTCATATTTTTATTAAAAATTTCAAGATGTAAAATGAAATGTGCGCTTAAAATTTATAATCGCCTGATCGAGAAGCAACATTCAAGACAGTAATTTAGGAAGGAAAAAACGAACTAAAAAAGAAAGACTTAAAATAGACGAAGTATGTTTTATTAATTGGAATGACAACATAACAAGCCTGCGTAATCAATTATTGAATATCGCCGTTATCTTTAAAGAAACACCTGGTCATAAGAAAAGACTTATAATTTAACATAAACACAAATATTTTGATTATGCATGTTTAAAATACCAATAATTAAAGTTAATTTGAAACAAACCTTTTTTTGTTTTTATTATCTGCCGCTTGTTTGTTGCAGATATTAAAAACTTGCTTGTTATAAAATTTAAAACTAATTTCTTTGAACACGATTATAATTTCTGTGGCAACATTTCTAATTTATTTGGGGGCGATTCTAAGATCTTTGGCAGTTTCTCTAATTTCATTGGACAAAAATCTAATTTCTTTGGGCAAAATCTAATTTCTTTGGGGGAATCTAATTTCTTTGGCAGTCATATTTTAGAACGCTAAAACTTCGAAATGGCTCGATCAATTTTAGGGCGAAACACATTATTTTGTAGGTTTTGACTACGTCTACAATGTATGTTATTTTTTGTAGAGTAAATATTAAAAAAAAAATGCGCCAAAGAAATTAGTCATTTTAAGCCATTTTCTGATAATCACCCATATGCTTTTCTTTTAACAATAGTCCCTCTTGTCAGTTTTCCTTTTCCTCTCATTGGTTTAGATTTCTCATATAGTGTCTTAATTTCTATTGCATAAGTATGCTTTTTGATTGTCAATTTGTCACTGTACGTAGGTCGTAAAGGTAAGTTTAAACGATTTGTAAAATTTGCGTGCTATAATTTTTTTTGGGTGCCCTTTATGCCTAAAATTAAAATCTTAATGGTTCTTACGACATTTTTTTGGTAAAAAAATTGGTTAAGTATAAAAAAAAGTTAGGGCATAAAGGTCTTTTTTTAGGAGATAGAAATATTTCAAATATACCATTCGAAAGAGCAGAAAAAACTGAGTAAAGTGGCATTTCCATTTTCGATAAAATGTTCTTTACGCCAATTGAAATTTCCATCATCGATATTGTATGATTGCTGCTATTTCAATTATGATTCAATTTTCAGAAAAAACTTCAAGATTATGTAACCATTGCTTTTGCTAAAGGAGTGGTACATTGGGGATGGCGATTGTCATTCTTTACTGGTCTTTTTGGGTATGTATTTTTATTTATTTATTTATATTGTAGTATAGCTGTCCCGGCGAACTTTGTATCGCGCCTTACAATTTTATACTAAGTAGAAAGAGGTGGTGAGAAAATATGGAAAAATTTAAGGGTTTTTCCATATTTTCTCACCACCTCCATTTCTTCTTTTAAACCTTTCCTGGACCACTACAAATATCAAAACCAAAATCAGCTAAATTGACCCGGCCGTTCTTGAGTTATAGCGAGACTAATGAACAACGTTTCAATTATATGTATTATTATAAAAGTAAATAGATAGTAGATAAGTATATATAGTAGATTTATTATTATTATTTACATATAGCGTAACAGCTGTAAAATATTGCTAGATTCCTAAAACAGATGTCAGTACTCTAATACCACTTCTAGTAGCTGGTGTTATACAGAGACGTCATGTCAGATCAGACCTCAACATGGCCTGTAGAATATCTTGGCCAGCAGCTTTAATAAGTAGAATAATTAATTTACCTCCGTCACTTTTTAGAACGATCACTGTGTAAGTTGGCTGCTGTGTTGAAAAATCACGAGCACTGGTAAATGCACAATAAAAACTCACCTTACCAAGCGAGATAGTCTAACTAATGGCTCAATTGTTTAATAACTGTGTACGACATGACATGACACACTCAAAACAAATGTATTGCGGATAAAAAAAAAAAACAAATGATCTCTAAGGTTATTATCAGTGCGGTTAACCGTTGCAATATACATAGAACAATTATTATTATTCTTTAGATCATTTTTAATCACCAATTTTCGAGAAATATTTGAATTTATTCTTAAAGTTTCATTCATTATTTACACACGCCACAATATGCTATTTTTGCGTCCTGCCACGATATTGCGCGGCGGGAAACAAGTCGCGAATGTGTAAAGCGGCGACGGTCCTATATGAAATTTATAACTACCCTCAACAATAACTAAATCAAAAGTAAGTAGTAATTCAAGGAATTAGCGTGAAACTGTGGCATGTTTCTAAATAAACTTTATTTAACGATCTCTGTATTTTAGGCATTTGTTACTTGATCGTGTAAATAACCCAATACTGCGCTCAAAAACAGAAGTCAGCGATGTTGGTGCAGTAATTGCCAAGTTAAAATGGGACTGGGCCGGTCACTTTTGCCGAATGGACCCGTACCGGTGGGCCAAAATCGTCACCGAGTTGGTTCCGAACGATGGACGGCGAAAGCGTGGTCGACCCAGGCGGAGATGGCGGGACGGCCTCGACAAGTTTCAGGAGGATTGGTTGGGGGTGGCACTGGATAGAGTGGGAGTGGAGGAAAAGGGGGGAGGCCTTTGCCCAGCAGTGGGACACATTAGTCTACATAAAAAAAACTACGATCTCTGTAGTGTTTAATTAAATGGAGATGACTGTCATCACAGACACTTTATTTATTGAATGTGTTAATCATTAATTTGCAGTTTAATTTCGACAACAATGTCAGTGTACAGAGATGAAACGTCTGTACTAGACTACGTGACGGCGGGAGTGTTGACGGGCGGCCTCTACAGGATGAATCTCGGACTAGCTGGCGCTTTGGTCGGGGCTGGACTGGGTAATTTAGTTATTTGATATTTCCTTCTTGTTCATCTCAGCATTATGAATGACCTAATCCGGTGTCACTAATTTGGTCAGAAGAGAGTGGTGGTTTTTGTTGTAGAGCCTTTAATGTTTCAACTTTGAATTAGCGGTTTTATCTCTGACTAGCTGACACGGCGAACTTCGTTACGCCACAGAATTTAAGATACTACATAACACTTGGCTCTATAGACTATGTTCTTTTGACTGCCCAGAATGAGCTTAGTAAAAATAACAAACAACAACAACAAACCACCAACTGTATTGGCCGTATGGACTAAGTTCCTTTGCCTGCAATTGGTTGTTGCTGTTGTTTTTAAATTCAATGGGTGAATTTAAAAACAACAGCAACAACCACCAACCTGTCAAAATATGTAAACAACGGGTAAAAATGCATCTTGGATCACTCGGGGATAGTGTAGCTTCCTACCAGTGAAAGAATTTTTCAAATCGGTTCAGTATTTCCGAAGCCAAACTTTACAAACAAACAAACAAACAAATCTTTCCTCTTTATAATATTGGTATTAAATATTTGTAGGTAATGTTTTATGGAAATTATATTGCAAATGTTAGGTACCTATGCCAACCGTTCACTGTTAGATGGCTCCAGCCTTGTGTTGGAATGCTTGTAATATCTGTGCTTACAGTGTGTATCCATGATATGCTTCTTATAATGCCAACTCAACACCAGTGGACACCATACGGTGAACGGTCTTTAAATAGGTACTTATACCTACAATAAAAACAGAACTTATAAAATTTACCTTTCTTTCAGGTGGCGTACTTAGTTTGATTGGTGGAGGCACAATAATGTTAATCCTAAAAATAAGCGGAGTAACCATGGATGATATAAGGAAAGCACTATATTCTATCAAGGAAGCAAGGTACTTATATGAATGAACTAAATAATCTAATCTACACTTGTACACTCATTTATGTTGTTGTTCTGTTCTAACTTGTTTAAATCGAATAGGCTTCGACAATACTGGAGATATTTAAAAAAACTCGTCTGTAACTGGTTTTGAATTTGTGGACTATTTTACCACTTTGGTAATGTTAACTGTTTTGTTCTTGATTGTGGTTATATTTTAACTTGAGGGATTATTCTTTTTCCGATTATTCTTAACTAGAGGCTGCCCCGCGGTTTTTCCCGCGCAGATTTTTCATAAACACAAAATTCCCGTTTTTCCCGTTCTCGTGGGAATTTCGGGAAATCCCTTCTTAGTGCTCACCTACGCTCCCTAAGGAACCTACATGCAAAATTTCAGCCCGCTACGCCCAGTAGTTTCGGCTCTGCGTTGTCTGTCAGTCAGTCAGTCAGTCAGTCAGTAACGGAAGAGTCTTATATATATTGATTATTTTTGGAACAAACCCTAAGGCCACGCTCGATCACTTTGGATACGGACCTACACGTACGTAGACGCAAGACCAATTCGCACATAGTTTGAGCACAAATGAAAGTATAGTTATTTGAGCTCCCTCATTTTAGTATTTGGAAGGTCGGGAATGTTCGTGTGTGTTCGTATGTTTCCGCACGAATGAAATTCCGTACGAAAACTCATGCAGATTGAGCGCGGTTTGCATATATTATCACAAAATGAGCGTCTTAATAGATTACTTATTTTTAGAGACCGACCGAAGGTTCGGTTTCGGTTTCGGCCTGTTTCGGCCAAAAAACAAGTTTCGGCTACAGTTTCGGTTTCGGCTAAAAACGGTCGAACCTTTTGCCGAAACCGAAACTCGATGTTCGTGCGTCGCTCAGCTAACCTCGGAAGAATTAGGCGATACGCACCCAGAGCTAGCGCGCACGAGCTGCCCCGCGCGCCAATATTTTGCTAGGCCACGAGAGTTTCTAGAGAGGCTAGGGTTGAAGGTTCCTTTTCGTATTCGGTTTCGGATGAAAATCGTGTTTTGGTCGGTCTCTACTTATTTTACTTAACGACACTTATTGTTTCAGAGACAGACAATTCAATGAAGCATTAGAAAAAGCGGCTGATATAAAGAACGACGCGCTGACGAAGCACCACGATATGTTAGTTGAAAAAGTTGGCGTTAAGAAAGTCGAGGATATTTAAAACTTAAAAAAATTAGTGTAGTGGGAAGCATGCAAAAGTACAGGTAAACATCGAGAATGCACTTATAGCGTAGTGTAGGCGAAAGAAAAAAAATGAACACCTATATACAAGAGAAGCGCAAAACGCATATTATACCTTTTGTTAGATAATTCAAAGAGAAACTGTACTATTACAAAATAAGTTTGTGTAATAATTTTTAAATTAATTATTCGAATAAATTGCTTAAACGAAAAAACATAAAACAAACTTATTATTAAATCAATATAACAATTCAAAATATTCGGCCAACATGAGCGTTCGGCTAAATAATCTGCCAGTGAAATGTATTGTCTTACGATCGTGTTTCGGTAAAACGATTTTCGGTGAAACGTTACATCGAGCAATTAATTATCGTAAAAATAAGGCAACGTTCAATTGCGCAATCTGTTAAAGGTGTTTGTTTATAAATGAAAATTAATTATTTGACGTTCTAAACGTAGGGAACCCTGTAACGTAGAGAACCCTGTAACGCCAGTAGTTCGACAACATCGCATACTGCTGGCACGGATGAAGAACTAAAAGTTTAACCACTAAAATGAACATGAAAGCATATGAAAAACCTTTCGAAATTTATCGAACTTTGTAAATACTAGCTAAAATAGTAATGTTGAATAATAGGTAATTATTAAAATGCAATATAATTTATTTGAAAAGCGTTTTATTGATATCATCAGCATGGTGTTGCACACTCATATGCTTAACCTGAGTACAGACTGCTGTAACGTAACATGCAATGAAAGGATTAGCCGTCCACATCGATAGTCGCAAAATTACAAAGTATCATGCCTTTGACTTGACGCTTTGCGCTCAAATCAAAGAGAATACAACTCGTGCGCGCCGCGATCCGCGATTGTCGTTCTCTTAACCGTCGACAAAGCAACTTGCATGCCAAGACGGAAAAAGGAGCGAGTAGAGTGCGTGCCAGCTTAGTCTGCGCGCGATCAAATAATCAGCCAGTCACATAACAATTTGCTTTAAATGGCGGGCGAAGTACGTCAAGAGAATCAAGAGCGTATACAGTGGCGCCCCCACTCTCGCGCAGACTTGGCTGGCGCGGACTTTAGTTACGTCATGCTCGGGCGCGCGCAGCGTCCACACTAATTAAATAAAATGCTCATTTATTGTTACCTAAACATTTCATTTCACGTTAAACTGTCTGTACTTGGCTTCATATATTATTTTAGTTTTTTCATAAAAAATAGGTATAAGTAAGATTTATCGTCACACAAACAAAATAATAATTTTTAATGATTTAGTACAAATAATACTTAATCCGTAAAGTTTAAATACTCATTACAAATAGTAAATGTATCTAGGTTTTTATTAATCAATATCAGTAAAAAAGGCTTGTATTAACTTTTGTGCTTATTTCATTTATTGAAAAAATATTAATCTGTAGCTTTGTAGAGTTGGTATAACTTTACTACGCTATAATTATGTAATTATTTATATAATATTTCAAAGCTGGACTTTTTGGTCTGACTACACTGAAAAATCTGCCGTAAGTCTCTTTTTTTCGTATTGTTGGATTTCATTTTGCGTTTAATATAATAATGTGATATAAATATAAGGAACAACACTTTCTAAAACATAAAGTTTTCCGCCTTCTTATATTTCGTCTAAGTAGTATATTTTTATAATGTTTATATATTTTCAAACAATATTGGGAGTATTGCACATATAATCCCGAATATCAAGAGCATTTTGCAGTTGAACTCTTGATTACTCGCATACTATAAATTAATACATATTAATTATAAACAATGGCAAGAGCTGTGATTAAATTAATAATATTATTCATAAAAAAAAGGAAAAAGATTAATAATGGTGTTCAACCAGCGCTTCAGCAAGTTACTGAGTAGATACATAATTTAGTAAATATTTATAAAGACTTCTACATACTATGACTTTTAAGCCCGACGGCTACTTAAATACCAGCCGGGGATGCAGCATAGCTTGTTGAAGCATGTCCACCGGCCATGTGTAGTAGCCATAAGAAGTTAAATAATAAAAAAACCTAAATTATTTATCAGTGGCGGTATATATGCTTGCTAAAGTTGCCAAAATAGTGATTTATTTTAATACACATTATTTCATCATATACATTTAATAAGAACATATTATTTGACATAGGGAGACGTTTAGGGTTGTCCCTCACGCGCCCCCAATCTATACACGTCCGAATAAAAGAAATCAACAAACAAAAACAGACTAAGTAAGAATCTACGTACATACGTAGCCAATTTGAGAATTGCATAATACTTCTGTACCTGTATCTAAGATTAAATAAATTAGAAGAAAATATTTTTTACATTATTGAGCTGGTTGCGATTTGGTGATTCTCTTAGCACCCCTGTTCGGCGGTCCCTTGGGCTTGGCGAAGGCGGGCCTGTGCAGGTTCCTCTTGGGGTGGATCTCGTCATATAAATACTCTTCAGTCAGCTCTTTGCCGTCGTCTATTTCTAACTGTAATTACGAAAAATGACAAAGACATTATAGCATAATCACAAAACAACAAACAATATATTGTTAACTAAATTATACGCATGCATGATTATGACGATGATGAAACCGAGTTTGAATTATAAGGGTTTAATGTCTATCCGATCGTAGTACTTTAGCACCATCTTTAACGGATTCGGTAAATTGCTTCATCTTTTCTTTTTAACAAAAGAAGACTTATTTTGTCTTTTTTTTTTAATTTTATTATAAAAAAAATAAGTCGCGTGCAATCTTTAAAAAACAAAACTTACAATTGTACTTAAATCGTATGCGACTGAATACGTAATTTTACCACCGGCCCGAAAGTCCAGAGAGTCTTAAACTATTTGCGGAAATATATATTTTCATTCCAACGGCTCGAAAACCCCCCTTTTCGCACCTGTACACGTATTGAAAAAGTGCCACTTTATTGACTTTTGGATTACAGCTGGTTGAATATGAATTTCCATACATTATGAATGTACTGAAAAGTTATTGAATCTGTGCATCTGTAGAAATTTAACTACTATACTACTAGCTCCACGGCCTAAACTGACATTAGAAAAAAAAAGGCGACGAAATAATTGTTTAAAAAAAAAAGTTGACTGTTTATTTTAACAGAATTTTTAGGTACCTTGGTTTCTGCTTTTTATGGAAAAAAATTTTGTCGGATGGAATAAAAAGTAGAATTATAATACTCTGGCGTAAAGATATTCCGCTTCTGGTTTCGTTATAACCCTCGCATGTTCAAGTTTCAAGCCATTATTCCCTCGCTTCGCTCGGGAATAAACCCTTGAAACTCTCACAGCACTCGGGTTCGAACTTGAAACATTACTTTACGAGCTTGTATAATAATGTGGTATTTTAAAGTAAGATTACGTACCCTCTTATCGACCTGGAGGCCGAGGCGCTCCATGGCGTCGAGGAAGGGCCCCTTGCAGCTGGAGTACAGCATGCGCTCCTTGATGCTGCAGCTGTAGCCCGGCATCGAGTACACGAACACTGGAATGAGGGATCATCTTATTAGTTACGAGTTTTCCCGGCTTTCTTCGCTACGCCATAGAATATAAGATACTACAAAAGACTTGGCTCTATAGACTATGTTCTTTTGACTGGCCAGAATGGCCGAATAAAAAACAAACAACAACAACAAACCTCCTGTCAAAATATGTAAACAACAGAAAAAATATTGCACCTTGGGTTACATTATTTGAGTTTAGGTAAGGATCCCCAATTTTTTTGAAAATCTAATATAGCCTATGACACTCAGGGTTAATGTAGCTTCCTACCACTGATAGAATTTTTCAAATCGGTTCAGTATTTCTGGAGCCTATTCGTTACAAACAAACAAATCTTTCCTCTATATAATATTGGTATAGATAAGCATCAATTGCTGTTTGTCTGTTTGAATGATTGAAAATATGAAAAAAGTTAATTCAGTTGGTAACATAGTAAACTAATATTCTTTCTAAAGGCGATACAAAGTTCGCCGGGTCGGCTTAGTTGTTAAAGATAGCTAAAGAGAAAGTTGTCTGTATTACAAAAAAAACACAAAACAATATGTGATACAATATGTCGTAGAAAGATTTGACAATATATTTTTTTTGCAAAAAAAACTAGGGATTTTGAAAAACTAGGATAATTTAATATAAGGATTACTTTTTTTAATCCTCCTAACAAAAAGCAGTTTTTTTATCGTTTTGATATAAGACTCACCGACAGTGTCGAGGCGGTCGCCCTCGTGCGAGTGCGAGTACACGTAGAGGTGGTAGCGCGCGCAGTCGGCCGGCACGCGCGCCGCTAGACCCGCCGCAGGGACCGTAGCCGTTGAAGCTAGATGGATCTTTTCTTCTTCTAGATCTGGTGAACATGACAAAATACTCAGAGGAAATAATTTTTATTTTTTATTGCCCCCCGCCCACGACCGACTTTTAAAAGGACCGACATTCGTGCTCCATAGGGTATGCTTGGCATTGGTTTGCCTAAGTTCTAGGCCCGGTGGCTAAAAAGAAACCCGCCGGCGGGGCTGCCGGATATTTATTTGAAAGCATACAATTGAAATTATGCCGATGTAAATTTAAAGCAAAAATCGAAAACTTTTTCAAAAAAAGGAGGTTCTCTTCTCAGTTTGACCTGTGTGTCCGCGACTATCTCGCGTTTGGCTAAACCGATTTTGATGCGGTTTTCAGAAAAGTATTTGTTGCATTCTGGAGAAGATTTTGGTATGTTAACAGACTTTGAAAGAAACGAAATTCGATCGGTTCGGATGGGCGGGTCCTAAGTGGAAATATGTTTACTATTACCTATTTTAAATTGCAGATAATTAAAGGACCCTCGCTTGAGTCCTATTATTGCATCTTTCGCCTCATCCGTAATAGGGAATGACACACCTCCCATCGTTGATTGCCTGGAAACATGAATAAATATATTAACAGAATGACTTAGATACGCGGTCCCCGGTTACGGAGCGGATGGAGTTTTGCAGAAAGTATAAGCGAAACGCGACACCTTCTTCACCAACATTATTGAAGGCAAGATTCGAGGGGAAAAGAGACAGGTGACGACCAAGACGGAGTTACTTTGATCAAATAAAGGGGTCGTTTCGTATCAAGAGGTCACGCAGCTGGCGGGGAAACGGGAGGTGTGGCAGCACTCCACCGACAAGAGCTTAGCTCTTAAATTTGAAGAAGAAGTGAAATACTATTTTAATTAACCAACTTAAAAAAAGAGGTTGGTTAAAATCTAGGAGTTGAGTTGAGTTTGACCTGAGGCCCTATTACGGCCGCGTTTGCAATATTGCTTTGCGTCCTCTTTGCGTTTTTTTTGTATTGACTTTTTACAAGCGAGAGGACGCAAAAGCGGCCGTGATGAGGCCCTCTGATGTATGTCCGCGATTTCGCTTCGGTTTTTTCAGTTTATTTATGTGTCAGTAGTATGTGAAGGCGGGTCCATTTTTGAAAAGAGAAATTATAGCATTTGGGGTTTTTCGAAAATAAGAAGCAAATAAAAAGTTAACCTAGAGTCTGTCCCGTAGTTGGAGTCGTGCTCGCTCTGCCGCAGCTCCTTGAGCGCCTCCTCCCGCTGCGAGAGCGGCGCCGGCGCGCTCACACCGGTCAAATGCGCCTTGTAGCCTTTTAGATTTACTTCATCCTGAAATTAAATTTCACACAAACATAATTATTTTAAACAAAATAACATCTTGCCCATCTAGTCTGGCCTCATTCTGCAGTTTGATGATGCTGAGCATGGAAGGCTCCAAGCACGCGAGCAAATTCTTAAATTCTCTACCCAAGCAAATTCTTAAATTCTCTACCCAAGGCCACCGAATTCTCTAAGGTTGCCATTTGCATTGATCTTTGTAACTTGTTATGATAACTATATTTTGATTGCAATTTCTCTTATTCCCTTATTTCTTATTTTATCTTACCCCCACAACAGAAGAAGAACCTCTTAATCAACAACTTAGTTGAAAGAGTTCACTGCTGAACATAGGCCTCCTCCGCAGATTGTCATATCAACAACACAGAACAGTAATATAATGAAATATTTTATTTACTAAGCTTCGAACAATAATACATATGATAGTCTAAGTTACTAAGATTGGAACAGAGGAAAAATTTGAATGTCTTGAAATCAGAAAAAAAATGATGTCATGAAATCACCGTTATTCTTATTATAAAGGATTCGTTTTGAACATAGCATACGAAATCGCATTTAGTTGAAGTCAGGAATTGTTAAACACCTACCTTAGAAGTGGCATGCATCTCATCTTTTATATGTGCGGAGCCAAACTCTTGCTTGAGTGTGGCTTTAGTTGAGGCATATAACATTTTAAGTCGAACTGCAGAGTCATCGGGAGACCAGCTGAGCAGCAGCCATTCACTACCAAGGGAATTTGAGGAGTCAAACCTGGAATAAAAAAATTAAGTCAGTAAATAGGGTTTGTCTCTATATCAGAGAAAGGCATGTATAGGACAAGTTGTCTCTATATATCTGAGAAAGGCATGGATAGGAGAAGTTATCTCTTTATCTGAGAAAGGCATGGATATGAGAAGTTGTCTCTATATTTGATAAAGGCATGAATAGGAGAAGTTATCTCTATATCTGAGAAAGGCATGGATATGAGAAGGCTTTAAAAAATACCTTAAAAAACTCACTTGTACAAAATATAGCAAGGAACATCCGCTACTATAAGTGAAGGAACATATTTATCGAAGTCCTGCTCCCAAGAGCCTTTTGTTGGAAAGTATTTTGCTAATACCAGCTCCTCTGTAAAAAAGGCATTAATATTATTATTATGTAGATAACTAAATTTATGTGCATTTACCAATTTTACTCACCATTTTCAATACTGACTTTCAGCACCCGAATCTTGCCATCTCTGCATTTACTAAAGTACTTCTTTAGCTCTGTGTTTGCTGTAACAGAATGTATTTTATGTTAATGCTGAATTACTGGGTAGAATAAAATAATTGTTTGACCGAGGTTACAGCAATTGTATGTAATGTATGGATATTTGGCAACAGATAGACAGAACCCAACATGAGAAAAGGGAATAAGTTAAGATGTAGAACAGTGTTCAGACAATGCAAAGTGTACACCCAGGTTGTACAAATTAAGGTTTCTTACAATCAGGTTCAGTTACAAGAGCTTTGTAACAATACAAAATAATAAAAACAGTAGGTGGGAATAAAACAAAATATAGATAAAAGGTACCTAATATTGCCTTTTCATTATTTTAGTAGTAGTCAAATTGTATTTTCCTAGCCAGCACTTCTCAACTTACTTGCAACTTTTTTAAAAATAAGCAAGTACAGTTCTCCAAAATTAATAATGCACAATGCAGATCCTTGCTAATTGATGTTTTCTCAGAAACACCAGAATCAAAAATTTCTATGCGCTTTATCACTCTTGGATTACTGTACTTGAAATATATTACTAGTCAAAGAAAATCGATTCTTTAAGGACTTACCTATGTAATAGGGTGGGTAGATTAATGAGCTGGCTACTGTGTGTTTATTAAAAGTTAAATTCTGGCGTTGCGAGTCAAATAATTGAAAAGAGATC
Source organism: Euspilapteryx auroguttella (assembly GCA_951802225.1). NCBI lineage: Eukaryota > Metazoa > Arthropoda > Insecta > Lepidoptera > Gracillariidae > Euspilapteryx > Euspilapteryx auroguttella. The sequence goes on from OX637645.1 coordinate 6,511,243, forward strand.
ATTTTTTAACCTGGTCTCTAAATGCTATGCTGCTATGGTATCATGTTGTGATGGTCTAGTGGCCAAAAACAATATTACAAAAGGTGGTCAGTGGGTGGATTTGGCTGGTTATATTATGTTTATCTGAGTTATCATATTATCAATGGACGTACCTTGTATTCCTGTTTGATGAGACATGATGGGGTGGCAAAAAGAAAGCCGATTGTTCTCAGCAGGAGGGCGCTATGGTGTAGAGTTAACTATGGTATCGAAATCGAAGTTTGAACACAAAGATTTGTAAGGGTGTACCAATATGTAATAATAAGCCGCTTAATGTTCGGTGGGTCGTTTTTAGGTAGGTCCTACGAAACAAAGGCCACGCTTCACAAGGACCGCAAACAACGAATTACCTACACACTCTCTAAGAACTTGAATTAGATAATCAAGAACTCGCTCATCATAATTATCAAAATCACAGACCAACTAGAGATCAAACAAAATGCACAGACCTAAGGTACCTACCTATCTATCTACAAAATGAAGAAAACTCTACTTACTGACAGTCATGTCAGTCAGTCTGTGGTACTATTTTTTTTTAATATACCTATAATAATTTTCGCCCATTCTGGGCAGGCAAAGGAACTTAGTCCATACAGCCAAGTCTTCAGTAGTTTATTTCAGTGTTCAAGTCTTCTGTTTTTTAATACTTTGTTTTCTTAGCCTAGTATCCTAACCTAACCCATTGAAATGTGAGGGTGGTCTCATATTTCAATGTTCACACCGACTACTTCACGGGACATCGATCAGAATTATTCGAGAGCAGCAACCTTTATTTCTCACTTCACTCCAGAGTTTTTCATGAAGGGCACATTATTACACTAATTCCACCACACTAGCACAATAATAGCCACGGAAAAGTGTACTTCAAGCTGTAATCCTCATCTTTTAAATCATCGCTAAAACAAATTTTGAGAATGCAAATAATTAGTCATGAATTGATCCAAATTGGTCCACAAAGTAAAATAATTAGTCCACTTATACTTTAGAAGTTATAGCCAAATGTTTGTGAGGATTATGGCTTGACGTTCAAGCTGTAATCCTCATCTCTGGTCCAAGAAAACGGTAGGGTCTATCGACTTGGTTCAGGTCTAAATAATTAGTCCTCAATTGATCCACACGACATGCCAAATCTTAGAATTGGTCCTGCAGAGGTTCCGAAGTTATAAGGGCATCTTAGTGATGATTATGGCTTGAACATTTGGCACCTTCAATTATCTCCGAAACGTCTATAGCTATTGGTTTGAAATTTGGCCAAAAAATAATCCTCAATTGGTCCACCAGAATCATAATCATTTTTAACTAGGTTTTCTTTGAAGAAGTACTTTAAAATCATCGGTTTTACTTTCCCATACATTGCGATCCATGTACAGTTGTGCACAAAATAATTGATAAACATTGATATTAACCGGTTACCTAAACGATTCTTTAGAAGAGTTAAGTGGGTAAAGTATGTACTTATTATTTTGACGAGTTCCCAATTACGTAAATGTACTTACCAAGATATTTAACAAAAAAAAAACTTTATCTATGATTTATATTTTTGCATGTACTTCAATTAAAAGTTTACAATAGTTTCTTTTCTTACTTAACTTAATTACAGCACCGTTTATATTGCAAAAAATATTTAGTTTTAACAAAATCACAGTTGGTTTAAGTGTAAATAAAACAACAACAAAAATTTGTTATGTACTTGCGCTTGCACCCCTCATTAATTAATTATTTAAAGTAACCAGTGTTACTATGTTTGACATTATGTGTCTGTGTCAACGTAAATTGCTATCTATGTGTATGTATACATATTTTTATTATTTTGGATGTAAGCAATAATAAGCGATTTTGTAAGGGCGACATTGGATCTTTCTGTCCATTACGCAAAATGTGTTTTAAAACGCGGAGGGGAGACGGAGCTGCGGGGAGTAAGTAAGTACTATTTATATTATTATTATTAGGTACCTGTTGTTGTTGTTGTTGGATCCTATGGTACCCCAGTGGTACAAAGGGCCTTCGTGAGACGTCGCCATCCGCCCCTGTCTTGCGCCTCGCGCTCCGCGTCCCTCCAACTCAGCCCGGCTGCCCGCAGCTCGGTGTCGACGGTACGTTGCCAGGTGTGCGCCGGCCGGCCTCGGCGCCGGCTTCCACACGGCCTCCACGTAAACGCAGCCCTGACGATGTTGTCCTCTGGTCTTCGGAGGGTGTGCCCTATCCACTTCCACTTCCGTTGAGCGATTTCCTGCTTTATCGGCACTTGGTGGCATCGTTTCCACAGGTCCTCGTTTCTGATGATGTTCGGCCAGAATATGCGCAGTATGGATCTCAGACACTTGTTGACGAACACTTGTAGCTTGCTCGTCAGAACCTTTGTCTCTTTCCAAGTCTCGCACCCGAAGAGCAGAACAGACTTCACTATCGAATCGAAGAGGGAAATCTTGATCCGCCGGGTGAGCACATTTGAATCCCAGACCGGTTTCAGCTGAGCAAAGGCACCTTTGGCTTTTCTGATCCTCGCGTCAACGTCGTCATCAGAGCCACCACTATTGGTCACGGTGCTGCCGAGATACGTGAACTTTGCGACAGATTTCAGGGGTGATCCATTAAGTCGGATGGGTTGGTTTTCGCACGACTGAACTCGCATTTCGACGGTCTTCCTAGCGTTGATTCGTAGTCCCTTATCTAGAGCTTCTTCTCGTAACGAGTCCAGCTTCATTTGGAGATCGGGTAGTGAAGACGAAACCAACACTATGTCGTCTGCGTAGTCGAGGTCCTCCAGGTGTGAGCTATTCCAAGAGATGCCCCTAGGTGTCGCTGTAACCTTCCGCATCACGTCGTCGAGCAGGACGATGAAGAGTAGCGGCGACAGTAGGCAGCCCTGTTTGACTCCCGCAGTCATAGGAATTGGTTCCCCTAGGACTCGGTCGTGCACTACTTTGCAGGTACTGCCATTATATAGGGACTGAATAACACCTATATATTTGCTGGGTATTCCTCTTTGTCTGAGACTGGACCACAGTGCACTCCACTTCACGGTGTCGAAGGCTTTCTCAAAGTCGACGAATGCCAGGAGAAGTTCGGCACGCCACTCTACACACGACTCGATGAGAATGCGCAAGGTGTTCGTGTGATCAGTGCATGAGCGTCCCGAGCGGAATCCGGCCTGCTCCTCCCGAAGTGTCCCCGCGATCTCTGGAGACATACGGTTTAGCATTATTTTTGCCAGTACTTTAGCTGCAGTTGGTAACAGGGTTATGCCCCTCCAGTTATCGCAAACTGACAAGTCGCCTTTCTTCGGTACCTTCACTAGCAAGCCTTGTTTCCACTCGCACGGAACACGCTCCGTCTCCCAAACACGCTGCAACAGGGGAAGAAGTATGTCTGCTGACCTAGCCGGATCCGCTTTCAAAAGCTCCACGTTGATGTTATCTGCCCCTGGTGCCTTTCCTGCCTTCAGTTGTTTGATGGCGGTGACTACTTCTGCGTGTGTTGGTGGAGTCGTTGGCAGATTCAGAAGTGATCCGGGGCTATCCGAAGCAGTTGTGGGTAGGGTTTGGCATTGGGTCAACAGGTTAGAGAAGTGCTCAGTCCATCGTTTCAGTTGCTCTTCTGTAGTGCAAAGCATCTGCCCCGTGGCGTCCTTCAGCGGCTTTTTGGAGGAAAGTGTTTTATTGCACAACCGCTTCGTGACGTCGTACAACTCCCTCATATTAGCTATCTTGGCTGCTGCGTTGGCCCGATCCGCTAGTTCGTCAGCGGCACGTCGTCTGTCTCGTCTAGCCAGTTTCCGTATTTGAAGACGTAAGGCAGCATACTCCTCACCGAGAGCGTCTTTAGCAATGTCGTTATCTTCGGCCAGTTGCTCTCGCTTAACGTCCTGTCTTCGCTCTATCGCGGACCACAGCTCTTGTGACATCCACGGCTCTTGCTTGGAGCGTCTATAGCCTAGGACTTTTTCGCCAGCTTTAGTAAAGGCTGTGCGCACACGGTCCCAAGTTTCGTCCATGTCCTCGTCTTCAAGTTCGTTCAAAAGTTCAAATTGGTTACGGAGGCAGGTACTGAACTCTCTTCTTCCCTCCTCGCTCCTAAGGATCTGCAAATTGAACTTTTTGGATGCCTTCTCCACTTTACGACGGGTTGTGGCCATCTTAAGGCGTACGTCGGCGACAACAAGGTGGTGGTCGCTATCCACGTCAGCGCCTCGATGATTTCTAACATTGAGTAGCGATGATCGCCAGGCTCTGCTTATCGCGATGTGATCGATCTGGTTTCGGGTGACACCATCAGGGGAAATCCAGGTGACTTTGTGGCACTCCTTGTGCTTGAATAGGGTTCCTCCGATCACCAGATTATTCGCAGAGCACAGGTCGCCGAAGAGTTCTCCGTTTTCGTTTATTTCTCCGGCAGCACCTTCGCGTCCCATGAAGTGCTCACGGTCATCGTTGCGTGAGCCCATCTTGGCATTCAGGTCTCCCATGAGCACTATGATGTCCTGCTTCTTTACGCTCTTCAGGGTCGATTCCAGCTGTTCGTAGAAGCTCTCCTTTACATCCGGCAGTGCCGAGTTAGTTGGGGCGTAACATTGGATTACAGTGATTTTTCTGACTCTTGAGGAAAACCGGGCTGTGATGATTCTGTCAGATATCGGTTTCCAATGCAGGAGGCTGTTCTTCGCGCTACGGCTTAGGAGCAGCCCCACACCGTACTCCCGGGTGGCGTTCTCATCCTCTTTTCCACTGTACAGAAGGGTCGAGCCAAAATCCGTTGTTGTCTCACCAAATCCGTTCCATCTCGTTTCGCTTAATCCTAGAATATGAATGTTGTATTCCTGCATGACTTTGGCTACCTGGGGGAGCCTTTCAGGTCGAGTCATGGTTCTGACATTCCAGCATCCAATTCGTGTCCGTAATTTCGCGCCAAAGGTCGTCGTTAAGGGGGATCGGTCTTTATGTCTCTTTAAAGGTTTCATAATCTTTTGATTTTAAGAATGTGCAGGTGATTAGCCCACAGCATCCCGATCACGGTGACGGGGCTGCCATCATTACGACCGCGCTCGCAGAGCCAGTCTTTTTTGGGGAACCCAAGGCTTCTGGTAGCCTAAACCTCTTGTTTTTACCAATGAGTGGTTCACTTCTCACGAACCCTCCTCCTTTCGCATCCGGGCTTGGGACCGGCAATGGCGGAGTTAGGACCGGCAATGGCGGATTAGGTACCTACTACTATTTTATAAAATACTAGTCGACCCGGCGAACTTTGTACCGCCCGACCTCTTACTACATTGTGCATGTATAATACTTTAAACCTTCTTCTTAAATCACTCTATCTGTTAAAAAAAAACCCTATAAGCATACATAGGGACAGACGCGGAAAGCTACTTTGTTTTATGCTATGTATTGATGATATTGATGACAACAGTAACAAACAACACAGTGTAAGGGAAGCCTACGTCTACTATCTCTATAATTATGTATATATTGTAACACTGATCTCTATCTTCGATTGCGTGCACGCTGCTTTTGAGTGGAGACAAGGATAGCGCTATTTGGCCAATCCTGGGTTGATAAGAGACATTATGCGCGATACTCCTGTAGAGTTACATTAAATAATATATACACGAGTATAGCGCCTGACGCGCGTCGCGGGACTGTTGTCTCTTATCAACCCGGTATTGGCCAAATAGCGCTATCCTTGTCTCCACTCAAAGGCAGCGTGTGCGCACGCAACTGCGCACTTGAAAATAGAGCCAGGTTCTCGAATGTCGAAGAGCTAGTATTAGCTAAACTAGAACAGGACTAGAATGTAGCAAAAACGGGTATATTTGTAGTCAAAATCGGGAGATGAAAACAAACAATGTAAATACTTGATAAAATTATTTCGTTTATTTATTAAAAGTATAGTTTCGCGCCATACCGAAAGTTACCACCTCACCATAAAAAACTGTGATTATTGCAATGAAGCAACTGTGATTATTAAAACAATTTTTTTTTGTTATTATTATAATTGAACTAACTGAGATTATTGTTAGTTATTAAAAATAAGTAAGTAAGTATAAGTATTGTGATATAAACGGTGAATTAATTAAGTTATGTAAGAAAAGACACTATTGTAGACTTTTAATTGAATATATACTTACAAAAATTTAAATTATACATAGAAGTTTTTTTTGGTACATTAATTATTCACCTGCAACTAGTGATAGCAATCAATCAATCAGGCTGTCTTAAACATAAGTACATAGCGAAAACCAAACCCACTTTCACTTTTCTAAAGAATCGTTTAGGTAACTGGTTAATATCAATGTTAATCAATTATTTTGTGCATAACTGTACATGGATCGCAATGTATGGGAAAGTAAAACTGATGATTTTAACGTACTTCTTCAAAGAAAACCTAGTTCGAAGTGATTATAATTCTGGTGGACTAATTGAGGATTAATTTTTGGCAAAATTTCAAACCAATAGCTATAGGCGTTCCGGAGATAATTGAAGGTGCCAAATGTTCAAGCCATAATCCTCACTAAGATGCCCTTATAACTCCGGAACCTCTTGAGGACCAATTCTGAGATTTGGCTTGTCGTGTGGATCAATTGAGGACTAATTATTTAGACCTAAACCAAGTCGATAGACCCTACCGTTTTCTTGGACCAGAGATGAGGATTACAGCTTGAACATCAAGCCATAATCCTCACAAACATTTGGCTATAACTTCTAAAGTATAAGTGGACTAATTATTTTACTTTGTGGACCAATTTGGATCAATTCATGACTAATTATTTGCATTCTCAAAATTTGTTTTAGCGAAGATTTATAAGATGAGGATTACAGCTTGAAGTACACACGGAAAACTAATTTAGCAAAATTGACAAAACAAAAGCACGACGTTTTCCTCACGTTTCCCGCCAAGCAGTCCGTCTGTGGTACTGTCAATTCAATACTGACTGATACTGTCACACTGTCTAGTGGTGACAAAATATTCGATTTGATAAAAATCGACGCATCGAATTCAATCGATGTTAAAAATACGAAAAAAAATAAATCGAAACGATCCGAGGTTTTGAATGAGGGGTTTTCAAAGTAACAGAAAAAAAAAGTTTCATAATAAGCCCGTAGATGGCGGTGTCTTCAGCAGCAATAACAGAGAAATGGGAGATCGAGTATTGACTCTTTGGATTGGATCATTTTCTGCTAAGTATAAATCTCCTGGCAGAGCACCATCTGGTAGCAGTGTAATAAAACTTATTTTTTTCATCTGAGCTGTCAAATTGAAAACCTCTCATAAACTTGATTAACATACCTAATTGTTTTTTTTAAAGAACATCAAATCAGAGGTATACATGACCTTTGTTTTTAGTGACAAACTTTTTCTTATTTTTGTTGCTGGCCTACGTCAGATATACAGGGTGTTTCTGACAAGGCGGTAATAAATCAAAGGTGGGATCCAGCTCACCATACCTAACAACCGTTGAAATCTCAAAAAAAAACAGCTGTTCCATACATTGACCCCGTCAGCTGATCGAACAGCTGTTTTTTTTGAGAATTCGACCCATGTTGCTTCGGGAAAGTTGTTAGCTATGGTGAGCTGAATCCCTCCTTTGATTTATTACCGTCTTGTCAGAAACACCCAGTATAATTTTAAAATTATTATTTTTATTATTACTAGCCTTATTTTATCCCACTGATGGGAAAAGCGCTCTTTCCCCTCCTTCAACACTTCCCTGTCCTGGGCAGATTCCCACCAGTCCCTATCGTGTGCTCCCAATGAGCGGTTTTCGAACTGTCATTTTTAGTTATAGAGACTGCCATAAGATGGCACTAGCAATCAGGTTAAATGTCAAATTCCATATGAATTCAATCAGTCAGGTCAATCAGATTTGACGTTGAAATTACACCTACAAACATTGGCTATACATTGCCATCTTTAAGCATTCTACTAGAACCATTAAAACTGTCAAAAACGAAAACCCCTTCGTCACTCCATCGCTTCCTGGGGCGACCACGTTGTCGCGTACCGTATATGTGGACCCACAGGCCCTCCTTGCCCAACGATTGGAGTACATGCAGGCTTCATGGCTGGCTCTGTCCCACTTCAATTCTAGCGCTTTTTCAGCTACATCCATTTATAATTTTTAAGCAGAAAAACATCGTTGCACAAGTAACCGCCGCGATGCATTGCATTGAAAAAAATATCGATGTAAGTATATTTTCTAAATGGACACCCCATCAGCTATGTATGGACTAGGAGGCCGTAACAGATTTGTCTATGGTTTCGTCATCCCTAGACTGTATTGCCAAAGAACAAGCAATGAGAGGTTTTCAATGAGGGGTTTTCAAAGTAACAGAAAAGAAAAAAAAAAGTTTCATAATACGCCGGTAGATGGCGGTGTCTAAAGCAATATAAGAGAAATGGGAGATCGAATAATGACAGAATCTTTGGATTGGATCATTTTCTGCTAAGTATAAATCTTAATTTCACCTACTCCGTCACTGTCTGAATAATTCATTTCATCTTGACCTATTGCTCCTGGCAGAGCGCCATCTGGTAGCAGTTTAATAAAACTTGTTTTTTTCTTCTGTGCTGTCAAATTGAAAACCCCTCATTGTGCTAAATTGCAATACAGAAAAACCGGAAGTGTTACGCCGATCGTGTCCGCGACTGTACAAAACAACTCAATCATAACGCGTCAGTCATTCATTAAAACTTTTGCTCCTTCATGTCACATAAACATAACACACAGAATGGCGCGAAATTCAAATTTTTTCACGTTTTTTTAATTATTTTGGCGAAAGTATTTGTCTATACCAATATTATAAAGAGGAAAGATTTGTTTGTTTGTTTGTAACGAATAGGCTCCGGAAATATTGAACCGATTTGAAAAATTCTTTCACTGGTAGGAAGCTACATTAACCCCGAGTGTCATATAGGCTATATTAGATTTTCAAAAAAATTAGGGATCCTTACCTAAACTCAAAAATGTATCCTAAGGAGCAATATTTTTTCCGTTGTTTACATATTTTGACAGGTGGTTTGTTGTTGTTGTTTGTTTTTAATTCGGCCATTCTGGGCAGTCAAAAGAACATAGTCTATAAAGCCATGTCTTTTGTAGTATCTTATATATTCTATGGCGTTAGCCGGGAAAGCTCGTCTTTAATAAAGTTTAAATGAATTCCCGTACGTAAAAACCTATTTCCCACATTGTGATATATCGTTTTTGAAAGACAGAGTTACCGATTTCGTGTTATTCAAGGAACTTGATTTTTGGCCTTTTACCCCTTAGACACAAAATCTGTAGGTCTGTCTTCCAAAAACGTTGTATTACAATGTGCGAGATAGTTTTTTACATACGCGAATTCATCTAAACTTTATTAAAAATGTATACTTTCGCCAGACTAAATAAAAAACACGAAAAAATTTGAATTTTGTGCCATTCCATGAGTTACCACCTAAAAAGCAGTAAACTCGGTCGGATACAAGCAAATCCAAGTATCCAATAGCGCGGCGACATCCATAAACCGGAATGAGTTTTCATTTCAACCCTAAAAAAAGAATGGCGCGAATTTAAATTTTTCGTGTTTTTTAAATAATCTGGCGAAAGTATACATTTTTAATAAAGTTTTAATGAAATGCGTATACCATGTACCCAATAAAAATTAATTATACTTTCGCCAAAATAGTTAAAAAACGTGAAAAAAAATGAATTTCGCGCCATACCGAGAGTTGCCGTCTTAACTACGTTTAAAATAATTCGGCATACACATTTGGCGATTTAGAACGGTCTAACAATTTTATGGAAAGGGGGTACTTACTTAGGCTGTCAAGCCTTTTCTCGAGAGGACTGGTGGTCGTCCTCCCGGAGCGCGGTGCTCTCCGTCGCTCCACACCTTATTCTCTGGCCCAAGGTTTAGAGGCCCGCCGGTCACCGGAATGGTCGATCAGGCGCGTCGATATTTTCTTAAATAACCGACGCGCCCCCGGCCCCCAAGGCCCCAGTTTTATAAAACAAGAACCCTACCTAGATAAAATAAGTTTAAGGTAGGTACTTGGGGAAGGTACTCAACTCACGAATAAAACATTCGCAGGCAGAACCAAAATTCTGCTAGTCACGCGGCGGGGTCTGTCGCCTAAAAAGGCTGAAAATGAATGAATGTTTGAAAAATGCGTTGCGGGAAATCTGAACAGCTCTCATCAATTAAATATTTCTGGGCCATTAGCGCAGGTGGTGGGCAGCCTAATGGAAGCCATTAGAGCTGCCCGCTAGTGTGCAGCCGATGTTATTACGTGTGTTATCCGACCCGGCTCTGAAATGAAATAATACGAATCATGAGCAAAGATTAAAATTGAAGTGGTTGGTTGAGTAGCTATGAGGTTTGAATAAACGTTTTTCACTTCAACCAAAATGTACCTACCTCTATTCAATTTAAATACTTAGCTCTGTTTCCATTTTTGGTGAAAAGTGAAGGAGTGTACTTAGGGTAGTTATTAAGCATATTAAATAAGTACCTAGGTAGGTAATAGGAGTAAATTTGTAAAAAAATCTGTGGTAAACATTTAAAATGGTTTTCAGCCAGCATTAAATTTTTAGTAAACTAAATGCTTGTAGGATAAGTTCCTAAGTTAATAGTACAGTTGGACACGATTTATGTAATCAAGAGGCTGTCCCGTGGTATCAACCGCGCTGATTTCTCTTATACACAAAAATTCCGTTTTCTCCCGTTCCCATAGGAATTTCAGGAAATTATTCCTCAGTGCTTCCCTACACTCCCCAAGGAACCCACGTGCAAAATTTCAGCCCGCTATGCCCAGCAGTTTCGGCTCTGCGTTGTCTGTCAGTCAGTCAGTCAGTAACGGAAGAGTTTTATATATATTGATGATTTTAAGAACTACATGGACGTATATTTTATAGCTGTAGGTATCCTTAACATACTATTTTGCTTCATAGAGAAGCATTACCTATTTGATCTTAAGTGGGCACTTAGGTTGTCCTAATTAGCCGAAGTAAATCCACTAACGCAATATCGCAGTATATGCTCGGCAATGAGTAAGTAGGTAAGTACCAAGTATAGTATAAATAAACATAAACCGACTGTCTGTCTGTGCGACAGCGGCAGATATCTCCGCGGGAGACGTACGATAAATCTGAACAATCTCGAGGCAGACTCGGCGCACCACCAACTCTAGATTGCTTTACGTTTCTACTTGATGTTCACGAAGTGCCATCTTGAGTGTGTATATTTACTGCTTAGTAATAAGTATTGCTTGTTTTACTGTTGGTTACTACTGTAAAATTAATACCTACCTAAATAATTGTCAAAAAATGGTTGTCTTAATCAATCCAGGTAATAAGCGCACAATTTTTACACTATGTTTATTTTAAGTAAATTATAAATAATAAATTTGTGCAAAAAAGCGTTTCAAATGCATGCATTACTTTAAAAAAAATAAGTCATCCCGAATTGATTTACGACTGCGCTGCTGCAGTAAAATAACCAGAAAATCTCAGCTAACTGAAAGTTGACGATGAGTAGACAAAAATTCAGTGAAAATTCTTATCTTTTATTCGGGTATTTTCTATGCAAGTGTATAAAAATGTTCTTGCCATCACCGTCTTCGATTTTAAGAAGTTACAAAATAAATGGCCAAGTACGACGGTTCGCAATTAGAAGGTAAAGGTAAGCAGAATTTATTTGCTTTAACTCTAGGAAATTATTTGAAATTTTTAATATTTGTTAGTATTCTTTGGTCAAAAGAAAAATCTTGTGCAAATTTCACCCACATAGGAAGGCCAGTACACTTGAAACAATGAAAATCATTGATACACCAGGTAGGTTACTTTTTGTAAAGCAAATAATAAAGTTTGTTTCCACTCAGTATTTTGGGCTTATTTTAAAACACATTCATAAACGTTAAATACGTTGCGCTAAATCTACAGAGTATAGTGTTCAGGAGTTACGGGTTTTTATCTTACTTATACTTTTTTAAATTAAGCGTTGGACCTTGCCCTTGCCACTGCAGCTACATTTCTACCATATTCCCAAAACTTAGATAAGATTTAACGTTAATTTTAATCACCACAATTAAGACACGATGAAGTCTACCATGAAGTACATGGTGTCTAAATTGTACCTGCAGGTCCACCTACACTTCTTTAAATAAGTACTACTGGAAAGTAAATATCATAGCCAATAAAATATACATCAACTTACTAATGGTATTTACATCATGTCCATATATTACTATTAATAAAAAAAGATTAGCTGGAAGTGGGTTCTACTGTTCCACTTCAAACCAAAAAAAGGGTTTCAGTCATTATTCAAAAATCCGAACGTTTGCAATATTTTAGTATAAAACGTTGTGTTGGTGATTTAGTAAACAGTAAACTAGAATAAAATGCATCAGGGAACGAAAGGAAGCGACAGATGGCGTCGGATTTTCCGACTATCGGAAACAAATTTGTATTTTCTTCTTTTCCTTTTTGTTAGCTACTCGGTCGGTAGTAGAGCAGAGCGATAATTGTTTTATTTCTTGCCGGAATCCCTGTGAGGCTTGCTAATGGCTAATGGTGCGGTTAAATGGAAGTAAGATAGCGCGCACCCGTGCGGCTATTTATGCCACTCAATGTAGAGTACCTAATTTTATTTTATTGTTAAACTGGTTAATAAATAGTTATTTTCATTAAAAATATATACCTATATTTAAACTGATCACGCTGGAAATTATTTTTATTGTTATTTTTAAATTTATGAGTAAATAAGTTAAGTGTAGCCACGTTCTGACTCTTTTTTTGTTACAAAAGCTTTTTATAGCCATCCAGCGAGCCATGCAGTGATAATAGTGTTATGGGGGCTTTTGAGCGTAGCATTTTGTGTTCCTGTTTTGTCGATGCATAAACTTACAGATTTTATTAGGCTTGAGATTATAAATGAAACTGATGTAGATTTTGACTTCACATACTTAGTACCTATTTACTCATAACTCAAATTTAAAAATTTAAAAACTCCCGACCTAGTCAGATCCCTCATCAACTTAAGTAGAACTAGAGCTAATCATCTTAAAAATATAATGGTTACCTTAACATATACTTTCAATATCATTGAAGTAACAATGTACCAAATGTTTAATTGATAGGACAAATGGAAGGTGGTTAGATCCTCTCATCCATTATTCAAGAGCTGATCATCTTCAAACGGCGGATCAGGTCATGTTTACCTTAAAATATACTTTCAATATCATAGATGTAACATGGTACCAAATTTCAACTCGATCGGACATAAGGAAGCTAGTTAGATCCTCTAATATATTATTCATGAGCTGATCATCTTTAAACGGCTGATCAGGTAATGGTTACCTTACCATATACTTTCTATATCACATATGTAACATGGTACCAAATTTCAAATCGATCGGACATAAGGAAGCTAGTTAGATCCTCTCATCCATTATTCAAGAGCTGATCATCTTCAAACGGCAGATCAGGTCATGGTTACCTTACCATATACTTTCTATATCATAGATGTAACATGGTACCAAATTTCAAATCGATCGGACATAAGGAAGCTAGTTAGATCCTCTCATCCATTATTCAAGAGCTGATCATCTTCAAACGGCAGATCAGGTCATGGTTACCTTACCAACTACTTTCTATAACATAGATGTAACATGGTACCAATTTTCAAATCGATCGGACATAAGGAAGCTAGTTAGATCCTCTCATCCATTATTCAAGAGCTGATCATCTTCAAACCGCTGATCAGATCTTCATCAGATATGGCTAAGAACACTCGGCCTGAAATTATCTATGATACAAAAAAAAAACTAAAAGAAAATCGGTTTAGCCGTTTGGGCTCTACGATGCCACAGGCAGATACACAGACAAACAGACAGATACACACGTTAAAATTATAACACCCCTCTCGGAATTTTTCGTTCGGGGGTGGAATTTAATAAAAAACTTATTTGATGGATATTGATAAAAGTACTTTAATCTTTTGGTAAACTCACACAGTCAATAAAAAATTAGTTTAAACTTTTCGCAACTAAAAAAGGAGTAGTTAAATCACTTTTTAAATGCACTAATATCTTTTATGAAAAACAAAAACTTATTTGATTTTTTTTTTTAAATAAAAGCAGTTTTATAAATATTTTAATAAAAGTAAAGTACTGTTTAAATATAAACTCTAGACACTTAGCAAATGCATTTTCAACTCTGCGCACCCCTAAAATAGGTAAGATAGTTGAATCCGTAACTAAACAAAAAGGGAAATATAATAATAACTAGTCGACCCGGCGAACTTCGTACCGCCTAACCTTTTACTATTTTGTGCATGTATTATACTTATAAACCTTCCTATTTAATCACTCTATCTATTAAAGAAAACCGTATCAAAATCCGTTTCATAGTTTTATAGGTATAAGCCTACATAGGGACAGAAGCGGGAAGCGTCTTTGTTTTATACTATGTACTAGTCGACCAGGCAAACTTCGTACTGCCTAACATATAACTATGTTGTGCATTTATTATACTTATAAACCTTCCTTTTGAATCACTCTATCTATTAAAAAAAACCTCATCAAAATCCGTTGCATAGTTTTAAAGATATAACCATACATAGGGACAGACGCATGAAGCGACTTTATTTTATACTATGTAACATTTCATATGGGTTGCCTGGAAGAAATCGCTTTTAGCGATAAGTCCACCCATTGAATGCAAATTTAAATATGTGTACCATTAATTGTATAATGTTCTTTTGTATCTTTTGTATGCAATAAAGTGTTTTTAAACTTTTAACTTTAACTTATGTACTAGAGGCTGCCCCGCGGTTTTTCCCGCGCAGATTTCTCATAAACACAAAAATTCCGTTTTTTTCCCGTTCCCGTGGGAATTTCGGGAATTGCCTTCTTAGTGCTCACCTATACTCCCTAAGGAACCTACATGCAAAATTTCAGCCCGCTACGCCCAGTAGCTTCGGCTCTGCGTTGTCTGTCAGTCAGTCAGTAACGGAAGAGTTTTATATATATTGATTAACTAGAGGCTGCCCCGCGGTTTTTCCCGCGCAGATTTCTCATAAACAAAAAAATCCCGTTTTTTCCCGTTCCCGTGGGAATTTCACGAAATCCCTTCTTAGTGCTCACCTACACTCCCTAAGGAACCCATGTGCAAAATTTCAGCCCGCTACGCCCAATAGTTTCGGCTCTGCGTTGTCTGTCAGTCAGTCAGTCAGTCAGTCAGTCAGTCAGTAACGGAAGAGTTTTATATATATTGATGATTGATAACGCATCACACTCAAGGAACTAGATCTAGAGTATACCTACTTAGCTAGAGTATTTAGAGGGACAGACAAACACTCCAAGACTGAAAATCAAACATCGAAATTCATCATAACAGTGTTGGTGTTCGTCCCATTACGTAGTAGGTAATCCTACTATTATCTCTACATCACTGCCCACTGAGTGGCTTTGAATATCTAATACCTGTACGAAAACTAGTTATTATTATTTATTTTACTAAATAGTGGGTATATTACTCTTGACGCTCGATAAAAATATAATATCTACTCAAGCTATTTATCGTTTTAAAAGTAACTTGTACTTCTAACCAGTATGCCGCAAGAAATTCGTATAAATAATAAAAAGACTATCCCACAGAAAGACTAATGATATCAATGAAGTATATTTATTTTAGCACTGTATAAAGAAAAAGAGCGGATTAGTAAATAATAAAAAGCTTGGCACACAGAAAGACTAATTACATATACTTATTTGAAAAATAAGTCGGATCGGGGTAGTTCATAATTTATGAATGATATACGACTTACCTACTTATGGGCTTACACGGTGCGAAACCAGCGCCACTTCCGATAAAATAATGAATACCTTCTAATCCATGACCGAAATCAAAACTATGCGCCTTTGACTCCTTAGATAATCTTGCTAAAAAAATGAAGGCCCTGTTGAGTAGCTTTCAGGTTCAAATCTAAGGAATAAACTGTTTGTTTCCGAAAGTGGCCACTTTAGTTTCATAAAATAATATTTAAAAGATCATTATCCTGAAAGCTACAAAACAGAGCCTTAAAAATTCAAAGCAATATTATCTAGGAAGTCAAAGACGCATATTTCTGATTTCGGTCATGGTTTAGAAGATATTAATTATTTATCGCAGTGGCGCTAGTTTCGCACCCGTTCGCCCTTTAATATTTTTAAATGCAAAAATAACCGTGTCCGTCTGTCTGCCTGTGTCGCTCTTATGCCAAAACTACTCAAGCGATTAAGATAAAATTTGGTACAGAAAGGTATAATGGTAAAGCTTGCGAAAGGACGGCTACTTTTTATTGGAAAAAATCCCACAGAGAAGGATAATTGTGATTTTGCGGTTTGAGGGGACATTGCGCTGGCGAAGACGCGGGGTGCACTACTAGACTAGTTACACACCCTCTTAATCAATATATATAAAACTCTTCCTTTACTGAGTTATTTACTGACTGACTGACTAACTGACAGACAACGCAGAGCCGAAACTACTGGGCGTTGCAGGCTAAAATTTAGCAAGTGGGTTTCTTAGGCAGTATAGGGGAGCACTAAGAAAGGATTTCCCGCAATTCCCATGGGAACGGGCAAAAACGGGATTTTTGTGTTTATGAGAAATCTGCGCGGGTGCAAGCGCGGGGCAGCCTCTAGTAAACTTATAGATTTGTGATGTGCGATTGTCTACTTAGAGTAGTAGTCCAGGCAATATGTATTTTTGCCTTGCAAAAGGTGGAGTAGAAACGGTTCTGACAAGTTCTCGACCTCGGGGAGATCAGGCGCGAGCCGCCATCTTGAATTCAATGTGTCAAATAGTTTTTTTTGAATAATGTATCAACAGTTGACTGTGTGAAAAAAGTGTCTAGGAGAAGTATAAAAAATACAAAATTATTTACATTCTATTAACATACAAGTTTATTCTGTTAGTCTTATAGGTAAAAGTTACAAGCACTTTTATTTGTTTTTATATAGGTACAGTGGCGGACACGATCGGCGTAACACTTCCGGTTTTTCTGTATTGCAAAATAGCTCTTGTTATTTGGTAATAAAGTCTAGGGCTGACGAAACCATAGACAAATCTGTTACGGCCTCCTAGTCCGTGACTGTACCTTGTTTGATTAAATGCGCTGGGTTAAACTTATAGGAAATATCGCAACAAAGTAAACGTAGGTAGATCTAAATAAATTCTATAACTTGCTGCCTTAAGGATACCCTACCTAGTAAAACAGAGAAGGCTCAGAGTACAGTAAACCGTGGTCTAACATATTTATAGTAGAATTTCGTTCGCCGCACGAATCTACGGGTAGTCGGACTTATGTTAAATTTTTAATACAAGAAACGCGACTTGGAGCCACGTAATGGGAGAGTAAATATCGCTGCGCTCCTTATGGATGAATAATAGATAAAGATACAGAGGCTTCCCTTGAGCGTTGCAAATACAACCGTTGGGAATTTGCCGTGTGTGACACTGTAGTAGCAAGATTTCTGGAAATTATGAGCAATGCAAGGCTGAATTAATGGCTGTCTTCTCCAGTCTATGTATATGTCATGATCATCATTTCTCCTGTATTTTTTGCTGACAATGATTACATTTTCACATACCTACAAAATTAAGATAAGAAAGGTTATACAATATACATTTAAATATAAAAATTAAAAACGAAAACACAGTATAAAACCAAAAAGAATTAAATTATATTGTGAATTATTGAAATTAACAAACAAATTCAAGTAGTTGCGTATTATGGTGGTTTAAATCTTCTTTAAAATAATGGCATCTAAATAGTCTGTCAATAAGAACGGATGCTTTGCATAGTTTTTTTTTAAGTAAATTATTTTAATTACATTATATTATACATAAAGTATACTTAGGTACATTATAGTAATGCAGATGTTTGATTTCTAATCTTAAGTGTTATAAATGCGCTAACGAGCGTATGCCTTTAGAGTTTCAGCAAGAAGCAACCCTAGCAGTAGGGTTATTTGTGCGACTTGAGCGACAAGTGTTTGCTTAGGACAGCTCAGCGATACGACGACGCGACGCGAAGATTCCGTTACATCTTCCCCTTAAAATGGATGGACAAAGCGCAAACATTGAAACAGTTGATGTCAAAACGGTATCGTATCGTATGTCATCCGCCTTCCGAGCAGTAATATCGATTTCCTTATTTCCCTGCCCTTTTGGTTTAAAAAATAAGCAGGATTGGTTTTGGTATCGTTGATTTTGTTGTCTCGTTATTACAATGTTATAAAATTACATAAAATGGTAGTTATGAATAAACTCTATATATATATATACGCTATACAAAGTTGGGTTTAGTGTAAGTGAGGTGACAAAAAGTGAAATTTATTTATTTAATTTAATTTACAAATCTCGTAATAAAATTAATCTGACCTATTCCAAATTAATATTATAACACGGAATTATACTTAAGATGGCGTCTCCCTGCGGCTTTTCCCACATTATGCATATTTCGATAAAACGATTCATTTTTAAGTTATATTATAAACTAGAGGCTGCCCCGCGATTTTTCCCGCGCAGATTTCTCATAAACACAAAAATCCCGTTTTTTCCCGTTCCCGTGGGAATTTCGGGAAATTCTTAGTGCTCACCTACACTCTCCAAGGAACCCACGTGAAAATTTTCAGCTTTCTACGCCCAGTAGTTTCGGCTCTGCGTTGTCTGTCAGTCAGTCAGTCAGTAACGGAAGAGTTTTATACCGGGTGTTTCTGACAAGTTGATAATAAATCAAAGGAGGGCTTCTGCTCACCATAACTAACAACTTTCCCAATATATCATATACATGATGTTATATATCATGACATACTTAAGTAAATAATATATAAGGCGGCGATATATATTATTTACTTAAGTATGTCTTAACTAATTTGTTGGTTAAAATATTAACTTATAAACATTAGATGACTGCATTTTATGGTTCCGGTACATATTTCTATTCCTTATACTTTGAAACAACATAGGTTTTTAATTTTCTTGAATTCTACCTAACTATATTGGCCTAAAGTAAAATACCTAACTAAATTCAGTATTTTACTGGTTTGTTTGATTAAAATAATGGCCTTATGGAGCCATAAGGAGCCTTATAAATTAGTTCATGGGAACATCAGAAGGCAGGTGATAAATAAATATGTCACTTAGCGCGGCTTGGATCGGATCGGAACGGAACCGGAAAAAGTTTTCTAAGCATATTTTATTTCTTATACTTTATTAATAGCGAAAAAAAAAATAGGTACTGTACTAGGGATATAAACCAAAACACAAGTTTGTAGACAAATCGATAAATTAAGTTCGAAGGTCATACTGGCTATTAGAAAAACAGCACACTTTGAATGCTAAGTGTAGTATAAGACCTCTAGTGCAAAACAAAATAACACTTAATGAAAGATTAATTTTTAAATAATATATTTTGTATATACTCGGTATTATTTCTTCAGTTACAAGGTTTACTTTCAGTTACAAGTGCAAATTTTGCGGTAGTAATGAAATGCTATTAAATAATTCATGAATTACTTATCTTAATTTTCTATTTCATTTTCTTAACTGAAGTGAAGACAAGAGCTATCTGGGAAAACAGTAGGCCTATTGCGGTTCTCATTGGTCATGAAAATGGGGATCGAAATGAATTCGATTCATGGATGTCAACTATCAAACGATACAGGCGACTCACTTGCTCCCTGTATCGTTATTCTTAATGAGTTTGATTGGGTGAAATTTTGTTAACCTTAAAAATATTTTTTTAAATGTGAAATTGGGTGAAATAATAAAAATAAATGCGGTCATAGTCTCATCATTCAATCGTTCTTTTATTCATTATCATAGCGATATTAATTAATCGTTTTGTAACCGCAATACCAATGATATCCATTTTAATTAAACAATTTTCATTCTCGTTATCAGTTCCATTACCATTAAGAACCGCAATAGGCCTACAGGATGGCTATTCAGTTTTCGCGGTAGACATTATTTCGTAACTGTTTTATCCAAAATCTTTCGCTGGCCCTAATGAAAGTAACATCAAGGTGGCATAAACTTCAAAGCCTGTTTCTCTATTCACGAGCTTAATATTTATAATATTTCAATTTGGGAGTCGTCTTCCTGAGGTTCTGAGTGGCTGATTTACATGACAAAGCTTCCATATAACCCTCGAAGGATTTGGCTACGCGTTCTATACGGAATTGTTGGCTCCACTCGCTCGAAAGACGAATGTTAAAGGCGGGAAATTGCTTATCGATTCCATATTTATGAATTTTAAATCGTCCCGCTTTTTATTTATTATTTCTCCTTCTCTTGTGAACTCGTCATTTTGTATTTTATCGTCGAAGCGTTTAATGTTTGTTCGTATTCAAGGAATTTCGGGTTCATTTAAATAAATAAACAGCTTTTATATCGGTCGTTTTATTGTTTATCGACTTCGGAAACATTTTAAGAATATTTATAGAGCTTAGAATAAAAATTCGTTTTAGTAATTTTAACACGTTTGACGCATTTAGTGATAAACTGTATCACTTAAGAAAGGATTAGAATGAAATTGAACAAGTTCGTTGTAAGTATTAAAATGGTCAAGTTGTTAATACTCTGTTGCATAAAACTATTATACTTCTCATCTTTCTAATTTAATAGCGTAATAGTAGTAGGTAGGTAGTAAATATTTTGTACTCCAGCAGATATTACCTATTAATAGATTTCGTTGGGAGAGCTACTTCTGTGTCAATACATTCGTGGCAGCGCGGCGGGGCTGCGGCGCTAGAAGAAGCTGCAATACAGCCTGTAGAGATTTTCCATTTAGGGATAAGCTTATCAATTAATGAGAACGCGGAATGTAACCAATTTACTGACTGCATCCCTAAATAATTAGCGCACGGTTGTATTATCCTGCAATGCCTTTGCAGCATTATTAAATTTCTGACAGGTAATTCCTTGTAAAGTTTGTCTAAAAGTGGTTACTTAGTTGAAAACTAAGAATTAATGAATAAATAAATAAACTTAGCACAAAATACAACCCCATATTACATCAAAACTGAGGTTTATTTAAGTATAAGCTAAAAGCTTTTTAACCCTTTTAACAGGTAAGTGGAACCATATGAGAGCCCTATCGTGTATAAAAATCACTATTTGCTTTTCAGTGAAGGTTCTTAAGTAGCCTTACTGTGTTACTTATGCTCGGCTCGGCAGTCACGAATCATAAGCCTGAGTGGACTGAATTTTAATGCGTAGTTTTTTTGTAAATATTAAAAATATATCTTCTCCCTAAGAAGTCATAAATTAATACATAGGTATTAAGAATTATTCTTAGAAGGTGTAAGGCAAGTTGCTAATTAACAAAGGACCACAAATGACGTTTTTGTGTAGGTAAGAATTAATAATAATATTTTCTTAATCTATCACATATATCATCATAGAATGGTACATACTTATTTGATTTTTTATTATTAATTATTATTTAAGGCTCATCTTTTTTTTAACCTTCATATCCTATCTTCCTTGCTTATGTAAAGTTGTCTTAGTTTCTGCACAACTTACACGTAAATTGTTTTGTTAGTATGTTTAGATAGAGACTTAAATGTTGTACTCTTCTGAAATTCAAAGATTTTTTAATAAAAAAAAAAATGTAAAATAGTTTTAGTTTAACTAAATAGTTAAAATTCAATAAAATTTATTTATGATATGGGCCTCTGTTTATATTATTTAACATCTACTAATATAAATATTGCTGAAATTAATGATTATTATTATTATTTATTATAAAAAAAATGTGTTATGAAAGCAATTGCTTGCGATTTTTTTACAGGTGAAACTTACCTTTAAGTAAGAAAATCCATATTCTTTCCTAAGTGGATAATTATTGTGCTCAAGCTAGCTCTTTATAGTCCTGACCTGACCATTATTGACCTAACCTAACAAAACACATAGCCTCTGCTAAGAAAGTGTTTATAAATAAAAGAATCAATATTCGAAATAGAGCTTCAGTTTTTTTTTAATGTTTGAATGAAATGAATATCATCATCATCATCATCCAAAAATACGGGAAATTTCAGTCATACAGTTTCTACCACGAACCTTTAAACCGAATCAATTAGTATAGAATGTGATAAAGTTAGAGTATTATAATTAATGATACTCTTTTATTTCTAAAATGTACCGTAATATATAAACTGATTATAACAATCAAATTTGAATTTAAATAAGATAAGATTAAAAAACTGATACCTAATAAAATACTTGGAAGAAAACTTTTACTAAGCTAATTTGTAATATTGGAGATCTGTCCCCGAAGAAGTTCCAAATTATACTAATTTAGAAAATTCGGAAGTAATTTCTCAGTTCGCATTGCACGCACGTCCTAGGCCTTGCCGCGGAGATAAATAAGTTAAGCAGCCTTATATTTCACTCGGAGCCAATATCGTTAAGAGCCCTGAAAAACGGTGCCTACGATCTACACCGCAATTTAGTAGTAAAAACCAAATTTAATGTATTATTCTAATACCTGCATCTTTCTGTCTATTCTGGCCTGAATTCTAAACTATGAATTTTAATAAAATATAAGTAAATACCTACTTACTTTAGAAATTTACCTATATTTTATTTAAAAAAAAAGGTCAAATTATTAAAAATCAAATAAAGTTTATAATTTTATACGTAGTCTATCGATTTAGTCCTATAACTCTTTTTTTTTGTAGAGCAAAAAGAGTCTAGTTGGAATATTTTTATTAGTTTAAAAAAACGTAAAAGTTTTTCTTACAAAACATTGCCTATTTAGATAACCTCATAAATTGTTAACAATTCCATTTTACAGATAAGAGGTAATTCCTTTTTTTGATATAAAATACGATTACGCAGCCGAGCCACGCGAGCCAAGTACTACAAAAAGTAAAAGGCAAAAATCATGCAAATAACAAACTTCGTAACATTAGGCAGTCGCTATTTTCTTTTATTTCTACGACAATTTTTCCTTTTTATTGTTCGACCTCGTTTTTTTAATTTAGTCTTTAGTGCAGATTATTTATGAAAATTAGTATAACCTTTTAATAGATAGGTATATTTTGCATTATTTGGGAAACCCAGATTGTGATCATTTAATAGCCCCATTCGTCAGTCCGAACCTCGCTCTGCTACAAAACTTGTTTTGAACAAATGCTATCAATTACACAAGTTTGTAAAAGCTGTTGAACATTCTGCAAAGTTATCAGGAATGTTCTCCGGGATGCGAGGCGCAAATGGCCACATTGCATACCGGACTGTTCAGCGGTGTCGGATAATGAGACTTACTATTAGTGTCACTCTTGGTCAAACAAATTCCAAAGTTTTAAATTATTTTATTTTTTAGATAACAGGTTTTTTTTTAGATAACGTTCCATAGCGTATTTTCCGTCGCTTGAGGGTTTGGCGGGAGTATGTGGGGCTTCGCACCCACTTAAACCATCATTCAACACCGGGAATCATTAATGATCGGCGTCAGTTGTCCTTTCCTCACAACTCTGCTACCTGCCACGAGTCACCACTTGAAACGAGTCGGGCTGGTAGCACAAGTCCCTCTCAAAGTGGAATTCTAAGATTTCACCCTTCATCAACATTATAGCTGAGTTATTGAGTACCTTTTGTCATAAATTTAATCTTCTTGAAATCTTACAAAGTTTAGTAAACTTTTCATGAGTAGGTATCTCGGCTATTGTTTACTTGCGCATTATGATGAAATGACTACAATTGCCTGTCTTAGACAGATTATCCCATAGGGATTCAATTTAAACTTAATTGCGTAGATAGGATTTTGGAAAATATAATACTAATTTAAAATTGTTGACTGAACCTAAATGGTTTACTTTACTTTCTAAAACTTAAATATTTTATTAATATTACTAGAGGCTGCCCCGCGGTTTTTTCCCGCGCAGATTTATCATAAACACAAAAATCCCGTTTTTTCCCGTTCCCGTGGGCATTACGGGAAATATCTTCTTAGTGCTCACCTACACCCCCCCAAGAACTTACGTGCCAATTTTCAGCTTTCTACGACCAGTAGTTTCGGCTCTGCGTTGTCTGTCAGTCAGTCAGTCAGTCAGTCAGTAACGAAAGTGTTTTATATATATTGATAAGGAAAGATGTTAGAAGAAAAAAATAAACATACCTATATGTAATTATTACAAGTCCAAGCACAAATTCGAATCCTGTCCAGTTCAATTTGTTTTAGTGTTTAATTATATTTTTAATTTTACTTAAATATCTCAGTGTCAAATCAATGATTTAGAAATTAATAAGAACGGATTTTGTTTGTTTCCCAGTAAACTGAAAATTACAAAGACATAAAATATACCAGAGCAAGGTTAAAAAGCTTGCAAATTAAGTATTAAATAAAAATATATTTTTTTTAAACAAAAGCTTGTCTCAAACTATAACACAACATGCTGTAAATCAAATGAAATATGTATTGCGGAATCGTAGTAGAGTTTTAGGTCCCCAGAGGTAATATTTACAACTCATGCATCCTAACTTAGGGCATAAATTCGTCTTTGTGAGGATACTGTTTTCCTTTGCTAATGTTATTATAAAACTTGGCAGTTAAATTACTGATGCTTAAATGTGTGTAGACATGAGAGTTTTTTTCCCTTGAGATGGTACAAAAGAAGCATCTTTTGCTTACACAATATTACCTACGTTGTTTTATTTCAAAACTATGTCAAATAACCACATGTCTAAGAGTAAGACCCAGTACCATAACATCATCCAAATAATTGCAATCTTTTTATATATTAGCGGATTTGTTTACTTTTACTTTGCTACTAAGAACGAAACTAAGCACAGTTTATGTATGTAGGTAGCGGCTGAACTAACACAGAATGAGCACATAATGCGTTTCACCGTGACTCGGTGGAGTATGCTGAACTTTAAATGAGATTCTTAGAATGTTTTAAAGAAAGGACACTTTACCGGTGCTGCTACATACCACGCTTTGTGAATTTATTCCAAAGTTTGCTTGTGCTTTCATTGCATTAAATACTTCTAAATGTTTTTTTTAGTGCAAAGATGTTATTTTGTATTACTAAAAAAAAAAACTTTTTTTTTGTAGTTTAACAGCCGAAAATAGGGCATAAAATGTATAAATAACTTTCTAAGTTGAAATAGTTTTAGGTAGGTGTATCATGGTTTGGCGGCCTGTACACCCAGACGATTTCTCAGTAGAGACGTAAGAATATTTTTTTTTGTAAGAATTTGTTTTTTTGCAAAAAAGTTGCAACATAATAGGCTAGACGAACATTTTTGAAATCCTCTTCCGTAATGTTCTTACGCATTTATACCTACTTTACACGAAAGAAACTTTATTTCGGTGAGAAAATCAAGTTTAACGAATTTTAATGCATAATAATATTTTTCATCAGTGAGGGAAAGCCATCGAAAAAAGCTAAATGTGCCCGAACATTACGGAAGAGGATTTCAAAAATTTTCGGCATCAGACGGCTCGTCGTAGGTTCGTTGTATTTTTTCCTTCATTATATATCCACGTAGTTGTTAGCTGTAACAAATCTCTAATATCTACCTACCGAAATGCGTATAAGTATTATAAATTGAAAAAAATCTATAATACCTACCTACGCGTTTCACCTTCTACGAAAATTATTTAAGTAAAATTATTATCCAAATAATGAAAGACGGAAGTAGGCGTTTATATTTATCTTATTTTTTATTTTAACTAGGTAATTTTTGTAAAAATAAGATATGTTGGCGTGTGTGAGCGTTTGGGTTATTAAAAATAATAAGTTCTATAAATATAAACGCCAACTTTCAGACGATTTCGACTACTATGAAGAATTTAGATGATATTCATTACTAACAATATAAGTTTAATATTACGTTTGTAAATCTGCCTGCTCTGCGTCTTAGTCTCCGGTTTAATAGGTAAGGCTGAATCAGTTAAGTAAAATTAATTAAAGAAATATTTTAATGGGGTATAATCAGGAATGAATTAGAAATAAATGTTTAAGGTGTGAGGTTTCAAATTTCTGTACATCGTAAATTGATATCAACATACAGGGTTTGAATGACATACGAGGAATTAAAAATTATTATATTTTGCTTGTGACACAATATTTTGTGACGAATTATTATTTTTATTTCATTAAACCAAAAAAACCTGTAGGTACCCACATATATTTTTTCTAAGATATTTATTTTGTTTCATGTTTGACGATTCACATAGAGTTATTTTTTTTATATCGTCTCGTTTATTTTTGAAAATATGCACAGGATTCGAAGGGTAGGTTTTGGGTCGCACGAAGCAGTAGCAGGTGGCGCGTCGCGGGCGCAGGGATACGTCTACACATGCACGACACACAGCTTGCACCAAATGTCAATCAACCTTAAGACCATCCACCATCTGGAACAATTGGAATATTGCGCTGTTATCTTCTGCTGCCGCTTGATGTTTAAATTAAGATAACAACTGCAGTGTTTCCACGTCGCGTTACCCGACGGCATCTCGTCTGCTGCAGGTGGCTCATCTCAATTACCCCTTTTAAAGTTAGCTTCTTAATTTTTGTTATAGGAGTAAAGGATTGCAATCACAACCTAGCGTATACCTACTCTTACAATTTAAAAGGTGATACGTGTTGGAATCACCTAGATCAATCTCAATTTAAAACGAATACCTAACAATTGACAAGCACTCTAAACGAAGCGCTACCAGATGAACAGCTCTCTAAACAAAGAATGGAGGAAAATACTGACACAGCCAAATGTTAGCAGAGGCAGAGGCTATGTGGTAGTTTGTACAGGACGTTTTGATTCATTGTAGTTGTTTACCGACACTGCACAATCCAGGGCCGCTGGCAGGAATCGCACTTTGTGAATCCTCTTAACAACTACGTGCTCACTGACATGCGCTCTGAGTCCATCCCTTTGCTTCTCCACCAAACGGGCTTTAAGCAGTGCTTACAAAGGCTTTAGAAATTTGAATTCCTAATGCTTGTTTGGAGACCTGCTTGTTTGAAAAACTCTTTGTGATTCGATGTGTTGTTAGTTTGTTGCTTTAACTAAAACAGTCATGTTTTCTTGTAGTCTTTTCGGCATAATGGAAAGCTGTGACTCATTTTTAAAAATAAAGTCTGTAAAGCCTGTCTATGATCCTTTTGATGTATTCTTTCATAATATTTATTTCTACTAAAGATTATATAGCAGATGAGGAATATTATGTATTAACTAAATCAATAATTGCTTTAGAGGCAGATGTTGCCGCTTTACAAAAAAATATATAACCTGTAGGTTGCTATGTCCTTATTCTCCTAATTAAAAAAAAAACTGCGTTTGTACCTTATAATGCCGTGCCAATAAAAGTGCTGCAGAAGCATCTGCAGCCAAACTTACAAAAGAGTTAATCTTAATCCCGAGGATAGCTTCGTTTATTCAAGTCTGTCCGAGGCCGCACATGCATCAAGTGCTGATGAAGCGATATTTTACACCTCCTTGGAAGGAAATAAAGTGGCCGACGAAGCACATTGAGCGTGTAGAATAATCTCTCGGTTAACCTCATGCTTCGTTTGGTTTTGTAAATTTATTTGAAGATTGGGCATGCAATTTTGAAGATGGATCTATGCAAAGAATATAATATATTGTTTGCATATATCCATCTTCTACAGTCACGTAGAGGTATATTATACCTCTACGTGACTGCTCCGTGGCTCAAGTGGCAGTGATGAGGACTGAGATGCGGGTGCACCGGGTTCAACTCCCGGCGGTGAACATTGTTATGATAAATATCGATTTATCATAACAATTCGATCACCCTAGATACAGGCTAATTTAAAAAAAAAGAGACTTACAGGTTCTTCCTTGTAATACCTTAGTGTTGATGAGAAAGTGGTTTAGATGAAGAGTATGCGTAAAAAGAAGTGTCATACACAACGTTGGAGATGCGCATGATGCTGCGGTTTTTTGTATGAGAAAGAGGAAGCGCAAGCGTAACTTTTTAATAAGTTATTATTTATATTAATATTAACACAATTAGAAATATATTTGTTAAATGATAACAATTAAGGTTTATTGGTAGGTTCGTTTAGTTTGTCCTTACAGCCGATTCAATATTTTTTACGCTAATTACGCTTTCGTGTTCATCTCCTTGCAAACAGAATCACCAGGCAGGGACGGATCAGCGTGCGTTAGCGGCATGCGCTGTGATCGCTTGCTCAGCTCAGGCATGCGTTAGTGGCATTTGCAAGGTGAACAAGAATATCACTAGTGTAGACATAGCTATAAATCTACGTGTATATTTTACTAAGGGCCACATCTCAAGTCTGAACAACTATTAGAGTGCAGCGGAAGGCACATACGAAGCAGGCACATAAACAAGATAAAACACGATCCCCTTCGCAGTGACGCTCTAAACTACCTAGCTGGGAAGGAATACGGATTTTTTGTTTTCCACTAGATTTCTCTTAGGGTGATATTTATGTAGAGAACTATTTATTTAAGACCAGCAGGTGTAGTCGCACCTAAATATTCTCTGTCGTTCAGCTAAATGTATTTTTTAAATAAGCACCTTCCCACACTCACTCCTAGTATTCTTGAAAATTATATTTTTACTGCATAAAGCTTTTAAATAACTAGGTACCTATGCAAAAATTAAACTGGTCATTACTTATTGAAATAAAAACTTTTAATAAACATTCAACTTAAAAAAAAAACATAATTAATAATGTAAATTAGAGCCGATAAAATTTAACAAAATTAAAATCTAGATAAATAAACTTAAATTATGATAGTCAAACAATAGATACTTGGTAATAAAGTAACAGTGTAAAAACAAAACGTATAAAAGAAAATAATATCGGTATGCAGATAAAAAGTGATAAAAACCTAGGTTTATTAATTAATTTACATTTTGTAGTAAGTATTTGACAACTAATAATAATCATTTAAATATAATTTTTTGCAATAAAAATACAGAGCAAAATATGTACTTGGAAAGGGTTATTCTGATCTTTCTCCAAAAATCCTTTTGGTTATTGTAAACTAAAACATGGAATTTAGGTAGGTAGGTATAGTAAGTAGGAAAACTTGTAGTCAGAATGGTAATTTCATATCATGCAAACGTTTTATAAGGAGTTTCAAAATACTTTTTGGTCTGCAGGCGAAGTTATGTCACTAGATTAATGGAAGGACTAGAGGCTGCCCCGCGGTTTCACTCGCGCAGATTTCTCATAAACACAAAAATCCAGTTTATTTCCCGTTCCCATGGGAATTCGGAAAATCCTTTCTTAGTGCTCGCCTACACTCCCTAAGGAACCTTCATGCAAAATTTCAGCCCGCTACGCCCAGTAGTTTAAGCTCTGCGTTGTCTGTCAGTCAGTCAGTAACGGAAGAGTTTTATATATATTGATTGATAGGAGAGGTGGTGTCACAGCAAAAAGTCCATGGCGTGCTCATCAGCAGATTTATTGTACTAACGATGGAAATCTGATTCCGAGCTAACAAGCTCGACCCGTGCTCAAAGCTCATTCAAAAAATAACATCCTACTTAATTGGATTATTGGCTTATACTTACGGCAAAATATGTTAACACAAAAAGGGCATTCATTATTATTATTTTTTGACATGACAGGTTTATATAAGCACCAGCACCACCCCGAGCGGACATGTACTTATTTCAAGTTTTAGACTACTAATGCCCGTAATTTCCAACTTAGGTTAAACTGCTTCATTAGTTTAATTACACTGTATGATATGACTCGATTAAAAAATAAAAAGACTTTTTTTTTGACTTGAATTTTTATTGAACATTTCAAAAAATTAAAAAAGTTATATAAGGCCGATAGACTCCTTATTCTCCCCCCTGCGCATTGCCCTCCACCCCCTCACTCGCCTGGCACCAGCTAAGCCACCGTAGGTAATTGGTCTGATGCAACACAACGTTTTTAGTTATTTAAAAAAAAAACTTTCGAAGTACCTCAAGGGAGCACGGTTCATTATTTTTTTTGTTTTCAGGAATCCGTCCTGTATAACTATGCCTACCGGGTGTTAAATTTTCCTCCACGATAAAAAAAAGTAACCGTGTATAGAATAGACAAAAAGTGTCAGCTGCAGCTTAAACCAACAACACAGTTCAAACCGAGTTGGATATTACTGGCCTAAGTGATTATAAATGCCACTTGAGCCCACTGAAGCCTTGCAAAGTAACATCCGATGAACTTGAAAATAAACTGAACTTCCGAGCATCTCAATTGACCTGTCGACGGCGGAACTTGGAGGGGTGGAGTGATGTACAAGACACGAGCTTATGCCTGTACATGACACGGCCGTGACGGACAACTTCATATTAAGCAAGTTGAGTATTTAATTTAATTTAATTGAGTCTATTTTGTTTCTCAAGTATTTAATAATATTTATTTCATCTAAGTATACCTATTAAGGGGCCACACGGTGCGATACTAGCGAAACTTCTATAAAAAATATAATCTTCTGATAAACCATGTCCGGAATTAAAAATTGCGTCTTTGACGCCCTAGATAATCTTGTTTACAATTTTTAAGGCTCTGTTTACTACAGAGGCTATTTTTGGTTTTTAATAATAAAAATTAAAAGGTCTTAATTCAAATAAATTTTTGGGTCAGTGGAATGGGGTAATAAATCTTAATTGACAAATATAACAGTAAATATTTTAAGCTGAGACATATCGGCCAGAATATGATGAGGTTCATTAGAAGCTTTCTTCTAAAACCACGGACAACCGCTTCAACTTTCAACTTGCAGCTGATACTTTAGAAATTCCCTGCACAGAGGCACGGAGTGACGCAGACTGCAAGAAAAGCTGAGATAAGGCACGATCGCAGCAGACGGCTCCGCCACGCCCCTGTCGTCTTAATGCAAGTTAGGAGCCCTCGATGGCCCGCACTGCCAGCAACAGCAACAAGCTTTACGCGAGGGCAACATTAATAATAATAATAATAACACATCACACTCAGAGCCCCTAACTAGGAAGAACCTGTATCTAGGGTGCCCGAAACACACACAGAGACGAACATCACACCCAGACCGGAAACAAACATCGATATTCATCATATAAATATTCACCCCGCCCGGGAATCGAACCCGGGTGCACACGCTTACTCAGTCCACATCACTGCCAACTGAGCTACGGAGCAGCATTATGATTGCTGTTATAATTTTACAAGTTCTTTTATTTTTAATTCGATGTTGAAAGCCTGCACTACGGTTACGTTATTGTGTAGGTAGTGTTATAAAATATTTATTTGCTCATAGGTACCATAATTTCTAATTCTTTACTTTTCATTTACCAATTTCAAGTAAATATTTTTTTTTTCTTCATGTATAAAAACAGGTTTACTGGAAAAAACCGTTTTTGTATATTTAAGAGATCATACTTACTACATTCATTTAATCAAATGCCGCCGGATGGATAATGTGTTGTCACGATAGAAAATCAACATAACATATAGAATGAATACGTACATCAAAAAAGTATCTCGTCATTGCAAAAGATTGGACAGAAAGATAAATGAGGGTGCACCATCACTGTTGTTTTACTCGGTTACAATAGCTCTTGCATTGTTACTTAAGAGACGAGAAATGTACTCTTTATTCGTTGTTTTGTTTGTTTTTCTGCTCCATTTGCTTTTATTCTGTTCTGTACGTATGTTCCCCTATCCCCGTGGTACCTTAATTAGGGGTACTGCGGGGCTAATTGAATAAAAACATAACATAATTTAACAAAGGCGGGCGTGAGGCTTTACGTTGCGATTTTTAGAGTCCATCGTCGTTTTTTTTTTCATTTTATTATTTTACATTTTTGATGTTGTAATTGTGAGTTAGGAGCGATTTTGAGAATAATAAGAGGGAAAGGTTTAGTTAGAAGTTTACTGCTGACGGTAACAATTTTTTCTTTTTAGGCATATATTATGTGCACAGGAAAATACATACCAATATATTAATGAAATTGCGCTCTCGCGCACACCCACCAATAATTAGGGAGGTGGCGAGCAAAATTTCTAAATAATAAGCACGCTTGGCAGACGCTATTAATAGCGATAATAATACCCTAACAAACATTAAGGACCGCGTCTGCCAATATGGTAGCCCTGCGTTTACATTTGACAAGGTTTCAAAAATGTTAAAAAAAAAAATCCACTACATCATTTGCACGTGTCTGCCTCTGGGGCTGATGATAACAACCATCCTGTCAACACGTAAAATCGAAGAGGCAGACATCTAGGGCGCTGACTTTTGTAGATATTAATTTTTAAATTTATTTTTATTATTTAAAAAAAATATATATATTTGCACGCTTGGCAGACATGTATAGTTTGAATAAAAACAATAAATAGGACCTCGGAAAAATAGTCTGCCAACAAGGTGGCCCTGCGTTTTCAATTGACAACGTTTCAAAAATGTAAAAATATGAAAAACTATACTAAATCATTTGCACATTGTCTGCCTCTGGGGCTAATGATTATATAGTCATCCTGTAAACGTATGACGGAATTAAAACTATAAGGAATCCTATTTATCAGATAAAATACACGCATTGCTTTGATTCCGTGAATTTCAAACAGTCGTACAACTAAAAATCAGCGAGCAAAGTGTCTTCCAAATGGTTTTTTTTTATCCAGGGAGTCCAAATGAATCGAATGATCACAATTAGAATCGAGAGCAAATGATTTAGTAGAGTGTTTTTTTTACATTTTTGCACCTCCGTCCCATGAAAACGCAGAGCTCTAAGTGTCTGCCTCTTCGATTTTCGTGGTTTTTAAGATGATTGTAATCGTGAACCCCAAAGGCAGACACGTGCTAATGATTTAGCATAGTTTTTTTTGTACATTTTTACAACTCCGTCCCATGAAAACGCAGAGCCCTAATTGTCTGCCTTTTTGATTTTATTTAGTTTCAAGATGATTGTAACCATGAACCCCAAAGGCAGACACGTGCAAATGATTTATCATAGTTTTTTTTTTTGACAAGTTCAATACGCTGTAACGCGAAAACGCAGCGACATAGGACAAAATTTTACTGAACCAAATCAATTCGTACTGACCTAAACTGCAACCCACCGCGATGTGGATTCCGTGCAAGTACTTTACCGAAATGCTACGGACCTCCTTATCTACAAAGTTAAGACTGCAAAAACACAACGCGCTAAGCCCAGCGTCAAAGTGCTAGCCTGTTTGCGCGTTCTATTTTGTAAATAGAGACTTCCGTAAATGATAGGTAAGTAATAAGTATAGTCTTTATTCAGCTTGCTGGATCCTTTAACATTTATTTAACGGATCCTTTAACATTTAAACGCAATTTGAAAATAATAAATTGGTTTTACTAAACTGACGACGCTTCCAAGCGCTAGAGAGCTGGCATTATCACAGGATTCACGGGGTCATTGCAAAAAAACTACATACTGACCTGACCTTTATCAAACGGAGATCCGTTCAGAACAGGGGATTTGCATTAACCAAATTACAAATGGATGGACCCGACATAAAAGCATTGTATGTATTGTCACCGTGCTATATTGACCTTTGGAATTTTATGTCTCAGTTTTTTGCACTCTTATGCTACACCTGGGCCCTATTTAATATAACTTACAAGTCCACAATTGTGAAAAAAAGCTACATATTTGTAAGGTTTTTTTTACAAGTGCTGTTTAATAAAACTTACAAATAGTAAAAATGTTACAGGTAAAAACCTTACAATTGTACCAATTACAAGTGCTGTTTAATAAACCCCACAATTTTACAGGTAACAATCTTACTATTACCTATTCCAATTACAAGTGCCGTTTAATAAAAGTTTTCAAGTTTAGAAAACCCCTGCAGATTTCTATGAAAATTGTAGCTACAAGTTTATACGAAAATAAAAATTAATAATCTTATTAAGAGTCCTTTAACGCGAACAGTGACGCCACTCTAAAAAGAAGTCATAGTCATAAGGCTTTTTATCAAATAAAGGGCTTCTTAGCGCGTTAGATATTTATTATAAATAATAATAACTCAGAGCCCCTAACTAGGAAGAACCTGTATCTAGGGTGCCCGAAACACACACAGAGGCGAACATTACACCCAGACCGGAAACAAACATCGATCGATATTCATGATATCAATATTCGCCCCGCCCGGGAATTGAACCAGGGTGCACACGCTTACTCAGTCCACAGCACTGCCAACTGAGCCACGGAGCAGTCAAATATTGGTCAAGTCAGATATTGGTCCTTAGTAATTTTTAAGTATTTCAAACAGTATTCTAAAAACAAACAGTACAGCTGTAGTACTTCAAACAGTCTAAACCTATAACTACTGCTTTACCTACTACTCATACTTTTTTTTCCAAAAAAAATCACTTATAGATTGATGCACTAAATTGTAAATATCTGACACATGACGATCCACCTGTAGAAATTTTACTACAATTTACAAATATGTAAACTTTTTATTACAATTGTGCGTTCAATAAAACTGTTTTCTTTACAAATATGTAAGTTTTCACCTGTAAGAAGAAAACCTTTATTAAACAGAGAATTGTAAACTTGTAGCTACAATTCTATAATTTGTAAATTTTCTACAATTGTAAACTTGTAACTCATTTTTTTTATTAAACAAAAACTTGTAAATTGTAGCCTGTAAATTACAATTACAATTCTACAATTTGTAAGTTATATTAAATAGGCCCCTGGGCCCCATTTAATATAACTTACAAGTCCACAATTGTGAAAAAAAGCTACATATTTGTAAGGTTTTTTTACAAGTGCTGTTTAATAAAACTTACAAATTGTAAAAATGTTACAGGTAAAAACCTCACAATTGTACCAATTACAAGTGCCGTTTAATAATACAAGTGCTGTTTAATAAACCTTACAATTTAACAATTTTACAGGTAACAATCTTACTATTACCTATTCTAATTACAAGTGCCGTTTAATAAAAGTTTTCAAGTTTAGAAAACCCCTGCAGATTTCTATGACAATTGTAGCTACAAGTTAATACGAAAATAAAAATTAATAAACTTGTTAAGAGTCCTTTAACGCGAACAGTGACGCCACTCTAAAAAGAAGTCATAGTCATAAGGCTTTTTATCAAAAATAGGGGCTCCCTAGTGCGTTAGATATTAATAATAAATAATAAAATAATAATAACACATCACACTCAGAGCCCCTAACTAGGAAGAACCTGTATGTAGGGTGCCCGAAACACACACAGAGACGAACATTACACCCAGACCGGAAACAAACATCGATCGATATTCATCATATCAATATTCGCCCCGCCCGGGAATCGAACCAGGGTCCACACGCTTACTCAGTCCACAGCACTGCCAACTGAGCCACGGAGCAGTCAAATATTGGTCAAGTCAGATATTGGTCCTTAGTAATTTTTAAGTATTTCAAATAGTATTCTAAAAACAAATAGTACAGTAAAGTTGTAGTACTTCAATCAGTCTAAACCTATAACTACTGCTTTACCTACTACTCATACTTTTTTTTCCCAAAAAAAATCACTTATATAGATTGATGCACTAAATTGTAAATATCTGACACATGACGATCCACCTGTAGAAATTTTACTACAATTTACAAATATGTAAACTTTTTATTACAATTGTGCGTTCAATAAAACTGTTTTCTTTACAAATATGTAAGTTTTTACCTGTAAGAAGAAAACCTTTATTGAACAGAGAATTGTAAAATTGTAGCTACAATTCTACAATTTGTAAATTTTCTACAATTGTAAACTTGTAACTCGATTTTTTTATTCAACAGAAACTTGTAAATTGTAGCCTGTAAATTACAACTACAAATCAAAAATTTGTAAGTTATATTAAATAGGGCCCTGATGGTATAAACAAAACACGACCAAAAGAAAAGAATGAAAACGAACGTCAAAAATTTAGAGACATAAGTAAGAATTAAATTAGTAAATTACTAGAGGCTGCCCCGCGGTTTTTCCCGCGCAGATTTTTAATAAACAAAAAAATCCCGTTTTCTCCCGTTCCCGTGGGAATTTCGGGAAATCCTTTCTTAGTGCTCACCTACACTGCCCAAGTAACGCAGAGCCGAAACTACTGGGCGTAGAAAGCTGAACGTGCCAATTTTCAGCTTTCTACGCCCAGTAGTTTCGGCTCTGCGTTGTCTGTCAGTCAGTCAGTCAGTCAGTCAGTCAGTAACGGAAGAGTTTTTTATATATTGATTATACAAGGGCGTAAAGTAATGTATTACGTATGAGTGTTTCAAGTTGCTGAGTGCCGAGTGCTGAGAGAGTTTCAAGGGTCAATAATGGCTTGAAACTTGAACAAGCGAGGGTTATAACGAAACCAGGAGCGGAATATCTTTACGCCAGAGTATTATAATATTCTACTTTTCATTCCATCCGACGAGATTTTTTTTTCCATAAAAAGCAGAAACCTAGGTACCTACCTAATTCTGATGAAATAATTAGTCAACTTGTTTTTAAATTCACTTCACTTGAATCACTTATTTTGTAACAATACCTAATAAACAAAGTTAAATCAAAGTAATTGCATTCTCATATTACCTATACTATAGTATACTAGGTATGGTATAGGTACTATAAATCACGTGAACAAAAACAATTATTTTGCCGCCTTTTTGTTCTTATGTCAGTTTAGGCCATGGAGCTAGTATAGTAGTTCAATTTCTTTAGTTTAGGCGGCACAGATGCACATATTAAATAACTTTTCAGTACATTTATAATTTATTTATATCTAACCAGCTGTAATCCAAAGTTCAATAGAGTGTCACTTTTTCAATACGTTTTGATTTTTGATTTTAGCCATAGTTTCGAAGATATTAATTAATGGAAAGTGCTACGCAACCGGATTTCTATTTAGTGAAAAAAGCATTTTTTTTTTAAACTTCATACAATAATTAATTACCCATCTTACCTTTATAATTTAAGTTATCGATTAAACAAGACTGCAAATTCAAATTCTGTTTTGAGTAGAAATATATGTAAGTAGGTACCTTCCTAAAATTTAAAATCAAAGGACAAAGGCCTTTCTTTTTTTTGCTGCTAACGTTGACGCAGGTAACGAAAATAAAACCTGACGAGTAAACGTGACCGTCATCACAAACAAGACCCACGTCAGTCACTCTCTGACATAATAATATGTCAATTAGCGACCGATTGCTCCTTTTCAGCAGCTATTCAGAGCGGAGTCAGTCCTGAAAGGGCAAACCCACAGTTAAAGAGCAAAGGCAAACCCTATTTAACAAGGCACAATATCTGCCCAGCCGCTTGTAGTCTTTTAAAAAAAACTACAGGATGACTTTTAAATCTGCGTTTATTTTTTAAGCAGGGCACTCCGACTATGATAAAATAAATAAAAAAAAAAATAGCCTTTATTCTACCTTTAAAATATAGAGCAAAAGTAATATTTTTTTTAACATGCATTTTTATTTTATTTGCAGTATTATAATTTAATATATATTAAATATAATTTTTCTTATATATTATTAATTATTATATTAGATTTGTTATAGGTATTGATTAAAATTACATTTCATTTAAATTAAATTAAGATTATTTCATGTAAGTATCATTAAAGTTCATATTAAAGTTTGAAATTAGTTAATAAATAAAAATTAATTGTCTTTTAAGTAACAAACATTAATTGATTTAAAATAATATATACCTAATATGATTGATTGCTTTTTTTTTAAGTATATTAGATTTTAATTTGGTAGTGTCCATTTTTGGACGTAGGCCGACTATGATATTGAATCGATAATAAATAGTTTAAAAAAAAACGAATGCCTATATGTAGGTACATCAGTAAAGAATAAGATATCAGTCTTGCTACTTTTTAAAATTAAATAGAAAAATAAAAAAAAAGTCAAGTGATAGTGACGTGGCTGTGAAGGAAATAGCATGTAACATCGAACGAAAAAGCGCTTTTTTCTTTATTTATCATAACTCTTTTAAATGCAAACCAATTTCTTAAAATTTTATTTGTAATCGGTATATGTATAAAAATAATCACTATATCCAAAAATAAATTTTGAATTCAAAGCCTGTAGAGATGAGTAACTGTAGTCTGAACAATCGTTTTGTTTAAAATATTTTCTTTTTTTATTAATAAGAGACCCGTCTTCAATTGACACAATATATAAACTGAGAACTTCCTCTTTTCTAAAGTTGGTTAAAATAGGTACTAAATCCGCATCGAAATTGGTTCAGCCAAATTCGAGATAATCGCGGACAAACATACATACATACAGGTCAAATTGATAAATTCCTTATTTGAAGTCGGTTAAAAATATAAAAAGGAAGCATTTATTAGTATAACTATGTAACATGGTCGATATAAGTTGTCATGTTTTGGTAAAATTATTTTACAGTCAAAAAGAGGATCCTTTGGGACTAGATTTTGCACAGATGAAACGCTTTTTTCACGCGCTTATGTACTTACTTAAGAAACGCTTCTTATTTTCTTTTAATATTTTCAACACTTACGTAAACATAAGTATAGTGTTAAGTTTTAAAAATTTCGTTTAGTAACTAGCTGTCCCGGCGAACTTCGTATCGCGCCTTACAATTTGTATTGGAAATAGAAATTATTAGTTTTATTAACTTCCCCTCAATTTTCCTCAACTTTTAAACCTTCCCTGGACTACTAAGAACAACCAAAATCAGCCAAATCGGCCCGGCCGTTCCCGAGTTTTAGCGAGACTAACGACCACGATTCATTTTTCTATATATCTAGTAGATTGAATGATAGGGCAGACTCTCCACCCATACCCTTGCAAACCAAATAAACACAAACTGAACAGCCGCGCACTGATTCATTAGGACGAGGGCGGTGTAGGTTTAGTAAATTTTGAACAGTTACGGTGTGTTTTATAGCCCATAAAGCACTTTATTGGTTAACTTGAAACATTTTATGTCGGTTCATAGTCATTTATTCTTGAATATGTCTACAGATGGATATAGATGGAGATAGATTTGGAACAATTTTGCTACTTGTCAGTTTTCGGAAATATCTTGTAAAATATTCGTAGGGTTTATTTTATGCACTGTACCTTTTTCTGTAAATTTTATGCTCGAGAAAATGTGACATTAGAATTGTAACGTCACACGTCAAGAAACAATCATTCTCACTGACAGTTCTAGAGCAAAGGTCTCGTAAAATTACGTCACACAATGCTCAATGGTCGGCTGCGTTTCGGTTCTTACTACTTTAGCGCAAACAAAAAAACTGGTTATGAATTAAACAAAAAAAACTATAATTATAATCGATTTTAAAATAAAAGTCGTTGACAAGTTATTGTAAACCAGCTATCATATTTAACATACTTTATCTTTTATTGTAACAACAGGATAGTAGACAATTATTGGTTAATATTACATAATATAAAACCAACTCGCTTCCCGCGTCTGTCCCTATGTATGTTTAAATCTTTAAAACTATACAGTGGATTTTGATGCAGTTTTTTGATAAATAGAGTGATTCAAGAGAAAGGTTTCTATGTATAATACATGCGCCACATAGTAATATGTAAGGCGGTACGAAGTTCGCTGGGTCGACTAGTAGAGTACCATATAATTAATTGAAATCATCACCATCATTCAAGTCCGAAGCTGGTTCTGATTCAGTCCATAGGTACAATATCGGCAAGTCTATTCAAATAGGTTATGAGCAAGGCAGTCGTTGAATATACAATACATAACATAAGTAGTTTAATAGGGATTTTGTAGCTATACCGTGTATTATGTAACAATGGGTCGTAAGTTTATCGTAGTCGATAACGATGGACCATAAGCATTTACTGGCCTAACTTTAAGCAGAATAAATATTGGCCAATATTGTTACTGAACGGAATTACTTTTTAAACAGGCATGAAATAGAGATGTTTAATGTGTGCGCTTGTTTTGTTAAGCTCAATTTTAAATTCATTTTTTCTATTATGTTATTCAAAAAAAGTTAAAGGGCATTTTACTTACTTATTTGACGTGTGTCACTTTAGACTGGATGTCACGTATTTACCATACAACAAACAAGAGAAGTAAATCTCTAGTAATGCTACTTAAAACCTACTGTATCTTTATGAAAAATACGTTAATTATGTAACTACTTTGGTTGTTATTCCAGTTAAATGATACTTACAATATAATTTTATAATGAAAATGGTACTTACTATAAAGTTTGTTTTTCAAATGCTGTCTGGAGTAACGAGCAGTTTAATCACCGCGCATGAGCCGCTAACGTCCGGTATAATATGTATCTTGCCTTGCTTGATGACCGTCCCCGTCCCCTATTAAATGTGTAAACTGTGATTACAGGAAATTACTTTTTTGATTTTTTTAACCAAGACGAATAATTTTTTTATAAACTCCCACGTCGTTTCAGTGAGTAAACTGATTTTTATCACCCAGTGACTGAGACGCAGTGGCCCTACTAGGATTATCCTTTATTATATTTATTATAAGCTGACCCGGGGAACTTCGTACCTCCTAACGATATAGTCTGTGCATGAAGTATACAATATAAAGCTTGCTCCTGAATAACTCTTCTTAAAAAGAAAAACTTTCTTTAAAAGAAAAACGCATCAAATCCGTAGCTTTGAATGAAAGATCTCTTACATATATTTTAAAGGATAAATAATTACGCACACACACATCGAAATCAAAAAACAAAATATAAAAACTACCGTATAGCAATATTAGCTTCTGCCTTCCGCTGTGAAAGTGCTAGCTTATTATGTTAATCATCAGATTGAGGGTGCATTTCCACCGGATTTGTGCTATTCAGCTATGCTACGAAGATTTATAAGCTACGCTACGAAACTATGTGACCGTTTCCACCAATTACTAAGTATTTTTTTTTATGTATGTAGATACCTTTGTATGTAGATACGTAGCCGCGAGACAGCTGTGCGATTTAAATTTCGATGATAAACGCAAGCCTACTGTCATAGTTACACGACTCAAGACCATCCATCGCATCATAGGACGCCGCCATAGCATGCATCCTTCAACAAATTCATAGCTTAGTTGAACCCGTTTCCACCAGTGCTGTGCTAAAAGGACCAATGAACATTATTGGTGGCTATCAGACGCATCAGCAATGTAGCGTTGCACATCTCTGGTAGAAAGGCATCGTAAAGCTTATGTTAATTTAATAGGTGGATGAATGGATATGCCATTTGATACGCCATATATCAACATGAAAAACTAAGCGACCGACCGAACTAGATGTGATTTATTTCTAGTTAAGTAAAAAAATATAGTCTAGTAGTTGATCGTAGATCAGAAAGCGACTTGGTAAGCGTGATCAAAGTACGATGGTTTCTTTACAGTCAATCTTTTTTTCCATCTGCCTGCATCTTGGCTTCAAAAGGCCCCACTAACCGAAACGGTAATGTGTTTAATTTTTTATTAGTAGAAGTTTAATTTTTATTTTTCAAACATAAAAATTAGTTTCATGAGTAATTGTGTATAATGATTATGAGTGTAAATTCTTTAAAAACAATATTAAGGTGGTAACTCTCGGTTTGGCTCGAAATTCAATTTTTTTAGTGTTTTTTATTTATTCTGGCGAAAGTATACATTTTTAATAAATTTTAAATGAATTCGCGGATGT
The DNA here is from genome assembly GCA_951802225.1 of Euspilapteryx auroguttella. Taxonomy (NCBI): domain Eukaryota; kingdom Metazoa; phylum Arthropoda; class Insecta; order Lepidoptera; family Gracillariidae; genus Euspilapteryx; species Euspilapteryx auroguttella. Next base: position 6,552,890 of record OX637645.1, read on the forward strand.
AAAAAACCATCTCCCACATTGTAATACAACGGTTTTGGAAGACAGACCTAAAGATTTTGTGTCTAAGGGATAAAAGGCGAAAAATCAAGGTCCTTGAATATACACAAAATCGGTAACTCTGTCTTTCAAAAACGATATATCACAATGTGGGAGATAGGTTTCTACGTACGCGAATTAATTTAGACTTTATTAAAAATGAATACTTTCTCCAAAATAATTAAAAAACGTGAAAAAAATTGAATTTCGCGCCATACCGTGAGTTACCGCCTTAAGTACTTTTTTTTTTAATTAAGTCTCGGTTTTTTTTTAAATCGAATTACTACATACCTGTCTAGTTAGGTAATGTTAGTCTAAAAGAGAAAAACCTACTCCTATATATTATTTTGAAAACAAGTATTATTTGTAGAGCCGTAGATTTCCCACGGGACCTTCCGCGGTAACAAAGTGCTGGACATTATTGATTTGAATCACTTGATGGATGTTTGTCCTGTTAGAAAATGATACTGGCTTATAAAAAAAAGGTACATAGAGAACCTAATAAAAGTGAAAAAAAAAAAACACTTCAGTTATGTTATCTGTATCAGTTTTATAATAAACTAATGTTTTGAGAAATTTTATCTAGCATTAATCTCAAAAGGGTGCTATACTAGCGCCAATACATATTTTTGATTTCGGCCATGGTTTAGAACATAATAAAGTTTTTTTTTTGAGTTTGGCGCAGGTAATGGTATCGCGGTAAAAGCACTTTTAACACACACTTTTATTTACTTGTATTGTGTTTAAAAATCCTCTTATACTATCATAAATACAGAACCAGCACCAATAAAAGTTAAAAACCTACAGTAAAACTAAAAGAGGTCGTATAATAAACGCAGTCGATTGGTCACGCACGCACAACCTATAAGCGCTTTTTATAATAGCAAGCAGAAGTCAAACCGAAACCTATCAAATGGATCATTTTAGTATACAAAACTACACTGAGTACACATTAAATTAGCAGATCAGATCAAATTAAACTATGCATCAAACTGAAATTAGTTGGTAGTAATGAAATATTTTTATAACGACGTTTTGTTTTAAAAAAAAAAACAGTACGCCGGAGTAATTTTTCTTTTCAAATTAATGACGCGAATTTTAAGGGCTGTGTCACGCTGACATATCAGCGCTGATGCTCAGCGCGAATAACAAAATATGTATGAAAATTTAGAAAGCGTTGTTAAATAATGCGTAGGTAGCGATATCAGCGCGGACAATTTCAGTTCCGAGTTCCTTTCAATGCGGAGGAGGTGCGGTATTTTTTGTCAGCAGAATCGCGCCCACCAATATAACAACGCGCCACAGAAATAGGGGCACGCCTTTAAAATGCAGCCACCCTGCCAATAAAAAATGTTATGGTTTTACGTGGAGTAGCATTATAAGTATTTTTATTAGCGCAATAAAACTTTTATAAACAACTCTATCTGAATTTTTAAAGTAGGGCGTAAACCACCTTAACTTTATGTTTTCTTTACATACAATAAGTTCAATTTGGAATTTTTAAAAGTATCTGTCTCACTTAACAACTTTAAAACAATTTGGTTACCCAGCAAACGCTTATAAATATCCCGCCTAAAAGTTATGAAGTAAAATGGGTAACAATAAAACAGTTTCTTTATTGTAGCCGCAGGTGAAACCTCTTGGGAAATTAACGACAGATTGCAACGTCAAAAACTCCATCACATATTGTACAAGCTCTTTCTAATATTACTCAGAGGTCACCACGTACACGTAGGTACTACACTACGGTTATTGGGTTGCTTATCTTTTAAAATTATATTTATTACACTATATTGCTTTATTTAGATAGTTTTTAGCCGTTTCTCTGTGGATAGGTGGTAGGAAGACTGCGCCAAAAATAGGTTGGCACTAAAACCATTAATGACTTTAATTTTTCTATCCTGGCATAAAAAAAAAAAGGTTTTCAGACCGCTGTCATGCACATCGATAAAGTCAACATAAAAGAGACGGATTAACCGCTTATTCCTTTCATACTGTTGTCAAATTATTCAAACAGTTAAATATTGTAAAACGGTAGCAACTGCATAATTCCCCGAAACGATATAACGATTGGGAAGTGGGGCTATAAAAAAAAAACTTTTCAATTTGGAACGCAGAATGTTCTTCCTAAAAACAGTGTCCATACCGGCCAATAGTTCACGAGGCATTAAATATTGACGGCGTGCGGGTCCAACGTTAATCAACACACTAAATCTCGCACTGATCTGAAATTTATAGGCCGAATTCTCATGTAAGTTTTATTTTATTGCACAATATGCATAAATTGTCATATGTAGTTTTTTTTAACATTATGGGATGTGCTTACAATTCTGGTTGATGTTTTGTTCACGTTTCGGTTTAAGTAAAATTTCAGAAGTTCTTGGAAAATAAAATATCTCGTTATTTACCTACGTTTAAACTACTTAAATACGTAACTTTACCTTTAGCTTACTTTTTATTTTTTACAAAATAATTTAGATGAAAACTAATTGAGAAAATATACTAATAAGTAAACATACTACGTATATTTCGAGTTATTGTACTACAATTACATGCTGGAATTCAAATTTGATAGAGTTTAAGAAAAAGTTCTCAGTAACTTTTGTAACTTTTTATAATAAAAAAATAATACTTTTAGTTTAGTTTCCAGTAAAGATTTCTATTTCGTTAGCAGTCCATATTACGATAACCTTTACTCCAACGACTTGATATCTGCACGAACATGACAAATCGAAACCGACCTACAGCATACTAAAGTCCATAATTAAAATTAAAAAGTATTATCAAAAAAGAAAGGCGCGCATTGATTTTTCCCTTTGTTAGGTACTGGCTGGTTGCGTTTAAAGAAGCCATTTGGTTTTATTGTACGAAAGCGACGTGTAATTTGCATTGACCCCGCGGTCACGCACGCTGGCGGCGATTTTTTCCTACCCTCTACTTTTCTTTAATGCAATGGGCGGAAAGCTCTTTACACCGCAGGAGTACGCCTTTTATTGCGTACTTTAGTGAAACGCAAGGGCCTTGCTGCCCCTATTCCGCATGCTTGTCGCTTAATGAGTTTAGTAAATTTGCAGATACATTTTAATTTTTTATCAATGTACACGAATACTAAGCATTCAATTTTAGATTACACACATTAATTACACAAAGGAAAATATAATTATGTATACATTTAGTGTTAAATACTTATCACGATTATTGTTTACCGCTAGCTAGCGAAAACTTAAAAAAAAATATATTTATTTACACCTACTAAAATAACGCACACACAGCAAGCCCCGGTCAAATTCGAATAACCGCATTTGGTAACGTTTAACGTTTTATTTGTTTATGGTATTTGCGTGTGAAAATACAGGTTAATAAAAAAAACAAATCTACATCAACTAAATGAATAAAAAAAAAATATTTATTTGTATCAATTGATATCGTTATGTAAACAGTTTGTACGCTATACAATTTCAAAGTTTTTTTTATAACGCGAGATGACATTATTAACGTTCTCTATTATTCATTAATTATTTTCAGAAAAAAAAAATGCCTTTATTGGCCGCTGGCCATTAAGAAATGCTGGTTTCTTTTACATTTTAATTTAAAGTAAAAGAAAAAAACTGAAATTTACAGATTTTTTGCTTCATAATTAATGGAGAACATACATACACAGGACAACGAAATATAGATGAATGCTCAAAAAAAAAAACAGCCCGCTTTCTCTGCTTTTATTTTTTATTTTCCCTTTATTCTTGCGGAACCCTACCACTTTATTGAACAACTAGAGGCTGCCCCGCGGTTAAAAAAATAATTAAAAAACGTGAAAAATTTTGAATTTCGCGCCATACCGTGACTTACCGCCTTAAGTACTTTTTTTTTTAATTAAGTCTCGGTTTTTTAAATCGAATTACTACATACCTGTCTAGTTAGGTAATGTTAGTCTAAAAGAGAAATACCTACTCTTATACATATATTATTTTGAAAACAAGTATTATTTGTAGAGCCGTAGATTTCCCACGGGACCTTCCGCGGTAACAAAGTGCTGGACATTATTGATTTGAATCACTTGATGGATGTTTGTCCTGTTAGAAAATGATACTGGCTTATAAAAAAAAGGTACATAGAGGACCTAATAAAAGTGAAAAAAAAAATACGCTTCAGTTATGTTATCTGTATCAGTTTTATAATAAACTAATGTTTTGAGAAATTTTATCTAGCACTAGAGGCTGCCCCGCGGTATTTCCCGCGCAGATTTCTCATAAACACAAAAATCCATTTTTTTCCCGTTCCTATGGGTATTTCGGGTAATCGTTTCTTAGTGCTCACCTACACTCCCTAAGAAACCTACATGCAAAATGTCAGACGCTACGCCCAGTAGTTTCGGCTCTGCGTTGTCTGTCAGTCAGTCAGTCAGTAACGGAAGAGTTTTATATATATTGATTGATCATTATGACCTCAACACTTATGCCTGCTCATTTCTTTACTTAAGGCATCGATCATCGTATCTTGATTTAATTGTACATGACTCTTGTAAGCAATATATTATAATTTATCAAAAATATATTTAAATATAATTATTGTAGAGTGTGTTTTACTAAACATATGTGTATTTGAAAGCCAGCGGGTCTTAGATAAGTATCAAGCCCTAATTTATTTTTTCAGCCAATGCAACCAAAATCACAACGACAACGATTTACATCCTTTTTTTTTTTTAACGAGGGGAAATGCCTATCGCATTTCCCGACGCTCGGGGGAGCGTCGGGGGTATGTGGGGCTCGCACCCACTAAAACCCCTCGGCGGCCGTCTTGGCGCTTTTGGGAAGAACCCCGGGAACCACACATTATAGCGTCCGAAGTCTTCCCACGCTCAGCTACTATTAGCTTCATGCTCGGGGAGGGCATATTGTTCCCTCCCTCCCCGGCTCGCCTTTGGAGCTGCGGCGGCACAGTGCCACAAGTTGTGCCGCCGCCCATCTCAGGGCCGTTTGATGAGTGTGTCGGGCCCCCGCCCTTCACACCCACGACCCCAAAGACCCCTTTTAGTCGCCTCTTACGACAGGCAGGGCATACCGTAGACCTATTCTTACGCCCCGACCTACAGGGCTTCAACGATTTACATCCTAACCGCGTATTTCAAAAGCGCGTTTTACGACACCCGTAGATGCAATTGTATCGGCCGACTCAAAAGTTCATCTACCTAGTTCTAATTTCATGCCGTAAAAAGGCCTTTCAATTAAAAGAATGAAAATGAAAATGAATGCCTTCAATAAATTGACACATACATAAAACTGAGAACTCCCTATTTTCTGAAGTCGGTTAAAATAGGTACTAAAACCTTCTCCTGAAAGTAACAAATACTACTGTGAAAACCGCATCAAAATCGGTTCAGCCAAACTCGAGATAATCGCGGACAAACATACATACATACATACATAAAGGTCATACTTATAACCTCCTTTTTTGAAGTCGGTTAAAAATGAAAATTGTTGAGGAGGTTCAATTGTAAAATGTTTAGCTTGAGATGTGATACCGTAGATTTCTACAAAAATATGTGGTTTCAAAATAAACCTTCAAAGGCATATAGTCGGTTGTTTTAAAACCAAGGTCCCTTAGGGGATATTATATCCGCGACAGGCTGGAGCAGAGAGCAGGGCCTGACCGCTAACGACTGCCGACCGACACGGCACCGGCGAAGTAATGAATTCTGAACACCTCAACGACGCAACATTTGATTCTAACGAGCAAAGAAACGTTATGCCACAAATTTTGTTGACAATGTACCTGTTTGTTTACTTTATACAAACACGCAATGACAACGATTAAAATTACATCATTTTTAAAGTAGAATATTTAATTGATTTTGCTAACCATTCGTTTATATACCGCCGTACATCAAAGTTCGTACCAGTGGAAGTGTGCTTCTAAAGTTAACAACTAACACCTTATGTTATTTTTGAATCTTAAGAACCAAGAAGTTAAAATTATGAGCATTTATCTTTTGTATTCATTAGGCACAAAATGTTTTGTTCAATAGGAAACGTTTTTTTAAAGGATTAATTGTTTTTCACAACAAATAAACGGTTGATCGATGGATAAAGGTGTGAATAGAATACCTCTTGCAACGTGTGTGTATTTTTTTACAAACAAGAACGCGGCAGCCTTAAACAAAAAAATCTTATGTAATATGTAAAGATTGTACAATTAGTTACAAAAATAATAAACTATCAAAATTAACAACATTATGAACATGTCTCTATACCATTTTATTTGGGCCCGTAGATTGCACAAAATACAGAAATTAACATTGACTTGACTTAAATACAAAATACATGAAAAATTTAAAACCTACATGTGATAATCGTAACAACGTTGCCAGATTACTTTAGAGACATTTTATTGCGTACAATCGTGTTTACAGCGCTTAAATAAAACGAGAGGTCTCCGTGGGCTCGTACCGCCCTACTAGCTGAAAACTCGAATAAAATGCATTCAACTTTAATATAAACATTAAAAAAATATTAAACAAACATTTCAAAAATTTTAACAAACTAAATCTGTATCTCGACTGCGTTAAATCATTGTATAGTTTTGTTTGGCTTCGCCGTAGTCAGGTAATAAGTAGGAGCTATGTCACCTTCCTTTCGGGTTTTCGTAATATCACTCTAGTTACTTGAGATTTTTTTATAGCCGTAAACACAAAAATTATAAAACATTAGTTTAAAAGTCGATTAGGCTCGCTATTATAAAAAATGTTTTTTAAATGTTATAGTGATAGAAAACCAAGAAAGATAGCATGTCATGTCTGTTTAAAAATAAAATAAGAAATTAGTGTTAAGATAACGTGTTAACAATTTGCTAATTTACCGCTAAAAACTCTGACGATAATGTGATAGGAACCTACATATTTTCATGTTTTTATTTTATGAATTTAGTAGTTATACGTTATTTGCTAGTAGATTTTGTAATATTGAAGAGGTACATTTTGCAATATTAATAGCCAGCGCACATAGCTGAGTGGTTATCGGAGATCCGGGAAAATCGCAATTTGAGTAACGTGCAGCAGGGTCAGATACCGGATAGATATCAGACCATTACTGTCGTTGTGTTCTACAAGTTTACATTACAGCGCTTTGTTGTTTTGGAGGGTACGTTACGTTAAGGATACGATCTGATGCTGAGGTCAGACAGATGGAGTAAGATGTTGTGCTGTTAGTTATGTAACAGAGTTACTCATGTTACAACAAAGATAAAATTAATTAATAAATGTAATGTTATATTAAACTCGATGACATTTTCTACTTTTAGTTTATTTTTAAATTTGTTTGTTTTAAAGTAATGATAATTTATATTATTAATTTGAAATAGGCTTACTCTCTTAAAGATATTGGTACATAGTATAATGTTTTCTAAAAGGCATTAATCAAATGACGTTTACACTAAGCATTTTGTTTGGTTTATGGCAGGACTCGCGAACAACATAATGATGAGGGTTTGCAGCGACGCTTGCACACTGCAATTAGAGTAGAGAGTGCAAGGTAAAAAATAAATAAAATCCCTTTAAATTATACTTTACTTTCTCAAGAGTCACCTTCTAGATTTTTTTTTCTTTTTATTTTTTGTTGTAAATCTGTTTTATTAATTACTATTCTATATAACATTTTTTTTTATAACATTAGAAGGTTTGCAGATAAAAAATCCTAAGAAAATTAAAACGGAAGTTAAAGCTCCTATTGTTAAATTTGACGACGGATCGTATCACATTCATTGAGGTATTTACAACTCTGCATAGTAATAAAGCGCGGTCAAAAGTCTGGTAAACAATAATCTGGTCCGGTCCGCATCATTAACCCGGAGCCCCGTGGGGGAAATATATTACCCTTTGCAGATAGCTGTCGGTTTCTCAACTTTGCCGTTTCACCACGTAAGGGAAGTTTGAATTCCATAGAGAGGTAAGGCTTGTTAATCTTCTAGCTAAATTATGATGTTACTAGGTAGGTAGTTAACTACTTTTTAAATCTTAGAAGTTAGTTTTTGCATGCATTAAATTGACACTTTGTAGCAACAACCCCTATATTTCAAAGATCTTTATCCTGAAAGTTAAACAACAGGAAACATTCTACGCAAAATTATTTATTTCATCATTGATGCATTTTTGATTTGGCCCATTATTGAGAAGTTTTTTTTTCGAGATTGGCGCTAGTATCGCAGACTTAATGAATCCTTGGAATAACAAAGGTGTTTAATATTTTAAATAAATCCAAGTGTAAAGATTTACTCAGACTATTTACATTCCTAGACCGCCACTGCTCCTACTCATAGGTCTGTACACTTTTTTAAATAAAGATCTTTTCTGTATAATAATTTCACATTGTAATATAGTTTTACTAGAGGCTGTCCCGCGGTTTAACTCGCGCAGATTTATCATAAACACAAAAATTCAGTTTTTTCCCATTCCCATGGGAATTTCGGTAAATCCTTTCTTAGTGCTCACTACACTACATGCAAAATTTCAGCCCGCTACGCCCAGTAGTTTCAGCTGTGCGTTGTCTGTCAGCCAGTCAGTCAGTGACTCAGTAACGGAAGAGATTTATATCAATATATATAAAACTCTTTCGTTACTGACTGACTGACAGACAACGCAGAGCCTAAACTACTGGGCGTAGAAAGCTGAAAATTGGTACGTGGATTCCTTGGGGAGTGTAGGTGAGCACTAAGAAGGGATTTACCAAAATTCCCAGGGGAACGGGAAAAAACGGGATTTTTGTGTTTATCTGCGCGGGAAAAACCGCGGGGCAGCCTCTAGTATATTGATAAATATAATTAGAATCCAAGAGTACTATTTATGGCCAACCTACGCTTATGCGTTTTAAAGAAACTATTTTTTATTTCTTACTTACCCTTTAACTTTCACACTGAGTAAATTCTGATTGAATGAGCTAGAAATAAAAAACAATACTTTTATGTTACTTATTATAAACCTATATGAAAATAGTATTTAAAACAAAAACCTTGTTATTTGTTTTAGAAAAAGCTGTAACACGGATCCAATTAGCTGCTTTAACTTCTACAAAGGGCTTTCCGCATTAAATGGAAGGACAATGGAAAAATTTGCATAAAAATAACAAAAAGGGAAACGGAAACCATCGTTGGGACGAAAATGTTAGCCGGCCACATTCTGATTCGACAAATAAAATAATTATTTAAAAAACATTGTGAGGCAATGCAAAATAATCAAAAATGATTTAGGTACAAACTTTTCTACGGTCTCCCACTTTTGGTAAATAATAAACGCTATCGTTACAAATTGATATTATTAATAGGTATAAGTTCATAAAGTAACATGCATATAAGAGCTCTTTAGAAAAAAAATATATCTTCTAAAGTTAGGCTTTTTAAAAAAATTGGGCTCCCTAGTGCATAAAATCTTGGTCCCTAGTATTTTTTAAAATTTTCAAATAATATCTAGAAGACTATTTATGTATTACTGTTTGTTGCCTACTTTATATGTTTTTAACCCATATCAAAAAAGGAGGTTATTAGTTTGACCTGTATGTTTGTATGTTTGGGTGTATGTACAGCGGTGGTCTAGGTCGCCGTAACACTTCCGGTTTTTCTGTATTGCAAAATAGCCTTTGTTCTTTGTCAATACAGTCTAGGGCTGACGAAACCATAGACAAATCTGCTACGGCCTCCTAGACCGCCACTGTACATATAGATGTATATCTGTATGTTTGTCATTTTGTATTATTACACTGATTATAATATCTAGTAGACGCTGTTATACACGAGCAATTGTATATGTATAGGTACTCAAATCGTTAATCAATTATCAACATAAATGATTCGTATTAAGTACTTATTGTAAATTTAACCTCATCAAAGAAAATTCTATGTGAGTCTTAAGTGCCCTGTAAACAATCATATAAGTTTGTACTATAAACTCGTGCCCAGGCGTTGACAGCCTGGGATTATTGTACAATGAATGATTTACGTAGTCAAAGAGATATGCATGTACTGACTGATGAAGGTTTAGTACCAAGTTCATCTTTGTGTGCGTGCCTATAGCTTAATGGATTACTAGATAAGCCAACTGTGTACAATGCGAGCCAAATTAGTGCATAGCTTTGACTATCTATAGTTATTTATGTCTATAGATGTATATTAGTTTATGTCATTCATTACTTTGGTGTTTAAAGAAGTGTTTTTTTTTTGTTTTGAGTATTATAGAAAATATAATTTCATGTTCTAATTTCTTCGATTTATATTCATCTTAATCAGAACTCAGAACCATAACCAGAAAATGTAAAAAAAAAATTGATGCTCAAAATTTCAAGACACGCCATCCGAACTGTGTCATTGAATATTCATACAATGGAAACTTTCTACCGTCGCATGAAACGTACAAAAACGTTCCTAATCGAAAATACCCAAGGAGATTTCTTTTTTACCTGAGGTAGGTACAATATTTCATTCAGTAGTATTTACCTCACAATATTCTCGCTTGGAAATCTTTGAGATGCGATCATAAATCGCTCTGGTTGACATAATCATGCGTAGGGAAAAAAACGGATTTAGGAATACATGTTTGATTTAGTGGAAGGGGTGAGCTGCTTGAGGCTTCAGCATAAACGCTCGCACCATTATCACCATCAGCAATTTTGTCTGATTTATTGTTTTGTGATATACATAATCGAGACAACTAGGATCTATGTAATTTTGTTTTTAGGGAAGTAATTTTATGGGTCACACCAGAGACATGGTATATCGCTCGCTCGCTTTCACACAGACATAATAGTAGGTATATAAGTAGGAAATGGAATTTGCCTTGAGCTAGCACTAATTATTATAGTTTATCTTAGAATTCGGGATTTTTTGACGTTTCATAGTCTCCGCCAAAAAGGAAAAAAAAAATACCCACAAGAGTAAAAAATAATAAGAAGATGCCTAATAAAATAAGTTTTGCCTGGATTTGTAAATATTTGATTTCACAAACTATTACGAAAACAAAAAATATTATTGTAGTATATATTACCTAACAAATACAAACTCTCATGTTGTATAATATCTACTTACTTACTACAAACTATGGATAATGTCCGATAATAAACGATAATTATTATTTTATGGTATTTGAATACAAAAATTACATATATATGAATTAATTATAACTATGCACTTTACTTTATTCTTTAGCTGGTATCACTCCTCACAAATATGCAGTCATAGCAAACCTTTCAAATAAATAAAAGCCGCTGATAATCGTCACGTCGCATCTGTCACATTGATTGATTTTCATTAGAGTTCCCTGAATTTGAAAAATGTGCCAGGCCAAAATGGTGTGTTTGTTTACAAATTTCAAAAATGATGGGTATAGTTCGTATAGTTATTATTCTGTCAATTTCCGTCCCTAAGTTCCGTCCAAAATATTTGTAACGCGCGCGGGTGCTAAAACAATACGGTTACTTTCAATTCAAGACACGATTCAAATTAGGTGATATGGCGGTCTGACGGTCCAGGCTCCAGTGTAAAGTGACCAATTTGTGCTAGAAATGGCTATTTTAATACTTGATGTTACAATTTTACCTATACCTATTTGTTTGTATTGTTATTTTTATTTACAAATTTTGAAGGATACAATTTTATTGATGTTCAATTATAAAAATTTTGCACATTACATATTATAATGTGTGTCTGGGAAAGTAATAAAACAATTCTAAGTACAAAAAGAAGAGTCTCGAAAGACTGATAAAAGCGATTATGTATAATGATTATTGAAATATGTTAGAACTTACCTAATACCTTCTGTTATCGTTCTCTCAGTTACACTTTCAACACAATAACACACATGAAAATATTTTTAATAAAAAGGGCTAGTTTTTGCACAACAAGTTAAACAGAGAGCAACATTGCTTTAAATCCTGCAATAGAGAGAAACTTTGTCTTCGAGCTTATTACTGTCCTGTGACTCCCGGCAGTGTTTCTGTTGTCCGTGATATGAAATTATTTATATGCTGCTGCTAAAGAGCTTAAGGCTTACGTAACACATAAAAAATGCAAATACGTGGTTTTTTAAACACTCTCCGAACACAAAAGCTCAAAAACCCACTATTAAGCTTTTTAACTGACCAAGTATCTCAGGTTTAAAATAAGAAAATTGTCTATATACCTGTACCAGGTAGTCTAGAAGATATTTATATCTAAAATCCTAAAAAAAAATAAGTTTTTATTGTCTCTATAATTTACGCAAGTGTAGTTAGTTCAATAACGTAAAGAAAACGCTGATATCACCATTATAATATTAACATAGTTAAACCAAGATATAACTGAAGAAGTCGTAAAAACTAAGTAAAAGTCTATAAAAATAATAATTACATTTTAAAATTCTAAGAGAATGTAAGATTTTTTTGCATGACTGGTAGCAGCAGCAGCCTATTTGCGGCTTTTAACAAGTTGTTCCGGCGTAGTCGATGTGACACTAACGCCTTTTAGAGGGCCATAAGACGCTTGCATTAAGCTTTTATCGATAAAGGCCGCTAATTAAAATTGGCAGACAGGTTCTAAAATATAAATTAATGTAGCAAACTTTAAATAAAAAATACCTAACTTACATCATAGAAATTAGACCCTAACTTAATATAAATACCAAATGCGTAACAAACTTGCGATTTTCCTTTCCTTTCAGTATCCACAATCCTAGTGACAATATTTTAATGTACATAATTATTATAATAAGTGCACCCATAAACATTAAAGCAGAATTTGTACCAATATTTATCTCTTGTTCCCTCATATGCCTATAATAGAATCAAAACAAAATCGAACTCCGATATTTCTCGAACGATCCGGATAACTCAAGGTGTTTATTATTTTACGAGCATCCTCTCTTTTCTCGTAATAGCGTCGTACAATAACGATAAAGTGTTACGTTTACGACCTTTGAAAAAATGTCGTACAATGCACGTTATGCTCTACATGGTATGAGGTGATAAGTAGAGCTTTGTGTGTTTAGGATTGATGTAAGAGTAGAATGTATTTTGGCCTAGGATTTAATATTATAGAAACATGTTTTAAACATGCTCTAGACTAGAGACAATACAAAAGTAAGATTTATCTTGGATGCGAACCAAACATAAATTCTGCCCTAATTAACTTTTTGGCTGCCTAAATTACTTCTTATTGCTGTGTATGAGTAGCTTATATAATATGTTTGTCAAAGGAATTATTTAATATAAATTCGCATTGTAATTTTTTTAAATGAACGTAAATTCAAAATTTTTTTTTTTTTTTATTATTATCTTATCGTAGTATTCAAATAGTATCTGTATTTTATCAACCAGTTATTAAAACAGTAGCTATGGAATTATCTCTTCGATCGGAAATAAGCATCAAATAGCCACCATCAATGAGGAGGTGAAGGGGTCCGGTTAAATCCGACAAGCGGGTGCGGGGTGCGAACGAGCCTTCCGACGACTAGTCAGTCGCGACGATGCCACAGCCGGTAAAGCACGTCCCGCCTCGCTGCGCCCTCGCAAATTATTACGTGACAAATGGCAATAAAAGTTCTCCTATAAAAACACCTCACCTAATCAAGTGGTAATTACTATCGCGAGTGGCTGAATGTGATATTAACTCTGTGGATAGCACCCTTCTGTGTACAAGTGAAAAACTATTTTTTTTGATTTTTGAATAATTAAATACAAAACGAACTAGGTATCAAGGATGCATATCGTGTTGCTGCTGATATGTTTATTTGCAAAAGGTAAACTTTTAAATTTATTTCATCTTGGTGTTTTAATTACTTACAATGACATAGATCCACGTTGGGCGCCAATATTTATAAATTCCAACACTTTCGAAATTAATCAATCGAAATGGAACGTGAAGCAAGAGCTATTAATACTAACAGATAGATGTGGTATAATTAAGTAACGTCCCAAGAAAATGGTCGGACAGATTTATACCCGATACGGTCAAATGAAAATTAAAAGTATATTTCTCGGCCCCACGTTGGGCGACAAATATTTCTTGCACATAGATGAAACAGATCATATCCATTTTAGATATAACCATTGCTATAAATGCGTATTGGAATGACATACTCTTATGTTCCATGGAAAGGTTATTATTTTTAAGAACAAATTTATCTCATACTAGAATTTCTGAAAAAGTATTAGAAATTCCTTTGAGACCTTCCCTTTTATTGAAATTTCAAACAAATAAAATATTTCTTCTTTAATGTCGTGGTGAACGTGGGATTCCGGCTAGTTCTATTACACGTCTAGTAGTAATTCATCACTTTGATGTGATAATGGTATTCATTAGTTAGTTTATCATGTAAATAGCTATTACAGCTTTGAGGGCTACATCGTTGATAGCAAATGGTATATTTAATGTAGCCATTTTCCCGAAGATTGTATACCTACAGATTTATTTTGTCGGTAGCAGATTATTGATTAAGTGTCGGTATTTTACAGATGGTGAAATGTAGTACATTTGATGACTCATTTAAACACTAGCTTTAAAAAAACCAGGCGCCCCCCCCGGGGCGACTTGTAGAGAATAGAAGATAATATTACCCTTCTTTGCAACTAGGTAAAAAAGAAACAACTAAGCGCGTGTAATGGCTTATTGGTAAACTTATTTCACAAAGCAATTTCTTCTAAGCTGAAGCTTTCACCCATGAAAGTCGTAATAGGATCAATTAAAAATTAACTGTATATCCATAAGATACTTCTATAAGATCCATAAAAACCTCAAATTACGTGGTTATCTTAGCATAATTACTTTAACATTAATTCAAATGTAAGCCCACAGCACAGAACTTTTCGCACGTACCCTACTCAATATTACGTGCCTCTGTCTATACCGTAACAAGTTCCTCCACACTAAAGCCTATTTAAATCCCGATCGTGTACCAATTTCAGTTTCAATCTGCGCGTCTGGTGAATTATCTGCTCGGATACCCTAAACCTCTCCACTTGGCGATACCCTTCTGACAGTTGGTTAATACCTACAAAGCGCTTAGATAATAAAACTAATTAATTATTCTATCAAATTGAAACGAAATAAAATAACATATCTTTTTATATTAAAGATCATTTTAACTTTATCGGCTTTCTATGTCTATTTGTAAGTTAAGTTATTTTTTTTTCTCGTTCGTTACCATGACTTTATGTTGCAAAAAAAATTAAAAAGCGCAACACATAAAAAAACTTATATTAAATATTATATACAAAACTTATATTAGTATTTTTCATCTGTATGTTTGAATGTAACTGACTCGTTTAGGCTCGATGTTGGGGCAACATTAAGCTTAAGATTTAATTTTTTTTTTCAATAATATAGAATCAGTTACTTTTTATTAAAATAGAACGAAGAAAAAGAGAAGAAGAAGTGTATTATTTAGTTATTTAAACTATGTAAATCATTATTTTATTTTATACTAGTCGACCCGACGAACTTCGTACCGCCCTACCTGTTACTATGTTGTGCATGTATTTTACTCATAAACCTTTCCTTGAATCACTCTATCTATTAAAAAATACGCATCAAAATCCGTTGCGTAGTTTTAAAGATTCAAGCATACATAGGGACAGACGCGGGAAGGTACTTTATTTTATACTATGTATTGAAGGTAAGTATGCAGTAAGTACCTACAATCAAAGCCTTTAAATACATAGTGGTATACAATATACATGTCGCTTGCCTTCTGTCTGTCGCTATGTATGCTTAGATCTTTAAACTCAAAGTTAATGCGTTTTTTTTAAATCGATAATCATTCAAAAGAAAAGTTTATATATATATTTAAGTATGTATGTCGTAGTAAGATTTGATAATTAGGTTTTTTGCAAAAAAACTAGGGATTTTGCGAAAACCCGGATAATTTGATATAACCAATACTTATTTTCAATCATACTGACACAAAGCAGTTTTTTTGCACAATTATCAAATCTTACTACGACATGTATAACACATGCACAATATAGTAATACCTAGGTTAGGCGTTTCGAAGCTCGCCGAGTCGAATGTAGTATTTATCCGCTGTCTGACGCTTAAATCTTTAAAGTGATACAAGAGAAAGGTTTATAATATACATGTGTGTAAAAAAGAACAAAATAACTTTATTTCTTTCTTTCTTTATAGTTATAGGATCAGCGGTATGAAGTTTCCCGGGTCGACTGGTAAAAAATAAAAAATAAAAAATGAAAAAGCTTTGTGTATTTAAAGTAATATTTAGGGCTTTATATATACATACAATGTATATTAAATAAATATATAAATATAAATAAAATGGCATCATAATAAAGTAGTTTTTTTTATAATTGTTTGTTTGTAATTGTATTGTATTGTTCGTAAAACATCGGGAACTTGGTAACTGGGACAATGGAGTTACAATTTTCTTTTTCGAAATCTACTTTAAAGTAGGAGCATCAGAGGAAGGTGACTGAAAACTTAAGACATACTTTGAAGTTTGACTTTCACCAGTTTTAGCGCTAATGGCTCTGAAGAGAGTTCAATAGTTTTAGCAAAGTTTTGTATGAGCGGGTTGTAAAATACTCAATATATACCCACACTTATAGTTACGATACACGATACCTGAGTTATTTAATAATGTATGTAGGTATGTAGGATTTTTTTTATTAATTACCTACATGGTTATGTACGTATGTATACAATGTAATTTCAAAAAACAAGACAATATTTTTTATGATATGCCTTGATTTTCCTTGTACCCAGGTATCTTATATATTTTTTTTAATTCATTCGTATCCATTCCAGTTTCAGTCCAGTGAAGCTATCTCATCTTACACTGACTAACTTTGTACACTAAGTTACAATACGGGGACGACAGTTTTAACTGCTGCATACTATAATTAAGTTAAACTTTAAACAGTTAAACTTGGCAGGTAGGACAGGACGGCGAAGATTTAACTGTTAAGTTAGTTTAATGCTAGTTTTCGACCCTTTCGACCCACTATTGTTCTCAATTAAAACTGTAAGTCGGTTTAGTTTACTTAATTGATTTGTTTTAATTATGGCTTTTAGTTAGGGACTGGAACTTATTTTGTTGCGTGTTAAATCATGTTAACTGAAAAATTCATAAAAATTTATAACTTTCAAGACTTTTTGACATTTATATTTGTATGCCACACGCACACGCACTACTAAGAACTTTTTCAGAACTAAGATTTTTCTTTATGACTTTGACCGTAATAGCGGAGTCTGTAGCAGACGGAGGGAATATTTACGTAAAATCAAACAGACACTGTATGCTAAGTTATTAAAGCAGCATTTTATAAATTCATAATTATAGTGCATTGATTTAAAATGTGACTAAGAGGTCCGAGAGTTCCGACAGAGGCGAAATAACATAAGTAAAACCTAATAAATTAATTATGACGGATGATCGTTTTATTAATCTCTGTGTGTTAGTTGTGTACCTTTTTTTTTTTTTTTTTCTTTAAGGCGGGGAAACTCCTAACGAGTACCCTGAAGCCTCGGGGGGAGCCGCAGGGTTATGTGGGGTTCGCACCCACTAAAACCCCGCCGGTGTCCTTCTCGGCTGATAGCAGGAGGGTCGCGGGTAAGCCTGTGGAATTCCCCGCGACCCCCCCAGCATTGGCTGTGTAGCCTCTTCACGGGGGGACAGGTGGTGGTAGTCCCCCCTGAGCGCGGATGGCTCTTCCTACGCCCGACGACGGAACTGGACACCTCTTTCCGTCGTCCTTCTCGGGGCCGTTATGTGACTACACGAGGCCCCCGCCTCGTGCACCCAACGACCCCGGGGTCCTGCAGCAGTGCTGCAGGGCGGATCGGGGCCTCTCGGCCCCGCCACGGCGTATGTGATCCACCGTGGTGGGACCTTTGAGGCCCCGCCCGCTCTCCTCCTCGACCGCCCCATCCAGCAGTCGAGCGGGAACAGGGCTTGTCACTCCCCACATGGCACCACGTAACGTGCCATGTTGGAAGCGTCAAGTCCCCGCCCCTTCCTCCTCGACCGCCAGGTGCTACTAGCCGTTCCACCTTGGCCGCAGCACCCAGCGATCGTGTGTGACAGTGCCCTGGATAGGACACTGCCACCCTCTGCTACGGGGCATTGTGAGCGCCCCATCGGCACGCCCATTGCGGCAGCGACGGCGACATCAAGCCGACCGCAAAGCGTGGAGAAATGACAGCCCGGCATCTACTCCCCTGCGGGTTCGGATCAGCCGGGTAGACCTGTGATCCCAACGGCTGGCGACGTAGTCATCAAGCCAACCGTGGGCAGGACTATTGTTCCCGGCATCTAATAACGCAGGGTTTCTAATCAGCCGAGCCAACAATCCCCACGTGGACGTGCCATTGGGAAGCTCCCAATCCCCGCACTCCATCTCGTCGCCATCCTTCTTCGCCAATCTCTCCTCCTTCCTTCTTCCTCCCCTCATTTTTCTTCCTCGCTCAGCAGGGCTTGTTAGTCCCCCCACGGCGCTGAGCAGTTCGCCGTGGTGGAAGTCTCAAGCCCCGCTCTCCTTCTCGACTCACACTATGCTCTCTGATAGGGCAGAGAGCATGTGGAGCGCCACTCCCGCCAGATTATTAGCCACCGGACGATCACACCAAACGGGAAACGAAAAGTGTGATTGTCCGCTGTTGCCCAGGGTGCACCGCGTGGAGGTTCTCTGGCCAGCACCCCTAGTTGTGTACCCTATGTTAAGCATATTTACTAATTCATTTTAGGGACAAAAAAAACTTACATTAAATTATTCTATTAGACTTAATTGAACGCAGAGTTAACAAATGTAAGATTGACAGCTAAAGTATAGTTACACTAATAACTATATAATCTTAGAAGAAATTGACGATATGATGGGAGGAAGGGGACGGGATAGGGGAGGGGAGTAGGAAGAATAAAAGCGGAGTATCGAGGTGATATAAATAAATAGGTATGATTATACACGGTTACTTGTTTATCGTGGAGGAAAATTTAACGCCCGGTAGGCATTATACAGACTGATTCCTGAAATCAAAATTAAGGTACTTCGAAAGTTTTTGTAAAAAAAAAAACTAAAAACGTGTAGCTTCAGAGCAATGACCTCCGGTGGCTTAAATGGTGACAGACGAGTCAGGGCGTGGATGGCAATGGGCAGGGGGGTGAACAAGAAGTCCATCGGCCTCAAATATGTTTTTTATTTTTGAAATTTTCAAAAAAAAAACAAAATTAAAAAAAAAAAACATTTGAGTCATGTAATGCAAAGACTTAGTCCTGAAAGTTTCCGCCACGATAAAAAAAAATACCGTGTATAAATACCTCAACAATGCAGAAGAATATTACAAGTAAAAACGAAGGACTAAGTTAAAACTTTGGTATAAGATAAATATTATATGCAAAAGTAAATCTGTTTGTATGGCTCGCTTTCACGCCAAAAGTAATCAATTAAATGATTTTTTGTCTACAATTTGGAAGTATTTACTATACACTGGAATCTAATCTACTTATACTCACATAATGTAACCAAAGGTGCATAAAAAAATGTTCGGATTTTTACATATCTTGACGAATTGATGGTTTGTTTAGAAACGTTGACAGTTTATTGATGTTTTTTTTATTCACCCAATCTGAACAGTCAAAAACACACAGTCCATACAGCCAAGTATTTAGTAGTACATTCTAAGGCGTAACGAAGTTCGCCAGGACAGCACGTTATTGATAAGGTGGAATCATTACATTTTCTTCCGCAAGTGGCTAAGGGAACTCCCGAAGGACGAGCGGTAGAACTCATAGAGCCCTAATGTGATCGCCACCCTACCTTCCAATAGTGGCAGTTTTTGGAGGAAGCTTCTGTCCAACCGTGGATTGCTCGCGGCTAAGAAATATATTTTTGATTTGAAGAGTTGTTGTATATACCTCTACAGTTTTTCTAATATCATCTAAATTACGAGAAGCCATAATCTCATATTTCATCAAAATATTATGATTTTATTTTAAACATTATGGCTTCTAAAATTGATTTCGGTATATCTAATAACAACGATTATTAAAGTAGAAAATTTACTTTTTTTTCAGTGAATAAATACAGCGCTAAGTGCTTGAATGTAAAAACAAAGCATAAAATTCCTAAACTTTATGTAAAAAAAATATATATTTTTATAAGTAAAAAAATAGGCAATTATTTTCTTAGTGTAGGTACCTTTGCACCCCTGAACTTTCTAAGTTCGCGTAGTTTTTTTATGTTGTCGCGTAACTCGCGTAGCTTTATGTTGTCGCGTAGCTTTATCTTGGAACTACCATGGTACTATTTTTTTTTTTTTTTTTATTTGTTTCTATATAATGTTATAATTTCCAATTTAAATGTGAGTCAATATATTTGGTAACAAAAAATTGGTAGTTTAGTTAGACTATGCTAAAATTAGTTGAGAATGTAATTTAAAGGTTTAGAATAAAGCAGTCGAGCTAAGACTAGCCAAGTCAAATGGTCACGACAACTGCAAATAACGAAGTACCGACTTTTTTTTTAAGGAGGCCCCGTCTCGTGCACCCACGAACCTGGGGTTCCCTCTTAGTCGCCTCTTACGACAGGCAAGGGATAACTCAGTCCTATTCTTCGGCCCAGTAACTGCAGTTCGTAGGGGGCCTAAACAGAATCAAATTTTAAAGCATTGGTAGGTTAAATACCAACTCTATTATTGTGAAGGACACGCTTAGCTCAGAAAAAGGCTCGGTCCGGAATTGACCTTTGCGTGCGTGTTTTCAATGAATCGTGCCACATCTTTTTATTATTGTTGTTTTTTAGGAGCCCGGACTTTGTTTTACTCTCAAACATGTTGCTTTTATATATCTAAGTATTATTATTATTTATTTATTTCTTTCACGAAATGGAATTTTAATTAATATTTCATCCATTTAGCACGTTCTCAAATAACATATTGGTATATTTATAAAAAAAAAACTATTAATAGCCTAGCAATAAACTCACCTTAAAAAAGCTATAATAATTAATTAAAAAAAAAATTAAAACCTGCAACTTTCACGTTAGAAAACAAAATAATGTGGAGCTACGTTGAAGCCCTGACGTGTATACAAACGAACGGAAATTAAATCGAAAATTACTTTAACATTTCCGAAGAAACGAAATCAACATCGCGCCCGGCGAGACGCGATAAATATTTCAGCTTGTTTGAGCCAAATAAAAGTAGTTCCATATTACACAGGTGTTTAGGTTACCTAAGATAAAGATAAAATCAAATCGAGCGTAAAATCATAAAGCTTATAATCATAAGAATATATTTTCGTTATGGACCGGTAATTTCAATATTGCCTTCTTTTCTCAGTCAAACAACAGTTTTGTGCAGTCTCTATTTCATACAATCTGTCTTTCTCGATTTTCTCGAATGTGTTACCTGTCTAGATCTTTAAGGGCTTATACGGTGCGAAACTATCGCCAAAATAGTTAATAAATAATTAATATCTTTTAAACCATACACTAAATAAAAAAATACCTAGATAATCTTGCTTAAAATATTTCTAAGATAATTGTCCTAAAACCTACACAACGGGGCCCTAAAAATTCTAAGCAATATTATCTAGGGAGTCAAAGACGCATATTTTTTATTTCGGCCATGGTTTAAAAAATATTAATTATTTATCAAAGTGGCGCTAGTTTCGCACCGTTTTGCCCCTTAAAGCTCATTGTTCTCACTGAACTTTCTGGTATTAGTACAGTGAAGTATTTTAGTCCATACAGAATTCAAAAAAATAATCGCATCCAGTGATCACATTTTCGCTACGCTCACATCGTTTGTATGTAATGTATGGAAATGTTTTTATTTAAGTTTTTAACTGAGGTGAGTGCTTTTTGCGTGAAAGCTATTTTAGACTTAACAATACATAATGTATTTTGGTAATCAGGTATTTGTTCGTTAATATTACCAGTAACATTAGTGCTGATTGTTACGGTGACAATCTCAATTCTTGTTATTCATTATCCGTCTAAATTATAAACTGTGTGTTTTCTAAAAGAATTCACTATTAATAAAGGTTTCACTTAGTTAAGGCATGAAAATATAATGCGTTTTATTATTTGGAAGTAACTACTTAATTCTAATTTTAATGTAACTATTATTGTTAAACTAGCTGACTCGGCGAACTTTGTATCGCCTTATAATATAAGTTTCACGATTATTTTTTATTATTAAACCACCTACGTACCTACTGAAGACTTGCCTGTATTTTTTTTTCTTTTCCTATGCTTATTAAAAAACAACAAAGTCAAATTTTGACTTAACAAGAAAATGGAACAGTTATGAGAAGAAAGTAAAAATAAAAATATTAATTTGACTAACTTCCCCTCAATTTTGCCATATTTTAAACCTTCCCGGGACTACGCCAAACATTTCAAAACCAAAATAAGCTAAATCGAGTTTTAGCGTATTTTACTAAAGAACCACTTTTTTTTATATATATACCCTCTTATTCATAAAAAGTTAAAGAGCATTTTAGTTATTTGACGTATGTCAATTTAGACTGGATGTCACGTATTTACGATACAACAAACCAGAGAAGTAGACCTCCAGTAAGGCGACTTAAAATCTATTGTACCTTTATGAATAAGATGGCAAGTATATAAAAATATTAGGTAAGAATTATATTATATTCGAAGCTTATTAAATTATTTATGTAAAGTCCGTTACATAAACAGGAAGTGCCTAAAGCAGCTACGAGAAGGAAAGAGAATTTGATTCCTCTAACAAAATCACGATCTGACAATACAGCACAGTCTTTGAATATCAATAAAGGTTCCGTAGCGGCGGCGTTAGAATAAAGAATAGATCTGTGACCCAAAATACGTTCTGATTGTTCACGAAATTTAGCTCTGAGAATACGATTTAACGAATGCTATTTCTATATTGCAATGAATAGCAATGAAATTTATTTTATTTCCGTAAATACTTTGTTACGAATTCATTGTATATGCGATATTATACTAGCGATGGATTATCTGAAAGTTCAAGTTTGCACACAGCACCAAGAAAACGGACATTTTTTTATCATATTGGTACTAGAAACACTTGTCAATAACGTTAACGTTGCAAGTGTGATCTTCATGAATTCTGAAAAATTCGTCTGGTTCGTTCTGAGAAGTACTATAATTGTAAAATAGAAAATAATACTGCTTAAATTCTAATTTTGCATCGGTACATTACGACTATCTAAGTAAAAGGAGTTATAATAATAACTTTTCATTTCTTTTTCATCATTAATCAATACAAAGTATAAAATAAAGTCGCTTCCCGCGTCTGTCCCTATGTATGCTTAAATCTTTAAAACTATTCAACGGATTTTGATGTGATTTTTTTTAATAAGGTTTATAAGTATAATACATGCACAATATAGTAAAAGATAAGGCGGTACGAAGTTCGCCGGGTCGACTAAAATTATATAAATAACAATTGTCTTCTACCACAAGACTTAGGTAAATAATCTCGAAACTTTTACCCCAAAGCAAACAAAGATTAAAAGATACCAAACTTCGGAAGAAAATTAAACTTTGAATAAATACTTTGATTTACTAAGCAGCATTTGGTTTCGATATCGATCGTGTACCAAAACGAGCGGTCTACTTCTGCTAATGTTATTTGGCAGCCAATTCTAAACTACTTTAACTATTAGCCGGCAGTCGCAGGAGTCGTGAATAGCCGTCGGTGGCTCAGCTTTAGGATTGCAAGGGGCTTGCGACCCAGATCTGATATAAAATTTGATTATCTATTGATTTAGTTATTGGTTAGTTAATTAACCTCATCTCGGTAAATTACCTCCTAATAAGTGATCAACTAAACGTTGCTTTATATACTATCTGTGATCAACTTCACATGCATATTTACCATGTCAAATTTAAATTAAATTGTCTTGTTTCCTAATTTATATAACTTTATAGTTATATTTAACCTTTAATGAACCCCAAGGAATCCACATGTGTCCAAAACCATTAAGTTTTGGAGCCCCGTTATAATAAAGAAAGGTATCAAAGTTTCACTTAAAACCGAATATATCTAAACGTTAACAAGTAAATTCATTCCTTAATTTCAGCCGAAAGACGTCTACTGCACTATATAGGCCTCCCCCTTAAATCGCCACAGCGACCAGTCTTGAGCGACCCTCATCCAGTGTACTCGCGCAGCTTCCATCAGGGCGTCTGACCACGTTTGCCTATTCTGCGCGCCTATTCGCGGTGGAAACCGCGAACCGGAAGACGCAGAATAGGCAAACGTGGTCAGATAACTTTTCGGCCCTAGCGACCATAATAAACGTTCTTTGAGCTTTGTGCCCTGCCCATCGCCAATTAAGTTTGGCTATTCTTGAAGCTATGTTGGTGACTTAATTTCTTCTGCGGATAAGTAAATTGTAAAAACTTACCCTCATATTCATAAAAAGTTAAAGAGCAATATAGTTATTTGACATATGTCAATTTAGACTGGATGTCACGTATTTACCATACAACAAACCAGGGAAGAAGACCTCCAGTAACGCTACTTAAAATGTACTGTATCTTTATGAATAAGACGGTTAATGTATAAAATACTTTCTTGTTACAGAGTCCCTCCTTATAAGTATAGTGAGGGTTACAGTACCAACCTACAAAGTACGCGGCCAGTCAGCCCAGCTAGAGTGCGTGTACGAGCTAGGTGGCGATGTATTGTACTCGGTCAAGTGGTACCGAGACAATGAAGAGTTCTACAGATACATGCCCAAATTTGATCCGCCAAAACACGCCTATAAACTTGAGGGGATCAAAGTAGATGTAAGTATTACGACTTCAATTTTGGGCAACTATGCGAAAACCTTAATAGATATATTATGTTATAAATAAAGGTACCTAATTTTAATATTCTGTTTTATCTCAAATTCGTGCGTAGGAGTGAAATGGAAGTAAGGTTCTCGAAACGGAACGTATAATAATGTCACAATTTACTTAGGCATTGTTATGGAAATTACAAAATGTTGCTTTTGTTTCCCTTTGAATTGTTTGAAATAATTAATTCATTAAGGAGAACAGGATTAGGGTGCAGTTGTAAAACTTGCTTATGGTTTTTATCTGCAAATTTTAACAGTATTTAAAGACAAATAGAATGAAATATGATTGTAGCAAACTATTGAAATACATTTTTAGATAATATTTATATATATATATATATTTTATGTATTTCCTTCTAGTATATTCTGATAGGTACTGCAACACGGATTAATAAAGGACGTAAGGGATTTAATTTTTCTATGAATTACCACAAATTAAATACCTACTAAACTAAAATATCCTTATTCAGGTATCAAAATCAGATGATCAAGTCGTGTTCCTGCACCAAGTCACGCTCAAGACGAGCGGCATGTACCGGTGCGAGGTGTCCGCTGAGGCTCCAAGCTTCTCTTCAGCTGCCGACGAGGGCAGGATGGAAGTCATTTGTAAGTTTTTAACGCAGCTTAAAATGCACTTAGTAAACTTATTAAGACATGACTGTAACTAAATATTAGTGAAGTTAATGTTTTTAAAGATATTTAAGAGAAATATTCACATTACAACGGTTTGGATGCGGGCTAGGAATCGTCCAGGCGCCGTTCGGAGCATGATCTATTGAACAAAGAACCATAGCATTTTTAGAATTAAGTGAACACACTACCGGGCCCAGTTGTCGTCTGCTGACCGGGCTCTGGCAGAGCGTGGCCAAAGAATGTCTGTAGTGTATGGCAGGAATGTCGAATTATGGACATTATAATGGCGAATATATTTGAATTTCGTGCCGCACCATGACGTATCCCCTTTAGTAATTAATCTTCACACAAGAAATTTGGTGTCAATGGCGGCACATTCGCATTCGCATCACATTCGCATATTTTTGATGCCATTGATGAAGCGAATGTTAAAATGATGAGAATCATTCGATAATGCGAATGCGAATTCGAACGTTCGGAACATCCCTAGTGTATCCTTATAAATTAAGATCGCAGGGCGCCAAGCCAGACGCGGCTTGGGCCATTGTAATATTAATATCCCACAGAGCAAAAAAAACTCCTAAAATTCTAAAGGAGACGTGCTAAAACTATGTTATTATGAATTTTTCTTCTTACTTTTTAAATAACTTTCATTAACCTATGAAATAGAATTAAATTTTATTTAAAATTTTCTTTGTAAACAGATTTACCGCGAGAAGGTCCTCGAATAACAGGAAATGAGCAAGAGAACCGAAGAGGAGACTCTTTGTTCCTGAACTGTACCTCAGGCCGGTCATTCCCCGCTGCTACCCTGAGTTGGGACATCGACGGTGAGAAGGTGCGTGGATATCGTTTCACGATTACTAACAATGATTCATCTTTTGAATTGTTCAATATTCTTGTGGTGCGGTAATTTTTAACCCCCGACGAAAAGCTCAGAGGGGTGTTATAATTTTTTATTTCTTTTGTAATTCGTTTGGGAAGTACCTACCTATATACCTAAAATTTTACTGATTTAGAGGTATTCAATAATTTGAGTAGCTGTACACTTTATTAATTTTGTTGCGCTGCATTATAATTTGAATGCAAATTCATTCGTTATTTTTATTGAACATCATAAAGGGATCCAAGTTATCTCAATAAAAAAGTAGTTCATGCCAAATATTCACGCCCTTTCTTATATTTTTTATTTTTTTTTATTTATTATATCCTTAAATATTAACTTAAAAGCCTTAGCAAACTGAGTCCCAGAGTTGTAATGTAATCCGTTTAAAGTGATTTGTTTTGCTGCAGTAGCTCTGAAGCAAAGTTACTGCAAATGGGCAAAGTGGAAAATAGTTAATTTCTCGCGAAACTACTTCTACGGAGAAATAGGGTTGAAAATGTTCATAAATACTTGACGTTGAATAATAATTTTAAGAGCTGAACAAACAGTGTTTAATGTTCTTAATACTGCTTCTACAATTTTGAAAATTGTATCATACAGCCGCCTGCGTAGCGCAGCAGCGTACCGCGTTTCGCCTTTGATTAGGGTACGGCAGGTTGTGGGTTCGATCCCCGCAGAAAACACCACATATTGATTTCTCACAAAAATCACGTTGTGGTTGCTTTCGGTTGGATAGGTCATTGCAGGCTTGAATCACCTGGTTCTCCGAAAAGTAAGATGGTTCCGTGCTTCGGAAGGCACGTTAAGCCGTTGGTCCCAGCCGCAGTAGTAGTCGTTATAACCGCGGTGACAAGCTGGCCCCTTGTCACGTTGGTAATAAAGCATAAACTCGGCTAAACGTGGGTCCGGCTCTTGAGCTGTTCCCTTTGCCTAACCCTTCGGGGAATAAAAGGCGTGAGATTATGTTATGTATCAAACACAGTAAATCTTCGTAAATACAACTTCATTAAAATTTTTTTTATTTAGATATAATGTGTAGTTTAGACAGACTTTCTATTAAAATAAAACTAAATTGATTGTGGTGTATTAACAAACGATTATTGACCCTTATTAGTGTACATTGAATCAAAATTACTATATATTTCGGATTGTTTTCGTTTGCGTCCAAGAAAATAACTAAAGTACTCATATTTTTTGCATTTCAGGACCAAACTAACAAATCACTTGTAAAAAGTATTTCTAAGCTATTAGTTTCAAATCAAATTTACCGAACCCTTTACTAGATAATCCATTCGAAACTGTTGCTCTCCTAAGGTGACCGACCCCAATCTGCTTGTGGAATATCCAGTAACACAGCACGCCCACGGCCTGCTGACAGCCGCTCTAGGGCTCCGAGTGCCGGCGGGGAGGACCATGCAAGTCAAGTGCACCGCGAGAGTGGCGCCCACGTGGTGGGAGGGGAGCGAGGCCGTCGTCGGCAACAGTCAGCTGGGTGACAGCAAGGAAGCTATGTTACTTGGTAAGTTTAAAAAAATAATAATCATTGTGTAATTTAAAGAATAGGCCATGTCAGAGCGATATAAACTAATTTAAAGCAGTTTTTTAAAATTAAGAAACAATTAAATGTTTCTTTCTATTTATTACAGTTGATATACTTTTTTATTAGTGAAGTTACCTAATTAATAATTAAGCAGTCTCTCCGTGAATAAAAAGCCATTATAAAATTATTAACGAGAAAATGCCATCCATATTTAATTAATGCGACCCCAGGAATGGCTCTGAATTTCCTTATTGGCGGCATAAAGTTGATCGTATCGTTACATCTGAAAAGAAACTTTTCTTAATTTTTCTCAGAAAACAAAAGAAGTTTTCCCGTAGTTCCCCTCGCCGAGGTATGCGGTGCTGATTAAAGGGCTCTAATACGACTTTCCTTTTACAGTTCGCAGCTCGGCCGGCGCCCCCCGATTGAGTGCTACGCTGCTAACGTTTTCCGCTCTCGTCCCGTTTCTGAGAATTTGCCCATTGCGATCACGGACGTGATAAATTATCTCTTTTTCTTTTATTAAGAAAACGTGATTTAGTCCTAAGAAATGCTGTCGTGGTTTAACTTTTAGCGGATTCGATAAACATACTACTTAATTATTTTTCTTTTTAAAAATAAAGGAACACTTACATTGAATTGTTTCAGTTTGCAGCCTATGCTTTTTCTTATGATTATTGAGTTTTAAGAGTATTTAATTTGTAGTGATTAAGTCATCGAAACATATCTGTAGTAATCAATTAATAATAAGTAATTTATATTCATATTTATGGAAATGCGTTTAAACATTTAAACTTAGCCCATCAGTACGAGACATATCTTTGTTATTTATTGTGTTTAAAGTTTTAAATAGGAAGCTATTTGATAGCCGTAATTGATCTTCATGATTTTGTAAATAAATCTTTACTACTTGGTAGGAAAGCCTTCTAGATAAATTATACGTTCTATGTGTACTGAAAAATAAGATTAATATATTTCGCTAGATTACATTACGGTACAAAGAACCGTAATAAAAAAGTTTTTCTTTGTTATAAAACGGTATGTATATAGATTAAATATTTTGTTAAATAGAATGTTGAAACTTGTGCTTTGTAAGAAACTGCTGCTCTGTTTATGTACATTGATAAAAAATTATTGCTAACAATATTTTGGTTTAGTTATGGTGATATTTTATGTCTTGATGTAGTCTATTTATTTATGTTTAGCCAAGAATCAAATGGTTTTACTACTTTCATGTCTTTTCAAGATAATCTCTTAATCTTCTATTATATTACAAAAGGATATGTAAGAAAGTTACTTTTATGTATAGTTTTAAGTAGCAAGCCATACACTTACAGCTTTTATTGTCAACGTGTCAATAGCGTACATGCAAAATACGTGTAAACATATTTTCGTTAAAATCTAAGAAGTTTCATTGGTAAAAGAATTGTTTTATTCAAAATCCTAAAGGGGCAACCAATTGTTGAATATTTCAAATATAATATTTGAAGGGGCATAGGGTGTAGGACTACCTTAAATCAACCTTGCCAACATGCAATTGGTCTTTCGACCAAAAAGCAGCGTTTAGCCATGAGATTTTATGGTTTTAGGCATTCCCTTCCAATGTTGTGCTGCCTTTATTAGGTTGCTAGTGGTCCATGTTGCCCCACGTATGAGCTCTTTTGAGGCGTCGTGTCTATAGTGATTCGCACAGTAAGGAACGCACGGTAAGCTTGTTTTAATGATTTTTTACACGAGTATTCGTAGCTCTCAGTCGCCTCGGTCACTCCTGTATGGTATGAAGTTGTATAATTCTATTGTATTGGTAAACCATGGAGCTGCTGTTATAGTTTTTTGTATCTCCAGTATATTTTGTTTAATACCTAAATATATAGCAAATCAAAGTTTTAAAATCAAAAGATAGGTGTTTAATATTATTGTAAACGGACACACTACGGTTTGATTCCGGCCCGACGGCAAAACTTTTCGTTGTTGCTAATAGTGGCTAACTTTTAGTAACAAACACTAAAACAGTACCTACTTTAAACAATCTAAACCTAGATATTATTTGATATACTTAAAAAATACTTGGGATCAAGACCTAATGCATTAGGGAACGCTTTTTTGATAAAAAGCTTACTAATTCTAAAATTTAGAAGTTTTTTTTTTCTAGAGTGGCGCTACTGTTTACGTAAAAGGGCTCTTATTGAGCGAATTGAATTCGATAAAAAAATGCCGAAGGCCCAGCGCAAATCTGCCGAGTAGCGGCGAAGATACTGAGAGGATAACAATGTAAAATGGTCTCTAAATTCTATGGTAGAGAGCTCAAAATACTTTTACAATAAAATGTTATTCATTCCTCACTGTATCTTTGCTGCGCCTCGTCAGATGTGCGTTGGGCCTAAGGAAATTTCATCAATATTGGTACGAAGAAAAACTAATGTTGATCTATCCTATGTACCGTGCATGGAGTCGGCGGCACAGCTTGTAACATAATAATTCCCATAGCTCCCTTCTTTCACAAAATAATTGAGAAGCGCTAGTTACCAGACATCAATTGCTAGTATTATATAAGTATAGGTAGTTCTTATCACTTAAGTTCTGCAATTTGTGAGAGTACATCCATCCGGAGGTCCAAAAAGTACTTTTATTTCCGTTCCGTCTACAAGTCGCCGGTCTTAGCTATCTTCCCGTTCTTTTGTCAGCTGAATTTCTTTGTGAAGATCTTCCAAGGGATAAAGTGGAGACTAGGTCTTGCGGATAGTACTATGTGATAGTTCGTTCATAATGTAAAGTTATTTTGACAAAAGCTAA
Source organism: Euspilapteryx auroguttella (assembly GCA_951802225.1). Classification (NCBI taxonomy): domain Eukaryota; kingdom Metazoa; phylum Arthropoda; class Insecta; order Lepidoptera; family Gracillariidae; genus Euspilapteryx; species Euspilapteryx auroguttella. The sequence goes on from OX637645.1 coordinate 6,583,595, forward strand.
GCGCGTTTGAAATAGCGAAGTTACATGAATTGATCCAGATTAAACATCAAACTAGTCGACCCGGCGAACTTCGTACCACTTATCTATAACTATGTTGTGCATTTACTATACTTATAAACCTTCCTCTTGAATCACTCTATATATTAAAAAAACCTCATCAAAATCCATTTCATAGTTTTAAAGATTTAAGCATACATAGGGACAGATGAAGGAAGCTACTTTATTTTATACTATGCATTGATGATGATAAATAAAAATAGTGACTAATTAAATCGACGAACGAACTAACCATTACAGTTAAATAAAATAGTTGTTTCATCACAGGCGATGGCTCTATCCACTTGATACAGTAAATCTAAAGGGCTTCTTTGAACTCAGCAGCTTATGTTTTAGAATGAATGGCCAACGAACTGGTAGAGTGACTAATCTCAGTACATGATGTCTGGTTAAGTGGTGGCCGTAAGCGCCGACACTGCCGGGATATTATTATAATTCTGTTTGTGTGTGCGGCATTTTTCCCACCAACCGGGTAAAGTCAAAAAATTCATTAAACAGTTTTATTCATGCCGCATTTGCCTTTGAAAAGGACCTGACTTTGAAACCTTTTTGAAACAGTTACTATGATATGACACTTTTGGTTATATTATGTTCATATTCCGTTTCCGTATTTTGTTAATTGTTTGTTCTAAGAACTCCGTTTATCGCTCTACATGTCAAATTTTTCATTCAATTTCATTTCTTCTTTTCAGAATAAAGGGGCCCGATAGACTGAACTATATAAAACGATAGTATCGGGTGTAGGCTAAGCCGCGCTTCCCTACCAGCCTTTTTGCGTACTTATTCAAATCGAACAGAGCGAAGCGACAGCCTGTAAAAGCTGATAAGAAGTAAATTTACTACTTCTGATTGTGGGACAAATTGCGAAGGAGAGTCCGAACGGTCAGAAAATCTGATTACGCCTTAGGCTGCGTCACGCATATTACTTTGGAGATTTCCGACGGGGCGCCTTATCCTTTCAGCCGTTTCATCCGTCACAGAGATGATTATCTCAGAAAAACTATTTATATTTTCAATATCGATGTGGCCTGAACAATGTCACAGTTTTTTCTATTGAAAATCATTCTAAGGTACATTCAGAATGCAATAGAAGATACGTATTTCTAATAATTTTTTATTTGATGTTTTACATATTTCGTTTTTTCTTTTCCAATATAGGTATTTTAGAGCTTGAAAAGAGCTATTGAGTATCTGAAAGACAAACGAAAGAGCGGCATTCAATACATTATTATTGATAAAATTTTCAGGGCTCACAATAAACAAAGCGGAACGGTCAACAAATCTCCGCGCCCCAATGCGAAGCTTAAATTAATAAGGGCCACGGGCGGAGTAATGAAGAGGCACGGCCGGTATTTTTATGTCTGTAATCAACAAACTAGGTGTCGGACGGTGGCTCGCCTATTTGCTATGAACCGCAACCCACACAATGCAATCGCGGCGCGATACTATGGTATAAAAAAAGTAATAAGTTTGTGCATATTTTAGTGCAGTTTAGATGGATGAAATTAATGAAAAATATATTTTTTTTAAATAATTACATTACGATCTCTTTATGTTAAATACAAATTTTAATTAAAAAAAAAGAAAACTAAATAATGTTCCACAAAAATAATATTTTATCGTGATAAAATTTTGTTATTTTTTCTAATTTTAAGGAAACCTTATTAAATCTTTTTACCACTTTTATGAAGAGACACGTGGCTCGTGGCTCTACAGTGAAGCCGCGGGTCGCTGGCGGGTCGCGTGCTTGCCTCCTGCGTGACCTCACCCCATTGATCACCCATCTTAAAGACACGACAGACATTTTTTCACACGAACTGGCACTGAATCAACGGAGGTGTGAAGGATGATTTGTAATTGAATCTGTGCCTGAGCTTCTGTTTGTTGTTAATATCGCAATTTACATTATTTAATAAGCAAGCCCAAATGTTGATTTTTTATACCAAAAAAATTAAACTACATTATGTATGAATATGCAAATGTCACTGACAAAAAAAAACATAACACTTGAGAGAAAGTAAGTTTATTTTATGATTTTGTGAACCTGCAATAAAAAACCTGCAGACATAAAAAGACTATCCCTGTTATTCATAAAAAGATAAAGAACATTTTAGTTATTTGATATGTCAATTTAAACTGGATATCACATATTTACCATATACAACAAACCAGAAAAGCAAACCTCCAGTAAAGCTATTTAAACCTACTGCAGCTTTATAAAATAGTACGGTTAGACTATAAACAATGCCTGATATTTTTTATTTTATTATTTAGCTCGTATAATGTTCGGTTTGCATTTGTTTTTTTTTAATGTAAAAGCTTTATGAAAAATATGATTGGTTGTGCCCGGGTTATACAAATATTATTTTAATCCTGAGGGTGCATTCACGTATAACGCTGTACAAATGCGCGGACATTCGCGCTGAAACAAGCGTCTATGTCCGAGCAGGTATTTTCTATACATTTTTTGAACCAGCTCCAACAAGCGCTTGTTACCAGCTTTGTACGTGAATGCACCCTTAGCTTGGAATATGAGCAATGATTCCTGAAAACGTGCCACGAGGCGGCGCGCTATTGAATCCAACAACATGCACGACACAGCAAGTCCTTCGTAGGCACGTGACTCTCAGAGACCTCATTAACGGTGATTACGTCGACATTTTATTTTAAAGTTTACCTACTGTTTTTTAACCACTTATATGTATGTAAACGTAAAAAAAAAACTTAAAAAAAAAATCATTTTATTGATATTTTCTTGATTATTTATGATGTAAGTTGCGTTTACTTAGCACTCGATGGCAACATAAATTTGCAATATCACTAACGAGGAAATTATATTTATTGAACATTCATTCATGTAATCCCTTTTCCGAGAATAAATTTATGGCAAAGTTCACGTAAGCATAAAAGTAGCTGTTACCCTAAAAATTTTAATGGAAGACAAAACAGTGAAGAGGGCTTTATTCGGCGTCTCTTAGGCTGCGAAGCTCTTCTTATGGAACAGGCAATTTTCTCGAAGAATGCCGCAAATCTCCCGCAAATGAGGATCACACGATCATTAAGACCTGTGTGTCCTTCAGGCACTGCTTGCTACCACCGTAAGCCTTTTGTAATCCCGCATAATGAATAGGCTTAATATTTCATACACTCGAAAGGATTTCCCCTAATTTTTCAAGCAACATCAGGACGTCAACCTTACGCTTAAATGCGCTGAAAAGTCATCAAAGGAGATTAAATAGAATTAGAATCAAATCTATTTTATTTTGTTTTGAGCAGAGAGGCTTGATGACATGTTAGACGAGGGGATAATTCCTCGGATTTAAAATTAAAAAGCAGTAAATTTACTCTTCGAAATTATATGTTTGTTAAATGAAATTAATTGTTTTCTTTATTTGTTAGCCTGTTATCCATAAATTAGTTAGTAAAAATAATTAACATAGCATTGTCTGTAAAATTTAATATATTTTCATTAATTAAAAGTTAAAGATATACCTATACAGGTACAGAGCGCATAGGCAATATTTTGACAATGTGACTAGCGAATAAAACTTACCTGTATATAAAATAAATTGTAACTACGAACATAACGGCTGACCTCACCTTATCACAAGCGCCCGCGTAATCTAAGTGCCGTGGACCGATCCTATCATTTTCAGTTTAGACACGCAACGGCACTGTGTGACACCGACGAAGATAAGATACTGTGGAAATAAAAATAAGAAATAGGGGATTTAATTGTGTTACCTAATCTAAATGGCAACAAGGGTATGTACAGTGCGGTCTAGGACAGTGTAACACTTCCGGTTTTCTGTATTGAAAAATAGCTTTTATTCTTTGGTAATACAGTCTAGGGAGCACAAGACCATAGGCAATTCTGTTACTCCGTCATAGACCGCCACTGTACAAACTATAATTCGAAAAAACACGACAACGTGCATTTCAAATACAAATTCTGTGCTACGCTCGAAGCTTCTTCTCTCGAATACGTAGTTGAAGATGCTACGTTTGCTACGCTGATTCACGATTTGCTACATCAATCTACTACGCGGTGATCAGCAAAAATTATTTTTAGTGAATCCGACGCCTGTTATTAGATTTGATAATTACTGTATTTTTTATCTGCAATAAAATATATACAACGTTAACAATTTTACAATATTAAAAATAGAAAAGCTTTTCTTTTTTTACTAAGCAAGTATGTTCACTTTCTTGTACACAAATTTTGAGATGCAATAAAACGAGCACAAAGGGACGTTTGCAGAGCGACAGATGTCGTCCGCCCGATGGATAAAACTGCTATTAAGATAGTGGGAGCGTACTGGCTCCTTGGCTTGCTTTATTGCATCGCTGTTGACTTTGAAAGCAATAGTACCCGATGGAACCACCTATTCTGTAAAAAATAAATGTTTTTCACAGATGTTTGTAACACCATATAATTAGTAAACAAAGTTTTTTTACTACTTGGTCATTTTTTATAGATTTTTTAACTTTAACAGTGACTTCCGATTGCCGAATTCCGAACTTAGTCTAAAAGTTCACCGTGTTTTGCGAATGATAAAAATAGGATGGCTGTTTTTTTGCACACTAGTGTCATAGTAGATGGAACAGTGACTACATTTGTTTTTTTAATCGTGGTAGCTTAAGTATGTAGGTACACGCAATATTTACAAGTTTTACAAATGTGACTTGAGCTGTAACGACTCTACCACAAAAAGAGTTAAACCTGGGCTAAACAATACACTAGGTTTAAAACACGAACTCGTCAAACAGACCGGTCTAACTTTTTTGTGCTAGAGGGCATATAGTTTAACGTGATTATAGTCATTACTTTTTTTTTTAATTGTTCAGTATACAAGTTATTTATCAACAGAGATGTGACTTATCTAAGATAAAAGTATCTTAAATACAGATACAAGATACAAAATACGTATCTTCAATCTTGTATCTAGATACTTTTTTTAAAATGCATTTTGTATCTGGTATTTAAATACTTTTGTTAGGTATCTTAGTATCTTGAAGATACTTTGTTTGCAAAATACTTTTAGATTGGATTATGAGGGTGTGTTTGTACATGGCGTTTTAATTTTTTCTTGTTCAGAGGAAAAAAAATATTGTTTCTTTGTATCGAATAAACTCTGTCCATAACTAACTAGACCGATATTTAAAAAAAAAAACATTAGAATCCTGAATTATTCCTGACTAGTTTTCCCGGCGAACCTCGTATCGTGCCTCACACACAATTTTATATGGAAAAAATTAAATGTCGTTTTAACTAACTTCCCCTCCGTTTTCCATATTTTGTCACCTTTTAAACCTTCCCTGGACTAGAACGAACATTTCAACACCAAAATCAATAAATCGTCCCGGCCGTTCTCGAGTTTTAGCGATACTAACGAACCACGATATTTTTTCATAGATATATTAGTAGAAGGTGATAGATTAATTAACAAAGCCTATAGAATAGAGTCTATTCAATAGACTTTAGATAAAAGATATTGCCAAGAATTCAAAATAGCGGATAGGCTTTGATTATGTAAATGTTAATATTTATTTATTTCTTTATGTAATATTTGATACTATTGCTGTGCTATTTTGAATTTTTGCGAATATTCTATACTATTATTATGTTCATCAGGGATAATGTAGGATTCATAAGATGAAAAAATAAAACGGTCCGGTAGTTATGAGCCTATTCGATGCAAACGAACACAAACATTGTGTAAACTTACATTGTAGGGCGGTACAAAGTTCGGCGTGCTAGCTTGTTTTATACAGGGTGTCCGGGGAAGTAATAACATAATTTTAAGGGTGTATTCTATGATAAATTTCATCTACAAAAACACCCCATAGGAGGGGTCGCAGCCTCACACCCCCCCCCTCAGTATGATTTTTTTTAAGTTTTTTGGCAAAAGTCAACCCCGCCTACTTTAAAATTCACAGTTAAAGATCAGAGGCTTACGGAAGCTTCATTAAGGTCATGATCGAAGGCCAAGTAGTTAGGCTACCTAAGTTACTAACAAAATAACCAAGTATTGCCTTTACTTTTTTTTTAAAGTGGCATAAACAAAAAAAAAATGTGCACTTTTTTACGGGTTTTCAAAGTTACCACAAAAATATGCAGATGCTTTTTTTATTTTTTGTGTTTTATTGTTAGCTTTTGAGTTGTTCTCCAAAATGGTACTAGATTTATTTCTTTACGTCTATTACTTCAGAAATTATCAACTACCAAAAAGACCCTTCGCTTTCACCTTTTAATTTAAGATTTCAGTTTAACCCATTTTTATTAAAAAATACAGTCAATATTTTATTAATTTGTTAGTTATTTAGGTAGCCTACCTACTTAGCATTCGATCAAGACCTAAATTAAGAGTCCTTTTACGCGAACAGTGGCGCCACTCTAACTCTAACACAAAAAAAAATGTATTTGCATTTTTTTGTGGTAACTTTGATAAACCTTAGGTAGCCTAACTACTTAGCCTTCGATCGAGTACTTAATGAAGCTTCTGTGATCCTAAGATCTTTAACTGTGAATTTAAAAGTAAGAGAGGACTTTTGCAAAAAAAAAAAACATCATACGGAGGGGGGGGGGGGGGTGAGGCTGCGACCCCACATTTGAGGTGTTTTCGTCGATAAAATTGATCATAGATTAAATACACCATTAAAATTATGTTATAACTTTCCCGGACACACTGTATAATGGTGTTTGTCCAATATACGAAATGAACGCGATTTACTCTATAAAAAAAACATAAAAAAAAGTTATGTAAAAAGTATTTTATCTATAAAAAAGTATCTTCAAGATACGTATTTTGTATCTTGTATTTCAGATACTATTTTAGAAAGGTATTTGCATCTGGTATCTGAAATACTTATTAAAAAAAGGTATTTATATCTTGTATTTAGATACTTTATTCAAGGTATCTTGTACATCTCTGTTTATCAATCTGTCTTGTGAGCATGTCCGAGTAAAGTTAGCTTTTTATATTGTGTCCGTATATTAATGAAGGAGTACACAATCTTCGCGGATATCTAAATAATTTATAGCCGGGCAGGTGTCGCGGCGAAGACGAATTTACATAGCGGCTGAAGAAGCGACCCGTTATTTATTACTGTGTAAGTACAAGTAGAGCTGTCCTAGGCCTTGTTTATTTACATTATTGTATAGGGTCTCATCATCAAACACACTGAATGCGGGTCGCGTAATAGATCTGTGAGGGAACCCATTATTAATTAGTCAAAGTATTTCGGCTGTGATAAGAGAATAAAATACAGACCTGTAGTCTTTTTTTATAAAAAAAAAACAGGCATTCATCATTATTACAACACTTTTTTTATAAAGGCGAATTGGTCTGAAATGAAGCTACGCGTAATGGCGGGTTCCGTAGAAATTAATTAGTTTATCCACGATAACTTACTACTCAAACTTACTACGATAACTTACTAATTTTAAATTTATTTAAGTTCTAATAATATCTTATTGTTTTAACTCCTTTAGGCTCACTTGAATAGGTTTACCTTGCTAGTCTGGTCTTTGTTCTAAATATTGGCACCAGACAGCTTGTCATTATCTACGTCGTCTCTATCAGGATTCACGTTCCATTTTGACAATACAACATTCATGTCAAATTAGCTAACTGTAACTGTTGTTATACTAAAGTATGTTTCTAATTGCTGAACGGTCAATAATGTTGTCGACATATTCTAAGAATAAGAATTAATTCTATTTAGGTACTAGTCGGCCCGGCGAACTTCGTAACGCCTAACATATTAGTATTTTGTGCATGTATTATATCTGTAAACCTCTCTTGAATAACTCTATCTTTAAAAAAAACCGCATCAAATCCGTTGTCTAGATTTCAAAAATTTAAGCATACATAGGGACAGACGCGGGAAGCAACTTTGTTTTATACTATGTATTGATTGATAAGCATGTCCAAAAACCCTTAAGTAACAAACTGGAAACACGGTTAAAGTTAAAGTAAGTACGGCTCACAAATATTTCATAACAGTAAGCTTCTTTGTTTTATACTTTCTTCTTCTGTGCCTTAAATTTGCCGGTGTCGCAACCGCGAGCTCGCGAGGGCACTCCAGCACCGAGCCAAGTGCCTTTTTGTTGGGACTTAAAGTGACTCTGCGGATATTTCTCACTGTTTTTTACCTAACGTTTCAGTGGCTAAACTGAGTTTGACAAGAGGATGCTTGAGTTTTCGGTACGGAAAGCAGGTGGGTGAAGGTACTGTAATGCGAATACGTAATAAGAAAGTCTCGAGTTATTATTATGCCAGAAAATTTGTGATGATTATTTTTCAAGTGAGCTTGTTTTTGCTAAAATTTCATTTTTGAAAATTTATGAAAAACTGATACAACGCTATTTATTAAAGTCACAAAGTCAATATTATGTGCATATTATAGAGGACAGATAAATAAATTGAAAAGTAAACGAGCAAAATAAAAACAAAATGGCAGCAAGCAGAAATAAATCAAAGTACTCTGCCAGAATCACGCAAATACTTTAGTTCGAATTGAAAGGTTTGAATTTTCAAATCTACTTTTAAATACATTGCAAACGGAAAAGGAAATTACGTATCCTATTCGAGCAAACCGTTTCACTACCGCAGACCGAATCAAGCAATTTGTGAGATGCATTATACCTATCTTGGAGTGTTACGCGAATCCGTAAGTTGACACAAGAAAACCCATTACCGAGCCGTGGTATCAGATTAACGACTGTTTGGGCCGTTTACAACTTGTGTTTTTTTCTCTCTGTAGATTCGCTGCTTTAATTAAAGTTTGTTTTCACAGTTTTATGTACCTAACTACTACACTACACATAGCGCTTTCAAGTGCCTACAGTTTTTTACCGACTGCTTGCACTGACTGCGAAGTTAAATAGAGGGTATTATTTTAATATTAACGCTTATGACTAGAATAATATTGAGGAATTTTCTAGCTCAATTTGAGAGTAGTAATAATTTTGAAGTCTCATTAAAATTCGAGTCTAGAGTAATTTCGTATAAACAACCTCCAAAAGAGGCGCTCATGTAGCACACCCACACACATCAAAACGTTTGTATTTATTTAGTAAGAGGTAGGCAAGCACTTAATATTAAACACATCAAAGTGGCTCGCGTGATTGCTGTATAAAATGTTACACCCCAAGATATTTATTATCGTTAGGCAAACGCTAACTCACACAAATGAAGATGGAGTATTAACACGCCATGGAATAGAATGCTAACAAAGAAAACAATATCTCCTGATTATTAAAAGAAACAGCTACTATGTTAGACCCACCCTTCCCGGGTTTCGTAATATTTGCTCAAATGCAATATTTTTTTAAAGGAAATATTTTTTTTTCCAAGCATTCAGAGAATCAACTTATAGGTATTATGCCAAAAGTTTAACACGAAATGACTCTGAAAATTGGTTATGTTATGCTATTACATTCGATGTCGAAGCATTTCAAAACTTAGTTATAAACTTCATTCAAATGATTTGAACAAGTCGGAAGTTGCTCTTGATTGTTTTGCCGGGGCGTCGACCACGTCTGCGGAGATTTCCCAGCGGTAATGAATATTATATTACACGCATTGCAATTTAAGTGGGTAACTGTTCGACTTGTTTACTTTACAACAACATCAACAATATTCACTGATATTAACTGTTAACTAACTTACTGTTACTGTTAACTTTTCGGAAATGAATTTTAAATATAATCTATTTTTTAACCGACGAAAAAACAAAAAGGAGGAGGTTCTCAATTCGTCGCGTATTTTTTTTTTTTTTTTTTTTTTTATGTATGATCACGCATAACTTTTTACTGTGTGGACCGATTTTGATAATTCTTTTTTTAATCGACAGGGTATACCTTGAAGTTGGTCCCATAAAAATTTGGAAATAAAATTTCAACCCTAAGGGTGGCAAATTAGGGGTGACTTTATTGTTCACTCACCGATTGTATTGCCGTGTTGTGATTTACGTGAAAACTGCTAGGTATAATTATGAGTCTTTTTTATATGAATGTTAATAATCATAATCTCAGCCGATAGACGTCCACTGCTGGACATAGGCCTCCCTCATAAATCGCCTCACCGACCGGTCGTGATCGAACCTCATCTTGTTAGTCCCTCAACCTTCACCAGGTTGTGTGGCCACCTTGTGGGGTGCGACCACCCTGTGAAGGGTGATTATAATCACCCTTCACAGGGTGGTCGCACCCCATTTTTTTGACCCCAGCTATAGCTGGGGTCAAAAAAATTAGCCCAAAAAAACTGAAAAGTAAAAAATAAAAACTTTTTATAAAAAAATTAAACCGCCGAAAAAACTGAAAAACATTAAATAATAGGGAAACACTTTCTATTAGGCCTTAATTTACTCACTTCTTAAAGTAATTTTGGATTACCAAGAAATTTTGAGTCGGAGCCACAGAATCAACGAATAAAGATCACCAAGAAATTTTGAGTCGGTGCCACAGAATCAACGAATAAAGATCACTAAATTACCTGAAATTCAAAGAAATGACCGAAAAACGTGTGCCGCTGCGCATCGCGCTTTAAGTAGATAATGAATTTGCTTGTGTGGTGTGGCACCGACTTAAAATTTCTTGGTAATCCAAAATTACTTTAAGAAGTGAGTAAATTAAGGCCTAATAGAAAATGTTTCCCTATTATTTAATGCTTTTCAGTTTTTTCGGCGGTTTAATTTTTTTATAAAAAGTTTTTATTATTCTTAGGATAATCATAATATACCGTTTATTGAGATACTCAAAATTTTTACGAAACATAACATAATAATATAGTTTTACATAATCTGTGTGCCTCTTGGCAAAAAAGCCTCCTCTTACTAGTAGTATTCGTAGGATACAATATCCACTTCCATCTAGACATCCGTTAGGTCACCTAACCAGCTTGTGGGGGTCTGTCTACTCTGCAACAATCAAACAACCATACTGCGACCGCCAACTCGCCTGAATGGCGTCGCGATTATAAGATAAGATAAGATAAGAGAATGCTTTATTACAATCAAGATAAAACATTAAGACAAGTACATAAACAAATTATATAAAGCAATGAAATAGGCGGTCTTATCACTAAAAGCGATTTCTTCCAGGCAACCAAGGAGGAAAATAATACACAATTATGTTGTAAAATGAAAAATAAAGGGATATATTATATACATGACTACAACTACTAAGTAAATCCAAGTACATAAATGTACCTACAAAATAATTAAATACACAACTATTCTAAATTCTAACGCTAAATACAATACCTATATACATAAGCATACTAAAATATTTATATTACTTACTAAATAAATAATTATATAAATTAAAGTGCACACAGAGTAAATTTAGATAAGACAGTGGACGGGTGGGAAAGGTGGGAGGGGGTTTCATTTTCTAATTATACTGCAGCAAACTCGATCATTATTTAAATTTTCATTATTTAAATCCATGAGCTTAGGTGATACAGGTAGCGTTGTTCGCACATAACGTACTGTGGTTGTTCCCCATTTGGCTACATCTAAGAAAATCAGAAATCAACAGTCTACTTAAGTAACACAGCCACATGGAATATCAAAACACGTTCAGAGAAAAAGTCTTTGTTATTATACATGCCGTTTCATAACTTATTAGTGATAGCAGAAAATAGGGTCGCCCAAGATCTGTGGTTGTCGGTTGGGGAAGTCTAGCAGTGGAAGTATTTCGGTTGTGATGATTTTGATGATCCTATGGGTAGACTGGGTAATAAGTGGCAATGGCCAGGGCACATAGCTCTAAGGACGAAAAATTCTCGAATGGCAACCGCGAACCGGAAGACGCAGAGTAGTCAAACCCTCCAAAAGGTGGTCAGACGACCTGGTGAAGGCTGCGGAAGTGCACTGGACGAGGGTCGCTCAAGACCGGTCGTTGTGGCGTTCTGTGGGAGAGGCCTATGTCTTGCAGTGGACGTCTTTCGGCTGAAATAATGATGATGAGTGGACTAGTAGTTACCTACTGCTGTACTGGCGGCTTGGCTATGATTCACACACTGTTTAGTGTGCTCTTTACCCGCGGGTTTACCCTAACACGTAAAGTTTCGTGTCTCTGACACAGAATAATGGGACCTCTTTTCTATTCAATGAAAAATGCGATATAAATATTATAAGTCAAAATATACAGAGGGGAAAAAATAACTTTGAACTGGATTGATTTATGCGATGTCGTAAACACAATCCGGAAAATGAAAACATAATTCACGAATCCAATCTAAAATGCAAAACAAATTCAAGCACCTAACCTACGTAATGTGTAACGTGTAACGTCCAAAAGATGTCCATGAAATTTAATAAACAGTAACTTTTTTTTTGTTAAATTTTTTCTTAAGTTTGATCTAATACAGGTTTTAAAATAAGTATCTTATAATTCGTATAGACAATGCAAAATAACTTTTGATCATAGAGTTAATTGAATGTTCCTGTCTTTAACATAGTTGGGACTGAACATAACCAAGATAATACACTTCAGCAAGGCATTGTATTCACGTAAAGAGGATAGTCATTCAGGATTCCAAACAATTACTCCGATTCAATACTGAACCGCGGAATGATCAGAAATTTCGGTAAAACTTTCTTACTATATTTTTGTATTTATTTAGTCGATAAATCTTGCACATGCATTTTAAATTCAATATACAATTAATTGGGAGAAAAACATTGTAGCAAACTTTGGGCTATAAATATACACGCATTAACGTACACAATACTTATAAAACTTTTGCAGAAATACGCAACGGCTTTTTATTGCTGCGTGCTTACAATTTAAAATCATATCGCATGATTATATTGCTCCAACAATACAATTTCACTATCGTTTTATACTCTTCAGAGTATAAAGCCTCCTTTTTTATGGTTTCACTTCCTAAGTATTTCAAATTACTTAGTAGCTTTCGAGTACTTTTTATTAAACTTCTCTCAAAGGTATTATTTTTAATTTAAAAATCCTAAACATCCTTTTTAAACCGAGTACGGATCAAACATAATTTGATTATAGCTTGGCTAATTGAGCATTGGTGCTTACCGTCCCCGAGATCACAATGTACTAATAATCCAAGTACCTGACGATGACTGAGTATTGTATATAATGCTGACGGGATTGTGGGATTCAGCTAACTTAATCTGAACACTGTACGGTGTACATTTTAATTACCCATTAACACAATAAAAACATAATTTTTACAACTTTATTTTAACCTACCTGAGTTTATAAGTACAATTAATTCGAGGTTTTTTTATAAATACTAGGTGGGTTTAATTTTGTTCTACATTTACCTGGAAATAACAGGCAAAGTTTGAGCTAGCTGCGGCTGCCTAGAAGAGTACTTTTGCTTGTATGGCTTTGTACCTTTCTTAACTAATTATTATTAAAAAAATATTGGTTTTGATATTTTTTATAAGTTGTGCTTGCTAAGTTAGATGCACGTAAAACAACTTTACTATCTTCCCGCAATGAAACAAGATTTAACTGTTATCACAATTAGGGTGCGGGTGGGTACTAAAGAAACATTATAAGAAAACATAAACAAAAGGAAACAAAAAAGAGAATGGTAAAAATACGCATTATCACAATGGCCCTCCATGAAATAATTAGTTACCTCCTAATTATAAAAGGTGAAGTCGTTAAAACAAAGTTAACATTGAGCCATGAATAATATCACCGGCTGTTTATTACATGAATTTATCGCCCAACTTTCTGCCCCTGAACTCTTAACTGAAAGCATAAACAAGGGATTATGGCAGAAGCAAAATAATTTATTTCAGATCTAACAAAAAAATTAAGGTGCACGTGAACATAAATTCGTGCTAAGTAGAAAAATGCGTAGTGCGATTGCGCTTTGCTATATATGACTTCAAATTATTGTAAATTTGTATTAAAACATCTAATTAGCTTTACTGCACCTGTTAAGAATAAAACAACACTTGCTGACCTGCAGGGTGCTGGCGTCTAGGTGGTGGTTTTGCCGCTGCTATATTCGGGGTCACTGCACTAGTTTATAACCACATGTTCTTGACAAAATAGGTATGTAGGTCTGGTGTTGTATTTCTTGTTACTTCACTCGCGACAATAGGGAAAGCGCCGTGGACTCGAACACATCGCAATGAGCGCGCAAGGAACGGACGTGCTTTTCGTAGATGTCTGTCCACTTCAGGGCGGAAATGCCCTCCCTTCATGGTTTACACATCTCGCCACATGATTGGTCGATCGGTTTTGACGTGCCAGTCAGTGTTACAAAAAGAATTAAACTAGCATTCTCCAACCAAGGGTTGTTGTCTCAATTTTAAACAAATAAGTAAATTTTAACGCATCTTCGGCATTAGCCTAGAGAACGGCTGAACCCATTTAGCTGATTTTGGTTTTTTAATGTTTTTCATAGTCCAGGTGAGGTTTAAAAGGTGAGAAAATGTGGAAAAAAATTAGGGCAGTTGGTAAAACAACAATTCTAATTTTCCATATAAATTGTTTCATTTCTGTTCTGTCCATTTTCCTGTCAAAGATTCGGCATTGTTGTTTTATTCGACTTTTCTGAGCAGGCAAACGAACATAGTCCATTCAGCCAAGATTACACTAGGCAGGGAGTATTATGTTATTTGGGCGTAAAATACAAAGTTTTACGGGTCGAATGAGAACTAACAATTTACGATAGTTAAGTATGTACTGAAACAAATTAAACAAACTTTTTTGGAATTCTGTATAGCAGTGGAATTGTAGCTTCTTCTGAGATAAATAAATTTCTCATTTTTTACTCAATTTGCAAATATCTCTGTAAATAAAATAATATTGTTTTTTATTTTATTTTATTAATCGTTGGGCAAAGAAGGCATGTGTCCTTACATCCTCGGCAAATATATTTCAATGACTAAAATATGAATGAATCCTAAATTTGATTTTAAATTGAGTTTCATAATATAAAACGTACGTAGGTACCTATACCAATAATCTAAATTTATTCAGACTTATAATCTACATTGGCAAGCGAGAGAAGATTGTTCATTCACTTAAATACGATAAGTAAGGCATTGCCAAGATCGGTTGGTTATAGATCCAATTCCTGGTTCAATTCACTGAATTTTGCTGCTCCACTAAGCTGATTTACAAAAAAAAATTACGATAAATTGGCTGTTAAAGTTTTTGATAAGTTTTAAAAGTGTACCGTTTGTGCAATATAGGGTGGAATTACACATTTTAACAGTGCTGTTTGATCACTTATTTATTTCTGAATAAGGTAGAACATAAATTCATTTGTTAAATACACATATTTAAATCACAATAGCTTATCGGTAGGTACATCATTTTATTAAATTAAAGATACCATTTAACATTTTAAAACAGTTTTAAAAGTTTTTAATGAAATATGAGTTTGAAATTTCTATAAAAAATCATTACTTGTTACATAAAACGATTACTGAATTAAACCAGGCACCTAAAATAATAGTTATAAATAAAAACAATACATTTCACATATAAAATATACTTAGTTGACGCAAGCACGTTTTTATTTTTAGTTAAATTTACGTCTTTTTTTTTAGGCGGGGACACTCCTAACTAGTACCCGTGGCGTGACCGACAGGCCCCGATCCGCCCTGCAGCACCGCTGCAGGACCCCGGGGTCGTTGGGTGCACGAGGCGTGGGCCTCGTGTAGTCATATAACGGCCCCGAGAAGGACGACGGAACGAGGTGTCCAGTTCCGTCTTCGAGCGTAGGAAGAGCCATCCGCGCTCAGGAGGACTATCACCACCTGTCCCCCCGAGAAGAGGCTTCACAGCCGATGCTGGAGGGGGTCGCGGAGTTGAACATAACGATTAAAAGATCACCCGTGACCCCCTTGCTAACAGCCGAGGAGGACACCGGCGGGGTTTTAGTGGGTGCGAACCCCACATAACCCTGCACTCGTCAGGAGTTTTCCCGGTACCGGTATATCGCAGTTAGTTTGTATTAATAAAACTTACAACATTTCCGAGCTAAAATGTGGCGTCTGAATGGCGTGCTTCATTCGGTAAGCTTTACTGTCTCGACCGACGCAGTTTATAAATTCGACAGTGAACAAATAAAATTGAGCTTGATCAGAGTAAAGCGGGAAACTGACCAACGCTACGAGGTTTATTTTAATCTCGCATCGAAAAAAATCGATGTGTCCTTAGTACATCCTCGGCATAACATGCTAGTTACGAGCACAGTGTTTCATATTCGCCAGCCACTCTCAGTCAAGATAGCGTTAGACTAAGGCTGGTGTGCGCCAACAGTAATCTCTACACTCTCTCATTATAATAACAGAAAAATAAATAATGCACATGTAAAATAAGATACAAAGTTGCTAGGCGTGCGCGCGGGCTCCTTTCTTTCTAAATAACTAAACCTAACAATGCGGCGGTTGAACAGCCAATTATTGTTGGTGCACGCCACCTCGAAGGATTCGCCAACAAGCCGACAGCCAGGATGGAACTCGTTGTTTGCTGATTTCCCCGTACTGATTGATGAATATAAACTGTGTAAATATAACATATACATTACACCTTGTAACGTTTTATTCAGTACGAACCTTCACATTTTGAAATGTTTAAATTTCTAAAATGAAATAAAGGACTATCCCGAGGTTTAACTGAGGTTTTTTTATGTGAAAACTTTTTAATGAAAATAAATCAATTATTAGTGATAGGATTATATTTTATGATTAAACTAATATTTTTTTTCTTTTGCACTCACTGTAAAGTTAATTGATAGGACGGCATGTGCACTTTCACAAAATATATTGTCAGAACAAATAAAACTGCCCGACTGACGAAGTTTTTTTTTTACAAAACGTAAAAACGTTAACGTTATACAGCGGATGGAAGTTGGAAACGCAGCTTTTTTCCCCGGATGAAAATGTGCATGCAAAATTCCTCCATACATTGTTATTTTTTATGATCATTGAAACATATTTTTTTATAATTATACCCTAAGATTATTAGATAGGTACCTTTTATTAGATAGGTAACCTTTATTAGATAGGTAATAAAAAGTTGATTCCTGATTTTTCCGTGGCTGCGAGATTTTTTAATATCACTTTCATTTAATTTTCTTTACCCTTTTAGTGGTATACTGGCACGGATACCGTAGACCAATTTTTACGCCCGGGGACCTACAGGGCTTAGTTTCTCTCTATTAAGTGCAACTATTCAGAGCCTAAACTACCAATTTATGGAAAATAAAATATTACATAAATCACTCTCACAATATTAAAAGGTAATTAATGCTCAGTCAGCGCCGAACTGACAATAGCAGTTAGGATAAACGCAATCCCGATTCAATAACAAAGCGGCCAACTCTCATCGCTATTATAAGGAATCCGTGATTAGCAGTACTCAATCAACCAACGGACAGGCTGGTCCTAATCGCCTCCTTGCGTGACCCCTGACCTGACACTTCAATTAACAAAATGGATAATCCCCCCGCGCCGAAGCGACAAACTTATATCGTGATAATCGCATTGGCTTCGTGTCGAGTGGAAATAATTGCCAATTAACTGTGTCTTTGACATTTAAAACCTGAGAATAGGGTTCAGTTTTTTTTTCGTTTGAAGAATCCATGTGTCTTTCATGATCGTCATGAAACCTTGAAGGTACAATTATTAATTTATACTTAAATCAAAAGTATTAATTTCATATAACTTTTTTGGATTTCTCTTCCAATTTATTAATATTATACCTATTCTTACTAGGTGTGTTCAATTAAAAATGTGCAGCAACAGCAAACTAACTTGAAATACTTCGACTTAGGTACTTTACTTACCATTCTTCATTTACTAACAGACTGAAGACCTAAAATGTAAGGTAACAGCTTTCTATCTTGTATTTAAGTACGTCGCCCGCTTCCCAGGTTTCGGCTTCAAGAGAATTGTCCATGTTCATGTTCACCCCTGCGATTGTAAGTTTGATAAAATTTGCCTTATTTATGCCTACTACATGAATAGGGTAATTTTTATGAAGCGATTAAAATAAAAACTGATTAAGTTGAACAATTTTGACATACTTCTATGAAAATGAGGTCATTTGCCTGCAACTAAATTTATAAACCTAAAGTTGTGCACACTTTGTTTCCCTGGACGTGACGTTTAATTTTCATAATCATGATATCGCATGATTCCCGCATTTCCAATCGACCTTCCGGAACGGAAATGATTTATGACCGTTAAAAATAATATTAGTCAGCTTAAAAATTCTACGAATTAGAATAATAATATTTAAGTAGGTACTCACCTTGTACAGGCCCGTGCCCCTGTCTCGTCATGAAACACAATTAAAACCTTTTAAAACTGTATTTATTCGTTATTTTGCATATTTTGACAAACAACTCAAAAACACTTCTTCTTGTTATTATTAAAAAATAACGTCTGTCTGTCTGTCTGTCGTCAACGTCATGTCACGTCAATGTCCAGTGACTCGGCCTATGATGAAGGTGGCAAGGCACCTTCATCATAGTCATAGTCCGTAACATTCCCTCCTCCAGTATTGTGTCGCAATACTTAAGTCAAGTCGGGACAAACCGGTCCAGTCGGGATCGGGGAGGAGGTCATGTCATGTCGGTGTCTGGGTCCTCTATATATAAATAAATATAATAATATGGTATCTAGTCGTAGCGTCGTACATCCAATCGGCTAAGTTTAGTCACTGGTCGTCGGTAGGTACCGGCCCCAGTCCTGACTTCAGCCACCCTCACCTGATTGTCAGGACCAGGGAAGGTTTTGGTGACGACACCTTTTGGCCAACCATTCCGTGGCAGTTGTTCATCGCAAATTATGACAATGTCGTCGGGTTTTAGTGGCTCTACATTTCTAAACCACTTTCCACGTTTGGTCAAAGTTGGTAGATATTCCTTTATCCAACGTCTCCATACAAGGTCAGCTAATCTCTGTGAGTGGCGCCATGTCTTACGTAGCAGGTCACTGTTGTCGAACCCAAATAAAGTCTGAGCAGTAAAGTAAGTCTGGAGACCGAAGATGAAATGGTTTGGTGTCAATGGAGTGTCATCGCAGTGGTCGAGCGGAACATGTGTCAAAGGTCGGCTGTTCACCATGTACTCTGTTTCTGTCAAAACTGTAAGTAAAGTCTGTTCGGGTGGAGTCCTGTCTTTCAATGTCGTCTTGAGTGCCGTCTTTACAGATCTTACCATTCTCTCCCAACATCCACCGTGATGAGGGGAATTCGGGCAAATAAATTTCCATTGTATGTGGCGTATACTTAAAAATTGATTAAGTATGTCAGTGTCTAAAGTCTGTACGTGTCGTTTTAATTCATTGTCAGCTCCCTTGAACGTCGTCGCGTTGTCAGACCAAATCTCTAAAGGTGTCCCTCGTCTGGCTATAAACCGTCTTATCGCTAATATAGCACTGTCTGAAGTCAAGTCATCAACGAGCTCTATATGTATAGCTCTGACTGTCATACATGTAAATAAGGCTCCGTAACGTTTTTCGTGTCTTCTTCCGATTTTCACTGTCATGGGTCCAGAATAGTCGAGTCCGATGTAGGCAAACACTTTGACCGGTGTCAGTCTGCTAATCGGCATTTGTCCCAGCCTAAGGACCACATGTACAGGCCCGTGCCCCTGTCTCGTCATGAAACACAATTAAAACCTTTTAAAACTGTATTTATTCGTTATTTTGCATATTTTGACAAACAACTCAAAAACACTTCTTCTTGTTATTATTAAAAAATAACGTCTGTCTGTCTGTCTGTCGTCAACGTCATGTCACGTCAATGTCCAGTGACTCGGCCTATGATGAAGGTGGCCAGGCACCTTCATCATAGTCCTAGTCCGTAACACACCTATTTTTATTTAACTTCATAGAAAACTTATGTTACTTAACTTTGCGAAGAGCAAAGATAACCTGCCGATTCCTCTTGCATGATGCTTTTTTTTCTAAATTACTGAATGCAATTCGTCGGAAGAACGGAAATTACGATACTGAACGTTTAGTAGTCGTGAAAAATTACAAAGGTACTTGGTGCCTGCGAAAAAGGTCGTTGGCGCGATGTCTACATCCATTTTCTAAACTGGTTCGAGAAAAATCCGCATAAAGCTGTAGCGCTAGTGTGCCGCTACATAGTACATGCAACCCATAGATATTACAATGAGGAAAAAAATGACATGATGATTTTTTGTTGGTATTTTAAATTGTATATCTTTGTGTATAAATCAATATATATAAAACTCTTCCGTTACTGACTGACTGACAACGCAGAGCCGAAACTACTGGGCGTAGAAAGCTGAAAATTGGCACGTGGGTTCCTTGGGGAGTGTAAGTGAGCACTAAGAAGGGATTTCCCGAAATTTTTGTGTTAATGAGAAATCTGCGCGGGAAAAACCGCGGGGCAGCCTCTAGTAAACTTATAAATATAAAATAAACTTTTGTGAATTAAAACACTACAAACCGAAATACCTACCTACCTATAATTAAAGCTACTATCGCAGCGCTGCGCCACTGCCGTTACCTAGGTTCATAAAATTTATAGCTATTTATTTGTAGCTATTAGTTTTTTAATACAAAAAAAAACGTGTTCAGCATAGGCTACCAAGCGCTATTCTGCCTTTTACAAACCATTATTATAATATTAGAGGTTCAAGTAATTTATATATACAAATCACAGTTTATAAAGTATCAACGTCTACCAAGATTACACACACTTTCGGGTGGTTTTATTCATATCAAGAAATGTATTCTTTGCAACTTTTTGTTTTATCAAATTAATTGACACAGGTTGTATTCTGTTGTATTTGGGTGACCCAGACCCCAGACGTAATTTTTTGTTAAGCTTGGCACGACAACACGATAGCTTTAGACTGAGCAGAATAAAGTGCTCTTATTTTTACATCAGCTTCAGCTGTTTTGTAGCCAAAAAAACGAAGCTTTTGCCATGCGCTAGATATGTATCGTTTGTTTGAGGGTGAATATTCAGAACGGCGATATTCAGCTGACTCCTCTGGCAGTTTTGAAATTTAGTTTTTTTTAAATATCAGTTAACTTTTATGAAAGTATGGCTCACCAGCTTTAATATTTTCGATTGGGCACCATTTTTGGACCAGGTCTTCCTATGAATAATTAAGTTTTTAAGTTTTTAGCCCAGAGCAATCAGAAAAGTGCTTCCAGAGTAATCAAAACGCTAAATTTATTTGAGTTTTAGTAGTTTAATAATCCAAAAAAAGCTATTTATCATACATGAACTAGTTTTTTATTAATGAAAACATCGAAGCGAGACCAAGTAAACCCAAGTTGCAATATTTTAAAGATGTTATTATATTCTCACTCAATTTCTCATCATATTTTTAATAAGTAAAATTATGCTTACAAACATATCACCACCATCTGCTTAAAAGTGGTACCAACTGGTATTGCGTCCTGCTTTTGCTCATATTTCTTTAAAATTGCAACCATTTATTGTAAACCATCAATAGCGCATTGCAATCAGTTAGGGATTCATTAAAATGAACACGCAGGTTAGGTAAGAATTGCCAAAAAAAAATACCGGACAAGTACAAGATACAAATGCAAGATACAAATTTTTAAGGCCTATGAGAACTGTGAAGACTTAGATAATTTATTCCACACAGCTTTTGAGGCCATGCTGCTGGAATGGCATGGAATATAGTGGATATGGTAAAATGACTAAAAGCAGATTTGTGGTCTGTGCAGCGTCAATTTACGTGACACATAACCATGATTATCACAATAATGTCGATAGACAGCAGGAGTTTTGGCGTCTTCAATTCAAAATCTCCCGTAATAATCTAATCTTGGTAATTCTCATGTAATTCAGTGTGCATTGTTGCTGGTCTTCTGATCAGCGAAGCCCATATAAATGCTCTAGCTTAAATTTGGCTGGCTAGGCTGGTCAGTGATTGTCATTTGCTGTATAATACTCCTGCCTAGAGGTTTTCGAGAAAGCCTTTGATTTGTATTTGATTTAATTAAGGATAAGTCAGTGCTGCAATTTCTCTAGCGGTACCAAGTTGACTATAGTAGCTATAGCAAAGTGTTGATGATTTTGTAATGTCATTACGATTTCAAAAAAGATCTCGAAGGATATGAGACTGCAGCAGGGAGGGAGACTGGTAAAGGTCATAACCCCAAAATTGTTCATCGCTGTACTCAAGGATGTCTTCAAGGCTCCGGAGTGGAAATAACTAAGCAAATAACATCAACATAAACGGTGAATACATCAATCAGCCTCGATGTGTTATCGATATCATAGTTATGGATCCAGACCGCGTAGGATCTCAGTAGAATGCTGGATCATCTTAGTTGGATTATTAACATGGACAAAACTGAGATTATGTTAAGCACCCATTTCAAATGCTCCTGTTAATATTGGAGTCTGTACGTACGCTCGAAGAGTAGTCGGTCCAATAGGAAGAGGGCGATCGTCGAATCAAACTCGATTTGCAAGCTTTGCTACATATTTTCCTCCATATTACCATAAGCGTAACCATTACCGTTCGTCATATCAGGCTCAAGACAAGAGTCTACGATCAATGTAAATTGCCTGTGATGACTTACCTGACCGAGACATAGCTCACTATCCTAATCAGAAAGCTTACCAGTCACTCTAAAGGGCTATGCTTGAAATTTTCCTGCATAATTGAATCAGAAAACTCCCGATGTAGCCAAAAAAAATAGCATAACTGTATCGTAATGAGCAAGTATAAGTTCTGGAGTGGCGCCCGACCGCGCAATGCAAAATGCGATTAGGCCTCTTTTGACTAAAATAATAATTATGATGTTAACAACAGGTTTGACATCTGATTTTCAGGATAAAAGTGCAAAACTTCTGAAAATTGCTGATTCCTATGGTAAAAAACCCAGAGATATCAGACCATAGGAATCATTAAAAAATCATAAAGTGATCCTTCCAGCTTAAACAGGGTAGAATAGAAAACCAGGTTTTTATGAGGAACACCCAACTATACATGGCATACAATATAGCCTTCAAACATGACATAGTTATTTTATAACATAAAATAAACATTGCAGAGTAATCAGAGTGACCACTGAACCACGATCAGAGCAATCAGATATTTGGCATCATAACTTCTAAACGGAGCACCTTAGCAAGCAATCACCTTATACACACTATAAAGCATAGCTTGGGACAGCCCATCCACAAAACGGCTGAGTTCTACATAGCTTAGTTTAACCATAAAAGTGATTGCTGCACGCGCCAGAGAAATCACACGGTACACGCGGACAAATCTTAATGCTAGATTGCCAAGCGTGGCGAGTATGGCAACCCCCCCCCCCTCATGAATAGTCAGCATGTGCCCAGGCCCCTAGTCCCCGGCAGCCCTGCTATTCCTGACCACGGTAGCGGTCACGGTAACGGCGGGGCAAGGGGTGCTAAGAATCCCCGGACGGTCGGCTACCACCCCTTTAAACGACAACTGGCCCTGGCAACACACAACGTCCGCACTTTGAGGACTGACGATATGATTGTTGCGCTGGAAGAGGAAATGAGCTGGTTACGGTGGGATATTCTAGGGCTATCAGAAGTCCGTAGACAGGGACAGGACACGATAACCCTGAAATCGGGTAACCTGCTCTTCCACCGGGAGGGCGACCAACTGTCCCAAGGTGGTGTCGGGTTTCTCGTCCACAAGTCCCTCGTTAGCAACATTATTACCATCGACAGTGTGTCGAGCAGGGTCGCATACCTAACACTCAGAATATCTAAAAGATATTTGCTGAAGGTCGTTCAGGTCTATGCACCGACCTCGACACACTCAGATGACGAAGTAGAGTCTATGTATGAGGACATTAGTCGGGCCATACATACGCATAAAACTCACTTCAATGTTGTTATGGGGGACTTCAATGCGAAACTAGGCAAGAGAAGCGAGCATGAGTTGAGAGTGGGGAACTTCGGTTATGGGCAACGGAACCCTAGAGGTCAGAGGCTGGCCGATTTCATGGAGAAAGAAGGACTCTTCATGATGAATTCTTTCTTCCAGAAGCCACCTCATAGGAAATGGACCTGGATGAGCCCTGGTGGTTCTAGGAACGAGATAGACTTCATCTTGACCGACAAGAAACGGATATTCAATGATGTCTCCGTGATTCATAGGGTTAAAACCGGCAGTGATCACCGAATAGTAAGAGGCACATTGAATGTGAACGTTAAACTTGAACGGTACCGCCTGATGAAGTCTACGCTCCGTCCTACCCTCGCTCAGATCGAAAACCCTGAGAGCTTTCAACTCGAGCTCTCTAATCGCTTTGATTGTCTAGACGACGCATCAGTGGACGAGATCAATAACAGGTTCGTAAAAACTGTCCATACGGTCGGATCTAAATTCTTTAGGACTCGCCGTACCGCTAGAACTCAGAAACTCTCTGAAGACACCCTCAAACTTATGGCTGAACGACGCTTGCTTAGACTGCAGTCTCCCGATGATGCTGCGTCATATAGGCGGCTCAATAGGCAGATCTCGAAGGCCTTGCGACACGATATCCGTGTCTTTAATACTGCGCGTATTAAGGATACGATAGAGCGAAATAAAGGCTCCAAAGTGTTCGCAAGAGATATGTCTGTTGGGCAAAGCCAAATGACCAAGCTGAAGAGGGATGACGGCAGTATAGCGTCGACGAAAGCGGAAATTTTGAGGGAAATCGAGAAGTTCTACGGACAGCTATACGATTCGGTCACTAAGCCTGTTACTAGTGCGGCTAACGACCCTAGAGCCAAACTAACCCGACACTATACCGAAGATATCCCGGACATCAACCTGTACGAGATAAGGATAGCCCTGAAACTGCTTAAAAACAACAAGGCACCGGGTGAGGATGGAATCACGTCAGAGCTTCTGAAAGCGGGTGGAACACCGGTACTCAAAGTCCTTCAGAGGCTCTTTAATTCTGTCCTACTCGAAGGGACCACGCCTGAAGCATGGAACAGAAGTGAGGTGGTGCTTTTCTTTAAGAAGGGCGATAAAACCCCTTTGAAGAATTATAGGCCCATCTCGCTTTTGAGCCATGTTTATAAGCTGTTTTTCAGGATCATCGCCAATCGTCTCGAACGAAGGTTTGATGACTTCCAGCCTCCCGAACAAGCCGGCTTCCGAAAAGGCTTTAGTACCATAGACCACATACATACGCTGCGGCAAGTTATACAGAAGACCGAAGAGTATAACTTGCCGCTATGTCTAGCGTTTGTGGACTATGAGAAGGCCTTTGATTCGGTCGAAACATGGGCGGTGCTAGAGTCCCTCCAACGATGCCGGATTGACTATCGGTACATCGAAGTGCTAAAGTGTTTGTATAGCAACGCCACCATGTCTGTCCGAGTACAGGAACAGAATTCGAAGGCTATTCCCTTGAACAGAGGCGTGAGACAGGGAGATGTTATATCTCCGAAACTGTTCACCGCCACTTTAGAAGACGCCTTCAAACTTCTAGAATGGAAAGGGCAGGGCATCAATATTAACGGCGAATACATCACTCACATTCGGTTTGCCGACGACATCGTAGTCATGGCAAGGTCGATGGAGGAACTCAGCACGATGCTCGAAGGCCTCAACCGAGTCTCCCAACAGGTGGGCCTTAAAATGAACATGGACAAGACGAAGGTCATGTCTAATGTCCATGTTCTGCCTACCCCAGTTATGGTTGGGAACTCGGTTCTCGAAGTTGTCGACGAGTACGTATACCTAGGACAAACCATCCAGTTAGGTAGGTCCAACTTCGAGAAGGAGGTCAATCGCCGAATCCAGCTCGGATGGGCGGTGTTCGGGAAACTACGCAACGTCTTCTCGTCCAATATTCCTCAGTGCCTGAAGACGAAGGTATTTAACCAATGTGTGCTGCCAGTGATGACATACGGTTCTGAAACGTGGTGCTTCACTATAGGGCTTATGAACAGGCTCCGAGTAGCTCAACGAGCCATGGAGCGGGCTATGCTCGGGATTTCTCTGCGGGATCGAATCAGAAATGAGGACATACGCAGAGAAACCAGGGTCACCGACATAGCCAAGCGGATAAGCTCGTTGAAGTGGCAATGGGCAGGTCATATAGCCCGCAGAACAGATGGCCGCTGGGGCCGAAAAGTTCTCGAGTGGAGACCACGGATCGGCAAGCGCAGCGTAGGACGTCCACCGACCAGATGGACGGATGATCTGCGCAAGGCTGCGGGTCCACGCTGGATGCAGGCCACCTGCGATCGGTACAGATGGAGAGCCTTGAGGGAGGCCTATGTCCAGCAGTGGACGTCTTACGGCTGAAATGATGATGATGATGATGAGTCATTTATAGTAAAAAATGGAGCCCGGACGCCCCAAAGGAATCAGAATATTCCGGTTTTTTGGACTTTAGGTAAGATTTTGGCGTACTTAAAGTATGTATTTTTTAATTAACTTTGCGGGCCCAAACAGAATGGAAGCTAAAGTTTAAATCTAAATCTTCAAATTAAAAGTTTTCTTTAAAAAGTCACTAAATAAAGCCCCGGACAGAAAAAAATCAGGCTCTGAATATTCACCCTTGACCGTATTTTGAACTAATGTATTTTTAAACCATGCATTTCAAGACACAATATTTAACCTTCATATCTTATCTTATTAAAATAAATAATATCTAATTATAATTAAAATCAGTGGTGAGGTATGAAAATGTTTCAGAGAATTACTGAGCGGTGTTCGAGGAAACCCGACAACTTTGAAAGAAGTCTCTTAACTTCGTGAAGTAAGCTGGTGTTTTAATTTTAATAAGACTTGCTGCAGTAGAGTCTCTTAAATTATGCGTTAGTTACTAAAATTTAAGGTAAGTTTTATTTAAAATGAGCTTCTGACGGCAGCTTTGCGTGCGCTGCTAAAATTTAAAACCTCTATTTCAATTGTTATTATGGAAGTTACTTCACAAACAATTATTTCAGGCCAGATAAATACGAAAGGTTTGTGTTACAGCAGCATGCTTTCTTACTGGGTACCTACATATAATAATTCACTTTAGGCAACATACCTACTTTTACGTCATATTAGGCTTTATTGAACGCTTTACTGTCACCAGGCCGTGGCGTTAAAACATTAAATGAACTGTAATAAGTCGAAGACAAATCCTTACTACGAATACTTGTTTGGATTCAGACCTAGTGCTAGTGGATTAAATTGTATCAGAAATCTTGTGATATTTAGGCCGCCTGAATCATTTAGTCGCGCACATAATAAATTAATCTTACTTATCTAATCTTATCATTTTATCATTAAAACTTACTATTTAATGAATTTATTTTATTTGTAGCCTAACTTGTATTATAAGTGCTTTTTCTGTTATTTGTGTGCAATAAGGTGTATTTATTGTATTTTGTTATATTCTACCTATTCTTATTGTTTAGTTTTTAAAATTTAGTATTTTTACATAATTAATGTATATTAAGCTTTAATTCGAGCCCTATGTCCCTGATAAGGAAAAAGAGGATAAGAAGAAGAAGAAGAATGTATAAGAGTATACATACATACAACATAGAGTATAAGAATTAATATGTTTATAATAAAATGTTCATAACAATACTTAACCTAATCATCTCCATATTTGTGATAACATCCATTCCATTCCCACTGAAAAGCACAGCTTTTTTTATAGCTAGCCTTTTGTGTATCCCACTGCTAGGCAAAGGCCTCCCTCTCCCCTCTCCAAGTATCCCGAACCTGTGCCCTCTCCGGCCAATCTCTAAGCACAGCTATAATACGTAAATAACTATTCAAATTCTAAATGTTATTATTATAATGTGCTTTTCATGTCTTCAAGAAATGTTTACGTGATGGATACTGGAGTACATTTACATGTCCAGTATAAATTAGTCAGTGGTCTCAGAGTCCGGTCCCCATTGACTATTCTCAGGAAATTGGAGTAAAGACGCGGCAATAGCCACGTCCCGTTTCGGTCGTGAATGCAAATTGAGCCTCTAGCTCACCGGCCGCAATCTTGTGCTCTTGAATGCTAAATTTGAAATCGACACGCGCTCTAAGCCTGTATTTTGGTTGAATAAACGTTTCGTACAACTTAGTGATGGTTTCTGATGGGCTATCTGTGTTGTTTGTTTACTAGGTGTTAATTGTACATGTTGAGGTACCTAGTCAATATAATTGCGGCAGTTTGATTCATAAAAAGAATACTTTACAGAAAACAAAGTTTTTATTTACTTATTTATTATATATAGTATGTTGGCCAAGATACAAAATTTACTGTCGTGAACATTTTCACTTGAATGCACCTAAATTTGAACGCACAAAATAATAAAAAATGAATTTGTCTTATTACTTGTGAATCAAATCAACTACTTACATAAACATATTTAATGGGTAGGAATACCTACAACCCCACCTAAATTAGTATTGAATTAAAAAAAAATAGATTATCTTTGATCAATTTTATGTT
Source organism: Euspilapteryx auroguttella (assembly GCA_951802225.1). Taxonomy (NCBI): domain Eukaryota; kingdom Metazoa; phylum Arthropoda; class Insecta; order Lepidoptera; family Gracillariidae; genus Euspilapteryx; species Euspilapteryx auroguttella. The sequence goes on from OX637645.1 coordinate 6,612,086, forward strand.
GTGTGAACTTTTATAATTTTTCACACATGTATTTTAATACATTTTTAACAAGAAGTTACATAACTATTGGACTTTCATTATAAACATTAAGTGCAGTGCACACACTGGCCAAAACAGCACAGACTATGTTAAATGGTAATTCTTTTGGCACACCACAAAGCATGTGCCAGACCGTCGTTGTGGCGAAGACAGACAAGAGCTGAGTTCTGAAACCTCCAAAATCTTCGAGTGTGTAAGTAAAGGGAACGAAAGACCTTTTCAAGATTCATACAGAATGGCAATTATTATTTTTTGGCAATTAAAAAAATTGCTTCATTAATTAATGAAGTAAAATTATGTTTTGACTTTATTATACAATTCAACAAAATGCAATCGGTTTAAGCCGAAATGTGGTTACAGCAGCGAACTGTAACTATTTTGTTGTGAATTTCTGTAATTTCACCCTGGCTGGCTGCGAGTGCGGTCAATTAGAGTGTTTGCTGATTGTTGTTTGTGCCGTAATAACCTATTTAAATTGTTATTATGGTTATGACTATGTTTTGCGCCATTTCATAAATCAAGTTCTAGCGAAATAACTACTAAATTAGTCGAATTAACTTCAATAAATTACATTGAACTGAGTATATTAAAAAAATATGCTAAAAAATACAACTAGAATATTAGAAATATTACCGGAATCAAATCTGCAGTCAATTCCTTACGACCATTCCTTCTGTCTGACTATCTGTTTTTTATTATTTATTATTGAATTACAATTATTTATTATTGAAAAAGATTTGCTTTTAGGTTAAAGACCACAGAAAGAAACTGATTGTTGCTAAAAACGGCCACTTTTGGCAACAATCAGTTTCTTTCTGTGGTCTTGAACCTAAAAGCTATACAACAATGCCATAAAAATACTAGGCTGAATTATCTAGGAGAATACTGTTTCACATTTTTGATATTTGCCTTAGTTTAGAAGATATTTATTTTTTTCTCGGGTGGCGCTACTTTAGCTGTGCTATGCTGACTGCTCCGTAGCTCAGTTGGCAGTGATGTGGACTGAGTAACCGTGAGCTCCCGGGTCCGATTCCTGGGCGGGGCGAATATTGATATGATGAATATCGATGTTTGTTTCCGGTCTGGGTGTGATGTTCGTCTCTGTGTGTGTTTCGGGCGCCCTAGATACAGGTTCTTCCTAGTTAGGGGCTCTGAGTGTAATGTGTTATTATTATTATTATTATATGCCTCTTAAATAGAACTGAAAAAATTAATACGTATCTAGTAATCTATTATTAGTTAAAGTATAGTTACAAAGTATATTATTAGTTACTTACATAGTATATCATGTCTAACTGCGTCTTTCATGCAACACAAACACAGGCTCAAACTACTCGCTTCGAGTTTCAATCAAAGTGCAGAAGCCGCGCAAATATGACCCAAGTACAGATATTCAGAGGAACAGTCATGCTTTTCACGGTGGCGATGAGACGCAACCAGAATGTTCCGCCTTTTCAGTTAAAGTGTCGAAACATGTCTCGCGGCTCATATTCTACCGCGGTGTTTACCGACGGTGCTTTATCTATAAACTAGGTATATTTAGCATATTTGTCTACCTATACGGGGTCTGAGAAGTTAGTTAATACTTACATTTATCTCAAAAAATCTTAGACAACAACTAAAACATTTAGGTACCTATTTGAGTATAACTTTATTTTTATGAGCTGGTCTGGTCTTAGGTATAAGACGATGAATTTTTATTTGGTATTGCTTAAATAATGTTGAAAACCGAAAGTACAATACTAAGATAAGTACATAGTTTATTTTTAGGAAATGGTTTAAATAAGAAAAGCCAAATTAATAACACATGCAAAACATTTGCAAGTGTGTGTAAACAAAGTAAGTACCCAATGCAACAAACAAGTGAATCGCAATAAATTCCTTGTATCCAAAACTAAGTAGGTTATTTAACAAATAAGCTGTCTAAAGGTAGTTATGCTCTTATATAAAATGATGCTAAAGTATTTTAAATTCATACCGTTTGATAACATAATAGTTGTAATTGTAGTAATTTAAAGCATATTTTAAAATTATGTAAAAAAAAATTATTTATAAAGGAACCCGCCTTTAATAAACTGACACATACATCAACTGAGCACCTCTTTTTGGAAGTCGGTTAAAATAGGTACCTTTTCTGAATGTAACAAATACTTCTCAAAAAACTCAAACGCGAAATAATCGCGGACAAACATACATACATACATGCAGGTCAAACTGATAACCTCGTTTTTTGAATTCGGTTGAAAATTAAAATGTTTATTTGACTTTTAATCGTATTTTAATAATTGTTAATTTATTCAATTAAAATCCATTTGCGCCGTCTTATAACGAACCGAATAGATAATGGAATACTTATTGATGCATTTAAAATCGAAATTGATTTCAGTTCTACCTCCTTTTTAAGGTTCCGGGTACTCGTCTCGGGACCTTAACAAACAAATACTGAAATAAAGACTATGCTAAAGCTAGCCAATTTTAATCAATTGAAATTGATGCTTTTACAAGTACCTAAACATCGTAAACAAACAAACAAAATAAGATAGTCGCCATTGTTAATTAACTCATATCGTTCTATGTTTACTTTATGCATACTTTATGATTCAATCTTAGACCGTTGTTTGATTGATTGTTGTTTTTTTATTCACCCATTCTGGACAGGCAAAGGCACATATAGCCAAATCTCAACTACTTTGTAAATTTCTTCCGGAACCTTCTAAGCGGGGTAAGCGGGAGACCTCGCACTTGACCCTTTATTTAAAATACCTTGAGCGACTTACGAAGACATAAATTCTAACGTAAAACTAGACGTAAATGAATATAATATTCATCAATATTATGTAATAACTTTTCCAGTAGAAGGAAACAAAATTCAGTTCATAAAATTAGTTGATTCATTATAAAAAAAAATAAAAAAATATACTTTCATTAATAACTTTACATAAACGGTATGAAAGTCACGAAATAATTTAAAATCCTCATAAAAATCACTTTCCTGGTAACTATAGAAGTGCGAAATACGTTTTATTATTATTTTTAATAAAATTAACGACTGCAAAGGCACGTCCATCTAACTAATTAAAGTGAATGAAACCTAGCCATGATATAAAAAAACCAGAACGAGTATGCTGGTCGCATATTATTATTTATCATTTATCACGTTGGATTGTTTTGTGTCAGTGTTTGGATCATTCATCACTACCGCAACAGGAAAGACGTGCGGGGTAGGGGAATACATATTAGAATTACATATTGTAACGTGTTTACAAATGCTGCAAATACACTTTGTAAGAATTTGATATAAATTTATACTTTCCATAAATAATAATTATACAGGATAGATATTTTCCTCAGTAAACCTAACACCGACACCGACCTTAGCTTAAATATATAAACTTTAAAACACTTTAGTTATATTTTATGTGTCCTCTTTCTTTTATGTCCCACTACAGGCACAGTATAATACATAGTACTACATCTACAGGGCAGGTGCCTTGCCCGCTTGTCTAGATTAGGTGCCATTAGTCCGTGCCTTAATGCAGTTCAGGCACAACGAATAAAAAGTTAATAACCTTAAAAAATATTGATTTTGTTACTAATTTTAATGGGTAGTTAAAATCTAACTGTACTTCAAATAGTAACAAACAAACTTAAATTGTTAGATATTATTTTTAACCACTCAATTGCAACTTAAGCGTGGTTTCGTAGCGGGCGCTAAGCTTTATTTATTTTTACAATAGAACGTAAAGTAAACATTTTACTGCTATGTTTACAACGTGCTGTGAACGCAGAGTAGTGTTCCTAACAGAAAATAGCACTTTTCAGCGGTTGTAAACATCTTCTCTTGTTAGAAGGGTTGACAACGATTTTATAATTACAGTAATTTATATTTACAATAATAAATAACTATATTATATTCCTATTTATTTATAAATTTAACGCATGCACAGAAACTATAGGTTTTTAAGGAAGTCAACTGATTAAATTATATTTTAAATATAATTCACTTCACTGACGTGTAAAAGCCTCAATAAAGACAGATTACACTATATTTAAAGTTTTTCGTACCTAAGTACTTAGTTTTTAAAGAAAAACCCTAAAATTAACAGCTGTAACAACTTAAAGTATCATTATAGGTATTAGAATTTGAGAACCCTACTCACATCGTCCTCTATTGTGGGAGCGTGAGACAGTTACGACTTGCCAACTCGTTAATTTTATATTCTGGAGATTTCAGAGAAATAATTGACCGCTGCGGAACGCGATACTTTTTAAAATTCGAAATAGTCAAAAACCAATTAACATATTATGTTATATTTTGCCAGACAATAGTGTTAGGGAAAATATGTTCTTACTCTCAAATCATCATGAATCCTTGTGGATCCCGAGAAAGATTTTCTTTGTTTATTAACTATGATACCAATGTCATTACATTTTCTTTTTTGGACTACACATCATTTTATCGCATTTTCAAAGTATAAAGTTTACACACAGACGTGTTTATATACAGCTATTAAACGAAGAAGCGCATAGTTGTAACTCGATTTATAATACTCTACATATTTTAGTAAAAGGCTATCTATCTGAAAAGAATATTCTACAGAGTGATCGCACTAATAGGGTACACCTTAAATAGGTCACAGTGTAATTAATTTAATAATATTTTATAGAAATATTGATTAAATGTAGTGTTGTCGAGATTCTATTACTATGCCAGTAACAAACTCAAATAAGCTCTGATCTCATTATAACTCAATATAAAATATTAAAGGGCTGTGATGTGATATTTTCACTTAAAACAAACAGGGCCGGGTTAACAAGATTTTGCTTGTATCATTTTAAGCTAAATTTCACATAAATTATCCCCTTATATTACAAAATTAAGGGCTGCGTACTAACTACAAAGACGTTTAACATAGCGAAATGATTACGGTCACGATTTATGAAGGGGCCTTAATATTTGAGTGCGGGTAAACTGAAAACAATTTGTTATGGTGAAGTATTAATATGAAAGGTCATTTATTTGGAGAAGTGATTTTTGGTGTTGATATCAATGAATAGGGATTAAAAAGAGTACTTTTTGGTGAATGTTCTCTGAAATAAAAACTTTACAATGACTTCTGGTATAGTCGGGCAATTATATTTTTTTTTATTGTCCTGGGAAATTATGAATACTGGAAATTCATAGTTGTAGTAGGTAGCGGCAGCAGCAAGCAGCATTTTTTTATTTTTGAATTCAAACATAGAAAACAAAAAATAAAAATTTGCCTTGGGTCAACATCGAACAAAAGAAAGGCGACAATTATAGTTTACATTATCTAGTTTAATTACATTAAATTTTCTATTTATTTTTACAAGAAAAAAAGAAAAACAAGCTGATTAGGTCTACAAAGTTAAATAGGTTTACTTTATGTATCTGCTTGTTTTATGTGTGTAATAGAAAATTTTCAAATCGGATGAAATTAAAATTACAGTACACAAATTGTATTTAGCTATTCTGCTTTGGGTGCTGTTACAATCTTTATAATAATACATCACTTCACTCATTACTTATGTTTTATTATCAACTATTACCACAGAATACTTAATAGTACAACTATTACTTAAAAAATAACGATTATTACTATACATTAATAAATTTAAATGAGCAATTAAAGCGAGCAAGAACGAAAATCTTTTATTTTTTATTGTTCAACTATTTGAATAATTCTTACTACGAAGTATAACTATAAAAGGCAGAAGTAAAAAAGAATGATCCATCTTATTGTTACTTAACTTTCCCCAAGGCACATGGATGGATCAAACTTTGTTTTGTTACATCAATATTGATCGATATTTAAAGCTAGTTCCATTGAACAATATCCCAATGTTTGTCCTGATGGCAATTTGTGAGGAAATCCAAAAAAATTATAAGTGCGTAGCTAGCTACTAGCGTCATCGTCAAGTTGTAATGATAATGATTAATATCTAGTATATAAATTAGAATTATATACCTACCTACCTAGGTAGTAAGTAGTAACTTTTCTTATCACTAACTAGCTGATACGGTGACCTTCGTACCGCCTAGCAATAGAATTTTTGATAATATTCTATAGGTACCCTATGTCACCGGGATAGTGTAGCTTCCTAATAATTAAATTATTTTTGGAATCTGTTCAGCAATCTCGAAGCCTATTTAAACAAACAAAAAACCTTTCTTTCTTAGAATATTGCTTTATATCTAAACAACATTGAATTCACGATGGGTTGGTTCAAGTGAGCATGGTTCTGGGGGGGGGTCGCGGAGAATTCCACAGGTTTACCCGCGACCCTCCTGCTATCAGCCGAGAAGGACACCGGCGGGGTTTTAGTGGGTGCGAACCCCACATAACCCTGCGGCTCCCCCCCGGGGCTGCAGGGTACTCGTTAGGAGTTTCCCCGCCTTAAAAAAAAAAAAAAGTGAGCATGGTTCATCATCAATACATAGTTTAAAATAAAGTCGCTTCCCGCGTCTGTCCCTATGTATGCTTACATCTTTAAAACTATGCAACGGATTTTGATGAGGTTTTTTTATATTAGATAGAGTGATTCAAGAGGAAGGTTTATAAGTTTATTACATGATCAAGATAGTAATAGGTTAGGCGGTACGAAGTTCACCGGGACGACTAGTTTTTTTTTAATTTTGTTTTAAGAATCAGTCCTGTATAACTTTTCCTACTGCGTGTTAAATTTTCCTCCACGATAATTAAGTAAACCGAGTAGTATTTGATTTAACCCATAGCGATTACACGGTACTAAAAAAGAAGCTTCGCGCGACCAGCAGCCAGCAGTTGACAAGGGACGAGGTTCGCAAATAATTTCCCAGCGGGTCGCGGTCGCGGTCGCGCCAACTTGTAAACAGACTTGTCTCCTAGACAATATACATTTCTGGAATATTCTGGATATTTAAACATAGGTGTAAGAATTTGTATTATATTTAAAATAATTATTTAAAAGTCATATTTGAACTAATTTTTAATTATTAACCGTTTTTACTAGTTACATACTAGCATTTACTTGCTGCTTCGCCTACACTAATCTAAATATGAACTCTAAAAATACTGACCAAATTTTGATATTACTTGCATTTTTTAATTAGTGATGGAAATTAGCTTATTCCTAAAACACATTCTTTTTGCTTCAGTAGGTATTATTGCTGTTTAGCGTCCACAAATAAAAAAAACATACAAAAATGAAATAAAACCATAACAAGAATGAGATTTCTAATAATTATTATTTAAACAGTTTATTTATTTTCTTTAGAATACCTCTGGTACAGCTTATTATTATTTTCTAATGTAAAGGATAATTATATTATTTTACAAAACTTATTTTACAATCTGTTCTTTTCATACATCTTCCACAACCGCTTTAGATAGTTATATATCGTAATTATGTTGGTAGCAACCTTGCAACCTATATAAAACAAATACATTATTTTAAATAAACTAAAATCTTTTAATAAGTAAACTTAGTTTGTTTAAGTATTTAAGTCCTGATAAGTACTTCAAAATTGTAAATTATTTAGTTGTTAACAATTAGTATCTAAATAGTTCTAGCGAGTATACTGTTGTTAATTTAAGGGAAACCTATTATTAGCCATACTTCTATGATATGCTACCTGTGAATTGTAATTTATTTCGCCGTTGGTTTTCTTAATAAATAAATAAACAAAAAAAAAAATTATTATTATTTTGCTTGGGCTCTGAGAAGGCTTTGTTATATTAGAATAGATTTTGTTTTTCTAATTTATTTAACTTAGTTATCGCACAGGGACTGAGGAAACTGAGACTAATAATTTCTTATATCTTATGTAACGTTTCTTTAATGAATAATACATATATTTAAAAATATGAATAAATCCTTGTAAACATAAATTATGAGTTTAAAATAGTGTCTGTAAAAAACAAATTAAAAAAAGTTTTAAAATTAAAATAAATAACTAAGTTGGAAATAATCCTAGGTTTATAGAAAAGCGCAATTTAATTACAATCACAATAGTAAAGCTTCGCGAGCTCGTAAAGCCCAACCCATAGCAACGCAATCACATTCAACCTGTGTGCTTTGTATTGAAGCTACGTTAATTTGCTACGCGCTACGAGTTGCTACGCAGTCTAACTACGTGATACGCGTCCTTTACCCTTACTGCACTGTCATAATAGTTACTGCACAATTATTTCAATATTGAAAATATCATATAAGAATGCATTTTAACATGGTGTGGTAGACTTAATATTAAATTTTTTGCACGTAAAGTACCTATTGTAAATACCTACTATTTTTAAGGTTCTGGTATTTTTTATCATAAATAATGCAAGTACACTAGACCTTATCAAATATCACGGAGAAATGAAGCCCTAAGTAATTAGGCAGATTCTGCCATGCCACAAATCACGGTGAGGTGTGCCAACTGTGTGCACCATACCGGCTCATAGAACCAATCTAGCAAAAAGACACTTTTATGTACAAGCCTCCCGTATTTACAACAAAACAAATAAACAACTTGGTATTTTCCACCTAAATAAACATGAATGCAAAAATATACTACAACACTGGCTTCTAACAATAGATTACGATGAAACTGAACAAATATTGTCAAACAAATAGCTTTTTACTCCATACACTGTTGCACAGCGTGATGGGACGGGGCTACCTCTTCCCACCATGATCCCAAGACTTTTTCCTTCGTCGTAGGGCTTTGTTGCAGTGTTTGTTTGAGTTACATAAATATTGCATGTATACATTATGATGGTGACCAACCTTGCACAGCGTGATGGGACTGGGCTGCCCCTTCCCACCATGATCCCAAGACTATCGTCGTAGGGCTTTGCTGCAGTTATTGTCTCATTTTTCTCATTTAATACTATCAACATTACTTGAAAATTGTGATAAACCCTAACTCTGTCTCATAGTGTGATGGGATTGGGCTACCCCTTCCCACCTTCATCCCAAGACTCGTCGTAGGGCTTTGTGGCAGTATTTGGCTCAATCTTGCCTCATTGATATAAACTACCTATTTTTCTAATACTGCTAACTTACTTTATAATAACACTTACACTGTCATTTTTGTGCGTGAATGTTGTTTGTGTGTCTTAGTATAGTGTAACACTAACAATAACCTAATGTTTTGAATTTTTCTTTGTATAATCTTACGTACTTTTAGTGTGTAAGTAAGTACGTATAATGTACTCCCTTTTATAACTATATTTTTCCTGCTTTAATTTTTTATTCTGATACCCAGAAAATAGAATTATTAATTCTAGTCTGGGATAAAGAGCACATTTATGTAGTCTTAAACTCTTTTTGAAAAAATTGTTGCAGTTGAGTCTGAGATCGGATGCTGCAGCCATCCTTGTTTTAGTTTTATACAATACAGGCCTACCTAGTGTATAAGCTAGCTGGGAGGTATGCATGCGCACTCAGACTCAATCTGAAATTTGAAATCTAAAAAACTTACGAGTAAGAGTTTGTTTAACTATAAAGCTTAAGTTTACTAGTGTAAAAGTTTGAATAAATAAACATTTTCATTTTCATTTCATTTTTCACTATTTAAATCGGACGCAATGCGCCATCTAGAGGGGTGAATGACACTATAAACAAGATGATAGAAAAAATAATTTTCATGCCATCGGTTTGAAAAGAGAACTTTTTGGTTACTGTTCCAAAGTTGATACTAGCGCCACTTTCGAAATAATAATAAATCAACTATGTACGAAATCAAAAATGTTAGTCAAATTCAATTTTGCACTAGATAATCTTGCTTAGAATTTTGTAAGGGCACGCCGTCGTCTGCGACACTACCCAACCAGCAAATCGTGTCGTAAAAAAGTCAGCAGCACGTTTCTCTTTCAGCTATTGGTCGTAAGAAGGATCTTTAAAAAGTCGTGTAAATGCTCTGTGCACGTTCTCTCAACGCGATTTGGGCGCACTTCTCTCAGCTTTAGATCCAGTAAATATCGTAAGATTATCGTATGAGTAGCCATTTAGTCGAATAAATATCGAGTAATCGCAACTAGAATGCTACTTAGTACCATAATGGCCATCAGAATGCCATTATTCGACACATCTGCTTTTTCCAAGTCGGTAGAACCGCTTTTATTCGACTTATTTATAGTTATAAAGCAATTTGGTTGCAATCACTCGACTTTTTTATCGTGTAACTGCACCCAAGCAGCACTTATAGACTTTTTATTTTATACGTGTAATTTATGTCAGTTGAAGTGTCAAACCTAATAAATATATTAAGTATATTTTGCCATCGTATTAACCATTACGTTTTTAAGCCATCAAGCCAAATGATGACAGGTACTTAGTTACCTGTTAAAATTAGGTCGTAGGGTCTTACTTTCATGTGCGGAATAAAATTTTCCGTCTATATACCTAGCATTGTAGTTAATATTTCAATGGGCCCCAAGATTTATATGTAAATAATGAATAACAAATTATGTTAATTTAACATTTAAAATAAATTCGCCATCAATAGCAAACAATAGCAACTCATTTATCATCACAGAGCATTCTCTCAGCTGTTAGTCGAAAGATTGCAATGAGATTTCCATCTTACGACTTCTAGGGACGCCATTACAGATAGTTTAGGGTTCCTTAGTGCAATATCTACTATCTACTTCTACTACCTACTATCTATCTACCAATATATAAAAATGAATCGTGGTTTGTTAGTCTCGCAAAAACTCTAGAACGGCTGGGCCGATTTAGTTTTTAGTCTTGAAATGTTTGTAGTAGTCCAGAGAAGGTTGAAAAGGTGAGAAAATTTGGAAAAATTGAGGGAAAGTTAGTAAAAAACAACAATTACTTATAATTTCCAATACTAAGTTTTCCGTTACTGTTGTATCCATTTTTAATCAAAAGATTGATTGATTTGACGTTGTTTTTAAATTCTTTAATTCTGGGCGGGCAAAATAACAAAGTACATACAGCCAAGTTTTTAGCGGGTAGATAATGTTATAATAATCGTGCTAACTTATATCTAGGGCGATCCGGAGTTTGCCGGGTCAGCTACTTAGTATAAATTTTTTTTTTTACTATCAATAAATTTAATATACCGTCAACTTCGCTAAATTTTTGCATATTTTGAAACATTTTTAAATTTGGGAAAGATTGACCAATCAGACAAGCGCCGATCTGCGCCTCTGTTTGAGACGGGGCGCGCGGCCGTGTTTAAAAACTGCCTATACCATCAACCTAACTTAAAAAAAAAAAACACATTGAATAGTTAAGTTACATTGAATTTGGTTTGCGTAAGTTCATAGAATACAATATTTTAGGTAAAATTAGCTTTTTTTTTATGGGTGACAATTTAAAATGGTAGTCTACTTGGATATAGATAAATTCATAAAAAAAGAGGACTTAAAGAAGCTTAAGGAAGCAAAATGGCCTTGGAAGAAAACACATTTTTTTATAATGCTTAAATGTTACTCATGTCATTTGTAATTAAAAATGGATCAAAACCACGTCATTTTATATTATCTGAGAAGAGAATAAAATTATTACTGCGCACCTCATTTTTTTGGTGTCCGAATTGTTCAGAATATTCAATTTATTATCACTATCCAAGCGACGAATGTTATTATTGCAAGTAGGATCACTTAATACAAAACAAAATTGTAAGTACTTACTTAAGTATCTCTTTATTATAAAAAAATAATAATAATAGTTTAGTCAAATTCTTTGGGTACCTACCAACTAACTTATAAAATTATAAAAACAAACACAATAAGTATAAGATAAACACCCATGACTTAGAAAAACATACTGGCAAATTCAATAAATTGCAAACGGTGGTCTATATGGCCGTTGTTACAGAATACCTAATAGTACCTAATAGTAGTAGTAATTATTATACGCTACGGAACCCTCACGCCTATCAATTAAACGCTCTTGACTCGTGGTTATAGCCAATGAAGATCTTGACTGTTTCAATCGTGTATACATCTTATTTACTTTACGTCGGAATCCTCCACTTCTTTTAATCCTTTTCCATCGATTAAAATCCATTTTGCGAATAAAAAAAGCAAATTACGTTGTTTATTTTTGTATCATGTAACAAAATGGCAGATAGTGCTGTAAAAGATTTCAAAAAGCATTTATACCACTATATTGATGTAAAATGGCTTTCAAATAACCTTTAGAGACCGAAAAGGCTGTAAAAGAATAATTTGAAAGCTTTTACTCAACCTAATTAGTTAAGTCGAATAAAAGCATTCCATAGAGTTATCATACGACATAAAGTGCTGTTAAAGTAACTAAGATGCTGTTTTATCGTATGAACCGCGTTTACTCCACAATTATGCTGTTAAAATTAAATGTCGATAGATTGTGCTATAATAGCTAGTTTGACGACAAATTAGCAATTCAGTTGCTTTTAAAGAGCTGTCTTACGACTTATTGTTGTATAATGGCGATCAAGAGATACATTTATACAACAATCGAGTAAATGCGATATGATTTCATCGTATAAACGTTTACTAGACATGTTTATAGAGCCAAAAAGCGTTGAATGCAAAATAATCCAGATAGCCGCTTTTATACAGCTTTTTAACATTTTAGGATCGTTTATACAAGTGTCTTACGATCTAAAGTCGAAAGAGTAAATCTTATACGACCTTCGTTGCTAGTTGGGTACCGCCAATCTTGAAAAGAAATCAAAGCATATTTTTTATTTCGGCTATGGTTTAAAACTTTTTTTTTTTTCAAGATTGGCGCTTGTATAGCGGTTGTTTTTTATAATACTTAATAGTAGTATTGTCATTGCCGAGTGCATCGTCGTACTCGTGTTCAATAAATTTTTACGTGCACAATCTATACGGTCACTTTTTTATCACATTTAAAATTTTCAGGCCTAAGTCTTATTATTTGTTTTTTTTTTTCTTTTACTTACGCATTATAACCCGATTGACCCCTTAATCGCACGATGCTGATCGATGCCCTCCACCCTTTGTCTCGTCTGGCGTCAGCCAAGCGACCGTAGTTTGTTACTTTGATGATGTACATCATTTTTTGTTCTGTTACAAAAACTTTCGAAAGATCGCGATAGAATTTCAACTGAACGCGGTTATTTCTTTTTAATTTTGTTTTCAGGAATTTGTCTTGTATAAAGATTTGGTTGGACGGTTGGTACCGTGTGATAAAGTTTTCGGTACACCGTAAAAAAATACCATGAATTTATAGTACTTTTTCCTCTGAAAGTCCCGCCACTCTCTATTATTCACTTATAACCTAAATACAAAATCTTTTTTTTAATAATAATCAACTTTTACCTTTCAATTTGTTTATCTTGTACCTATTTATAAGATAAAAAAATTATATAATTAATCAAAGTTACATCATTTAAATTCCACAAACTTCGCAGTGATTAAAGATTTAACCCATACAGTCATGATGTCCAATACCGGTTGTTTGCGGGTAAGTCGGCGATTTATGTCCAACGTCAGTGCCACTGTCCACGGCACCCGGCGAGTGCACACGACTGTTTTACGACCCTCTGTGACTGTGACACTCAGGTGCTGTGTGTTCATGGTTTTATTATGGACATCAGGACGTTCGCTTGTTTGTTGTTTTCAAAATGTACAGTTTTATATAATTTAATAGTATAAATTTACATAGTTAGTTTTATTTAATTTTTGAACAATAAACATAATTAATTGGTTTACAAAGTAACAATATCGTTATTAGATTCTCACCGTTACAATTTTTGATTACTATTAATATTGAACATTATTTGAAAACCTTAGACGCCTTCAGATGTTTTGTGCATAGAACATATCCATTTATGGAATGCCAGGTTCGGAGCTGGTAACTTAAACCATACTAGTGAAATATTTATTTTTATTATTAAATAGCTGTGCCCACTACTTAGTCCGTGTGGAAAGTATATTTTTTTCAAAATGTTATAAGACAAACATTACAAAACCAAAATCAACTTAATCGGTCCAGCAGCTCTCGAGTTTTGGCGAGTTCAATTTTTTATTTTTTATCTTAATAGTGCGATACGCTGAGTCCTATCTAAGTCTTATATCAATTATTAGTAACTTTTTTCACAGCTAATCAAAATTAGCCCAGTAACATTTACTGCTTGTTGGCACAATCGACAAGAAATGTGAATGAACGTCTAAAGCCCAGTATTCGCCTAAAGGGGACTGAATTGAATATCATTTCTGAAATTCAAAGACAGGGATATTGCTCAAGAGAACCCACTACACGTAACGCTCGATTCCGCAAAACGAAACAGTATGATCGAATTGATTGTGTGTTAAGAATAACACAGATCTTTGCAAAATAAAAGATTTAAAAAAAACACAAATATTTTAAGATCACTTTCAAGTAACTAACTACCTTATGTCCAAAATCTAATGTGGTCGTGGTCTCAGTGTGGTCGTGGTCGTACTCTTATTATAACTATTTAACCTCTAAAAATAATATTGTTGTTAGACCTACACATATAGTACCTATAGTTTTAAAACCTAAAATAAAGAATTTAAAATTCAAAAGTGCACTTACCTACATGCACTGTACTGAGCGTCTGTATTTACGCTACGAGTTGTATATGTACGTACATATCCCCTGTAATTGCATCTGGACTTCCACTACGATAATAGAGGTGTGATATTGTTGGTATGTATCGTATTGACTTTAGGCAAACATGAACCAATCAAGAGAGTTAACACTTAGTAGACTGACTTCTTATTGTTTTTCAAAGAAGAAAATAATAGATTATATTATTTCTATGATTTTCAAAAGTTTGCCCTCGCCGCTGACAAATTTGAAGCTGAACCTCTGGCGTCACTGTTGATTATTCTGCACTCCGCGCCGTTATAAGCGTCTCTTGTTACACGGCTGTTTTTTTCATCTTGAAACAACAATATTTAGTATTGCTTTTGTGACCCAAACCAAAAGATCCCAAACTAACGCCATCAATAGAAAAAAACATATCTGTGAAACTATATCAATCAATACACATGGCTAGAATAAAATAAAGTAGCTACCCACGTCTGTCCCTGTGTATGCTTAAATCTGTTAAACTATGCAACGGATTTTGATGTGGTTTTTATAATCGATAAAGTGATTCAAGAGTATGGTTTAATACATAAGTTTAAGGTTTAAGTATAATACATTCATAAAATAATAATAGGATAGGCGGTACGAAGTTCGCCGGGTCGACTAGTAAAATATATATAAAATAAAGCATTTTAAACACGAATTAATTTGAATAATATGTTTAATTTGTCTTGCATGGTAAATAGTAAACAGTCACTAAGATATTAAAAATAATTTGAATTTCAGGGTGCACACCTAAAATGTTCGTTTATTTTATTGTTATTAATTAATTCATTATTTTAACTGATCGAGGCAGCGCATTCAACAATATAAATACTCTATTACTCACGTCATTAACTGGCAATGAATAGCGAAAACTTTTAATATATGTTCCTATAATATCGGATTGATAGACAGAATGCAAAACAGATATTGTCCAGCGATGCATACCGGGCTCTCTGCCCGTGTGCTAATGGAAATTTGTTAACAATTACTCAGTATTATTGATATGGATATTAGTTAAACATGGATGGTTATAGGAAGTTTAGGAGTTATAAAATGATTAATTACTTTCAAATAAAAAAGTTATTGGTGCACGATGAAGCCTAAAATAAAAATATAAAATCATTGATTATATGTATAGGTACAGTAGTGACGGTCTAGGAAGGCGTAATACTTCCGGTTTTCCTGTATTGCAAAATAGCTCTTGTTCTTTATTAATACATTCTAGGGCTTTCGTGCTCCATAGAAAAATCTGTTACGCCGTCCTAGACCACTGAACATATATATTTATTTTTTATAAAATTTATTTTTTATTTTGAGAAAAGTCTAATACTAGTTAATTTTTATAATTTCCATTATGTTTCATTCAAATCATCATTCTTCGTTTACTTTTAAATAACAAATGTTATATGTATCTTTTCAAAATCATAATAGCAGCTCATTTATTTCTTAGATACTTTAGTTACTGCTCCGTGGCTCAGTTGGCAGTGATGTGGACTGAGTAAGCGTGTGCACCTGGGTTCGATTTCGGGGCGGGGCGAAAATTGATATGATGTATATCGATGTTTGTTTCCGGTCTGGTTGTGATTATTGTCTTTGTGTGTGTTTCGGGCACCCTAGATACAGGTTCTTCTTAGTTAGGTGATGTGTTATTTGTTATTATTTATTATTATTACTAATATCAAATCATATAAATTAGTCTGGATACATAATCTCTACTTATATACCTAAACAAAATATTATTCAAACGTTTAGTTTATTATTTGTATGCAAACTAAGCTAACCTAGACCGCTTGCCTGTAGCTCTAGCAGAGAATAATTTCCTGTGGGAAAATAAACAAACTTTATAATTTGTTCCGCGGAAAGCGAAAAACAGTTTCATTTGTGATAACGTTAATATTATCATTCGTCAAAGGATGTAAAACAAAGAAAAATAATATGAAAAATCTAATTTAGAAATTTAAAAAAGTTTTACCTCGTCAAGGTTGTCCTGTTACCTTGTTTGAGCATTATGACAAATGTATAAGATGGGTCAAAATATAGAAAAAAAAAGGAATGTTGTTATTATTACTTTTAATCGATTTATATAATAGATTTCATTGACTTTTCAAGAGTTTTCATTGAACATTACTCTGATTTCTAAGGCAAGCAGAATTTTTTTTTGAAAAATAAAGCGATCGTAATACAAAACGTACGTAAACTTAAAAAAACTTGTCTCAGCTACGGACGATGAAATGTTTTTACATATTATATTTTAATACTAAGGAAATGTATGATTCGTTCAATAAATTACTTATACAATTATATACCCATTTATCTAATACACTTTCGGTATACGAGTTAATGGACGTAAATTAATGAGTTAATGAACCATTATTTCATAATTTGACATAATAGTTGGCATGCATATTTAAATATGCAATTAATGTATTAAAACGGGGCAGATCACCAAAAATAACTGTGGATAGTTTCAAAGCGAATTAATTATAAATTACAATTGATAAATTTGTAATATTCAAACCTTTAAGAGTTTTTTTTTTTTTTCAATTATATTTTATCAAGGACTAGTTTTCCATAATAATATCATAAACGTTGGTATCAAAATAATTTTTATCAACTATACCTACTTAAAAAAAATTTTGTCACAATTTATAATTTTAAACCTTGTGACTTGTATTTATTAAAAATCAGAGATATATCAGCTTGCTGAATTCAATACATGAATAATATTTTATAAAACTTCTTGTTTGCTACGAAAAAAGCCATCAGAGTATGTATAAAAGAGTATTTACGAGACGTATCTTGTTTGTAATAAAATTCACATTTATTACTTTCGTTGAATATTGTTAATTAATCATAAGTAGATAAAAAGGTATTTTATAATTCTAAATGTACAAGAAAAAGATCTTAATAACACGAAAATATAAGTGAACCGTGTTCGTCGGTTCCTCCTTTGCGACAATGGCCAGAGACAGATTTGTTAAAAATAGTTGTTGCTTCAGTGTTATCTTAAAATACCTTTGGCACACACAGATACTTAAACAAGTCGCAAAACTTGGCCCTCTTCAAGTTCTCAGATAACAAAGAGGCAGTAGCAGCGTCTGAGACCTTACTGCATTGCCTACTGATTTATTTGAAAAGTTATCTGTTAAAAGTTTCGAGAGAGTAGGAAGCATATTTGGTCGGCCACAAAATGTCCTCGTTTACGTCTGAGCGAGTCGCGATGAAATTTCTGTTCTTTGCGGCAAAATATCCTTTTTTTTTTAAGTCCGGGATCTCTTTATTTGCTTTCATTTTCAAGGATTAAAGAACATTAGCTGCCATGCATTAATATAAAGCCATCATTTTAGTTTACGTAGGTACTTAAAACTTTGCCATAACGTGCATAATTACGTTCCTGTTTATTAACCAATTCAAGTACTTTGGACGCAGTGGTTACATTATGCATGTATGTTATACCTGAATTTGAACGTTTTATATTATTATCTATACTCTTAAATACCACCTATAATATAACGTTTAATTAATATTTATTACACAAAACATGTAAATAGCGTTATCTTTCACAGCCAAATTGATAAAACAATGTGTATTCAATCTGGGGAAAAACTTAATAATTTAAATAGGAATCATTTAAACAAGGCCTTTGTATTAAAATGAAGACAACTGAAGAGATTGGGATTGAGATTTAAAAATTAATTTGATTTGCCTTAATTACTAATACCGAGCACTAAGATTATATAGGTATACTTACTTATTTTGATTTCAAAATATTTTTCTGTGAATATTGAATTAAAATTGTGCTGCGGCAAATAGTTGAATAACCGCTCGGTTCTCGCCGGGGGCATAACTAGATCGGGTGGCGGCGGCGCTCCCAGGCGTTTATTGAATAAATTAACTTTTATTAAAATTTTGTTTTCACTCCGAGCGCGGCCACTCCTGTTTGCTTATTTTGTTGTTCTATATTTGGGCCACGGCACCGCTTCGTAAGAATAAGGTCACTGCATTACAGTCAGATAAAATTTAATCAGTAAGCAAAATAGATGCGTTATATAAATTTTATTGAGACTATCTACAATAAAAATGGTTGAATTAGGTTTCATCAATATATATAAAACTCTTCCGTTACTGACTGACTGACTGACTGACTGACTGACTGACTGACTGACTGACTGACAGACAACGCAGAGCCGAAACTACGGGGCGTAGCGGGCTGAAATTTTGCATGTAGGTTCCTTAGGAAGTGTAGGTGAGCACTAAGAAGGGATTTCCCGAAATTCCCACGGGAACGGGAATAAACGGGAATTTTGTGTTTATGAGAAATCTGCGCGGGAAAAACCGCGGGGCAGCCTCTAGTCTAAAAATAAAACTTTAAATATACAAAAAATTAAAGCGGTACAAAGATTGAAATTTTTTCAATTGTGTACAAAAAAAACTGTTTCGCAAATAGATTCTGTTCGTATATCACTAAAGTTTTAGTAAACAAAAAAGAACTGCTGTAAATCAGCCGACAATGGTTCTTTGCTTATACAGCTTCCCAGTATTACATGGTTTGTGCCCTTTTAAAAATAAAAGATAATAGTAAGATTTACTTAGTTTGTTTTAAATTACAATAAGCTTTTTTTGAAAATTATAATATTTCCGAATTAAGACAAAGGTTGTCAACGTAAAAGTTGTCCACTGCTGGACATAGGGTATCAGCACAACGACGATGAAAATTGGAGCATTGTAAATCACAGTGGGTCTGTATAAATTTTCAACGAGGAATGCTGCTGCCAGCCTTCAGAAATTTTCACTAATGCTATTTACGACACCCACAGAGATCGGGTAGTGGTATGCTGCGCTGCCACCACGACGTAAAGACAAAGCAGTTTGCATTATTACCAAAGATACACAAAATGTTTCTGAAATGAAATAAATAACTAAAATACTGATTCGATTCAGTGATTACAGTCAGTGCCGGTTGTATTTTGGCTGTGATGAGAATAAATTTAATATTATATTTACTTTATTGTATGAATATCGTTCCACCTAAATTCTTCGGGGATTGGGAGTGCTCTAGAGCCCTCAAACTTTTCGACAGGTATTTTTTTCTGCTTGTGTTGGAAGGTATATAAAAGGAAAACTCACTTATCTAGGTAAGAATGTTAGAATAAGACGAATGGGAAACTTTTTGTACTTCTGAAAGAATGGGTTAAGAAAAGTTACTTGGTAAAGTTAGTTATATCATGTTATCAGATTTTTTTTTTAACCGACTATTAATTTTAATAGTATTAGCTTTAATTATTGGTTTGGACGGCCTAAAAGTTTACGAGTCCCAGTTTTTTTTTTGAAGTTTCACTGAAAAGCAAAAGCTGTCTGACAATATTGTGGGTGTGGGTGGGTTTGCTTACTCTGCGACTCACGGAGCGCAATAACCACTTAATAACTTTTCTCTCATGTCAACTAATGATCTGAGGTTTAAACTGTGCCTATTGTGAAAGTTTTTATTTTAATATATTTGGCACTTTATCGTTATAAAATGTTTTAAGCATGAAGTAAAGTCATCTAAGGGTCGAAATCAAAAATTAAATATTACCCATGAACTTTTATTTTTTTATCTCCTTTAAAGATTCCAAACTGCTTTGTTCCTGGAATTAGAGACGGTAGTTAATTGGAAACTAAAAATTAATAATCAAATAACAGAAGACCCAAACTTAGTGTCAAATGCATTTAATGATTTTTATACAAAAGCAGGGGAACTAAATAATTATGAACAAATAGGACATCCAGTAATAAACCCTCCAAATAACACATTTTACTTAAACCCAGTTACTGAAAACGAAATACATAATATAATTAAACATTTAAAAAATAAAAATAGTTGCGGCATAGATGATATACCACCAACATTAATTAAAAAATGTTCCAAAGAATTACTAATACCTCTAACAAAAATAACCAACCAAAGTTTCCTGGAAGGAAAATTTCCTAATCTTCTAAAGATATCAATAGTAAAGCCAATACATAAGAAAGATGATAAAGAGATCCCTGACAATTATAGGCCAATAGCTCTTCTTCCCACATTTTCCAAAATTATTGAAAAATGCATGTCGAATAGACTTTATACATTCTTAGAAAAATATAAAATTTTAGACGCCTGCCAAAATGGATTTAGAAAACATAAATCAACATCTTTAGCTGCATACAATTACATACAAAAAACTCTGCAACATATAAATGATAGAAAATATGCATTTGGTATATTCCTGGATATGACAAAAGCTTACGAAAAAGTGTCTTTTAAAATATTATTAGCTAAACTTTATGGGTCAGGAGTCAGGGGAAAAGCTCATGACTGGTTTAAATCATATTTAGAGAACCGAGAACAATTAGTCCAAATAGAAAACTATAGCCAAACCACACATAAAATTACAAATATAAGGTCTAATCTTAAAACATTAACAGGATCAATTCCTCAAGGCAGCGTGATTGGATGTCTCTTATTTTTAATTTACATTAATGACCTGCCAAAAATCTTAGACAACAATTATTGCACACCAGTACTATTTGCAGATGACGTTTCTGTTTCAATAGAATGCCCAAAAAACGAAAACCCAGAAACTGTCATCAAAAAACCCCTGATACAAATAGAGAAATGGCTAGCAGATCATAATTTAGAAATCAATTATAATAAAACTAAAATAATGCAATTCAGATCCCATCAATCAGAGCCAATAAATTTAGATATTAACATAAAGAATACAAAAATTGAATTAGTAGACCAGTTTAAGCTCCTTGGCATTACATTAGATAGTCACTTGAACTGGAAAAAACATGTTGAATATATAAAAACAAAACTATCCCAATTTACTTATGCGCTGTTCCACATTTGTTGCTCAACCGATACAAAAACAGCATTATCAGCTTATTACGCTTACGCTTATTCATGGCTTCGATATGGGGTGCTCCTTTGGGGAAATAGCACTAACATGTCTGATCTGTTTGTTTTGCAAAAAAAATGTGTTAGAATTTTAGCCCGAATAGATTCTTTGCAAAGCTGTAGACCTTATTTTATAAAATTAGAACTTCTTACACTTCCATCTATATACATCTATGAAATATGCACTTTTGTCTACCAAAACAAAAACTTATTCACCCAAATAAAAGAAACCCATAACTTAAATACCCGTCATAAAAATCAGCTATCACTTCCTCACTCAAGATTAAAACTATTAAACTGTAGTCCCTACTTTATGGCAATAAAAATTTACAACAAACTACCTAAAGAAATAAAGAATTTAACCATAAATAAAAACTTTAATAAAAAACTTAAACAATATTTAATTCAAAACTGTTTTTATAAAATTGAAGATTATCTTAATAAGTCTATAGAAGATAAATATAAAATATAAAAATTGTTGCCTAATCCTAATAGCTATATTAATCCTTATTATAATTTTATTTTAAAATGACTGTTACCTCTGTGATAGACTTAAGTTAAAGTTAAAACACAAAAGCAAAAATACTTTCTTACTTATCTATAATGTAATACAATTTATGCCTGTGTTATAATAAAAAGTTAGTTTAAGTGAACCCTTATGGACAAAAGTCCAAATTGCTACACCCTTGCCGGGTAACTTAGTTTTAAGTGCTATGTACCTTTATTAACACCATGTACACACTAAGTTGCAATAAATATCTTTATATCTTTATATCTTTATATCTTTAAACCATTCTATTTGAAAGCAACTCGTTAGTCCACTGCAATTGTTGTTGAAACTGCACCCATATTCCGTAACACTGAAAGGCAGTCTTTTCGCTCCCCGCCGCTTTAAATATATTTAATTTATAGAATTACTAGTCGACCCAACGAACTTCGTACCGCCTAACTTATAAGTATTTTGTGCATTTAATTATACTTATAAACCTTCCTCTTGAATCACTCTCTTTATTAAAAAAAACCTTATCAAAATCTGTTGCGTAGTTTTAAAGATTTAAGCATACAAAGGGACAGACGCGGGAAGCGACTTTTTTATACTTTGTAATTAATAATTGATGATATAATTTTAGTGATCCAGTAGGTAAATTTGTTTTTCCTACATCGAAAGATACTTCACTCATCTTATTGAATTCTTTAGAAGACGGTAACGTTAGATAAGCGGCTTTTTTCAGCGTTAGGGAATACGGATGCTGGCTGCAGTCGATGTGGCTGCTTTATTAGGACATCTGTGTTGTTAGTTGCTGTTGTATTGGCAGTTTTGTGCTAGGACTGTTTAAACTGTTAATTATAAACCGGGGACATCGTTTAGTTTAAAACATGGAACATGTATGTTTTTAGGACGCTCTCCCAAAAGGGTCAGAGAGTTGTTAACTTTATAGATTGCATAACTACTCACTGACCATTGTTTTGAATCTTTTTTTTTGTATTCGGTTATGATTTATATGTAAATGTTTAATTTTAAATATTATAAACAAATGTTTAGTCAAAACAAATAGGTCAGTGTAGCAAATAAAAATGCCATGAAACCATAAACTTTAACCAGCTTTTCCGATAAATTGCATCTACAAAGACAGACGTCTCTTTTATCAGGAGGCAGTGTTACAAAGAAGCCACTCCGCAAAGTTTCGAGGCTCGATCCGAACGAATGTCGCAGGAGAGTCGTTTGAATAAAGTTTGGGCACCTGATTTATGTTCAAACTTGTCGCAGAGCACACGTCGTGTCCTTCGAATGTGCGATGATTTTCTGAAACAGAAATAGTTAATAATGTGTAAACTTAGCTGCTTTTCTATTTTGCTTTTCTATGGATGTTTGGTTTTAAGAATGACAAGAGAGTAAAATTTATTTATTGACATACATTTAATACTAAATCCAAAAATAAGTTTATGTACCTTTTTTTTTTAAAGAGGGGAAATGCCGTATCTGCCGTATATATCGCATTTCCCGACGCTCGGGGGAGCGTCGGGGGTATGTCGGGCTCGCACCCACTAAAACCCCTCGGCGGCCGTCTTGGCGCTTTTGGGAAGAACCCCGGGAACCACACATTATAGCGTCCGAAGTCTTCCCACGCTCAGCTACTATAGGGAGGGCATATTGTTCCCTCCCCGGCAAGTTTATGTACCTAACATAGGTACTTATTAAAATAAGAGAATAAGGTTCCAGAATGTAAACAGTACAGTATCTGCTTTACCGTGGTATCTGTAACCCTGACCAATATTTAGGACGCACCGCACGCACATCCTAATTTGTCTTGGATATTTATTATTGGATAATTTATTGTGACATTGTGAGTTTGTTTACAACAATTTACAATGTGTTTTTTGTGTGACAATGCGATCATCTTTGTACCATTAAACCACACTTAGATTATGTAATAACAAAGCCTCACTTATTTAATCAATTAATCGAGAAATTGCATATTTCAATCCTTTAAGTAATAATTTATTATCGTGAAACCCGCAAACCACGTTATAAATTTAAATCGGATTTGGACTGTTTATTCTGCCTCCGCTTAATTATTACTGCCCATCCGCGGAGAAACTTGCGTCTTTAATGCTTACTGTTATTATAAAATAAAATACATCTTAATTAATAAATATTTTATTAGAATTTAATGGATCTTCTTTACTGTAAGTACTTATTTAAGTTCATTACTTATTCGTAAGACACAGTTGCAGTTTGCTTGGCTTGTAGTTACTACAAAGATCAAACAAAAAAGTTTTCTATAATGAACCGAGTGAACAAAGTGTTATCCATTTAAATTCACTACCTATTATAATTTTATTACAACAAACCTAAATCAACATCTCTGATCTTCAGCAATTAATCAAAAGCGAGTAATAATAATTAAACCAATTAAAGTGGTTGTGGGAGTTATCGACACGCGGGCCAAAATTGACGCGAAACCGTCTATCATCAAACAATAGGAGCAGTAATTAGAAAATTGACTTCCCTAAATCACGTAAATGGGCCGAAACCATGAAACCTATGTAATTAAATCTTGAACACAGTTGCTTGCTTCATAATGTTTAATTAAACCAGTAAGGATTATACCCATAATTATGGGTAGTTTTAAAACTGAGTCTATTGCTGTCGGTGGCTATGAAGTTGACAAACATTTGGACATGTGATATCTATGTACTCATTGCAGATAAACAGTTTGGTAAATCTCTTGAATAGACATAGACTAGAGGCTGCCCCGCGGTTTCACTCGCGCAGATTTCTCATAAAAACAAAAATCCAGTTTTTTCCCGTTCCCATGGGAATTCCGGAAAATCCTTTCTTAGTGCTCGCTTACACTCCCTAAGGAACCTACATACAAAATTTCAGCCCTTTACGCCCAGTAGTTTCGGCTCTGCGTTGTCTGTCAGTCAGTCAGTCAGTAACGGAAGAGTTTTATATATATTAATATTAATACCCTTTGTATATGCCTATAACATGTCAAAATACTTTTTATTCTCAAAGCTATTGAGAACGGCAGTAGGCCCACTGATAATACCTACTACTTTGATCATTAAAATTCTGACAATCGGGAGAAACTGTATTGTAACATTTCTTTTGAACTCTGTTCTTTTATAGATTGCTGTCACCAACAACTGTTTTTAGGGACCAAAAAGTCATAATGAAATCCAGGGTTATTGTCAATTTTATGTAAATATTTCTATGTTAGTTAGAAAATGCAATTAATTAACTGAGTTGACGTTTTTTGCCAGCTCAATCTCAACGCGTTGTTGGTTGATTAAACTAATAAATCGTGCAAGACTCCGTTATCTGTGTTCGGTGCACAGAATTACC
This sequence comes from Euspilapteryx auroguttella, assembly GCA_951802225.1. Taxonomy (NCBI): domain Eukaryota; kingdom Metazoa; phylum Arthropoda; class Insecta; order Lepidoptera; family Gracillariidae; genus Euspilapteryx; species Euspilapteryx auroguttella. The sequence goes on from OX637645.1 coordinate 6,637,471, forward strand.
GCGCGACGAAGGACCGGGCCGTAAATTTCTCTCCAAGGCTGCTTTCCAGATAAATTAATCCAAACAGATTTGGTATTTCCTTCCTAAGAACCTTCTTACTATTGTGTTTTATTTTGCCTCGAGGTTGCTTTTGTAACTATGTAGGTACTTTAAAGTGGATTTAAGTTCCAACTCTGTTGATTTAGGTGTCTCTGTTGTGCCCGATTGTTCAAAGCACGGATGTGAAGGAAGGATACAACTACCTAGGCAACACATTATATTGGTCCTGAAGTTTGGAATTTTCAGTCAGTTTCAATTCATGTCAAGTATTCAAAGTTAGTTATAAGGATTTGATTATAAGTCTGTTTTAACGTTGTATTTGGTTTCTGCATGACCCAGTCTATAATGCTGGCCGCGTGCCTCGCCCGACTGCTCGCGGCTGGACTTCTTGATGCCACTCATATGGGTAGCTGAATATTGCTTAATCTCGCCATCTCTATTATAAAGTAAAACTGTATCAAAAAAACTTTGTTTTAACCATAGTGATATCTAACCACCATCCTTGGATAAATCCTGTGTATTTAAAAAAAAACTTTTAGTAGGTAAGTAATACCTAAGTTTGGTTTTATTTTAAAACGCAAACTTGTTAAGGGGGCGAAACGGTGCGATACTAGCGCCACTTTGATAAATAATTAAAATCTTCCAAACCATGGCCGAAATGAAAAATATGCGTCTTTGACTTCCTAGATAATCTTGCTTAGAATTTTTAAGGCGCTCATCATTATCTTAGGTAAGTTCTACCATCTGTTCGTCGAGCTACATAATGTGCCTTCCCCACAGTTTTTTCTTTCTCTGGGCTATAGGGAACAGAATATAATTAGTAGTGTGTATTGTTCAATTTTTTTTTATACATTAAACCTATGAAGATCGCAAAAGCTCGCCATTAATATAGAAAAAAAAGTGATGGCTATCTAGTTAGTCACCATTTATATTAAATAGATTTTTATTTTACAAAAATGATATAATATTAATTCGTAGCACTTTTCTTTGATATAAAATGTCGCTTCATTAGCGGGCATTGAGCGAGTGTCAGCGGGCCGCGGGCCGCGGTCGGCGCCGCGTCCACAGTTCGTTTGCATTTGACCTAAATATGGCCTAGCTTTACACGGTTAGTGTTGCTGATCACCGGTAACTCTGGGAGCATCCATAATGTGGGGACCCGACCACTATGAATTACCATTTGCTCAGAATATTAGTAATAATCAAATTAATGACTATCATCCCAATTTAGGTACCTAATATGTTTTCAAATTAAACTATTGAAAAAATTGTTTCTAGTTCGATGTTCTTCGGACCGTATATTATTCGTACTCGGAGTATGCTCGGAGATTCCCTTCGTGATCAAATCTGAAATGATAAGATCCGAAAAGAAATAAAGTGACCGACTCAGTACAAAGCATTTCGAAACATAAATGACAATGGGCAGAGCACCATAGCTAAAAGAACATTATGGTCGTTGGGACTGAAAAGGTCTCGTGTGGCAACCGCACACCGGTAGACGCAGAGTAGGTAGACCCTCCACAAGGCGGTTGACGGTCGAGGCCTAACTTTTTAGTATAAGTATAATTATTTCTGTTGCTTTACTGCAGAGTTCATGATATTGATCAGTATTAGCCTTATCGTATCCGTCAACTGCGACACTTCGCTCTTTAATTCCCTTTAGATAAGTCAGGAAAAGGAAAATATATATTAAAAAAAATTAGTACTGTAATTTATTCCTTTTATAAAACGTGTGATAGATAATTCATAAGTACATCGTCATGTCCACGTACCTTTTGGCGTAAGACAAAGTTATATCGTAATTTTGATTGGTGAACCTTATATTAAGTTAATACAATAATATGAGATGTCTTTCCCGAAAGCTTCATTAGCATTCAATGTAAGTAAAAAAGTATGTATAACAAATTTAAACAAAATTACAACCGTCGTTGCAGAGCCTGAAACAATTCAAACGACTCCTAGGGGACGAGCAAGCCGCTGTTTTGAAACTTTTTTCAGCTCAACTTGCTTTTGAAAAAAGTGGGTAGAGTTACAAAAGTAATCACTGAAAGTTGTTATCTGGTTGTTATAATTGTGTCATATACCCTAGTTCCTACTACACAATCCCAGCTTACCAAACCAAAACTCCCACCAGAGTTATAAACAATGTTAAATCATAAATGTGTACAAAGACGTTATACTAGAAAAAAGAAAAACGCACTTTTTATGCTTTGGTATGGATCACTCTGTAGCCCGAACGACTTCTAGAATAATCAAAGCAAGCGTTTGGAAATAAAGAACATAACGAGAATCAAGATTAGATTTAGACAAGTATGTGCTAAGTAAAACGAGGTTTCTTACTCATACGCACCATTAATGTATTATATTAAAAACATTATATTTTTATATGTATAAGTATATTTAGTATAGTTACATTTTAAAGTTTGTCACGATATCCGAATATTTGTTCCAGTTTAAGGAAAAAAATTCATATTAATTACTGTTGAGAAATTTTATAAAATTTCACAGTACAAACAAAGCATTTTTTAAGTGGCAGAGGCAGACTGCGAATTAATATAGGTAGACTGTTTTTCTGACGCCGTACATTAAAAAAAAAACACAATTATTTTGTAATTTATAGTCTACTTGTCGACCCGGCGAACTTCGTAACGCATACCTATTACAATTTTGTACATGTAAACCCTCTTCTTGAATCATCTATTAAAAAACCGCATCAAAATCTGTTGCATAAAGATTTAAGCATACAATAGGGACAGACGCGGGAAGCGACTTTATTTTATACTATGTATTGATGATGATATGTGCTATTCTAAATGTTAGAATAACCTACATTATAAAAGCACATAGTCTATAATTTACAAAATATTGTGTATTTTGTTATTGTAAGGCGATAAAAAACAGTCTCTATATAAGGAATTCTGCCTCTGCCACTTAAAAAAAAAGTATGTTGTGTTTAGTAGTTTAGTAAGTATAGATATAATTACAAAAGCAGCGGTGGATGGTTTTCATAATTCCTGCAGTTTTAATCAACTAAAATACTTACTTAAAAATACCTTACCAAGTGCCGCCTGTGCTGGCCACTCATAATTTTTCCTGCATAATCTAATTTAATCCCGGGACAATTTCCTAGACTAAAAACTAATTCCGCTGAAGTGACTGCCGCCAGAGATCTATGTGGAACACGAACCTCGTTAGTTTAATACTGAATTCATACTTCGAAACGTCTTTGTCTCGTCGTTCGACAGTAGCTTTGAGCTACGTGAGTGGAATACAATATCTTCATAGAAATAATATCTCAAGAAAATCGAGCTTCGATTTGTGCTTATAAAAAATAATATTTCTCACTTTGTTAGAAATCTAAAAGATCTATTGTTTATTTATTTTTGTTTTTGTTTTTTCAATTGTTAGATTTGTGATGGGTAAAAAATCTTTCATTTTACTTTATAAGGAAAATGGCGTAAGTATCTCTGTAGCCTTTAAAAAATAATATAGTAAACGAAAAAATATAGTAAGTACAGTATAATAACTATATGTATTCAATGTGCCATGGAAACGCAAACCGCAGATATATAACTCTATATTACTATGGAAGGATAGAAGGAAAAAAAACCTGCAAACTAGTAAGTGAGTATCACGTGAATTGCCACGGGATTTCCCGTTCGGATTAATGGCGGACACAAATAACTATCATCAGACCGGCGCCGATTCTTTATGAGTTTTTGTTGAACAAATGGGTTTTTTATTGGGGGTTAATTATTATAACGAAATAAATTTTATCTGAAGTAGGTAATAATGCTACTTCTTATTATAATTATATCTGTATACGTAGTGAACTTTAAGTGTCAGTGTAAGTACCTAGGTACCTATAATATCGTGCTATTATAAAAAAAAGTTACCTATGAAAAACTTAAATAATTTTTGTTATATAAAAATCCACCTATTCAGCTATTAATATCTACTTCTATATAGGTATATATAAAATCTATTCTATCAATCGTGGTTCGTTAGAATGGTACGATACGTTAAAACTCGAAAACGGCCGGGCCGATTTAGCTGATTTTAGTTTTAAAATGTTTGTAGTAGTCCAAGGTAGGTTTAAAAAGTGAGAAAATATGGAAAAATGGAGGGGGAAGTTAGTAAAAAACAACAATTTAATTTAATATTTCCATGTAAAATTGTGAAGCGCGATACGAAGTTTTCCGGGACAGCTATAAGCTATATAAAACTCAGTCAAGACAAGTTATAATGCAATCTCGACGCAATAAACATTCCAGTCGGTCACACGTGCCGGCGACGACTTGGCGCACACTACCAGCAATATTAGAGAGCAGGCACTCCATTCTCTGTCTGCCAGCCCGCCGCCGCCGCTGCCGCGCCGCGCCGCCGAGCCTGTGACGATGCGACGTTCATTCATATCAGTACCTGCCTTGCCTTGGTCTTATCTATTTTGCCATATATAAAAGATGCAGTGAAAGAAAAAATTGAAAGTTCTGAAGAAAGTCAAAAAAGGCATTTTTCATTCCACCTACTCGAAAAAAGATTATTTTTACTGTTTATCGGACTTCATATTTTGTTCTATCGGTTCCTGGGAGTAAGAAGTTAAAAGAAAACAATAATTTTGGACCTCATTTGTTAATAAAACATGAGTATCGCTCGTTTCAATTTCAATATTTTCAATCTACGCTCCTGCAAAATGAAAAGGTGGGACTGGCTGCTGCTGCTATGCTTTTCCCCCCAAAACAAATTCCTTTTTTAAGTTTGAACTTTTACGTTAAATAATTAAACTCCTTAAAACTTTTCTTAAAATTATGGAACCTAAATAACTTTTTCCAAGAGTTTGATAATATTTTGAAAAGTCTTAAAAAGGGAACATAAAAACTTAAAAAAAATTAAGTACCAAGAACATTATTTTGAGAGGAACGCAAAGCAAACTGTCCCACTTATCCCATATTTACGTATAACCTGCGCAGATAAAGAACAGATTTAAATATGGCGACGATCCGCATGCTATCTCGCTCCGACAGTGAAGTACACGCTGCAAAAAAATAATAATTTACGCAGAACACATTTAGCCATTTAATATTGCCATCGCTTTTTAGCGATAGCAATATTATTTTATTATTTGCAATAATTTGTGGCAATAAAGCATTTTTAACATAATTTTATCTTTCTTGTTAATGTTTTCAAATCACAACTAATAGAGAAAAATAAAAGAACAATGTTTTATTTTCCCTTGCTTCTAATTTATTTTATTATGATAAATTATTATTTGTAAATACTATTATATCATTCAATAATAATAATAAAAAAAAGAATTATTTATTACAAAGAGTCGGTAGAAGAAATATTAATCGAAGTTTTTTTGCCAACCATACATTACGGAAAAAAAACGTCCGCCATTTTTAAATCTGTTCTTTACCTGCGCGGCTTATACAGGGTGTTTCTGACAAGGCGGTAATAAATCAAAGGAGGGATTCTGCTCACCATACCTAACAACTTTCCCAAAGCAAAATGGGTCGAAATCTCCAAACAAAAATCAGCCGTCCCGTGCATTGACCCCGTCAGCTGATCGAACCAATGTATGGAACAGCTGTTATTTTTTTTGAGATTTCGACCCATGTTGCTTTGGGAAAGTTGTTAGTTATGGTAAGCGGAATCCCTCATTTGATTTATTACCGCCTTGTTAGAAACACCCTGTATATGCACTCATCTGCAAAACATCCTGTATATCCAAATAATAAATATGTTTTTTTTGTAATTCAAATAACTTTTTATTTTTATATTTGTCTATACTGAATTCAATAAGCAATAATGCACATAGTTAACAAACAAACAGATCTTAAGTCTGAAAAAGCTACAGTAAGTTTGTTTGTAATATAAAAAGTAAGTAAGTATACAAAACATCGTCTGTAATTTAGTAAAATAAATATCGTCGAAAGTTTTTTGATTACTTTACTGAACAGTTCTTATCGATTACATTATGTAAATATTAGTACGATTAATCTTTTGCTTCCGTATATGTATGTATAATTTCCTATTTGGAAATGAAATGGTTGTATATTTTGTCCCCTAGTAATTTTCTTGAAGAGTTTACTTCGTTCCTAATATTCAAGTCGCGTGACTGATGAACGCAATTTGCTTGAGGATATTGTTTTAGTACGAATACTTTATTTGAAAAACATAGGTAGCCATGCAATGTACAGTACGGCTCTAGGTCTAGCATCCTCACCAAGGAGTTACAAGCATTTTTCATAACGCGTAGAATACTTATATGTTGTTTTATTTTTTTAAGTATTTTATATTTCTTCCGTATTGAGGTTATACCTAGCATTCAACAACCCCTTCCTTCCTATAACAAAAATACATATAATTAAAAATATTGTGTAAAATTATGTATATTATGTAAGCAGTTAACTGTGTCAGCTAGTTGTTGTTTAGGAGCCAACAGCAGCAACAGCTAAAAGTTGTTTAATATCACTATAAAATAATAATACTGCACTATAATAATGATGGCTACATAATTTTAAAGGTAACAAATTTAAAGTTTCTTAACAAGAAACTGTAGAGAACTAACCTAGCCGTAGTAGTCGTAATCTCTAAGTAGCTACCAGAATTTTAATCCACTAAAACTCCTACAAGGATTAGGTACCTACAAGGTCTCACAAAGGGAGTGAGTGAACGCCTGTTGTCAGAAAACACGACATGTGTCTGACAAATCTGCTTTTTAGACGTTCCGGAGCGGCGGACGGACGGGCGTCTCGCTGTTTTTGCCAACATGACGGGGAACTTCTAACCGCCTTTAACATTTTGCAACAAGTTGTTCTAATATTATTTCAGTTTTATTTGATGGCGATTTCGTTATGTATTTTGTAAAAACGTTTCTTAGGAAAGTGTTCCCACATTCTCATAGGATAATATTTTAAAAAATCACAACAGTTTTTTTTTTAATAAAATTTGTAAAGAACCTTAACATTTAAAAAGTTTTTTTAATATATTTTACTAACAATATTGGTTTTATCGTGGGTCCGGCTCTTGAGCTGGTACCTCCTAACCCTTGGGGGAATAAAAGGAGTGAGATTATGTTTTTTTTTATTGGTTTTCTGGTAACAAGATATTCTGTAGACTGTTTTTTTTTTACTTAGCAAAGGAGTAAAGAGTATAGTAGAGTTAGTTTGAGTAGATAGGTACAAAAAGTAGATACCAGATGTGTCAGTGCGTTTAATGAAGTTGTTGTCTAATCTCTAGTGTAGTAATGTGTTTGTATGCATAAGTAAGTAACGACACAAATGTTCGTGTAAAATAAAAATAAAGCTTTACTAGCACTGAAAGATAAGTCAGTACCTTTTTTTAAATCTCTCAGTGATTAGTAAAGACTATTTACAAAATAAAACGTTAAAATCACTACATTTTTAAGGTTGTTGATTGCAGACAAAATAAAATAAAAAATGATTGAATACCGGAAATAAATACAGACCATCTTAATATTAAGAAGTAATAACCTACATATTTACTTGTTTTTGTAGTTTTATTTTCCACCACCGAAACCCAAGTTACATCGCTCCTCTCAAACCTTCTATTATTTTGTTGAGTAATTCCGATCACGTGCCAAAACCTTGTCGTTCTCAGACACAGTCCGATAACGCGAATTCCGTGAGCTAATTTCAATTCACCAAAGAATTCAACATTTCGACAAATTAAAAATAAATTTGGTTATAAATTTTTTTTTTACTCCCAATTTAACCAAACTGAAGTCAAATATAAGAACAAGTTAACTTAACACTGAAGTAATTTTGTATATGTTTATCATATTATTGTTAATTAATAGGATAATCAAAGAAATTAATTCAAAGCAACCTAACTCAAGTGTACCCAAGTTGATTCGCCACATCGCCGGCATCGTCGGTTGAGATATTTACAGCCATGTGAAAACAAACATTCGACCTAGAGAAAATATGTAAATAGGCTTCAGACCACATTTGCGGGGTACCAGAGAGGGTGCCTGCCTACTGCTTAGTCTTGCAAATTTATGCAAGTCGGGACCGGCACGTCAAACTGTCTCCGTTTTGAAGACGTGATCCAAATCCGATTTGGGGCGTCATTCGAGCTGTAAAACGCCCTGCAGTTGGCACACTTGTCGCATAATGTCGATCTCCTTGGAGGCCTATTCTCGAGTTGGCTCCGTTATTCAAACCATTTCGGGGGAAATTTAGTGTGTACACCGATTTACATAACACGGGATTTGTTTTAAACTCTTGTGTTGTCAATTGCTGAGGTTTCACAAGGTAAAATGAAGTCTTTTGAAGGTAAATAAGAGAAGGAAAACAAAGTTTAAAACGATAAAATGAATCATGGTATTGAAAAAAATTCAACCATTTTCATTTTATTCGTGGTGACGTTGTTTTTTTAACAGGGTCCAAACTTTTATTCTGCGCTCAAAGTGCCGAACTTGCTCCGCTGAGTAGTCATAGTAGTAAGTTTTCAACTTTACTAATGTTTAAATAAAGGTTGTTTCTCAATTTATTAAGTAAAAGTTACTTACTTTATCACCTATTTTGTATACCACCCTAATGACTTTTTTTTTAACTTGTAGTTATTTAATCAATTAAAATAAAACGGTTGCCAACATAAAACATTAATTAAACTGGAATTCAAACTATCCTTTCATTCTGTGAAAGAAATCCTACTAAATGAAATAATCTAGGCAGGATAGTAAAGCCAATATGCTGGTTATCTAACAGCTTTTCGTGAAAGCAGAGGCACAACTATCAAAGTTTGCATTATTCAGTGGTAGCACGTATAGTATATACTCCCATTACATCGTCGTGTTCAACAGAAACTTAAATTACAATTCTGGCTAACTGTGAGTTGGTAAAACTTGGTCTCCGTTCACTTATTGCCTCCTGCCTCCAAGAGTACATAAAATGTATAATTTTAAACATCCTTTGCTTTGAAAACTCTTAATATGTTATTTTATATATTATAAATTCTAAATTTGATTAAAATTGTAGCGACTGCCGTCCAGAGGTAAAGCCCTAGATATTCACATATAGATATCAAATAATATTTTGGGACAACTACAAATTTTAGTAGGTTTACCAATCAGAATAATACTAATTGAATTTATTTTAATATGTAATCAATAGTCAGACAGTTAAGAGTAGCCAAAGAGTGAACTGAGTACGGGCACCGTGCGTATGTTTAACTAAGAGATTAGTTTAGTTTATTTGTTTAGGATCTCTCCTTTTAAAAGTTTCTTACCCAAAAGGCATATCGACCACAATTGTTAATAATATGCTTTCTTATAAAATTGAACTTTTACTAGATAGACTTAAGTTATTAACAAAATCGTTTGCTAAAGTAGCGCCACCCGCGAAAAAAAATAATATCTTCTACACTAAGGCCAATATAAAAAATGTGTACGATTCACACTTGACCGTACAAAACGCAACACGCGCGTTCTACTTTGTAGATCCGACATCAGCATCTTTATTTCCTTTGCGAGTTTACATTATCGATTTAATTAGATAGTATTAATCAGAAGACAATCATCCTTCGAAGTAACCACATCTTACGGGAAATTAGTCTCCATAATATCCCATGTATAACAATATACTTTGATTGGTGAAACTTCTCATCTTTAACTCAACAACTCTCTGGGACATCTCAAGACACATACATACTACGGGGTGGCCCATACATTTTGGTCCTTCGACAAAACTGCCACTTAGTTTTACTCACAAGCGAGTAAGCTAGTGAAGGGAAGAATCGTCGGTCAACAACCTCGATCTTCGTGAACCAACGCCTGCCTGCGCTACGTAACTACAACTCGGTGCAAGGAAATACAACTCCACAGCCAAAATGTCTACCTCTACCTTCGGTGAACTCATCGACCGGCAACAGGTGGCTTTTGAGAACATCAAGCAAATCTCGGTCAACTACAAGAAGGACAGCGCTTACAGAAAAACGGTTGAATACTTGAAGACGCGAATTGAAGCGCTGGAACTTCATTGGGCCGAGTTCGAGCGAAACCATATCCTTATCGAAAAAACGGGAGAAAAGGATAATCAGTACTACAAGGACGACGTCTTTAACAAAACGAAAGATGTCTATAAAACAACTTTGAGCGACATGCTGCGTTTACGTGAAGAAAAAACTGCCACTGCCAGCAACAAGACACCGACCATGAACTGGGCGACCGCAAGTACAAGCGCGGCCGCGCCGGAAACGGAGAACCTCAACGAACCTGAAGAAAGAATTAACAACACCGTTCCTCTTCAGATGCTGCAACAACAACATTGCCAATTCATGGCATTCAATCGAGCTGTATCCAAAATCAATTTGGAAACGATGACCGAAAAATGGGATTTGGAAGATAATCTCAACACCATCAAAACCAGGTGGGAAGCCATCGACAAGCTCCACTGGCAGATTCAATTAAAGGGATCTAATATAAACTACGAACAACAATACTACAACTGCGAAGAAACTTACGACAATATTAGAAAGGAGATAAATAAGAAGATATGGGCTAATATCCATTACGAAAAATCAACGCCTACTATCAAGCTGCAGGAATTCAACGGAAAATACAGCCAATGGCTTCCGTTTCGGGATTTATTTATCGAGCTAATCCATGCCAACCCTTTGCTGCCGAAAGCTCAGAAGATATCACACCTGAAATCCAAGCTCAAGGGCGAAGCAGAAAAATTAGTACAACACTTGGCACCGAACGCTGACAACTACGACTCTTGTTGGGAAATACTTGTACAACGCTATGACAACCCCAGGCTACTATTTACATCTTTTGCAAACAACCTGCTCAATCAACCAGTTCTCCATCAACAGAACGCCGTTGGCTTGAAGAAGCTGCACGATATTACCCTAGAGAGTTTGAATGGCCTTAGCAACATCGGTCTCGATATATCAACATGGGACCCACTAGTTGTACACATTCTGCTACAGAAACTTGATCCAGCCACCTACAACGACTACATACAACATCTGGAGTCACCGAGAAACCTACCAGAATTAGACGAGTTTCTCAAGTTCTTCGAATCAAGATTCATGGCTATGGAAACCATCAAAACTCGAAGCAGTCAAACAACAAAGACGAATTATACAAATAATTATCAGAAAAATTATAGCGGTCAAAGAGCAACGAACTATAATAAATCGGAAAAAATGCCAAATACCTACCATGCATCTATAAAATGCTGCCCGCTCTGCAGAAATACGACGCACGTGCTTATGCACTGCAGGAAATTTATCAGCATGAATGTCGACGACCGCAATGACACAGTTGTGAAATATAAACTATGTAAAAACTGCCTCTTTAGTCACGGGGAACAAACGTGTACCTCAACGAAGAGATGTATCATGTGCAACAATGCCCATCACACCCTGCTCCACCAGAAGAAAAACACACCCTCTGGTATGACACCACAAAACTATAACTACAAGGCTACGCAAGGAAACTATGAATCGCCAAACAAATCTACGAACCACGTTCGGGACAACGAGCGTGAAGTACTACTTACAACAGCCCTGCTATCAGTACAGAATCAAGCAGGAGAGTATATAACTCTGCGGGCACTTCTTGATCAGGGATCCCAAGTATCACTCATCACGGAAGAAGCTGCGCAAAGACTACGACTGCAACGCAGCAAGATGAACGCCACGGTATCCGGTGTCGGCGCATCGATGGGAAATTGCAAAGGACTCCTACACCTCAATTGCAAATCCCTTAACACTGACTATACCTTCAGCTTACAAGCACTAATTATGAAGAAGCTCATCAGAAACTTGCCAAACACAACGTTTGAGAAGTCATCCTGGGGTCATCTGGAAACGCTCAAGCTCGCCGATCCAGAATACAACGTGTCAAACCCCGTAGACATCCTTTTAGGGGCTGATGTTTACTCTGACATCATCCTCGATGGACTTCTAAAAGGAGATAAGAACAGCCCCGTCGCACAACAAACTAAACTTGGATGGATCTTATGTGGAAACATCAAAACTTTCAACTGCCTAGTTACCCTACACGAGCTAGAAGACTTATCAAGATTCTGGGAAACAGAAGAAATAAGTAACGAAAAAGACTTATCAACGGAAGATTACTGCGAGAAGTTTTACAAAACAACAACCTCGAGAACATGCGACGGAAGATATATAGTAAAAATGCCAATGAAAGAAAACTATCAAGAAAAACTAGGCATTTCGAAAAACAGGGCCGTATCCCAGTTTTTCCAACAGGAAAGGAAAATGGAGCGCAAAAGCAAACTTGCGGAAATGTACCGAGAATTCATCGAAGAATATGCTGAGCTCGGTCACATGAAACCTGCCCCGACGTCAACGACCGACCTACTGTCCGTATACCTACCGCACCATGGAGTTTTGCGCGAAAATTCCACCACAACGAAGTTAAGAGTGGTTTTCAACGCAAGCATGAAGACAAATGCGGGACTCAGTCTGAATGACGTCATGGAGAAGGGTCCTAACCTTCAAAAGGACCTTCAATCACTACTAATAAAATTCAGAAGCTACCGGTACGTTATAACTGCCGACGTGGAGAAGATGTTCAGACAGATTCTGATACATGAAGACCAACAACACCTTCAAAAAATTGTCTGGAGAGACAACAGGAAACAAACACTACAGGACATGGTTCTCTGTACTGTAACGTATGGTACAAAAGCAGCTCCATATTTGGCAATGAGAACCTTAAGACAGCTGGCTCTGGACGAAGGAGCAAACTACCCTAATGCCGCCAAAAAGCTCATGAACGAGTGTTACATGGATGACGTCGTCACAGGGGCCCAAACGATCGAAGAAGCGAAGCAACTACAGTTAGATCTTTCGGCACTGCTCAAGAAAGGAGGTTTTCATCTTAGAAAATGGTCCAGTAACGACTCAAGAGTCCTTGAAAACGTACCAACTAAAGACTGCAGCGCTAATAGCAGTTTGGACTTCAATCAAGAAGATTCTATAAAAACATTGGGCATAAGCTACAATAAAACATCGGACTCCTTCAAATTTAACTGGAAACTACCAACACCGAAAGGCGAAACTACGAAAAGAATGCTGTTATCTGACATCAGCAAGCTCTACGACCCTCTTGGATGGCTTGCACCAATAGTAATAAAGGCCAAACTATTATTTCAAAAAGTGTGGGTCAGTAAAATCGACTGGGAAAAACGACTGCCAAACGACATCGACACTGAATGGCAGAAACTCAGAGAAGATCTACCCAACGTTAACAATATATCTATACAAAGATGGTTACACAACGGAAAAACAATTGAACTACTAGGATTTTGCGATAGTAGCGAAATAGCCTATTCTTGCGTGGTGTACAGCCGAACGACAGGTGACGACGGAAATTATGTAACAAACCTTGTTGGCGCGAAGACAAGAGTAGCACCGCTCAATAAGAAGACATCGCTACCCAGATTGGAACTCGCAGGAGCAGGATTACTAGCAAAATTCATCGAAAAAATAAAAACATCGCTCAACGAGTACGAACTACACATCGCATGCTGGACAGACTCACAAGTCGTCTTAGCATGGCTACAGGGTGACGTCACCCGCTGGGAAAAATACGTTGCTAATCGTGTTATACAAATAACATCGAACGTCGAAGCGAAATTATGGCACTACGTGAAGTCTGAGGAGAACCCGGCGGACTGCGCCACACGAGGACTTTTACCATCTCATGCTGCAACTTTTAAGCTATGGTGGAACGGTCCAGAGTGGCTGAAAACGACGAAAATCGCACATCAAGATCATACGTTACAAACTTTTATTACAACGAGCACGGTTGAAAATAATAACTCCGCCGCTACGCAGAATGCTGACGCCGAAAGTATCGCAATGCAGCTACTAAACAAACACAGCTCATTGACGCGACTGACTCGTATTACAGCGTGGATACTACGATTTACTACGATCATACGGCAACGTAAACAAACAACACGTGGTGAAGTTTTATCATTTGAAGAAATCGACAAGGCCATGATCTACATTATACGAGAAGTACAGCGAGAAAACTTTTATCAAGAGATGGAGGATTTAAAAAAACGGGGAACAGTTCACAACAAGAGTAAATTACTCAACCTGAAGCCGTTTTTAGATCAAAATGGTTTACTCCGGGTCGGTGGGAGACTACAACATTCCTCGCTGCCTGAAGAAACGAAGCACCCCATAATACTGCCCCATAGAGGAAGACTTACTTATCTTATAATAGAGGATTGCCACAAGAAAACCATACACGGTGGTGCACGCCTTACTTTAGCTCAAGTCAGATTAAAGTTTTGGATAATGGGAGGAAACAGAGCCGTCAAAAACGTGGTTAGACTATGCGTGAAATGTCATCGTCACAGAGCGAAGACGAATGAACAACTGATGGGTGATCTACCACAGGAACGAGTCACTCCAGCTAGAACATTCAGCCATATGGGGATCGACTTTACCGGCAGTGTGGAGATCAAGATTAACAAGGGACGAGGAGTCAAGACCAGCAAAGGATATATAGCTATATTCATATGTATGGTTACGAAAGCCGTACATATCGAGTTAGTGTCTGACCTCTCATCGCAGACATTCCTGACTGCATTCCAACGTGTTTGCGCTAGACGTGCCCAACTAGCAACGAAGGTCGTATAAGATTTACTCTTTCGACTATAGATCGTAAGACACTTGTATAAACGATCCTAAAATGTTAAAAGGCTGTATAAAAGCGGCTATCTGGATTATTTTGCATTCAACGCTTTTTGGCTCTATAAACATGTCTAGTAAACGTTTATACGATGAAATCATATCGCATTTACTCGATTGTTGTATAAATGTATCTCTTGATCGCCATTATACAACAATAAGTCGTAAGACAGCTCTTTAAAAGCAACTGAATTGCTAATTTGTCGTCAAACTAGCTATTATAGCACAATCTATCGACATTTAATTTTAACAGCATAATTGTGGAGTAAACGCGGTTCATACGATAAAACAGCATCTTAGTTACTTTAACAGCACTTTATGTCGTATGATAACTCTATGGAATGCTTTTATTCGACTTAACTAATTAGGTTGAGTAAAAGCTTTCAAATTATTCTTTTACAACCTTTTCGGTCTCTAAAGGTTATTTGAAAGCCATTTTACATCGATATAGTGGTATAAATGCTTTTTGAAATCTTTTACAGCACTATCTGCCATTTTGTTACATGATACCAAAATAAACAACGTAATTTGCTTTTTTTATTCGCAAAATGGATTATAATCGATGGAAAAGGATTGAAAGAAGTGGAGGATTCCGACGTAAAGTAAATAAGATGTATACACGATTGAAACAGTCAAGATCTTCATTGGCTATAACCACGAGTCAAGAGCGTTTTATTGATAGGCGTGAGGGTTCCGTAGCGTATAATAATTACTAAGTACTACTATTAGGTACTATTAGGTATTCTGTAACAACGGCCATATAGACAACCGTTTGCAATTTATTGAATTTGCCAGTATGTTTTTCTAAGTCATGGGTGTTTATCTTATACTTATTGTGTTTGTTTTTATAATTTTATAAGTTAGTTGGTAGGTACCCAAAGAATTTGACTCAACTATTATTTTTTTTTTTTTATAATAAAGAGATACTTAAGTAAGTACTTACAATTTTGTTTTGTATTAAATGATCCTACTTGCAATAACATTCGTCGCTTGGATAGTGATAATAAATTGAATATCTAGACTAACAAACCACGATTCATTTTTATATATTGGTAGATAGTAGGTAGTAGAAGTAGATAGTAGATTTTGCACTAAGGAACCCTAAACTATCTGTAATGGCGTCCCTAGAAGTCGTAAGATGGAAATCTCATTTCAATCTTTCGACTAACAGCTGAGAGAATGCTCTGTGATGATAAATGAGTTGCTATTATTTGCTATTGATGGCGAATTTATTTTAAATGTTAAATTAACAATATTTTTTATTCATTATTTACATAGAAATCTTGGGGCCCATTGAAATATTAACTACAATGCTAGGTATATAGACGGAAAAATTAATTCCGCACATGAAAGTAAGACCCTACGACCTAACTTTAACAGGTAACTAATTACCTGTCATCATTTGGCTTGATGGCTTAAAAACGTAATGGTTAATACGATGGCAAAATATACTTATATTTATTAGGTTTGACACTTCAACTGACATAAATTACACGTATAAAATAAAAAGTCTATAAGTGCTGCTTGGGTGCAGTTACACGATAAAAAGTCGAGTGATTGCAACCAAATTGCTTTATTACTATAAATAAGTCGAATAAAAGCGGTTCTACCGACTTGGAAAAAGCAGATGTGTCGAATAATGGCATTCTGATGGCCATTATGGTACTAAGTAGCATTCTAGTTGCGATTACTCGATATTTATTCGACTAAATGGCTACTCATGCGATAATCTTACGATATTTACTGGATCTAAAGCTGAGAGAAGTGCGCCCAAATCGCGTTGAGAGAACGTGCACAGAGCATTTACACGACTTTTTAAAGATCCTTCTTACGACCAATAGCTGAAAGAGAAACGTGCTGCTGACTTTTTTACGACACGATTTGCTGGTTGGGTGGTTGCCCGAAACATGTGTACACGGACAACGGCACCAACTTCGTAGGAGCAGGCAGAATCCTACAAGAAGAGTTCGAGCAGTATCAAACACTAACATCTCCAGAGTTTAAGGACATCATCAACAGCCTACGAATAAAATGGCATTACAACGTACCGACTTGGGCAACGGCTGCAGGTTTATGGGAGTCGGCTGTTAAAGCTATGAAGTATCACCTTCGACGCGTGTTGGGAGAACAGAAGTTAACGTATGAAGAGTTCTCGACGTTGCTGGCACAAATTGAAGGGTGTATGAATTCGCGCCCGCTTAGCCCGCTGACAGAAGATCCACAAGACTTGGACTACTTAACTCCAGGACATTTTTTGACTGGCGGACCAGTGTTATCCTTACCAAGAGAAGATCACAGTGGCTTAAGACAGGTGGACTTGAGGGAGAGGTGGAAGCTCGTGGAACATATGCAACAGCATATTTGGCATCGGTGGTCAACGGAATATCTACATCAACTTCAAGTACGAAGCAAATGGAACAAAGCGACGAAAAACATACAAGTCAACGACTTAGTACTGATAAAAGAAGATAACTTACCGCCAGGAAGATGGGCCCTCGGAAGAGTGCAAGAAACACACACCGGTATGGACGGCTACGTCAGAGTCGTCACACTGAAGACAAAGAACAGGACTTTCAAACGTCCGATTACAAAATTGGCGCCATTACCAATCAACGCTACCTCTACATCAGAGAACAACGAAGACCCTAGCCAAGATGAAGAAACACAACAACCAGAACAAAAACAACAACAACAGAAGAGGATCCGTAAGAAACCAGCTACTCTAAGCTGTTACTTTACCCTGCTGATGACGATTCTAGCTTCCATCAGTGGCGCGAAAGCAGCAACAACAACAGGAAAAGGCTACGAGATGACACCATTCGAAACAGAACACCCCCTTTATTTCGACGATATCGGGAAGATACAGTATATTCACGACGAATGGAGATTACTTGTTTACTATAATTTAACAACGTATTGGGAAGGAATAGCGAAAATACAAGGATACATCAAGCACATTCAATTCGTCTGCGAAAAGGATACAACGAGCCAAGTCTGCGGACCCCTAACTGCTCAAATACAGCACAAATTCGAACAATTTGAGGCGTACAATCTACTTCTTCTGTCACAACATGAAAGAAGAAAGAAAAGGGGATACATCAACGGCATAGGAAGTTTGGCAAGAACATTATTCGGAGTTTTAGATGAAGATTTTGCCGAAAAATATCAACAAGATATACAAAACGTAAAGAACAACGAAAATTATCTACTCGACCTAGTGAAGAACCAAACCATCATAGTCGAAGCGGAAAACAAGATCTTGAAGAAAAACTAAGAATTTATGAAAAAACAATTTGCAGCTATCAACAACTTCACCAGAGAAGTTAATTTCTCGTTGAAAACCGTGGAAAGTACTCTACTATCTGTGATGTTAATGAACGACGTGAACGCAGCTGCGTTAACATCCAACCTCCTCATTGACGAACTAAGCAGAATACAAGAGATATTGATGAACGCGCTGACCAATGTACATAGAGGTCATTTGGACTCTCATCTATTAACACCCGCACAGCTAGTCAACCAGTTGAATTTCATATCTACGAAGATGCCTTCAAGATTAACGCTGCCCATCAAAAACTTACAGGAAAATTTGACAACACTTTATAAGCTTTTATACGTAAAGGCTCGAATGACGACGAACTATCTACTGTACGAGATTCACATTCCACTCACGAGTGACGAAGACTTCACAGCATACCGCATCATTCCTCTACCGATAAACAGAGATGGAAGAACTGTTAAGTTGATGACACAATCACCATTTATAGCCATTAACTTCAGAAAGAACACATACGTCAGCATAGAAGAAGAAGATTTACAACAATGTACACGAACGGACGAAGATAACTATATTTGTACAACGATTCATCCTATATACAATCTACACAACGAAGAGGCACCGTGTGAAGCAATCATATTCAGCCAAAGAACATCACTGCATTGCGATACTACAACAATAAGATGCAGAAACAACTGGATCAAGCTACATAATCCGAACACCTGGCTGTACAGCTGTTGCGACGTATGCACACTTAGATTCATATGCGGCGACGAGCTAACATCAAACACAATAAGCGGCGCCGGCTCAGTTGTCATGACAAAAGAATGCACGATCCAGAGGAAGGAAGCAACTATCTACTCTCAAAATTATTTTGGAAGCCAGATGAAAACAGGACCGGATATGAACATACCGCATCTACTGTCCTCTTCAGTAAATAGAATGGCGAATCAATCTTTCCCGAATCTTCAGTTACAAACCGAAAGAAAATACTCATCTGAAGAATATTCTCATATTGAAGAGCAGATCCACTATCAAAAGGATCATGAAAAGCTTCCCGAACCCATCCGAACACACGATATACACCAGTACATAGTCATGTATTTACTGGTAGCTGCGGCACTGATAGCTATGATAGTGCACTGCATTAAGAGAAGCAGACGAGGAAGCAGACCCACAGAGCAACGATGAGTCGAGAGCATCGAGATGGACGTGATCGTGGACAAACAGGCGGCCAGACAGCCAACGAGATTATCGTCAAGAAGAATAAGAAAATATTTTGATTTTAACGGAGTTTAGTTACATTTATTGATTATTTGTTTTGTATTTTTTACCATTTGTGCAACGTATTTTTTTTGTAATTTTTAATGACTTTGTTGTGCTGGTTACTCATTTCTCAAAATGTGGTTACATTTTATAGTTAGCATTACTTGACCATTTAATTATTCTTTTTTTTGCGTTAAGGAGCGCACATTTCATTTTAACTTTTTAACTTTATTAGTTGGGAGCATGTACGATTCACACTTGACCGTACAAAACGCAACACGCGCGTTTTACTTTGTAGATCCGACATCAGCATCTTTATTTCCTTTGCGAGTTTACATTATCGATTTAATTAGATAGTATTAATCAGAAGACAATCATCCTTCGAAGTAACCACATCTTACGGGAAATTAGTCTCCATAATATCCCATGTATAACAATTACTTTGATTGGTGAAACTTCTCATCTTTAACTCAACAACTCTCTGGGACATCTCAAGACACATACTACGGGGTGGCCCATACAAAATGTGAAACGGTATTACCTAAAAGCTGTACAACAGTGCCCTTAAAATACTAGACTACATTATCTAGGGTAATAATACTGTTTCACATTTTTGATATTGGCCTTAGTTTAGAACATATTATTTTTTTCGAAAGTGGTGCACTTTAGCTGTGCCATGCCTCTTAATAAATAGTGGTACCTAATAAATACTACCTAAGTGAGACGTAAAACGAACGTGACTCCAACATAATTTATAATATTTATATCAGCATGTACTTTAAAACTGCACGTGCGAACAGAGGCAAATTGTTTTAACTGTTCTTATTATTTGTGGACGATAATTAAACAAATTTTTAGTAGGTAGGCAACATGTCATGTCTCCATGAATTTATTAATTTATTAATATCTGCTGCACATGTTTATTTTTGCTTAGTTTAAGTATTATATACTCTTTGCTTCGCTCTTTCTAGCGTTTATTTGATTCTCGTCTTTATTTATACCGAACTTTACGTTTACTTTATGTACATTTAACACACAATCACCACTCACTAATTAAATTACCTATAAGTATTGTTTTGTTTCTTGTATTCACCGATTTTTTAAACAGATTTAGTAAATAAAAGGCAATGGATTTTATACCTCTAAACATGAGTTTCATTATTATGCACATAAGTTAAAATCTAAGCAAACGACGGGTTTGCTTATGCAATATTTAGGTATGAACTGAATATTTTTAATAATTTTGCTTTTACTTGTTTTAAATTCTACCTTCGGCGACTGGAAAAGTTGAAAACAAAAACCCTTTCTCCAAATAACTTCTTGCTACCGCACCTTGTGGGCGTCTGCATACACTGCGGCTTTCGGTGCGTGGTTGCAAACTAATTTTTTCAAAGTTAATTCAAAGCATGTCAATATTTTATATTTAAATAACCAGTGGACTGACCCAATTGTAAACGGTTCCAACCGTCAGTTCTTAACTTAAGTAAATGGCGATTTCACACAGCGGAAAACGAGAATGACTTTTGAATTTAAATTGCACATGTACTGGATTTACTATGTCGTGAATAACCTTTAATGTTGTACGTGTTGTTGATAGGTACTTATAAGGATAAAAGCATTTTTATTTTATATGATTAAATAACTAAGATTTCAAATTATTTTGTAATTCTAAGTTAGAAAAACGCATCATAATATTAAGAGGTAAATTTCATTTAATTATTAGTATGAAAACTTCCAATGGCGGACAGTGGCGTTTCAAGTCATTATTCCCTCACTACGTTCGGGAATAAACCCTTGAAACTCTCTCTGCGCTCGGGTTTTAACAGACCACCCTCGTACATTATACATCACTTTACACCCATGTTGAAGAAACTACTATTTTTACTTTGATAAATAATTCCTATTTAGACTAGGTACAGTGGCGGACTAGGTCGGCGTAACAGTTTTTTATGGTCTCGTGCGCCATAGACTGTAATACCAAAAAATAAGAGCTACTTTCAATATAAAATAACCAAGTGTTATGCCGTCCTAGTCCGCCACTGTACCTAGTCTAAATAGGAATTATTTATCAAAGTAAAAATAGTAGTTTCTTCAACATGGGTGTAAAGTGATGTATATTGTACGAGGGTGGTCTGTTAAAACCCGAGCGCAGAAAGAGTTTCAAGGGTTTATTCCCGAACGTAGTGAGGGAATAATGACTTGAAACTTGAACAAGCGAGGATTTTAACCTTACCCGAGGCAGAATAACTTTACCTCCAAGTTGTATATACTGCTTTTTATTCCATCTGACGAGAAAATTTACATTTAAAAAAGAAGCACCTATGTACCTACCTAATTTTGCTGACCTAATCAGCTAGCTTGTTTTTAATCCCACTTCACATCAATCATTTATTTTTGTAACTATAATACAATATGTACATCATAATTGCCCAGAGGTCAGTAATGAATGTATGGAAATTCATTATTGACCGGCTACAAACCACATGTGAGTAATGAGAAACTTTATGACCTGAGAACAGTAATAAAAAAGTCTACTTTTCGAGTGGATGGGATAAAAAACATATTTCGGATATAATTTTTAAATGGTAATAAAAAAATATATAATATATTTGTAGTCGCGTTTTTTATTAGGAACCTAAAACATTGAAATAAGATGAGATAAGGCGATTCTTTAGTGTTTGCATTGCATTGTAATATTAGTAAAACGTAAAACCTCTTTCGTTCCCTCTTTCAGACTTTTACTGAACTACATATTATTATATTATTATGTATGAATTATATATTATGTAAGCCACAAGCGTATATAAGAGCAATAAGAGATCAAAAGGAAATACGCATGAATGCTTTATGATTTTCTTTGCTTTCATAGCTCAATGAAAAATAATATAACATTCTTGCATGGTATATGTGACAGGCTTTCAAGTCGAAAATCAAGGTCAATGTTTTATAGACGCATCTGTCGTTCTCGCATTCTCTGTCGCCTTCACTTTCAGGAAGTATCTCTATTCTTGCTCTGAATAAATAATTTTCGTAAAAGCCCCGAAACAGAGCTTATATTTCACTTCGCTCGCCGCGCTGGTAGGTCGGAGCTTGCTGGGTTTTCAAAAAGTTTTTCCTTTTTCACGCATTTTAATATCCAACCAGAAATTCAAGCCATTGATTTAAGTTTGTGTTTATATTGACAATAAAAAACTAAGATTGTAAAACTGAATGAAACTAAAATCTGCGACTTTAAAATACAAACGTTACATGCGTGACCATATCCTATAGTCCTATAGTAATTCATAGTCTACCCGGCGAACTATTGATATGTTGAAAAGAAAGAAAAAACTGTCTATAAGAAAAAACCGTTGCACAGTTTTAAAGATTTAAGCATACATACCGACAGACAGCGGGAACCTACTATTTTATACTATACCTACGTGACTTTAAGTTTAGGAATTTATTTAATAACACAAAATTATCAAAATGTGAATCTGAAAGTTCGTAAAAAAAATTATCAGCAAGTTCATAGCGACGCCATGACAGCTAATGTGATTAAGATATTTATGAAAATTTTAGTATTTACGTATATACTTTACGGTTTTAGACCTCTGTGACAGACGTACTAGAGCTATAAGGTTTTGATTTTGAACATGCATAGGTAACCCTAAAATGCAAGAAATAAAATTTCAAAGAGAGTTTTCTTATACAAAAGAACTAACGAACAATATTTTTAAAACAAACGAACTTTTATCGACAAAACAGAAAATTCGATCAAACTTTTCTCGTTATCTCAAGAACCCTCTTTGTGTTATCAAAACAAGAATAACTCACTTTAGTTCCGCATTAAACAAGCATTCAAAGGATATTCATACAGCGGTATCTTAACCAATCATCTTGTAATCGGAATAACAGTTCTATCAATGTTATAGATAGACTGGTACTTTACCGAAATGCTACCCATTTCGGTAAAGTACTTGCACGGAATCCACATCGCGGTGGGTTGCAGTTTAGGTCAGTACGAATTAATTTGGTTCAGTAAATTTTTGTCCTATGTGGCTGCGTAAGTTATGCGTTATTAGTTATCTTTAAATTATATAGAATATTGCTATACTAGGGCTTCGGCTTTGCTATCGCATTTTTTTCTTTTATTTTATTAATCATTTTTTCCCGTTTTTGTAGAATTTTTGGGAAAAAAACCATCCAATATCTACCTCGTGGTTCTAAGCTGCTACATTTCTATACTTACCAATCTTTATCCCAATCAGTTCGGGCGCACGTTTAGGCGTGAAAGCGCTACACACAGCAAGGATTAAGCAATTAAGTGCGCAAGCTCTTTCAATTTAATAGAACAATTCTGCTTTATACCCTTACAATATTAGTCGAAAAATAAAAAGGCACAAGTCCTTATATGATTACGTCGGGACAGATGAAAAATGAGCCCAATCCGGGCGCCACTCCAAGTCTTGTGTCGCCGTAAAATTAATAGTTAAAGTTGACGCGGAGATTAGCGGTCTTAACCAAATTACCTTCAGAATATTAAATGAATCACTAACATCTTTGCAACAAAGTATCAGAGACGGTTTATTGCTAAAACTTTAGATTAAGTTGAGTAGTTTTAAAAAAAAAAAGAATAAGAGAGTTGTGCGATGATGTGATGCTTGAAGAAAAGTCATCCCGAAACAAGAAAAGCCGCAGAAACAATAAAATTTTATTCTTTATAAAACTTTTCGCTATTGACGGAGAAAATATTGTGAAAAATAATGCACATTTAAAAATAAGTGCCTCGCCTACGACCTACAACAATCGGTGACCGACTTGTAGGAGGAAAATAGAAACGTCCATTGCAATAGTACAACACACACGTCCTACAAAATTCATAAAATCGGCCACGATTATCGGTCCTACAAACAGTGAGCGGGCAGGCAGCGTCAGGTAAGAAGGAAACAGATTACCACCCTACGCGACCCGATTAAGGCTACGAACGCACAGGCGGATTTTTATCCGCGCGGAAATAAAACCGCAACAGCGGATTTTTATCCGCTGGTGCGCACACTTCCATAGGATTCAATATGTTACAAAAAATCCGCGCGGAAAAAAACCGCCTTTGTGTTCGTAGCCTAAACCCGACGCGTGTTTAGTCGAATATTTAATTTTGTATGCAATAAAATAAGAGAATCCTCATTGAAATTAAAATTTATTAAAGAAACAATTAAATTTTGATTATTATTTATTTAAAATAATACATATAAAGAATTAGTTACAAAGAACAAAACAGCAGGCGGCCTCATCACTAAAAGCGATTGCTTCCAGGCAACCAATGAAGAGATGAATTCCATTTTTTTTTTGCAATGAAAACGGCAATAACCAATCGGCACATAGAATCAATCATACTATGAACATCCGACCCCACGAGCCGTTGGTATGCACGGTACACGTCGAGTCAGTCCCGTTTTATAAATATGTTTTCGGCTTAAAAAGCTTTTTAGGTATAGTGGGTTTACGAAAGTTTGCATTACGAAAAGAATTTAGGATATTCACATAGAGCATTTATTGTACCACGGATGGAATATCCATCTTGTGAAAAAATACATATTTAAAAAAAAAAACAAAAATGCAGAAAAAAAAACAGCAAAGTCTATTTACGATTTATTTAAAAAAAGAAAAAGACAAAAGCATATCCCAGTTTATATTTTGTTCGGTGATCAAATAAATAAAGTATTTTCAAGCTATAAATATGCGTACTGTACTAAAAGAGCAGACACCTTTTACTGTAAATTTGTCTTTCTGCAGTACGCGTTAAGGTGATAGGATGGATAGATCGATAAGCTGGCTACTGTACATATAGATTTAATAGGCGCACAAGTTCAACGGAGTGCATAAATGGACAATCTGCCGTATTTCGAAAACAATAGTGTTTTTTTGTCATTCATATGCGCTTGTTCATTTAAATTTAAAAAGCATTCCTTTAAAATCATTCCTTTTATTTAAAATCCCTTGAAAGCTGCATACAAATAAAAAAGTATGACAACACCAACATTCATATAATAATAAATATCAGGTTTTAAATATTATGTCATTTAGTTGATTATTCCGTACGTAGCACCGCAGAGCTACTATCCTATCCCGTATTATAACTACGCCGTAGCACGTAGCACTGGTATGTTGCGTAGCTGCGTAGCACCCACAGACTTAACCACTTGCTGCTTGTATAAAATACGTATCATCAGTAATGCATAAGCAGGTATGTTTATTTGTTTTTATTGGTATTGCATAAATTCCTTTGTGTTAAAGAAGTTAATTTTTTTGTTATAGAAAGTTTCTGTTAATAGAAAGATTTCGCGATACGCACAATTAAAGATAAATAAAAGCAATTGTTAAAGGTAGTTATAATTTGCACCGTTTGCATCGTGCACCGCAGCTTTAATGCTATTACCACCGAACACACCAATCATGGCCCACTTTTGTATTAAGCTCACGTCCCGGCCTCGAGCTAGCTGATGCAGCGAAAACGAATAAAAATATAATGCAAGCAACGATTTGCACTGGCAACTCCATAAAGTAGATATAAATCGACCGTGAGCAACAGAACTCTAAAAAGCGTTTCTAGGTATAAAATATTAGCAAGTAATCAAAGATAATTATTTTATTTGTGTTTTTAATTATTTTTCTTTTACACTTAGAATTTTATATGCTAGTAACCAGTACTAAAGCTACTAATTCTTAGGAAATATATTAGCTACAGATAATATTTCATAAAATAAAAATTGGTAAGACTTAATAGTACTATTGAAACCTCATTATTTGAAAATTATTTATATCTCATCGAATTTAACATGACAAAAGACATCAAATTTAGATTAAATTATAACTAGCATGTTATAGCTAGCGTCCCACTGTTGGTAAAAGGAATTCTCATGAGTTTTCTATTTATCTCGGTCCTGCTTAAATCAAAATTATTTCAGATCTTTTAAATTAATTTCAGATCTTAATTAGACCTTCTATTATAATCAAGCTCTTGAAGCTAATCAAGTAAAGGCACTGCGAGAAGTCGAAGGTGGGAATTATTCTTATCTTACTTAGTCCGACCAGGTCTGGCATAAACAAACACGACAATTTTAGATTACCTTATATAATATTGACTAGATTGGTCTCAGTCACTGTCACTCTTACTTTGCCTGCCGGTTTAAGTGCTCGGCCACAGTGCAGACGCGGCAGGTTTGCAAGGACGCGATCGCCCCACGCCCGCGGGCCCCTTTTTTTTTTTTTTTAACGAGGGGAAATGCCTATCGCATTTCCCGACGCTCGGGGGAGCGTCGGGGGTATGTGGGGCTCGCACCCACTAAAACCCCTGAGCGGCCGTCTTGGCGCTTTTGGGAAGAACCCAAAAGCGCCAAGACGCTGGGAACGCGCCCGCGGCCCCCTGCCCGCTGTGGACACTCCAATAGGGTTTCCTAGGTTTGAATCCGCCGCCGCGCGCACCACTCCTGCCATGCGCCCGCATCTTCTGCACTGAAGCCGAGCCCTAAAACAATATAAATAAAAAATAAAAAATTATAAAAACAATAATAATAATATTATATAATATATATAAACAATACAAGTAAACTACCACCTACCCAAAATTTAATTTATTTTCATTATTTTTTTGTACAACTACTGCTACTTGCTACTGGCTATTAAACATAGAATCTATTAACATAAGACTTCGTACAGGTAGCTAATTAAAATTATTGTGAAAAAAGGTTTCAAACATTATTCAATACAAGACGAGATATTTTTTCAGAATTATGATGACAATTACACTTTAATTCGTCTTCCTCTCTTCTAAAGAGGCATTATTGTAACAAATGTTAATTGCTTTTAAGTATAACGAATAGTTCATGAATAAAAGAGTCTTAGTTAAAACACGTTTAAAACGGACGTGCATTTATCATGCGTCCACGTAACATAAATAAAGATTAGCAATGTCAACTAACTGCGTTAGATCGGCAAATTTTGCATGCAGATTTATACATTTCCGGGTCACATGCATTTTATGGATAAATAATGTCATCTGCCGGATTTAGCTGTTTTGCTGCTGTTAGCTGTGAACTTTACTTTCTTTGTAGAGTATATTGTGTAGCTGTAACTAGAATGTTGTAAGTACCTGTATTATTATACCATAAAAATTAAAGTAAAGAAAAAGTGTGCACGCAAACTATGTACAATGTATAATTATTTTGTTGAATTTATTATTTCACCACCTCACGCGCATATTTTTACGATTTATTTATATATTTTTCAATTAAAAACATCTGCCAATAACTAATACCTACTTTCGTTACAACTCCAATCTTAGAAATGAATTCTCAGCAATATTCGTAAAACCACTACTGAACTGAGCTATCAGAAAGGTGTAACACACACACATTATTGTCAGCACTACAGAAAGACAATATCATAAATTCATTCTTATCTCAAAAATAATTAGACAAATGATAATATTTTTCTCTTTCATTTAATGATGTTTCAATATAAATTTAAATTTAAAAAGATCCTAAACAAAGTACAGCACTTGAGAAAAAGTTACAATTTGATTTTATAATAAATAGGTACCTACACAGTTATAATTTTAATAACATTAAAACAAGTTAATAACAGAATACTGTGATCGTACTGCCCTTCCTAAAAAGCAAGATAAGTGTGCATTCAGCTTTAAT
This sequence comes from Euspilapteryx auroguttella, assembly GCA_951802225.1. Lineage (NCBI taxonomy): Eukaryota > Metazoa > Arthropoda > Insecta > Lepidoptera > Gracillariidae > Euspilapteryx > Euspilapteryx auroguttella. Next base: position 6,665,449 of record OX637645.1, read on the forward strand.
ACTTATTACGTTTCAAAATGCAATATGCAAGCGCTCTGTTTCCAATTATTAAAGTTTGCGGCTACCATTGACTGAGAGAGTGCACTATGACTATCCAACCACTTTAACTGGTACACCGTTCAAAATATAACCACGGTACTGGTGTGGGTTATGAGTTATTTCGTTTCCTTGTCTTTATTAAATACTTGCTGTCCCGGCGAACTTCGTATCGCCTTTGTAGACGACGCGATTACCAATAACTTTACTATTGTTTATAATAAACGAGTTAGTTGCCGATGGTGTGTGTGTGCGTGTATGCATTTGCGCTAGATCGTAGTGTGTCGTCATCTGCCTGTCAGTCTCCCACCCACCGCCCTCCGAGCTAGTCAGTGTAGCTACCCACATACGCACGTCATCAGTTGGCTATATCAAAGTTAAATCTCGACTATTACTTCATCCTGTCTACCCAAAAACCCTCCCAGGTGCCTTAGTAAACCAGATCCCCTACAGCCTTATGCATATAATAATAATGAAACCAAGCCAAATGCCGGGGTTATTTTCCCTTTAGACATAAGCAAGTAATATTATTCATTTCTGATTTTTCTGTTTAATTTTTTTTTGTACAAGTACAAAGTATAAGAAATTTAACTAAAATAAAATGAACGGTTTAGCCATTGAGAGGCTCTAAATAATAATATTAAGTAATATAGCGACAAAAACGAGTCGCGACCGGTTGTTGTGGAGATGTGTGGGAGAGGCCTGTGTCCAGTAGTAGGTTTCTTTCGGCTGAGATAAATATTTAAAAAAATTAACATTTAGAGGTAATCATCCAAAACTAAAGATACTGTGTTTTATTTTGTTTCCTGCAGGTTCCTCCTGTTGTATTTGGGAAAAAGACGTCCGCCTGGTTCAAGTTGACGAAGGACTGTAGCAGTTTTTATGCAGTGGTATGCCGTTCCAAAGAGTACCTATGAACTGAAGATGTTTTTGTCAAATTGGAAGTACTCCACCATATTAACCTTTTTTTAAATTGAACACAGTCGATGTTCAAAAATATGTAATCTCATATTTTTGTAGTATGAGGGCCCGTAGTTTTTTCGGTAGTTGTCTTGTGCACCTCTTATAATTTTTAAAGACAATAGTATGAGTCTAGATTTGAATTGGTTAATTTTTAGACAGGTTATTTGGGCCTAAAGTCTTAAAATGAAAATTTAAAAAAAAAAAACATTTAATTATAGGGCCGTAACAGTCTCAAAATCTTTTATGTGGTTGACAATACCGAATAACGCTTGGAATAAAGTACCTACGATTTAAAATATTATTCTATATTAATTTAAAATATGCCTGGGAAGCTGCCCAGGACAGGGAAGTGTGGAAGGAGGGGAAAGAGGCCTCTGCCCAGCAGTGGGATAACATAGGCTAGTAATAATAATAATAATAATTTAAAAAAAATGGAGTCACTTAGGCTTGGAACTCAATGTACATGAAAGTTTTATATTTTGATCAGATAAGATATTAATATAGTTTTCCAGGCGTTTGGGAGTAACTCAAAGAAAATGGAGCTGCATTTTTATACAATCATATATATAAATTAATTTATTGTAGAAAAATAGCTATCCCATTTCAAATGTATATTTTAAGCTAGAGTTGCTATGCGTAATTTTTTTTCGTTTCCTATAAACAAAAGCAAGATCATGTTTCCCTTTCAATAAACCGCGGAAAACTATGGTTGCTAAAGAAAACTTTTAAGTCAAATTAAATACAATGTGAGCTGTGTGGTTTGCCTGTCAGTTTCAAAATTATTCCGAGGCTAATAACAGTATCAACAACATCTATTTGCTTGCGGTGCATTAGCATTCATGTGTTTGGCAGCCGTCCGACCACCAGCCAATCGGTTGACAAGCTCGCATCGCATGGCATCTTTCTGCGCGCGGGGCCACGTTACAGTACAGCGACTGACGTTTCGTGTTCGAAATGCGATATGTCTGCAAACGACGACGATTAGCTGATGAGCAGCAGAATCTATGTTGGAGATGCAAGCGAAACTTGTAATTGGCTACAAAATGTTATGTTGCTGGCTCATGCCGCGTTATGTTATACACACATTTGAATAAAGTTCTTTAAATTTCACGATTCTCATTCTTTTTTTTTGTAACTACTTAATCTGTAAACAAAAATTACTTTCATACTTACCTACAAAATTTATTCATATTTGGAACAAGTTTTTATAAAATTTATTTTATAAATAAATTATACTTATCTCAATACGTTGGGAAAGAAATACCCAAGCATCCACATTTCTTCATCTAGCAGTACAAAATATTGAAAAAGGGGTCCCAATACGATATTCCAGCATTAGCAAGAGCTATCACCGCGGCGCAATGTGGATCAGTGTCGCATTTTGTTCACACTGCTTGCTCACGATAAAAGGCTTAACCGATGCGAATGTTTGGTCACATTAATGGGTTTCACAGACTTGCTGCAAAGGTGAATGAAGACATCCTTTATCCACTCAGAACATAACAATATTTTATCAGTTTTTATCATTTTATCAGACACTTAAATCAAGCACTTTTTAGTTTTACGTTAATATCTCGATTTTTTACTACACGGTTACTTTTTTATCGTGGAGGAAAATTTATTGCGCGGTAGGCATACATACAGGATTGATTTCAACAAACATTTCAAATAATAACCCAAGCTCACTTGAGGTCCTTCGAAAGTTTTTGAAAAAAAAAAGAGAAAGTTTCCTTATAGCTACGATAGAAAAGTAACCGTGTTTAAGTTAAAACGATTAGAAAAAATATATGCAATATTTTATCAAAATAGAAAACGAAATAGACTGTGTATTTTACGAAATCTTTTCCCATTTCGCTTGAATAAAATGTATTTTATTTCCCAGTAAGTAAGTACTTTTCGAAGCTCGTTCCATACTACTCGACGTGTCTATCCGCTTTGTCTCGTATCAAGATCTTATTTAATGCTATTACAGCTAGTCTATTTTACGAAAAGAAGGAATTTAGGTTCCCTGACAAAAATATCGGAATAACTTTTCAACATGATGTTTGTTTGGAGAGTAAAAACAGCATTAAATTGTAAGAAGATTATATAGGTAAGAGACTGGTACAACCCTATTTTTGGAATTTTACCATTCTTGGGAATATCTCGTATTTTAGCAATTAGTATTTTGTTTCTTGCTTTTGAAATGAAACATGATCGAAGACAGCTTGGCGGACAATTAAATTTTACGTTATATCTTTGAGTTCAACGTCAAGGTAAAGAAACATTATCTGATTTCTCGACGTTACTTCTCTTTCTTTGTTGGGTCAAAATCAACAAACTGTTTTTTTGTATCATTTCGGTGGATTTTTTTATTTTAAATGTTATCGACGTAGATTTAATTATTATTAAAACTTCAACCTATTTTGGAAAATTAACCAATTAACATTAAAACTTACTGAAATATTAAAGGTTGAATTTATTTGAGTCCACTGAAATGAAAAAAATCCACCGAAACGATAAAAGTGTCAACCGAAATGATAAAAATGTCCACCGAAATGATAGACCATACACCGAAATGAAAAAAGCCCACCGAAATGATACAGCTAAGAACAACCATACTTCTTAGTTTGGGTTCCGTACTAAGATGATACCTACCTACATTTAAAAAAAACTGAACAATAGCTCGAATTTAGTTTTCGAGTGTGTAAACATTGTGTTTGTAAGTTTAAGTACTGCCTATTAAAATAATATATAATTTTATTAGAGGGTTTTTTTGATATAAATTTTCAGCTAAGAACACTTGGGCTAAAATTATCTATGATTCAAAAAAAAACTAAACGAAAATCGGTTTAGCCGTTTGGGCTCTACGATGTCACAGACAGATACACAGACCGACAGATACGTTAAAAAATCTGAGGTGTTCGTCGGGGGTTAAAAACTGTCCGCGTATACAATGATACACCTACATCTACATAGTCTGAGATACTACTACACACACCACAGTTCATTTGTTTACGAAACAATGACGACTAGACAAGTTCAAAAATATTTTTCAATGGAAACTAATTGCAACCATGCTACCTTCTACCTTGTAATTAGATCGCAAATATAAAAAATGGTATTTCATATTTATGATCTTTTGTCAAAATAAAACATCTACAGTTTAGCGATGACAAGAAGGCGCGTGTTTGGGCCAACATTTTGTTAAAGTTTAGTGGAAACTTTTTTAATAGTAAATTTGGTATTAAAATGCACGTGTTTACGTTGATTGTGTGGTTTGTTGGACCGATACCTAACAAAACAGAAATAAGAGCCTGAGCTACTTAGGAAATAAGGTGTTATTTGACGAGATGTTTTTTCTGCAGTGACCCGTTAACGTTTTTTTTTTATTTTTATTTATTTAACCAAATCAACTTAATTCTATTACAAAAACAATGCTGCTGCAGAAACTATATTGTTTAAGTGCAGCAGCAAACTAGGTAGTTGGAATTGATATTGATGATCGAAGTATAAAGAATACGTATTTTTTAAGCGCCACTGTGCCACAGAAGAAAAATTACTTTGTATAGTATGGACGGACACTCCCTGCCTCCCGGTGAAAGTGCCGGCCATCCGCGCTCGGTTACCCCTCTGTTACTAACCGTACAGCACAGTACAAACTACAAAAAGCATTGTCTTATCTCACTCACACAAGACATGGAAAGTGTTTACGTACACGAGCTTAGACTAAGTGCGTTACAACTGCAACGCGTTTGTTTTATTATTTGGATCGCTCGTGTCCCACCGAGGTGTGCCCGTGCTTTAGCTAAGTACTTACTTTGGGGATTATTTGAATTGTCAATATAGCACAATAACCGCCTCATATAATATTGTCCTAGGGCGAAACTACTTAATTAAGCATAAAGATTTTAAACGATAAACTAACACAATATATATAATTATTAAGTTGACATTAATTAGTGGTACGTATTATTATTTGGTTTATTAAATGGTTACGCCGGCAAAACCTAACGTAGGTACTGACACGGTAAAGGATTGGGAAGGAAAACCTTAATTAAATTTTTGACCCAAGGATCTCCAAAACTTGATGGTTCTATCATTTCGGTGATATATTTCATTCCGGTGGATGCTTTTCAGTATAACAGTCCACCGAATCCACTGAAATGATAGCACTGAGATGATAAAACAAAGGTTAATTTAAAATTTTACTCCAAATTAAATAATTATCAAACTATAAATAATACTGAAACAAAACAATACATACGTCGAATGTAAACAGAAATTTGAAAATAAATTAAATGAATCAAACACGAGATATAACGGCCACCGAAATGAAAAAAAAAATTGTCCCCTCATCACTGAAATGATAAACTTACGTTTTGGCGGGAATCCACAGTGATGTTGTCAGCGGCCCGTACGCACCCAGAGCTTTAGCCGGACTAATCCGTGGTGAGAAAACAGAAGGGGGGCGTAAAAACGCAGTGTTGTCAAAACTATTCTGCTAAAACTTACCGTCCTCTGAAATGATAACTTTTCTCAGGACAAAATTCGAGTACTTGTCAAATGTGTGAGAAAGTAGATAAACAAACAATAATAGTTTTTATCGATAAACTAACTAATAATTTAACGATACGCAAATCGATTTAAATCAAAATCGTAAACGTGTTTGTAAGAAAAGATACTTTACGATTGAAATTGGGTTCAGGACAAGCCACCGTGATGATAAAATGACACTTTGACAATTTTTTTTTAGGTGTTATAGAAGCCCTTACTCCATAATTTTTTTTGCCAAGGTGGAGAAGTACTTACACTACTTAAAAAAAAATATCCTAATGATCAACGAGCACATTGCACTACCAAAATCAGGTTTGCCATGATTTTTTTTCGCTTGGGATTTTCACCCTGTTAAGGTCCTATTGCTTTTCAAATCTCTATTTTGACGTGAATATTATTAAGGCATGACGTCTCATTTTTAGAACTTTTTAAGTTGTATGTACCTATAAAACACTAGTGTAAAAACTACATACCTTACCCAATAATGTGCGCATTATTGCTAACTTAATTTCAAACTACTACATAAAATGTTTAAATTTTCATACATAATATAAATGTAGTTACAACAACACATTACAAACTTTCTGTAATTTTGTAGGAATCTCTAGCTTTAAATTTTGTTACTTCTTAGAAGTTTATTAGATCTACTTTAGAATCTACATTTATAATTTTCCTGACATTTAAAATTGTAGAGGCGAACCTCCGCGGGACTTTCTATGATATTGAAATACTGTTAAGTTTGAAAGCTGTGCCTGCCTGCAGCCGACTTGTACCTTTGTTGTAAAGTTGTATTTATTTTAAAATATCATTTTTCGATTTTCGTCTACAAGTTAATAAAACTATTTACTTAATTAATGTATGCTAGCTACTACTTTCATATTCTAATCCTTTGGTGTTTTCATTTCTTCTATTGCATCATCAACACTCTGACGATCAACTATTTTTTAGTGAACATATTTCATAAAACTATGTACCTATTTACGCTTTGGAATAAACTTCAATCAACGAGATATTTCGATACTCGTTACCTGAAACAATAAATATTCAGCTCTTATACATCTACTAATTAAATAAAGTAAAAAATAAAATAAAATCGACGCTGGAAAGGAAGAAGTACCTAAGCGACATTATGCCTAATGTTCAGGAGAGCAATTTGAAAATCTTGTTTTTGAAAAAAAAATCATAACAATTTTCCTAATTATTCAACAAGCGTGAAACCTACATTGCAGACAAACTGATTTTTTTCGCTTTTTTTAATATTAATAGTTTTAATAAAAACGTATTATTTTAGGAGATAGTGTCGCTTAGGTATTTTTAATATAAAAATAGTACCCGGAAAAAGTACGCAAGCGCCCAGGCAAAATATTTATCATCCTAGATAAAACAACACATAGTGATTTCAATACATGTCTTAGGAGCGGAAAAAATACTGAAATTAACATTTTATTATCACCGCATATTAGTAAAAATGGCTAAATGTTTCAGTTTACTAAAATATTCCCTAGAAAAACTTACTTTTGAAAAAATCGAGTAGTTTTTAAACCCATTAAAAATAATTTAAAATCAAAGTAAATAACGTTTTTCCAACATATGAATAAAGTTAAAACGATAATTTTGAGGGATATTTCATAATTTATGACAGTGACCTAAATTGCACAAAGAAATCCTTAACTCCAAGTGTAAAACTACTAGAAAAACTTTATAATAGCAAAATCTGTGGAGCCGCTAATTGTGTGTTATTGTGTTATAAGGCATATAACACAATAACACACAATGTACAATAAAATTATAATGGGTACTTGTCTGGAGAATCGAGAGTGCTGAGTGTGAGTTTTTTTCCTCACTTTTGGGCATGTTCACATAATTGTTTTTTTTGTAAGAAACGTTAATTCCATTAATTAAAATCATTTACTTCATATCTTGTCAATTTTTACTTTACTTCGTCCAGTGTTCTGCGCACACACGTTGTGCGTTCTTTGTATACGTTTGCGGGTAGCTCAACAATCGACGTTGGAACTCACATTCGAGACGCTTTCAGATGAAGAACATAAAGTACCATTACCTAACCTACCTACGTAGTATTTAGAATTACTACTGGTTTGAGACCTCAGAGTACCTATAGTCATACTACTCTCTCTCTGCTCTGCAGTAGTATCTCATCTCTTTATGCGCCCAATAATATACTACAAGACCTACGATAAACATGTTATTCATGGTATTAGATACTCAGCATCATATCACGAAATACGATACTACACGAAATTAAATCTATTTCCTCACAAATTTCGAACTATCCCCATAACTTTTTTTTTTCAGGTTAGGAAGAAACGTTTTTATCCAAACTCTCGTGTTAATATCATTTCAGTACTCAATGCTCATGTTATTTGAGAGCTGCTAAGGCTATACTTTACGCAAGGACGTGAAGAACTTGTCTTCAGATTTAGTTAAGTCGCAAAAGGAAGCCAGCCACTGGCGGTTAAAATGCTTTTATTTATCCCTTAAACCCTTGACGTACCAACTAATATATTAATAAATAAATAAATAAATAAATAATCTTTATTTTCAAGTAATAAACTTAACTTAGGGTTCCGCAGAGTTAGAAAAAATCTTAGGACTAAGTATTAAGTTTTAACATATTATTGACTCTAGTACCTCAAAAAGGATGAACCTGTGCTAGAGGTACCAGTGCTCTTCCAGAAATGATCATTAGCATAAAAAACATATGTTTTCTTTTATAAATTAGGAATTGGTACGGAGTAGGTAAACTAAACATAAATACATCTAAGAATGTATGTGTGTGCGTGTGTGTATGTGTGTGTGTGTGTGTGTTTATATGTTAGTGAGTATGAGTGTTGCCTAAGTTAGATATATAAAAATAAACAATATTCTTATAATTTCTAATTGAGTGAAATTAGGTAGGTAAGCATATCATAATTTGATTAAACTATGATAAAGGTATTATAGTTATATTATCTGTGTGTATTGTGAATGCGTATGGTAAGGTTAAAAGTTAAAAGGAATTATTTGCTAATACGTAATAAGTTCTCGACTTCGTCATATGATAATTGATGAAGCCAATTTGTTATGTTTTTTTTTAAAGAATGTCTGTTAAGATTATAAATATTGTGGATTTTTTGTGCTTTGTTGTACAGGAAAGGCCCCAGAAAACATGAGTACTTGTGAGAAAAGACAGTATTTAATTGTAAACTCCGAAAAACTAACTGATTTCTGGGTGGTTGCTTCGTAGTATTCACAATACATTTCGAATGCTGTTCAATAATTGTGTATAGGATAAATAGTTTGCGCACAGATAAAACTTCACAATACGCGTAAAGGTCATCAGTTGGGAAAAAGAATGGTTTAAAAGTTGCTGTTTTGAGGACGGCTCTCTGGGCACGTTCTGCCTGTATAAGTGTAGATGTAGGTCCACCTCCCCAAGATCTGATACAATATGTTAACAGGGATTGACCTAATGCATAGTAAACAGATTTAAGAACTGATGGGTAAGCAACATTGCGTAAAGATTTAAAAGTAAATATTAGCTTCCTTAATCTTCCTGATAGTAAATTAATATGTGGTTTAAAAGATAAGGTTTTATCAATTTGGACTCCCAAGTATCGGATTTGGTCAACATGATCGATTGGGCTGCACTTACAACTACTGTCAACTTTGAAGCAAGAATGAGCTGTAATTTTAAAGGAATCTCTTGGTGGCTGGGTGTTTGCTCGAATAGTAAATGTGATGTATTTTGTTTTAGTAACATTGAGTGAGAGTTTATTGTTACTGAGCCAATCGCAGACTACATTTAAACCAGACTGAGCAGTCGCAAAAAGTGACTCCCAAGAATCTCCTGAAAAAGATAAGGCAGTATCATCAGCAAAAGAAACTATTTCACAGTTAGCACATTTCAGGGAACAGAGATCATTTATAAACACTAGGAAGAGAGTTGGGCCAAGTACGCTACCCTGGGGAACTCCAATATTTATATCCATCTCAGTACCTGAATGTCCATCGATGTTAACTGACTGAACTCTATCTGCTAAGTAATCCTGAATAATATCAAATACTTTACCACGTATACCCAGTGTTTCGAGTTTTGAGAGAAGCAACGAAATAGGAACCGTATCGAAGGCTTTGGCAAGGTCAAGGAATATTGTCAGACATTTTTTTCCTTTATCTAATTTAAGTGCAATATCATTTATCAATAAATCGACTGCTTGTGAAGTGGAGCGATAAGATCGAAAACCGAATTGATTATTATGGAGAATTTTTTTTGACTCTAGGTAGTTAATTAAGCGTTTATTAATAATTCGTTCAAGAAGTTTTGAAAGTGTAGAAAGGATGGATATAGGGCGATAATTTTCAATACGGCTCCTATCACCGGATTTAAAGATTGGTATAACTTTAGCCTTTTTAAAAGCCCTCGGAAAGACACCACTCTCTATGCAGATGTTAAACAAATGTACCAAAACTGGTGCAAGTACCAATACATTCGTCTTTAGAATACGAGCGGAAATATTGTCCCAACCCACTGCACAAACATTATCAAGACCGTTAACAAGCGACGTCACCTCTGCCTCATCTGTATTAAGGATAACCATCGATTCACGAACTCTGGGGAGAGCAGTAACATATTCGGAGTTCTCCGTCTGGTTTACGAATTTCTCCGCCAGTTTTTTGCCCACATTTACAAAGTATTCATTTACTCGATTAAGCGAATCTTCGATTGTAGTGGAAGAAGTAAATAGTTCACGAGGTATCTTATGACTCTCGTTAAGGTTAGCAACATCCTTTACAATTTCCCAAATGCGTTTATTATTTTTACCAGCTTTATTTAATAATTCTGTTAATAAAACTTTTTAGGTGGCTACACATTATATACACACAAGGAACGGGTACTTAAATATAATATCTCCTGCCACAGAATACCTACTCCTGCTGCTCCTGAAATAATATAATGTCGTACATCATCTGCATTATTTTAATTTAGCTAAATAGACTTAGTAAAAACTTAACAAACAAGTTTGGTAAAGGTAAAAGCTGTCACAACTAGTCAACCCAACATACACCATATTCATATAATACGAATAAAATGATCAGTACTTCGTTAACTTTCATAGCGTTGTCATCAGAGATGATGGTCGCTTGATTCCCTGGGTAAAGATATCTGCCCAATTTAGAGAGGCGTTTATTCTTTCCTATAACCCATTGGTAAATTTATTGCCGTGTGGTGACGGCAAAAAATTCTACCACCCCATTTCCTATCGTGGGTGTCGTACAAGGCGACTAATTTTTGAAGCACGGGCAGCAGCATCCTTTGTTGATCAAAACAAAAATTAATTTTAAACAACTATGCTGCGAAAGAAAACCCGTCTGCCAAGCGTGGCAATTATGGTAAACCCCCCATTTTTGTTCCGCTCGAAGGAGCGAGGAGGGTATGTGGAGCTTGCACCCACTCCGGTTGCCGTGTCAGCGTTTTTTGGGAAGGACCCTGGGACCATTGATTATCAGCGTCCGATATCCTTCCCATGTACAGCTTCGTGTTCGGGGATGCTTGTTGTTCCCTCTCTTCTCGCCTCTAAAGCTGCGGCGGCTCAGTGCCACACGCTGTGCCGCCGCCCTTCCCGGGGCCGTTTGATAAGTGTGTCGGTCGGCAAATCCCCCACAAGGTTTGTCCTTGTGGTGATCGCTGTAGGAGGCCTGTGTCCAGGCTGCGATGATGATAATTGATAGATAGTTCCTAAGATACAGGCCACGGCTTAGTTTAGGAACCAAAGAAATTTGTATTATGAAGAAACTACCTACCTATGTACTATGTAACAGATTTAACATTACTTCTGTAAAAACTATGTTGGTGAAATAAATTATTATTATTATTTTTATATAGATTGATACTAGAGTTAGTTAACTGCAAATGTTGCTGAATCACTAATAGAATCCTTACGATTTTGCGAACCGTAAGATGAAGAGTAAGACCTGTTGAAGGTTTCGGAGGTGCACTGGATAAGGGTCGCACGGGTTAACAGATCAGTAGGTCGATCTATAGGTGGGGCATATGTCCAATAGTGGATGCATTTCGGCCGATAAGGTGATGATATCAACGTCTCCACTTTCTTGGGGAAAATAGCCCGATTTTAAAAAAATATTTCATTCTTTATACTTTTAAAATAAAATATTCATAGACCTACATTAAAATCATGAGACTCTTATCCATTTGCCATATATGTTGAGAATAAGAATAAGTTTACATCTATGATTTTGGCTTAAAACTTAGTAAAAACAGATTTAATCCTATTGAACGACATTGAATAAAAATTCGGGCTGAAAACAATCATTAGACATGCATTTTGATTGATTTGCATTACACTTATTTGAATTGTATAAAAAAAGATAGCAGTCAGTAACTGTATTATTTTTCTAATCAAATAAAATTAATTGGTAGCACTGCGAAAAACTTGAATTTCAAATACAAAATAATTCTGTTAAAGATGCCTAAGCGACGGCCCAATTAATGTTGACGGTGCGTACGCGCTACCTAAATAACAATTTAAACCGCAAAGACAATTTTTTCGTTACCAACCACCATACCATAAATATTTACAGCCCGGGCAAGCGACATATGCTTGGTATCGCAATATGCTTAAATCATGAATTATTATAATTGAGTTTCCATCAGAAAATACCTAAACGCCAAATAAAATCAAAAAGTCGGCAGGTAAAAGTACCCAAGCGACATCTAACTTTTATTATATTTTACTTATAAAATACCTAATCTATCGTTTAATTAAAATAAGTTCTGGAAAAAAATACCCAAGTTCCATATATAAATTAATAAAAGATGATCAAAAATATCTTCATTCTCCATTAAAGATTTTATATTCCAGGAAAAAATACTTAACCAGAATTACAAAAGACATTTGGAGTAGGGTAAACATACCTTAGCAATAATTTAATTTTGAAAATTACGACAAAAACTATCCAAATAAAAATAAATGAAAATTTTGATACCTAAGTAAAAAAATAATAAAAAAGATCGAAAACTTGTCGCTTGGTCGCCATAAAAAGACGGAAAAAGAGGGAAATCTAAAATACCTAAGCGACATAAATTTCATCGTAGAGACATGAGAGTGACACCAAAAGACGCAGAAAAATCTGACGATTCCAACAAGGTATATAACTCAATATCGACCATCATGTCGCTTAGGTACTTTTTCCTTTCCAGCGTCGAAATGTTTTTATTCCAGACAGATAAGTCCTTAACATAAGCTTATATCTAGGTACATATTTACAAAATGTGCTAATTAGTCCATTTTTTAGTGATCGGACTGTGAAGATCAAGCACCGTCTTTAGCAGCTCGTTTTCGGTCATCCGGTATCTCGTCGAGAGTTGAGCCGTACGATAGCGAAGCAGAGCAGCGAAACCAGGCAGACTACGTTCGGCAAACATCTGGGAGGCACTACAGTACTTCGGAAGCCTGAGCATAATTCTAAGAGAATTGTTATACTGTACTCTTATGGCACTATATTCCGATTTAGTATAAGTTCCCCATAGCTCGCAGGTTTATAGGTTCGTGCAGTAAGTGACGTGGTAAAGAGCAGCTCTTACACTTAATTGGATGTCTAAAGAGTCGCAGTTCTAGTGCTGCTCTCAGGTCTACGTGTGACGTCATCATCACGGATACATAATCATACACAGTCAGTATTTCATGAGATTTATTTTAATGGTGTACACGCAAGTTGTTATATTAATATATTATTTATGAGTCAGGATTGTTATGTACATGCTATAAGTACTTGCAAAAAAAGCAGAACTTCATTGTGTGTGGGACTTATTAAAATTTATTTACTTAGTATTTTTATTTTAATTAGGTACCTACAAGCTAAGTAAGTAAGTAAGAATCGGGTTAACATAAGATAAGAATACAAAAAAATAACTCAAAAGTCGAAAAAGACAAAAAAGATTTATTCAATATAGGATACAAGATAAATATCACATAATGAAAGTCAATTCGACTATTTAATCAAGGTAATTGGTATTGATACCTTATTTGGTACAGTATCCTATACTGCTAGAGTTCAGGGTGCCCACCAAGCGGCTCAGGCAAACAAATGTTGGCCTTACCTTACGACAATAGTCGCCTGGAGACGCCCCCAAACGAGACCTCCTTTTTCAAATTATTCCACTCCCTTTCGCAATTATTTTACAGCGTAGAGAAAAAAGTAGTAAAAAACTCTACAGTTTTTCTCTTTCTTTTTTTGTTATTTTGTGACATTACAATTCAATTTGGCGACAATACAAAAAACATAAATTAATCAATAATTAAGTATGCGTCTTTGTCGTTTAAACGAACGTTTAAAAAAAACGTAAATAACTTGAGAGAGTAAATCAATAACTATTTTTATATTCTATACCCATAGCAAAAAAAAAACTACAAAATCCCGCGCTTTGGCTATTTTCGAGCTCGAGGGCATCGTGAGGTGAAACGAAACAAATATAAAAAAAAAATGTAGATTTCAATGACGATGTTGTGCGCTTGGTCACAAAACTATAAAGGTAAATGAATATCAAATGGTTTTTTAAACCCGATACCACGAGCCGTGCAAAGTAAATAAAAAAATCGTATTTCATCCGGTGCAAAGACGAAGAGAAAAAAGTCTGAAGGATTTTGCTAGTAGCGAGCGCCATTAATCTCGGCGTAATGGCGTAGCGACGTATCTTTAATGGACAGCGACAAAAATACGCTTCAGTAATTAATGGACCGGCGGCGATAACATGTCGAAGATGCCGGAACAAGGCCTGGCTAATTTATATATCCTTTATATACAAGTAGAACGTTGTCTCTATATATGTCAGTCTGACTTGTGTTCTGAAGAATTCTAACAATTTTTCTATAAACGTTATGTAAGCAGCCTTTTTTTTTCTCAAGAGCATAAGAGTTAGACTTTCTTGTTCCCAGAATGAGTGTCTTTATAGAGCTTTTTACGCCTAACGAAAATACCATAATTCTAAATAATAATACACACAAAACCTGTCCGGCCAAAAAGGTTCTTAATCTCAGACATGTCAAAAAATTGTAGCTATAAGAATAAGATATGATTAAGAAAATAATTACGGAACTCTAAAAATTCTTATTTTATATATTGTTTATAAGTAAATACTCTAGATTTAAATTTATAGTTTTTTTTTTTAATAGGTATTATTTTCTATTATAATTTGAAATCAACGAAAAAGTCCACAAAAGCTGTTGGCTAATTAAAGCTGTAAATTATGCAGCCGATAAATCATTGGGCCATTCCATAGTGCAGGCATCAGCCTGTCACTAGCTCACTAGCCCGCAGCTAACAGACGCATGGTTGCTCAACTGATATGCATAAATTCAAAAGATTATACATAGACAAAATAATAAATTAAATAATACATACGTAAGGAAACATGGGTAGGTAGTAAAAGTAAACCGAGAGCTTTATTTCATTTTACATTTTTTATTCGTTACTGACTGACTGACTGTCTGACAGACAACGCAGAGCCGAAACTACTGGGCGTAAAAAACTAAAATTTGCACGTGGGTCCCTTGGGGAGTGTAGGGGAGCACTAAGGAATAATTTCCCGAAATTCCCATGGAAATGGAAAAAAACGGGATTTTTGTGTTTATGAGAAATCTGCTCGGGTAAAGCCGCGGGGCAGCCTCTAGTCAATATACCGGGTGTTTCTGACAAGGCGGTAATAAATGATAGGAGGGCTTCTGCTCATCATAACTAACAACTTTCCCAAAGCAACATAGGTCGAAATCTCAAAAAAAATAACAGCTGTTCCATACATTGGTTCGATCAGCTGGCGGGGTCAATGTACGGGACAGCTGATTTTTGTTTTGAGATTTCGACCTATGTTGCTTTGGGAAACTTGTTGAATTCTTCCTTTGATTTATTACCGCCTTGTCAGAAACACCCGGTATATAAAACTCTTCCGTTACCAACTTTACTGACTGAGTGACAGGCCACGCAGAGCCGAAACTACTTGGCGTAGCGGGCTGAAATTTTGCATGTGGGTTTCTTGGAGAGTGTAGGGGAGCACTAAGAAATGATTTCCCGAAATTCCCATGGGAACGGAAAAAAACAGGATTTTAGTGTCTATGAGCGGTAAAATCTGTGCGGGTGAAACCGCGGGGCAGCCTCTAGTTTCTTATATTTTTCAATAATTATGTTGTCTTCTAATCAAATAAAATAAAATCATTGAACGCTTTGACAGTAGTGGCAAAAATAGAAACAAGTGAATTGAAAATTAAATATTTTTTTAATAGATTTAGGTGATAATAAATAAGATTTTTTTTTTTTCAATATCGTCCGTATGTATACAAAACTGTATATATATGATTTTTTATTTGGGGTGTATCTTTGATTAATAAAAAGAGTGAGTCGACGTAACGCAAAGGTGTATCAGGAGGTCGAGCTGACAGGGAAACGGAGGGAATCGAGGAGGCTCCTACGAGAAGAAGAAGAACGATATCAAAAAACAAAATTATCACTTTTAGGATCTTGTTCTTTATTTTTTTAAGATTCATTTTTGTCGTTTGTTTTGCAATTAGTTGAGATATTCCAACATTCTGTATGATCAACAATAATTTATCAGATCGTTATCAAATAGACTTATGATATGAAGCAGATGGAATGCGCGTTAGTTAGATGTTAATAACATCGATCGATGCATGATGCCAACAATGCGTCAGCTATTCAAGCTGCGCTAGCAAGATAGCACAAGCTGTGTGACAACTTTTGTCTTACCTTAAAATAGACAAGTGAATGCCCGTGGATTCGCTTGCACTTTGATTATTGTTATCGTTTGGCTTGTTGCGCCGTAACGTAAAATCAGTTCGATATGGGGTTTTGTATACAGTACTATGATCAGGGAAAGACGTTTCACCACTTAAAGGTAACAAAAAACATAAATAAATACACACTTACATACTGTAATTTTTAGAATATTAGGTATTGTATCGTAACACTAAAATCAATCAATACATAGTATAAAACAAAGTCGCTTACCGCGTCTGTCCCTATGTATGTATGCTAAAATCTTTTTAACTATGCAACGATTTTTGATGCGTTTTTTTTTAATAGATAGAGTGATTCAAGAGGAAGGTTTATAAGTATAATACATGAGCAACATTCATATGTAAGGCGGTACGAAGTTCGCCGGGTCGACTAGTACGACATTATTTACAGAAATTTTATTTTTATTAAAAAAGAAACAGAAAAAAAATTTAGTGCACTAACTATAGCTCCGAAACTATAAATAAAAGCTTTTGTCTGAAACCAGCATAATGAACGTATACCTGCGAAGTTTGCATTATTCCAACTTTTACAAAATACACTGAAAAGCTGAAAAGTTTGCTTCGGTTTATTGTGCACAGTTGGACTCATGCAGGCCCGGTGTAAATGTAGCAGCGAACTCTATTTAAGGATAGTCGGACCGGCGAACTTCGCATCGCCTAACCTATTACTATGCTGTTTTCCGGTAATTATTCGAATTTTTCTCCGCCGTTAAAACCATCCTTAGACTTCAACGAGCATTTAAAAAAAATGGGTAAAATTGGTCCCAGCGTTGAGTTATGCGCTTACCATTTTGCAATTCATTTTTATATTATTAAAGATTAGCAGGGTTTTTAATTTATAAATTATAAAATTTTAGTAAAGAAACATTACAGATTACAGAGTAACAGTTTGGTTATTAATAACACTCTAAAAATATTATTATACTGTAATATCCAAGTTTAAGAACCTCTCTAAAGTTTGCAATATAGGTTGCCACTATATTTTATGAGATTTTATTGTTTAGATCTCATTTTGTGGTTGTTTCCTAACTACCTAGCAGAACTCTTGGTATCATTGTGTTTGTAATATAAGGTTTTTCAAAACTAAAATTTTGTAGCATTATTCACGTATGTAGGATACTTAAGGGTTCGAAAAACTTAGCAAAGGCACTTTTAATTAAAATAATACTACTTTATTGTTATTTAAATAGTAACGATTAGACAAACTCTTCTAATAAATAATTATTTATATCTCATGTACCCTGAAAAATGCACGCACAGTTATTAATCACCTAATAACCTTACGTTGGTCTCTATATTATTAATTGTAGGTAATTAGATTATCTTTCTCAACAAAATCTGGTTGATAAATAAAACATTTTATTTCTGATATCGAAAAAAAACTTTGTCTATAGTTTGATCGAGCGGCGTTCGGTGTATTTCGTTAGATTAGAAGGCTTTGCCTCGGCTCAGATTTATTGCCGGAATCTAGGTTATATTCGACGGCAATACGTTAGCCTCGGTTCACGTCATCCTGAAATACTGGACGGATGAAAATGTTTGGTACGTACATACGTGAAACCTACAAAGTGCAGTTTCATGTATTTTTAATCAATATCAAAACCAAACTAATAAAAAAAATAACTAGCCTGCAACGATGGAGTATGCTACAATATATGGCGCACACTTAGTGATGGTTAAAAAATTATCTATTCCTCTGAATAAATTTTTCACCGCCTTTTTTGTTACTATATTGTAGATGTATTATACATAAAAAAAACTTAATTTTAAAATACTGTATCAAAATCCGTTGCATGGTTTTAAATATTTAAACATACAGAGGGACAGACACGGGAAGCGACTTCGTTTTATACTATGCATTGATGATATAAAACAATATCATGTACTTACTTACATTTAGTTTGGTAATTGTTGGGTATTAATCATTAGGTTTATTTTTTGTCTACACGATAGTACAATTTCGTTAACTTTTGTTGGAAATTGTTTGATATATTCTTTTATTTATTTCTCCAGGGAAATCGAAGAACATTTTATGTACGACTACTCGGGAATGAAATTTTGTACTTTGAAGAGCCTATCATATTGCCATTGAGGTACTTATTTATCGTACTACATATAAAAAAAGAAAGATAAACTTTGTAATCTATACCAATATTACAAAGAGGAAAGATTTGTTTGTTTGTTTGTAACGAATAGGCTCCGGAAATACTGAACCATTCGAAAAATTCTTTCACTGGTAGGAAGCTACACTATCCCCGAGTGACATAGGCTATATTAGATTTTCAAAAAAAATAGGGATCCTTACTTAAACTCAAGTAATGTAACCCAAGGTGCAATATTTTTTTCCGTTGTTTACATATTTTGACAGGTGGTTTTTTGTTGTTGTATGTTTTTTTATTCGCCCATTCTGGGCAGTCAAAAGAACATAGTCTATAGAGCCAAGCCCTTAGTAGTATCTTATATTCTAAGGTGTAACGAAGTAAGCCGGGAGAGCTCGTAAATTATAATTGAAGGCACAAGTTTTGCCTTTGAGGTGATCAACGTATTGATATCAAAACGTTCATTATACAAAAAGAGCATCAAGCACGAAAAATTTTTATATTCTTTTTAATAACAACTACTTTAATTTTCGAGTGCTTTCCAATATAATGAGATCAATTATAAATCTTCTGCCATACAGTTGCTACTGCAAACTCATTGTATTGACAGCGTAAAAAAATCGTAAGTTATAAAGTTTTTCTTGTATCAGTATCCTGAAAAGAGATAAAAGTAATCATATTCTGTTCCTATTACAAATTTATATAACATAATCAAATTATATAATAGTCGTTTATACTGTTATCGAAGTAACGTTCGATTTGATAAAGTTTTCTTCATTTTTCCTTTAAATTTTGTAAGTTTACCTACCCTCCTGTACCTACGTATATTATGATTCTATTCCTTTAGAGCTACAAGTGCACAACAACAATATTTCCAACATACAGGTACAGTGTACAGTGTCAATATTGCCAATCATTTTAAAATTTTAGATTACCTTTTTTCTACATACCTAAAGGGTACCTACGTTAATGATACACTACTGGAGGGATGCAAGAGGCGTGAGTCTAGTCCCCCACGCCGCAGCAGTGCGAATGGGACAAATCAAAATGAAAATTTTTTACAACAGCAAATTGAGCCTAGTCATCGCACCTCTTAGTGTATTACTGTAAAATATAATACCACTTTCAAGGGGTTTGTGTAAGAGCGTTCTTATCGAGCACCTTAAAGAGTGGCCCGACCGGTCACGCGAACATGCGATTACACAGCGGCGGCGGTACCTATAATGTTTATGTTAAGTATACTACGTAGAGAGTTACTATAGAACCTGCCAAGCAAAGTTATTACAACAATTCAAAAAAAGTATGAAAGTATGCAGTCGTTGAAATGGGTATAAGAAAATTTCTTTTTTTTTGAGAAGTAGGAACTTTAATTTAAAATATATACAAAAATAGGAGAACTGGAGGCCTAGTATGAGTTTGACCCCGGTAACGTTACGCGTTCTCTGGCGGTGAGCAACAAAACTATAAAAAGTTCATACATGAAAAATTGTGTAACGCGTGCGTAAACTCGCTAGCAAACCTGTACTAAGGGCCCTGAAGTCAACTACATAGCCCAAAAGTAGGCAAGGCGCAAAGCTTGAAGAATATATGGTCGCTGGGGCCGAAAAGACCCACAACGTGGTCAGACGACCTGGTAAAGGCTACAGGAGTACACTGAATGAGGGTCGCTAATGAAGACCGATCGTTGTTGCCTAAGGCCAGCAGTGGAAGTCTTTGGGCTGAAATGATGATGAATTTGTGCAGGAATGAATATGTGTGCGTCATACAAAGAGAAAGTAACGAACGAATAATTAATTGCATATATTCAATGATAAATTGGCAAATTTCAAAAGAAAGTTAAGATGTTGAATAAGTTCTGAATTATAGTGTATTTTAATTTTACTTCTTAGTAATTAATTTAGTTTTTTATAATCTAGCACTAAAATTAAAATAATGAAAAAAAAAGTAATATTGTAATATTCTATGATATTCATAATTAATATAAACATTAAAAAAAAATTAAAAAAAAAAACACTATTTTGTACATTATGCATGTTAGTTGTAATCTTTAGTCTTACTTCCATGATTGTTATTTTGCTTAGTTTATCATGTCAATGCTGTTTACACCTGTAATTGGTGCAGACAAGAGAACCACTGTTTTAATATGCTATGTACTAATGTTATTTGTGTACTGTTGGTGTGCCTATTAAATAAATAAATAAATGAATTAAATTGATTTATGAATTCATTACTAGTCGACCCAACGAACTTCGTACCACTAAATGGTTATTGCAGTAAACCACGTTTTTTTTAAGTCGGCGCCACAGAATCAAAAAACACAGATCACAAAATTACCTAAAATTTAAATAAATATTCGAAAAATGTGCGCCGCCGCCGCCGACCTAAAATCCTGTGGTATACTTAAATTACTATATGAAGTAGCTTTTTATGTTTCTTTTGGAGGTTTAATTTTTTGAAAAAAGCGCATTTAGGTATTAGTTTTGTATGTATTTTTGTAACCGACTACTTATACGGGCATATTTAATTCAAACTTTCAACATAGAATAAGAAAAGAAGAAAATCGTGTTTTCTTGTTTTTTTTAAAGAATTTTTATTTTACTTTATCAGAGATGAGATGTCATTACATTCAAGTGGGTGTTTTAATTATTTCACAGTCCATGAACTGCTGCATTTAATCTCAAAAGAAAAAGTAATTCCGCAGTTCCATTATGACGGGCGGCATTAGCCCAAAGGACGCACTTGACGCAATAAAAAGAATGGTCCTTCTAAGAAAGTAGCCGATAAGTACCTAATTATGTAACATAGCGCCGGCCTCTTCGAGAGGAAATTAAACGAAAACACTTCCCACTCTCGAATCCCTTTGCTTTGAACTAAGCCGTATGGTGGCTTTTTCTTACTCAAGAAAATTTTCACAATTTCAAAAATAAGCTTACGATATTCATGGTTTATTAAGTTTATGCACAAATGGTAAATAAATCTAAAATATTTAAAAATATGACAAAGATTATGAACTTCTAAGTTGGTTGTACTTCAAAGACTTCAAGCTTATTTATTATAAACGTTTAAAATATAAAAAGAAGAGTCAGCAATTTTCCGAACTAGGTTTCTAGGTAATATTAACATCCTTTGAGATTTTGCAACTGTTTCTGATTATAATTTTTTTTTAACCAAAATCTGTTTCGAAAGTCATATTATATTTTTCATAAGGGGGGACGACTTAAACTTATTTGGTAACAAAAGTAATTAAAATAAACAATTTTCTTTAGTAAAACCCTTTCGAAGCTTTAATTAAAAGCCCTTTTAATATTTCAACAATAAGCAGACACGTAAACCCATTGAATGAAAAGCTTCAGCAGACAAGAATCATTCGAGCCGTTTCATTTTAACGCTAGAAAAATCTACCCAAGTCACAAAGATTTAGCGTTTTTTATGACTTTCATAAAATACGCCGGTAGCAACAACATTTTGAAATCACAAAGTTTTTATTTTGAAATTTATAAACGTCAAAGAAATATTACACACATAAGTGTGCCTGTTTTTAAGTCTCTTACTCTGAAGCCATTGAGTAAAATATACATACAATCCGACTGTAAACACTGAAGTTTCACGAAATTCTAAAATATTCCATATTGTCCGAATTAACATAATGATTTTTTTTTTTCAGTGTTTCCACTGGAATTCTGTAACTTAATACTGGCCTGAAAGCAGAGGCCGTGGCCGGGGTGTTTTGAAATTAAAAGAAGACCATTGGAGCCTACCCTCCTTTAAAAGCGAGGGTGCACTCGTTTACAAACTTCATTATAACTTCACGCGGTGCTACCTGGGTAAGCTTTTTTTTACTAACTTGATATTGAACTCACCCTACTTCGATTCATAAAAGCCCTACGATTATTTTTTTATCTTGTTTTTATCCCCACAGTTTTTATCCTGATACATTATGTGAGTATGTATCTAATTATAAGACTATCTCGATAACTATTGAATGTTTTCATTTTATAAAAAACAAACGAGCATTCGTGTGCAGACAACATGAG
Source organism: Euspilapteryx auroguttella (assembly GCA_951802225.1). Classification (NCBI taxonomy): domain Eukaryota; kingdom Metazoa; phylum Arthropoda; class Insecta; order Lepidoptera; family Gracillariidae; genus Euspilapteryx; species Euspilapteryx auroguttella. Next base: position 6,687,946 of record OX637645.1, read on the forward strand.
ACGTAGGTCGTTACATTATTTTTACCTAATTTTTTTTTTTTATGTTTAACGTGTGCCTGTAATATCCATCTATAATAATAATAATAATAATAACACTTCACACTCAGAGCCCCTAACTAGGAAGAACCTGTATCTAGGGCGCCCGAAACACACACAGAGACGAACATCACACCCAGACCGGAAACAAACATCGATATTCATCATATCAATATTCGCCCCGCCCGGGAATCGAACCCGGGTGCTCACGCTTACTCAGTCCACATCACTGCCAACTGAGCCACGGAGCAGTCAAATGTTTAAACTGTTTTGGAAGTTTAAACTGCAACTGTCTCTTATTGTTTATGTAAGAAAGAAAGTGTCAGATGCGACGGTTAGGTTTAAACCAAGATGAATATTACGGGCCTTGGACAAATTCCAATAGATGTTTTAACAATTCTTGTAAATGTCACTGAAATGAATGGTTGCCTGCCGCTAACCGTGATTGTTCTAGCTGGATGTGGGATGACGTCATTAATCTTTCCAAAATGGCCGACCGAATGCGGACATTCCGCCCCGTCACGGAACATTTGCTCAGCACCATAGACTTACCTTTAGGCCTGAAGAGTTTCCTGTACTGTAAGTAGGCAATCGTTACAATATTAAATTTTATTTTCAAATGTTTTAAAACGTACTCAGTTTTAATAAAAAAAAAATTAATTAGGCATGCATGTCTGTATCGCATTATCTTTTCCCAAGCAAAAAACCTACACAAATCTGATATTTGACACATTTTTTTTTATACTTATCCTCATTATCTTATACAGTGGCGGACACGACCGGCGTAACACTTCCGGTTTTTCTGTATTGCAGAATAGCTCTTTTTCTTCGGTAAATTTAAGCTAGATGCCTTGCAAACAATGTTGACTGAATAAAATATAATAACACTTAATAATGATATTAAAATAATAGATCAATGTTCAACTATACACTAACATGTTTTAGGTTATTAAAATATTTGTAAACTTAATGTAAGCGAAACTGTAGGTTTTTTTTTCTTTCTCCAAAATTTGTAATTGTTACTTTAATTTACACTTAATAACTGTTTGTTTCGTAAATAAATAAATAAAAAGTAATACAGTCTAGGGCTGACGAAACCATAGACAAATCTGTTACGGCCTCCTAGTCCGTGACTGTACCTTTTTTAACCGACTTAAAAAAAGGAGGTTATCAGTTTGACCTTTAAATATGTATGTTTATCCACGATTATCTCGAGTTTTTGTAATCGATTTTGATGCGGATTTCGGAAAATTGTTTGTTGCATTTAGGAGAAGGTTTTAGTACCTTTAACCAATTTCAACAAAAGAGGAAGTTCTCAGTGTTTATGTATGTGTAAATCTATTAAAGGCGAAATCAATATATATAAAACTCTTCCGTTACTGACTGACTGACTGACTGACAGACAACGCAGCCGAAACTACTGGGCGTAGCGGGCTAAAATTTTGCATGTAGGTTCCTTAAGGAGTGTAGGTGAGCACTAAGAAATGATGTCTTGAAATAGATTTTTGTGTTTATGAGAAATCTGCGTGAAAGAAAGCGCGGGGCAGCCTCTATAGTTATTCATATATAAAGTTATTCTAATACATACAGAATGACTGAAGTGTTGTTCCCCGTCCTGTGCTGGCTTACTGCGTAGAAACGTATGCTCTAAGGTAGAAACGGACCATCCTAGTAGTGATCACAGTCGATCATAGTATCAAAATAAAAACATTACTCGTTGCAATTGGACAGTTTTAAAGAGAAATAACGACAAAAAGCTTGTAGTCGTTTACCTATGCGTGGGGTGGTGTGTAACAAACTCAAAGAATAAATTCCCGTTTCATAGCAGAAAAACATAAACGACGTCGACGCGGGCCCGCACAAAAGCCTGTACATGATTTGTTGTTTAAAAGTTGGAAGTTAAATGGACTGAAAAATTCTACTCTGAATCCCGACCCGCGGGGCTAGTTTACACTGATGATGGGTTAATTAAATTGTATTTTATTTACTTCTACATATCAAAGCTGATCATGGCCTTTTTTCTCTCCTATGCGAAATTTAGCTGTATTTGTATTTACTTGTTTTTATGTTGGCAATAGAGCATAATAGAGCGTTTACCTTAAATTGTTGATCGTAGTCCATTAGGTCCTCAGTGTGGATTGGTGAAATTTCTTTGAGCAAAATTTCACATATTACCTTTTTTTTTAATTTGTGACATAGCAAGGGCTTGAAGTTTCTCTGCGTGATCGAAGCAGAAATGATGAAATCTAGAGAAGAACTAATCACCGGCAATGGCAAATACGTAGAGTAGGCAGACGTCTGTTGACTAGCTTGTGGAGGGAACGAACGAACTGTTAAAAGCTATGGAAGTACACTGGATGATGAGAGTAACTCAAGACCGGTCGTTTTGGCGATTTATGGGGGAGGCATATGTCCAGCAGTGGACGTATTTCGACTGAAATGATGATGAATGATTAGCAAACAAAAACATTTCTTTGTCAGATCAGAAAAAAGAATCGGTTGTTGGCTACGCTATTTTCGGTTTTTATTCAAAAATTACCGCATTAGCATATCAATAGGTAAATAAATATGTATAATGACATTATTGACCCGCTCAAAGATTTCTTAATAAATTTTTTTCAGGAACATAATAACGTCAATACTTTTCTTTTCACACAATACAATACAATGAATATTTAAGGTATCTAGGGCTTGGCTCCAATATTTCAAAGAGCTCCCATATGCATCTCAGAGTAATGTTCAACGACTACAAATTTTACTATTAAAGATACAGCGTACTTACTTACGCCGGGAAGGCAAATGGTGCGCATTTCGTTTAATGGCTCGGAATGATACAGTTTATTTTGAAACGAAGATGTTACTGGATAAGGAAACACACTTTATAAACATACCTCTACAACTTCATATACTTAAGGATCTTGATACGGTTGAATATCACACAAGATGCACCTTGTCATTTTTAAACTCTTCATCTTCGCGGTTTATAGGGTAAAACGTCCTATTACCGCGGTAGTCAAAATCACGTCCTATTACGGCTCTATTTTATCTTTTACAATTTATGATTCGTTGTGACTGTGTATGGTAAAGGTGACTACATAGTGTCCAAGGGAAACTAACACGTAACTTATTTCCCAGCACTCGTGCGTTTAAAATTGTTTAAAATGACTTAAATTAATTATTTTGTGAAACGTCAGCGAAGCGAGAAGCTGTTTCATACAAACGCAGACTGACTCGCTGAACACTTTAAGATTATGTTATTATATTCGAACACTTTTTACATTCAAGTAGTCTTAATTAATCAAGTTGATTTCTATTTAAAATCAAATAAAACAAGTAAATATGAGTAAACAAAAGTGCGCCGTAATAGGAAGGCTTTTTGAGGGTACCACCTATTACGGAGGGTACCATCGGTAATAGGAAAAACGCAGTGTCGGTAATTTTTAAATCAATATATATAAAACTCTTCCGTTACTGACTGACTGATTGACTGACTGACTGACTGACTGACTGACTGACTGACTGACTGACAGACAGACAACGCAGAGCCGAAACTACTGGGCGTAGCGGGCTGAAAATTTGCATGTAGGTTCCTTTTCCCGAAATTCCCACGGGAAGGGGAAAAAACGGGATTTTTGTGTTTATGAGAAATCTGCGCGGGAAAAACCGCGGGGCAGCCTCTAGTTTAGTGATATAATTAATAAAATTTATGAACATTTCGTTATTTAAGTGTAATTTTCATTAGTTCTCAAGTATAAAACCAATATCGGAGGTACATGTTTATTTAACTAGAATCCATGTTTTTGACGCTTAAAGTTGAATGTAAAATTTAAGTTTGTTTGAATATTGTGAAACCTAACGTGTGAGTTTTAATGAAGAAAAATAGATACATACAACGATCACTAACGATTAGAGAGTTTCATGGTAAAGTCAGAGTGCTCTTATTTAAAAGTAATAACTTACATTACCGAAATATCTTAACATTATATTTTAGAATTAGGATTATAAAAACTCATTAGATATTTTAGTACCTACCGTATTAGGCTGTAAAGAATCCTAACACGGTGTATGGAAATTACAGAGCTAATAATTTAAGTAGATAATTGAAAAACTTAAACAAAAATTTATACTAAGGTTAAGTTTATCTTATTTTTCCATCAATGTAATAATTTACTACTAGATTTAACCGCAACTTGGACAACCCATACAAAACTGATTATGATTCGTTGGTTGTTTTATTTATTATTGTATTTTGGTTAACTGTTTTGTTATTATTATTTTTTGTGTTCCATTTTATTGTATGTTTGTGTCCACATTGTTGTAAAAAAAAATATCTTTATTTTTTTAAACTTTCTCCGCTTTTAAACTTTTTCATATTTTTTTATCGTTTAACTAAACCTTCACTGACTGCGCCCCGCTAATTCGCCAGTTAAATTTTCCTTCAAATATGTTTTATTTATAAGGTTTTATTAAATTCCATTTCGTAGTTTTTACGTAAAAGAGTTACAGACATCCTTATTTACAGACTTTGTCGTTTATAATATTACTTGGATTATTAAAACCCTCGTCCGGCCCTTTTTCAAATTCAAGTTGGAGAAACACGAACCGCAATTGTTTTTTAACCGACTTCAAAAAATGAGCTATTCATTTTGACCTGTCTGTATGTATGTTTGTCCGCGATTATTTCGAGTTTGTCAGAACCGATTTTCACAAACGTATTTTTAAATTCAGGAGAAGGGTTTTAGTACCTATTTTTAAACGACTTCAGAAAAGAGGAAGTTCTCAGTAAAGTATATTTAAATTCAGGAGAAGGGTTTTAGTACCTGTTTTTAACTTACTTCAGAAAAGAGGAAGTTCTCAATTTAGGTTTGTATCAGTTTATTGATTAAGGTACACGTCCCGGGACCTTATTAATATGACTTTTCCATCCGTCCGTCTGTCTGTCTGCCAAAGGCACATATTTCCGAAACGGCTCGAATAATTTTAATGAAAAAATTTCACGATATTTTATTTGTCGTCCAAAGAATACTAACAAATATTAAAAACTTCTAAAAATTATGGAAATTTAGAGAAAAATGCAAAAATTGTTCCAAAATATTTCTTTTTTGAACAATCTTTTGTTGAGCGTCTACTGAGATATCGATATGGTCAACAGCCAACAAATAATGATCATTTGTAACTTCACTTAATGTAAATTAACAACAATTATTAAAATTATGCTAATAACCTACCCAAATTCGCACAATAAAGAAACGATCTCAAAATGGCGGCCGCTGTATGGGCTGTCTCACTTCTTAACTCTTCGCTCATACTAATATACGTGAGATAGCATGCGTTCGGCCGCCATTTTTAAATCGTTTCTTTATCTGCGCGGCTTATAAAAAGAAAATCGTCCCTATATTTAATTCATTCCGTTCCGTTGTGCAGAGAGAACGCTATGATGCCGTGGTTTTGATTGATGGATTGTTGTTTTGTTATTCGCTCGTTCAGATCAGGCAAAGAACATAGTTGTCTATACTGGCAAATAATAATTATTCGTGTTTCCTAACTTATTTATTTTAGTTGTAACTTCTTAGCGCGAGGCCGACACACACAAATATTATCAAAATAGCCCCTTACTAGGAAGATCCTGTATTTATGTACAGTGACCGTAACAATTACACCCATTGCATACCATTTTTTGGTTGCACGGAACCATGACAAAATGTTTCATCGTTAGTGTGTTGTCATACATACTCCGTAATAGGCTGTGCTTACCGCCGTAATGGGCTTCAAATTTTTTAATGCCGCCGTAATAGGAATTCCGAATTGTCAGAAAAAATATTTATTTAAAATTAATAAACACTATAAAATAAATAAAACGACAACTGAAATAGAAAATATAATTATCATGTGTGTCAAAAAAATATTCAAATAAACGCTCATATACATAGAAATGCTTAATTTTTTACCCTACTTTAAAATGTTGTCAAAACGCGCCGTAATAGGGCATGTTACCCTACTTATGTTTTTTTTGATCTTTTTTAGTTTGCCGGTTTTATAGGACAAAATTCTAAGCTTAAAAAAATGTTTTTTTGTGTAACTTTTAAGTCTGGTATAATTTGCCATGGCTGAAATAATAAAGTAGCCACTTGAGCACTGACAACAACACAACCCGAAAGCCAGTGCCTTATTAAACTCTAAGCACATATTTTGTTACATTAAATCTAACATTTTTATTGCGATTATGGTTAAGAAGATGTTAATACATATTTTTGAGATTGGCGCCAAAAAAATTAACAACTTGTGTTCCTTTACTGAAGGCATTCATTATAGTAACAAAATAAGTTTTAACACTTTAGTTTATAAAGTATTTTAGGGTACGTTCGAACGTTGAAAAGGAGTTTCGGAATATTGTAAAGGCAATTCTAAAAGTTGATCCTATCCAAGACATTCTGCAAACTCTAGGAAAAGTTACTTTAAAAATTCATAAAAACAAATCATTTTAAAGTCAGTTGTTCTTAATTTACTTGTAATACGTAGGCTATTATAAATTGTTTGCGCTATACGTTGCAAGTTATATCCACAAACTTCAGAACAGATAACAACAAACTTTTTTTTAAAGAAGCATCATCTGTTCTCACGTGTTGTGTATGATTCTGCAATCTGTTCTTATCAACTTACATCGATGACAAGTCTCAACTCTACGCGCTGATTTAAGCAAAGTTTCGGGTTGCCGTGGTCATTATAAACTTTGATAGGTTGGCCGTATGCAGTTGCGCTCGAATATTTAATAAAACACACAGTCATTCGATTTTTATAGGGATATTATCTGCAACAATTTTAAATCCTCAAATATATGTAAGCATCCGTTTTATTTAATAAATATTGTTGATAAAATTTTAAGTCTACTAATAAGTTATTAGAAACTGAAACTATTAGGATAACGGTAAAAGCGTAGGGGTCCAGAGGCGCTGTTTGGAATCCTGCATGTTTCCGAAAGTTATCTATTTTATGTTTTCATTAGGTTTACTCAAACTTTATTAAAATAACAAAAAATGTTTTACTTAACTAATGCTAGATATAACTTTATAGCAAATAAAAATATCAGTATCGTGTCAATAATAAAGGCATTATCTCGGGATCACTTCCTATACGATTATTTTATCAGAGGTACCTATAGGTACATAATTATGTGACGATAACACTTCTATTGATAACAGGCTGTAAGTATGTATAGCTTATTATTTATTATGCTGCTAGCGACCACTGCGAGCACAAATAACACAAAACTATATACTATGCGATAGCGTTGTCTCCTTTCCTCTCTTGTTTTTTGCAAATTATGTTGTTGTCATAAAAGTTAACGAGACCTTGTATTCAGTTGTAGGCTAGAGCACTGCGCTGGCTGTATTGCTGTGTTTCGTGGATAAAGTATTATAAAAGTAAGATAAAAAAACTCTGCATGGGAATGTGTAAATTTGCTCGTTCTAAAAATATTTTTATTCTGTATTGCACCTGGAAATGTGTTTTCTTACTGTATATGTATGTAGTTATTTGATATGTGTCGTTAGATGCCGATCAAGGTGTACAAGTTGGACCCGAGCCCGCCGGCGCGCGCGGTGATGATGCTGCTGGACCACTACGGAGTACCGTTCGAGGGGGTCGACGTCGACGTATTGGGCGGGGAACACTTGACTCCTGGATATTTAAAGGTAGGTGTTATACAAGTAGAACAGGCCTTTGCCTATATTGTAATTATGATAATAGCTTCTCGTGTTTACTTAAGTTTTTTAGATACCCTAATACTTTCCCAAAACTATAGCGTATACAACCATATACAGAAAATTGATACTAAATAACCTCTACAGGCATTTGTGGGAGAAAATGTATCCTTACTAAACTTACAAACATACAAACTAAAACTATTGATTTTTGGCCTTTTACCCCTTAGACACAAAATCTTTAGGTTTGTCTTCCAAAAACGTTGTATTACAATGTGGAAGAAGTTTTTACATACGCGAATTCATTATAACTTTATTAAAAATGAATACTTTCGCCAGAATAAATAAAAAACGGGAAAATTTTTGAATTTCGCGCAATACCGAGAGGGACCACCTTAAGTATATTACCACTTATAGAATTATGAACAACCGGTCAAACTAGATTTTTGTATTATAATTTTAACAAAGGCTAACTTGGTTTATAAATATGTATAGGTAAATTGTTTTAAAAATGTTAATCCTATTTAAAGTTAAAGTTAGCACTAGGCATTTGTGTACCCTGGTGTACTTAAAATTCTCATTAAGATAAATTTCCTCGCATATTAATTACTACTTACTATTAATACTGTTATGATGTTATATTTATAAATAGGTTAAGTGGTACCGATTATCTAACATATGCATTAACTAGTTTAAGTCATTGAGATAACCGAGATAAAATGGAACGGTTGTATTAGTTTCTTTTTTTTTTTTTTTTCAGAAAAATCCAGTACACTCTATTCCTGTTATGGAAGACGGTGATTACATCATTCACGACAGGTGCATTTTACTTTAAATACAAGCATTATTATATTAAATTCATACTATTTCTAATTATATTCTGCCATTTTCATATTGCTGCCGCTTGTTGCAAACATTTTCTTTATTAGCCACAAACGACCCGTTTCCATTTAAGAAACTGGCTTAATTTTTCACAGGCTAAAAGTAAACTTCGCAGCGCTTCGCACCTAAGTGTTATACATTTATCAAGGTTATTAAAATAAACGAGTTCACAAAACGACACTAGCAAATTAAAAACTAATTTATTTCTAGCCATGCCATTCTAATGTACCTCGCTGATACGTACGCAAAAGATGATTCGCTTTATCCAAAGAATACCAGAGAAAGAGCTTTGGTCAACCAGATACTGTTCTTCGACTCAAGTATCCTGTTTCCTCGACTCAGAAATGTTACAGTAAGTTTAAAAACCTGTCTTTACTAATACTATAAAAATGCAAAATTTTGTTTGGATGTTTGTTCCAATTTCACGCAAAAACTACGTAGCAAAATTTTCTGAAACCTCTCAGCACAATAGCAGATTTAGCATCAGAATAGGACATAATAATATGCAATAATTTATAATGATGTGTAATTTTTATTATACGTTTTACTATTAGTTATTTTGTGGGAACTAAGTTCGCTAGTTAGATCGGTTAAAATGATGCATTTGGAAAAAAATGTCATAAATTTGTTTTCTAGGTCCCGACTGTTTTTGAAGGCTTAAAGTGTTTAGATGAGAAACGAGCAAAGGCCATAGAAGAAGCGTATGAATTCCTCGAGGTTATGCTGACGAAGACGAAGTTTGTGGCCAGAGACTACATGACCATTGCTGACATATCCTGCATCGCTGATGTTGATTCTCTAAACACCTTGTTCGCGTTAGATACTAAAAGGTACCTATGGCATACCTGTTCTCAACATAAACATTATTTTATTTTTAGGAGGTTGCTTAAAAATTGTTTAAAGTAGGTACCTACGTAATTTCTAAATAAATGTATCTCAGTTAGCGCCGTCTTAAATTAATAACGGTTGAAATCCACAATTTTTTAAATAAAAAACTATTATTTTATATTTAACTCTAAACCAGTTTTAAAAGTATGGTATCTTAACTGTTTTTTTTTTCAGATTTCCAAAAACATATAACTGGATGAAAGCAATGGAAAAGCTACCATGCTACCAGAAGTACGCCCATGGTGCGCTTGCCTTGAAAGAAATGGTGACTTCAAAATGGACTTCATAAACTTTAATAACAATAACGAAATGACAAAAAAATATTACATACCTATTATAAAACAATAATAAATAAATGATTAATTTGCATCTGTGTAAAAAATATATATTTTTAACACACTTATACCCCTTATTTAGTGCATAGTTTTCTTGTATGGAACCCACAGACCGGTTAATTAGAAAGAAAGAAGAAAGAAAGAATATACATTTATTTCAATGGCACGATAAATAACATAGCATTTTGTACATACACGCGAGTGGCCAACACAGCTGGTACTCACATAATTACACAACATCTGGTGGTTCCAAAGTCTAATCAAATCTCCGAAATAGTAAACAGCAACAACAGCGATACATGCAAGACGAGATACCTACGTATGACATAATCTTGAGATAATTAAAACCACGTATCCGTGAATAAAAATCACTTCCTTTAAAAAAAAAGTGATGAAAAAAAGTCTTAATATTATGATGACGTCATAGTCAGACTCTCCTCATTAAGAGCCAGTTTACCACGATGCTAGCGCCATTCTTGAAAAAAAAAATCTTCTAAACTAAGCCAAATATAAAAAAATGTGGCACAGTATGACACTAAATAATGTAGCCTAGTATAGCTTTTAAGAAAATACCAAATAATCGCGGGTCCACGCTGGATGCAGGCCACCTGCGTACGGTACAGATGGAGAGCCTTGAGGGAGGCCTATGTCCAGCAGTGGACGTCCTACGGCTGAAATGATGACACTAGATAATGTAGCCTAGTATTTTTTGAGCACAGTAAAGTACTCCTTCTTTAAAAGAACAAAATTATACACAGATTTTAGCTAAAAGTGGCCACTTTTATCAACACTTTGTAGCTTTATTTGGTCTTTAACTTAAAAGCTATACAACAGGGCCTTAAAATACTAGGCTACATTATTTAGTGTCATATTGTGCCACATTTTTGATATTTGCCTTAGTTTAAAAGTTTTTTTTTTCGCGAATGGCGAGTATCGCGGTAAACTGGCTCTTAAGGCTTGGTGCTTCAAAAATTTGTGTTTTTGAAATTTTTTTAAACAATCTGAGACATACAAAATTGATGTCTTCATTCTGAAAAAAATATATGTGTTAGTTAAGGATCTAATCTAGTCATCATACTAAAGGAAAACAGGATCTAATTAATTTTAGTTGATAGAAAAAAATCTCAAAGTTACCCCTTTTTGTTCCGTTTTTTCCATTTTATTTTTAAACCGCTGATTGTTTTTATTTGATTTTTGGAATGAAAATTGCTGACCTTAAATTATAGACATACTACTATAGTAAGAATTTTTAAGTTTAACGAAAAGACAAAAAACCAGCAAAAACTAAAAAAAAACATCGTTTTCGCGCGGTCCGATGCCATGCCGCGCCGCTCCCTACCCCGTCAGTACCCTTGTGGCCACGGCCGAGGCCGGTTCTGTGTCAAATTTTTGTTTTCGCGCTCTCTCTCTTAAAACAACCAGTGGTGTTTTATTTATATTGAGAAAACACTACAAAAAGGGTTTACTTTGATATTTATTTCTACAGAGTGAAATTCATTACATCTTGTTACTTTTTAATAACTTGTCTAAACTAAATCCTACATCTATATATTTCAGAATTAAGAAATCTGTTTTAAATTTCTCAGATGTTTTAAAAAAAACTCGTTATTACAAATACCTTACCTAAACGCAAATTCTTGTTAGCTGAAACGAAAATCGGAAAGAAAAATTGTGCGGTAGGTATAAACATCTCGATTTAACTTCGGCTTGTATGAAAAGTAATAAAATTTAAAACTGCCGCGACATTTCGCATTTCGACGCGCGCATGTCACAGCTGCGAGGGTGGGGGACCCTCATACCTAATTAGGTAAGAAGCTTCAAAGTACGGAGTCTTAAGACTCTCATCATTATGTTAATTTTTTGTAAATTTTGTTTCACAACTTGTTTCTCTGAATGCATTTTAAAGTGGATACAAAATTTTTCGTATTGTGTAATATGTTTATTGCAACTTAGCTTACATATGATTTTATACAAAGAATTGAACTCGTCGTGTCATATAATATAACCAAATCAAAATAACGTGTTCAAGTTTTTTTATAACTAAAAATAACATGCCCCTGTCCTCCATACACATTGATCAGCGAGCGTGACAAAGCTAGATTCCTTTATTGTTACTGCATCAGTGCAAAGGACAAGACATGTGGAACATAGTAATTAATATGTGTTTGACGATTTAAATAGTGACAGACATATTAAGATAATTGAAATGATTTAGCGTTTTTTTTCTCTTCTATTTTGCGTCATCATTGTCAAATGGCTTATTATTGGCGTCGTTTTACTTCGAGATATAAACATGACGTAAACAAAATTGAAAATTTAAAAATTACATAATTAAAGAGCTGATTATTTTCAAAAGGTCATGATTACCATATACTTTAAATATCATTGAAGTAACTGGGTATAAACTTATGAATCTATAGGACATAATGGAAGGTAGTCAGTCAGTGGTTACCTTACCATACAATTCCAATAGCATTAAAGTAACACGGAACTAGATTATCAATGGACAGAACATATGGAAGGTAGTCATATCCCATCATTAACTATTAAAGAGCTGATAGTCTAGAACGGTTGATCAGGACATATTTACCTTACCCTTACCTTACCATACAATTTTTATAACATTGAAGTAACACAGTGCCAAATTTCGAATCGGTTGGACATAAGGAAGTTAGTTATAACGCCTCATCAACTAGAAAAGAGATGATGAACTTCAAACGGCTAAACAGATTTTCATGAAAAATAGCTAAGAACACTTAGGATAAAATACGTAATTAACGAAAATGGGTTCGTCTATGTGGGCGCTACGCTTCTACAGACAAGTTAAAAGAGACGACGCAAAAAGAAGTGTGTTATCAACCCCTCTCTTTTTGCGTCGGGAGTTAAAAAAAGAGTAATCTGCTTTGCAAGCAGAATCAGAGTCTATGGCTGACATTCATTGTCAGTGTTTGGAGGATACTCGGTCGAGAAATCTACTCGGAAATGTAGTTCCTGAGTACTGAGTATCAGCTCCAGCTCTGTCTTATACTCCGTCGAGCATATGTTTCACTGGTACGACGTCGGAACTCGACAGTTTATCAATTTGGAGCAGAGAACGATTTAAAGTTACGTTTTGACACTTTTTAGTGAGAGTTCAAGCTGCACCATAAGATAAACTAAGCCATTTTGCTATTTAAGAAAACATTTATTTCATATATATCACAACCAGTGGCTTAGAGGGCAAAAAATAATAAAACGGCAGAAAATAGGCGAATCAATGAGAGTAGGAAGTCAAAATACTGATAACAAGTAGCTGCTATTGCTACTACAAAGTACGGAAATACTTGAATATTAAACTAACCCGGCTGATCGGCTATGATCGTATAACGTTGTTTGCCAGTTTGTGCAAAGCAAATACAAAATGTTCGAGTAATACAGCCTAAAACGCATCAATACGCGCATATTGTAAAATGTTTCAACGCCCGCCACCGCGGCCAGATTGGATTGAAGTGGGCTACGTGCCAGTAAACCGACGTCCCTACGTCCACACCGATACCCTCGCGGACGGGGAATGATATTGTGAATAAATCGTGAGCCGTGCTCTGACCATGATATATGCCAGTACAAATTGGATTTATTTGCCGCTTTCCTTTCCTATTGGAATAGCCTAGAATTGTTATTGCGCGTATGAACGATGAGTTGTAGATTTTTTCAGTCTCAATTTGAAGCGCTTGTCACAAAAAAAGGATATCTAAATATTTTATGGACATTACATAATAAATGCTATACAAACGCAGATAAATAAGCCAAATCTAATTATATAAAACATATTGGAACTGTTCTACAGGTTCAAATATGTTTTATTGGGATGAAAAATCCTTATTTCAGGATTTGTTTGTAGCATTGTATCATTTGTAATAATAACTCCAATAATTCTAATAATCTATTTCGTTTAGCGACATATTTGTTAGTTTATTTCTTACATAATAATGCAGTCGTCGATTCATTAATTTTTCTTTCTTCAACACTTAGTTTTCATGTGATGTTTCTAAACAAAAAGGAAATATTTCACAGAGGCCCTCAACACAATTTAAACAAAACATGCACATACAATCAGTAAACAATGGACTTCCTAATGGGGTCCGAAAACAATGTTACTTTGCAGCTCGCTTAGTCAAAAGGCTTTGGAATTCACAAAGTACGTACAGGCTTTAGGGACTAAACCAGTCGGTTCCCTTACACCGCATCCATTATATCATACGTAAACCAATTACGGAGGCGCCAGAGCGGCCGAGAAAAATGTGCACTTTCCGGACCGAGGAAAATGATATACTATTCTTACTGAGAGAGCCACTTCAGTTAAGTATTTTAATTATTAATTTGTGATGCCGCATGTTTTTCTTATCCATTGTCCTTATTATTATTCGATAGAAGATTTTTTTTTAATAAGTATAATTAGTGTCTATTTGAAATCTAATTTAATTACTAAAAATGTATTATTATTAATAATTATGCTATTGTAAAACATATTAAAAAGATTTTTTTTTAACGAATGTTAAGAAATTTTCTTAATTTTGAAGTGATTATTTTTTTATCAATAGGTACCAGTATATAAAGAGAAAAGATATGATTGTGTCTTTGTTTGTTTGCATTGAGTAGGCTCCGAAAGTTATATATTTAAATAATTATTTCACTGATGGGAAGATAGACTATCCTCAGCTGACATAGGCTAAATTAGAATATTTACAAAAATTAATAACGCTAGGTGATACGAAGTTCGCCGTGTCAGCTAGTTTTAAATAAAGTTATCATGTAGCAAGACACTATTGTAAATTGTTTAAAGGCCTCCCTACAAATACGCTTTATCAAAAAAGTTAGCTCTATTGCATTATTAATCATACCGTTTCAAAAACATTTGTTGTTTGTCTTTTATTCGGCTTAAAAAAATTACACTTCATGGCCGAGGTTTCTATTTTGCTATTGTTGATTCATTGGCTTAACGGAAACTATAAACCGGAAAGAGTTATGACTGGATAACAACAATGCCTTCCGACAAAAAATAAACGTCCGATACACCACCGAACGGGGATGTTTCTGGCGCACAAAATCCTATTTGCTTGATTTATGCTTCATTGTGAAACAACTCATTCTTATTTTGCTTTGCATTTTATTTGCATATTACCGTAAAATCTATTTTTTCTTTGTTTTTATTTCGGGTTACCTGTGTCTGTATACAAAAGTCTATCCTCTCCCAGGAACGCAAGGTTTAATCTCGTAAATCAACGTAATACTGCCAGTTATTGAGCCGTGCGTCGTCTTTGGGGACATATATTTCAATAACCCCTTTGTTTGTATTGAGTATAAATTCTTCTTTTTGACATTTGAAAATAATTTACTTACATAACACTGATAACTTTTTTTTGTGTTCGTTTTGTAAAACGCAAAGCGGTGTAATTACTGTATTTGTGTTAGTATCGTTGGTAATCAACATGGCAAAGCGTGCTCTAACGGATGTAAATAATTGATGGTGGGCCCACACGTAAAGTGCCACTTTTGATCCCATTTAAAATTAACCTCTTTCATAGACGACCCCTTGATCACGTGACACAGGGCGGTGGAGTTCGATTTTTCCTACAAATTTGGTTCTTGGAAAAAAAAACCTAATTCGACTATGATAAAGATATTTTATAGTATTAATGCGGAACCGGAACTCTCTTTGTAACGTTCAAGTAAATTTGTAGCTAGTGTTTAAATCGTTGACCTTTTATGTGAATTCAATATTTTGGCGACATTTAATAATATTATTTTAAAACTTACTATACACGGTTACTTTTATAACGTGAAGGACACACACTTACGCTTCGCAATAACTAACCATTCTCGAAAAAAAAAGGAGGAGGTACTCAATTCGACACGTATATTTTTTTTTTTTAATTTTTTTTTTTATTAATGTATGATCACGCATAACTTTTTACAGAGTCGTCCAATTTTGATAATTCTTTTTTTAATCGACAGGGCATATCTTGAAGTTGGTCCCATAAAAAATTTGAAATAAAAATAGGGGTGACTTTTTGGTCGGCGGGTCGATTTATCCACTCACAGGTTGCATTTCCGTGTTACATTATAACTTTTGATACCTACTTACAATATCTTTTGAAATTAAATAAAATCAGCCGAAAGACGTCCACTGCTGGACATAGGCCTCCCCCACAAATCGCCATATCGACCGGTCTTGTCTGGTCTGTAAACCATGTCGTCTGATCACCTTATGCGGTTTGACCACCGAACACCTTGTGGGAGAAGAAAATAATAAAACCCTTAAAGAACTGAAAAGCATAAAATAAAACTTTTTATCAAAAAATAAAACCGCCGAAAAAAAAACTGAAAAGCTTAAAATAATAATCGAATTACTAAGTTCTTAAAGTAATGTAGGGTATACCAAGTAATTTTGAGTCGGCGCCACAGATTCCTCCAGATTCCAGAAGAAATAACCAAAATTCGTGCGCTGCCACGCATCAATCTTTACGTAATTAAGAAATTTGCTTGTGTGGCGCGCCGACTTAAAATTACTTGGTATACCCTACATTACTTTAAGAAGTTAGTACTTTGATTATTATTTTAAGCTTTTCAGTTTTTTTTCGGCGGTTTTATTTTTTGATAAAAAGTTTTTGTATTTTTTTTTTAACTTTTAATGATGTATACCATCAGAGCAATAACCTACGTGGAGGGCAATGCGCGGCGTGTGAACACCGAGCATCCATCTGACTTAAATGCGTTTTTTTTCTTATTATCAAAAAAATTAAAAAAATTATATTTTAGTCATATTATATGCAAAGAAAGAAAGCCCACAGACCTAAAATTTCCGCCACGATAAAAAAGTGACAGTGTGTTATTATTTTAGGGTTATTCAATTAGCGCATATCCAAACTGTGAATGTGATGTTACTTAAAGAAAGACTCTTCAAAGACTTAAATTAAAAATCCTTTTAGTAATAAATTGCAATTTTAAATTCTAAGTACTAAAAAATGACACAAAAGAATTATATCCTAAAGCGCTCGGGGAAGAAGAAGCGAGGGTGGAAATGTCAACTTAATGGTCCAAGGAGGTTCAGGTAATGAGGTAATTAATCGACGACAACTTAATGGTTGATAAGGACGACTAACTAATCAAATCGCTATTCATTTATAATTTTCATTTGTGATTGCTGTGAATAGTGGATGAAAATTATTTTATATTGGTATACAATTTGTAGAGGGTTAATAAAATTAAAATAATGTATCACACAGCCTATTGGTGTATAGTAAAACTATTATTTTAACTGGGTATAGTGTTCAGATATATCTTGTTAAAATTATAAATATATTAAGGATTGTATAGCATACATATGCTATACAATTCTTAATTAATCTGTTATTTTAATTTATAAATATCAAGGTAATGATAAAAATCTTCAGTACCTAACTAGTACCTAAGTATTTTATTTGATACACAGACATATTATTTATAAAGCTATGGAAAAAAAGAAATAAGAATCCAAGTACGAGTTAAATTAATATTTTTGCCGTTGCTGCATATCGATCATGGAAATGCCAATTGTCGTAAGGGACAAAGCACGACTTTTCAGGAGAGCCAAAAAACGAATTTTTTTTTACAAATCCTTTTGTAACTTTTGATTGCCTTGATTTACAGCTATCAATTAAAAGAAGACCAGTGCTAATTTTTAAAGATCTTTTCAATTATTTTAGTTTGGATACGCTACAACTAATGGTTTAGAAGATTTTGTCCCTTACGCCCTACCCATTTTAGCAACATTGTCCCTTACGCTGACCTTTTTTTCAACTTTTTCCCTTACGACCTATACAGTTTTTTTAACTTTATAAAATAACTAGCTTTTGCCCGCAGCTTCGCACACGCTTTTTCATTAAAATCGTTAATTACTGGTTGATTTACGACTCAGAATTTAGATGACATCATTTCTGATCGCACCCATACCCCCTAAAAATATCTATCTTTATTTCAGTTCCCGTAGCAACTCTATAAATTCATTTCTACATTCCACCATTCAGACACTGAAACTTCTAAAATTTCTATTAGCTGGTTGGGTAAAAGTAGTTGGATATACGTACCTACATACTTAATATATGTACTCGAGTAAAAAAAGGTGAAGATTTTTAGGCGCTTTATGTTTTTGGGAATGTTCCGTTACCATGTGAATTTTGGTTATTATTTTCTTAATAGAACTCTGAATCTAATTACACCCACTGAAGAACACGTTTTCCTATTTTTAAGTGGAAATAAAGAAATATATATACATTGTTTTAATACTAACTAAAGAGTCCCGTTTTACTTTCCCGTGGGAATTTAGTATATTTTTTCCTTCCAACACCCTTAGACTTGTAGACCAAATTTCACGTTGGCATACTCAAGGAAATCGATTTTTCATACTAAATTATTAGTCCCGTAACCCTATTTCCATGGGAATTTAGTAAATACCTTTCTTCAACACCCTTTCATCCACTGAGGAACCTGTATACAAATTTCACGTCGATATACTCAAGGAAGTCGAGATTTCAATCTCACAAAAAGTCCCGTTATTCCAGTTCCCATGGGAATTTTTGTAAATTAATTTCTTTCAACATTCCTACATTTACTAAGGAACCTGTACATCAAATTTCACGTCGAAACACTCAAGGATGTCGATTTTACATTCTCACTAAAAAAGTCCCGTAATTCCCGATCCCGTGGGAATTTTGTAAATTCCTTTCTTTCAACACTCTTTCATTCACTGAGGAACCTGTACACTAAGTTTCACGTCGATACACTCAATAATGACGATTTTTCATACTAACTAAAAAGTCCCGTAATTCCCGTTCCTGAGGGAATTTTCGGAAATCCTTTCTTAGCGGATGCCTAAACCATAACATCTACCTGCATGCCAAATTTCAGCTTAATCCGTCCAGTAGTTTGGGCTGTGCGTTGATAGATCACTATGTCAGTCAGTCAGTCAGTCAGTCAGTCAGTCAGTCACCTTTGAGTTTTATATATATAGAAGATTGGTTGTAAGTCCCATATGTGTTTTTCCAATGTAGTCGTATGTCTATTATAATATTTAATTTTAAAGTTACTATGTAAAATTTGAGGGGCGTAAGGGAATTAAAATACCAACAAGTGTGTTGTTATTAGTACTGATGAAACTAAAAAAAATATATTTAATTATGTCTATAGTGTTAAAATGTTATTGTTTTGTTACCCTTGTGAAACAAATGATAAAATTTCTCAAATATGAAGTACAAAACATTAAAGTTTAAATATTAATTGTAAAAAAAAAAGTATTAAGTGCATAATTTTTATAAAATAGCAAATACCTAGGAACTCCAATAGCGCCTTCGTAAGATTTAAAAGAAAATAAATAAATTATCTTCAATGTCTACAGTAAAAATCAACACTTTAATGAAGATAGGTAGGTAGTAATTCGTTTATAGCCCATGTTTAAAGTAATTTAGCTTTTAACATGGTGTATAGGAATAAATACTTCAGTAAGACCAATTAAAAAAAACTACAAGACTTACATCAAAAAGCTTTTTTGTTATGGTTGGTATGTAACGTATAGTATGAATAGGATACCAGCACCCCATCTTCCATGTATATGGCTAAGGTGACTATAGGAAAAAATCGAAGCACGTAGCGTCCATCGATGATCCTACAACAGCTTAGTACAACAGCCATACTGCGATTTCCAACCTGCCTGTCAAGTGTGACAATTATGGCAAACCCACTCATATGATCATGGCTAAAATTGACGTTTTGGCCTAGTTTGCGCTTTGGTAGCGGTCAGGAAAAGGTTGGGCAGGGTGTGTGTACTAACTAACGTTGATCCCGGGCCAACGAAGCTTAAGCAGGAATTGAGCTCGTTATGGTAAAACATTATTGTTGAGGAGGGAGAACCACAATCCCAGGGAGGTTTCGGGTGCATAGTGAAAAATTCATTTCACAGCGTTGTAAATACCGATATTATGACGGCAAGGGTAGCGTGTCTTGTACGTCTATGAATTTAGCAGTATGTGTTAAAAGTTATACAAGTATGCGCTCCCACATCGATACAGTCCAACGAAAATGTGGAGATTATGTATCCCATGACTATGCATTGCTCAAAAACTTGCGTCACAGTTGACATAGGGGATTTAAATGCGAAACGGTTCAATTCTGATATCAGCGATGGGATAGCGCCTGAAGCGTGCAACAGAAGTTAAGTAGTACTGTTCTGCAGAAAAGGCCATAAAACCTTTTGAAGAACTTACATCTAAGCCACCTTTATAAATTGTTCTTGAGAGTCATCAAGAATCATTTTGCGCGCAGGTTTGACGTCTTCGCCCTTCGAATTAGCTGTTTCTCGTAAAGGCAAAGTACCATGGACCACATACATGGTTTAAGGCAGGTAATATAAAAGACGGAAAAGTATAATCTGCCTCTTTGCCTGGCATTTGTGAACTATGGGAAAGCCTTTGAAGCTGGATAGTACTGCAATCTCTTCAGCGGTGCCTATTGGTATATGGAAGTGTTTGTAAAAAACGCCACTATGTCAGCTGGACTACAGGATCAGAGCTCGAAGGCTGCTGAGGACTGGGTTCAAAAAGAGTTATATTATATCCCTTAAACTGTTCACCGCAGCCGCTGTGCACTCAAGTAAGTCTTTAGGACTCGGGACAGGAATGAACTAGGCATCAACAGAAATGGTAAGTTCGTCAGTTGTTATCTTTTACTATAGAGTCAAATTAAAACCCGCCGTTACGTTAAGATTAAGGAATAGAATAAACTTTAAAGCTAGAAATCAATGCTAATTGACATTTGACGTCGTAACCACTCAGAGATAGTTATATTTTGATTGGCTGATTAAATAGTTCAACGAATGGGTACTTTTAAAACATTATTTTTAAACAAATTCATATAAAATAATAATTAAAATCTGAGTTTTTAATAAACATAAGATTAAGTTACGACCCTTACGACCTTGAGCTTTAGATACTGCAACTTTTTTTTTTACGTCGTAAAGGACATATTGACAAAACCGTATAAAAATCATCAATAATATTTTAATTTATTGGCCCTTACGCCAATGTGGAAAAATTACTGCGATCGGCAATCCGACATTACACTGTTATTTCATGGCCCCTAAAATCGCTGTTGTTATGTATGCACTTTCGTTTACAAACAAACCTACCAAATTGATTCGGATGTGAAAATAACATGGTCACGAAATTGCTAACGTTGCAGTGTTTTGGATATAAAATAGCATTTACCTAAACGAGTCAAAAAAACAAATAAAGGTCTTGTCATAGTTTCTGAACGGTAGTCCAGACACCAGTTTTAATGGTTAATATTAGATTAGCACTCAGTATTCATACGTATACTCTAAACTGCTGGAAACGATCGCGCCCTTTCATAAGCCTCTTTGTGACGTGACCCTCGTCACGTAGTGTCGGTCTCATAATGCCACAGACCTACTCTAGAGATAGACGATACAAGTAAAGCTACTTCGTGTACCCATTCCCATACTAGCAAGGGTCCTAAAGATATTCCCGTCCCGATTTAAGAATATAAAAATATAATGTTCTACAAAAAATATTTATTATTCCTTCTTTGGGTGTGATAAAATACCATCAGAAGGTTCTTCAACAAAATAAATAAAACAAAGGTATACCATTACTTTTTTTTTATTATTATAAATACTTTAAATGCTACAGATAAGTCTAATAAACATAAGTTTACACTTTTTAGTTGATTAGAAATGTAAATAGAAATTGTTATATACCGTCAAAGATCTGATTTTTTTACGAAGGTATATATATAGTAAGTACACCACTATTGCGAGAACTTACCTTACCTACAACCGTTTTTAGCTATGTCCTAGATCCGTGTGACAGAAGTTTAGTCCACGGACCTAAACAATTAATAATGTGGGTTCATACCTAGTCACCTCATCTAACAAAATCCTGTCTAGTGAACAGAGTTAAAACTACCATAGGAGAACCATTTATGGTTAAAATAAAGCAAAAGGTTTGTTTTGAATATAGTAAAAAAGGACCGAGTCGCTTAATTTTAAAAAGCCAACTGTACGGCGTTAAGATGGAAATGTTCGTCAAACATTCGTTATTTATTGGGCTTTTTTGGTAGTCTAGTTAACGGCCTGTACTTTGAAGCTTCTTACCTAATTAGGTATGAGGGTCCCCCACCCTCGCAGCTGTGACATGCGCGCGTCGAAATGCGAAATGTCGCGGCAGTTTTAAATTTTATTACTTTTCATACAAGCCGAAGTTAAATCGAGATGTTTATACCTACCGCACAATTTTTCTTTCCGATTTTCGTTTCAGCGCACAAGAATTTGCGTTTAGGTAAGGTATTTGTAATAACGAGTTTTTTTTAAACCATCTGAGAAATATAAAACAGATTTCTTAATTCTGAAAAATATAGATGTAGGATTTAGTTTAGACAAGTTATTAAAAAGTAACAAGATGTAATGAATTTCACTCTGTAGAAATAAATATCAAAGTAAACCCTTTTTGTAGTGTTTTCTCAATATAAATAAAACATTACTGGTTGTTTTAATTTAAAACAAATAACGATATAGTTTGAGTTGATAACTTTTTTTATTTGGAACTAAAATCACACCCTAAGGCCTCCTTTACGAAGACGCGGCGTGTTGTGCGGGATGTCGTGTGGGTTCCGACGCAGGCGCCACCACGGTCGCCGCCGCCGCGGGCGCCGCCGCGGGAGCCGACGCGTTTCCTTATACGATATCGAACATAGGCCTATGCGCGTCTCCGTAAACGGTCTCATACTATTGCTATACATTTGATTTGGGCGCAGCACGCCCCGCACGACGCCTCGCGCAACGCCCTGCGTGCGCTAGGCAGTACATCTCAGCCGCTGTACACATTAACATGCATTCATTTTCTTGTAAATAGTGTACCTAACCATGTGTAAATATATCATCCCTTCTTCAACCTCTGGAGTTATTTCTATTGCAGGCGGGCGGACATAGGAGTTCTCTAAATTGGCGACCTACGACGATTGGATTACAAAAACCGCAAAATTTTCAACACTCGCCCCACCAGTTCCATTGTAAGTGGCGACTACCTGCCTTCTTCTGGAGGACTCTGGGGGACTTCTGGAGAAGCGCCTCGCCGACTAATATAATAATAATCATCATCATCATCTCGGCTGCCCAAATTCAAAACCTAGTAACTGGTGTTTTTGCAAAAAAACCATTTTTGTCATTTTTCGACTTACTAGGCGGTATAGATTTGATATGAACCTTAAAACACCCAGTTTCTAACGTAATTTTAAAAATAAAATTTAATTTAAGTCTACCCAATTTGGAAAAGTTATTGAAATTTCCATGAAGTACATATTCTTAACATAGCGCATGTCGGATTACAAATAAAAAAACCTAGCAACTCAACCGACTTACTAGGTTATGAATTTGAAAGCTGACTTACTATGTTTTGAATTTGGCGCCGATTATAAAATCAATCAAATTTTGATGGAATTTAGTAAGTTACAAAAACAGTATACAAATTTGGCTGAATTAACCACGAGTCGTAACCAAATAGTAAACAAAACTTAATTCTGCCACAAATAAATCATTTGTATAACTTTTAAATGAATGCACTTCAAAAAATAACATTTTTCATTCGAAACGTACAACTAAAAATATAAATTGCTTTAAAAAGTAGAGAATTAACTCAGAGATTGTATTTCAAAACATAGTATTTCACACTTAGTTAATTAACTAAGTGTGAAATACTATGTTTTGAAATTGTTTTCATTGTCATATTTGGGTAAATTAAAAAAAAAAAATAGTGGGATCGATTTAAGTGTGACTATAGTCAACAATATAGTCAAACTTTTGGTCAAACACCGAAATCGCTATTGCGTCTGGTTTCTTCGGGGCAACGAATTAAAGTGGTCGACCCGTTTTTTGGCTCTCCTGAATATTTTTGTTAAAACGAGTTACTAGGTTTTGATTTTAAGCAGCCGATCTCACACGATAGCGTCCACTGCTGGACATAGGCCGCAACCTTTACCAGGTCGTCTGACCACCTTCAGGGGTGTGAGACCAGCGTTTGGAGGGTGATTTGAGGTGAAGGTGAACCTTGAAGTGAGGGGGGGGGGAATTCCTTAAAATTAAACTGAAAAGCAAAAAATAAAATCTTTTCATCAAAAAATTAAACAGCCGAAAAAACCGAAAAGCGTTAAATAAAAAGGAAACATTTTCTATTAAGACATAAATTACTGCCTTCTTAAAGTAATTTGAGTAAGTATACCACGTAATATTGTGCTAATGTAATATTAATATTGTGTTATCGGCGCCACAGAACTAACAAAGATATGATATAACTATATAATAAGTAACCTATGATTTAAGTTTTATTTGTGGGAATAAAAAAGGTAAGTTTGTAATGCGACGGTTTTATAAATGTAATATCGGTATCAAAATTGGTTTCTTTCAGCTCCATACAGATCCTAATCAGATGTTATGGTTCATTGTTTTGACATCTGTTGTCAAATTTTGTTTACATTTGAATAAAAATAAAACGAAATACGAGAGCGCGAAAACAAAAATTTGACACAGAACCGGCCTCGGCCGTGGCCACAAGGGTACTGACGGGGTAGGGAGCGGCGCGGCATGGCATCGGACCGCGCGAAAACGATGTTTTTTTTTAGTTTTTGCTGGTTTTTTGTCTTTTCGTTAAACTTAAAAATTCTTACTATAGTAGTATGTCTAAAATTTAAGGTCAGCAATTTTCATTCCAAAAATCAAATAAAAACAATCAGCGGTTTAAAAATAAAATGGAAAAAACGGAACAAAAAGGGGTAACTTTGAGATTTTTTTCTATCAACTAAAATTAATTAGATCCTATTTCCCTTTAGTATGATGACTAGATTAGATCCTTAACTAACACATATATTTTTTTCAGAATGAAGACATCAATTTTGTATGTCTCAGATTGTTTAAAAAAATCTCAAAAACACAAATTTTTGAACCACCAAGCCTTAACATAAAATGCCATTGATTCGACCTCTACTGCCCACTGCCTTCGTAACACCGGTTTCACAAAGGTAGTCCACAAAATTTCTTCTAATACAATGTCAACCGAGTGCGAAACCAATCGGTAGTCTACTAATTTTGTGTGGTGTGGTTCTGTGATTGAAATGATAAAAAAATCCGACGAAAAATTAGAGCACCGCATATATCCGCTTTAATATGGGAGATTGTTATTTGTTGAGAAAATTATAACAATATGATATGACACAGCATCAGTCCGATGATGAAAGTAGGCAGTCTTAATTAGGTATCTATAATTTTCTTTCTAAACATTGTATGTTATCCATAATATAATCTATTTTAAGAATATTACTAAGATGAAATTGGATAAACATTATATTTTATGTTTCCATGTTACCCTACTAATTATCATATTTTTGATTTTGCATTTTTTTTCATTTGACTTATTTAACTGACTTCAAAAAAGAAAAGGGCCCACTAAAAGGTACATAATTAACATTATTCGAATTCGTTAATTTTTATTAGATTGACGAACGCTCATCTTACACTCTGGGTGCGAAGTCCTGTGAAAATACTTTTGACATTAAATTTTAAATGCATATTGAAATACAATCTTTATTTGTGTGACTTACAATATTTGTGTCGTATTAAATTACAAAGTACATATTCATTATTTTCATCTACGCCGAGCAAGCGGCTGCTCCAGACCTATCAAACTTGTGAAACAAAGCAGACATAAGTCATGTATTATGCAAACAAGCATCATGTAAGGCGTGGATTTATGAGCCAAGTTGGTTGGTAAAATCGAGAGAGTCTCCCTTGGGAGCCGGACGAGGTGCGTCCTGCTTTTAGAAATGTGCCTAATGCAAAATACCAAACTTCACTATAATAACCCCATGCTTAAAATTATTCAAACTAAGCTTATGAGGCTGCTGAAGTAAAATAATACAAAGAAAACAACTAAAATTTAAGCATGGTTTATTCTATTTGTCATTTCAAATACTTACTAATACTGACCATAATTGCAATCGGGGTCCGTCGATTGTCCATTTAGTTTCTACTGAGAATATATTTATATGTATTATGTATTTCACGGAAAAACTTTTCCACTTTTATTTGGAACAGAAACTATCAGGTTTGCTGATAA
This sequence comes from Euspilapteryx auroguttella, assembly GCA_951802225.1. Classification (NCBI taxonomy): domain Eukaryota; kingdom Metazoa; phylum Arthropoda; class Insecta; order Lepidoptera; family Gracillariidae; genus Euspilapteryx; species Euspilapteryx auroguttella. The sequence continues at coordinate 6,713,980 of OX637645.1, forward strand.
TAATCTGAGAGGTCGGTCCTCGTCAACAAAAACGCAGAGTTCGATTTCGGAAGGCTCGCACATGGATAGTTTAACTTCTGGAATTTTCCTAATTTTTACTGACTTCAATAAAAGGTTTTTTATCTAAGGTACAGTGGCGGTCTAGGTCGGCGCGACACTTTCGGTTTCTCTGTATTGCAAAAAAGCTCTTGTTCTTTGGTAATACAGTCTAGGGCGCACGAGACCATAGACAAATCTGTTATGCCCTCCTAGACCACTACATAACCTTGTCGTGTAATTAAATACTTAAACCTATTTTTACGTTGAAATTAAAAGAAAAACTGCCATTAATTATAAATGTAACAGTTTGTGCGGATGTTTTTCTACTTTTACACAAAAGTGATACTGATCATGATTTGATCAAACTACACAGTGTGCTTTCCATCACAATATTTCAGTATTACTCATAAGGAAGTCCTTCAGTTTATTGTTCGAAGTTTAAGCGATCATGATCAGAAGCTATCTCTGAAATGTATTATACCGCTTTCTTGCAACAGAGACGGTTATCGCGACCTATACGTCTCTAAAGAGGTAAAGGATGGTGCAGCCGAAAGATATTGCTTTTTTATTGATTCTCCGGATACGAGCGTGTTTGTTGTATGGACAATAAAGTTCATTTCCTTTTTTATTGGCTGAATACTCAATGTATTTTACTTGTAAAATTTAAGGGTTTTTATATCAAATGTTAGGAAGGATCTTTCACTTAAGAGATACCCTCAAAACGACCGGTTATCCTTATCCAGTGTAGACTCACAACTTATACGTCGCCTGACATCTCCTAGAGACTAAAATACTACATTATACTAGTCATTGACCAGATTACATCTAATATACAACATCATCAATACTTACCGTCTTATTCATAAAGATACAGTACATTTTAAGTAGCGTTACTAGAGGTATACTTCTCTGGTTTGTTGTATGGTAAATACGTGACATCCAGTCTAAATTGACATACGTCAAATAACTAAAATGCTCTTTAACTTTTTATGAATAACAGGGTTAATCTATACCAATATTATAAAGAGGAAAGATTTGTTTGTTTGTTTGTAACGAAGAGGTTCTGTAAATACTGAACCGATTAGAAAAATTCTTTCACTGGTAGGAAGCTGCACTATCCCCGAGTGACATAGGCTATAATAAATTTTCAAAATAATTAGGGATCCTTACTTAAACCCGAATAATGTAGCCCAAGGTGCATTTTTTTTTCGTCGTTTACATATTTTGACAGTGGGTGGTTCTGGACAGTCAAAAGAACATAGTCCATAGAGCCAAGTGTTTAGTAAAATCCTAAATTCAGTGGCGTAACGAAGTTCGCAGTGTCAGCTAGTATAAAATAAAGTCGCTTCCCGCGTCTGTACATTGAATGCTTAAATCTTTAAAAATAATGCAACGGATTTTGATGTGGTTTTTTTAAGGTAGAGTGATTCAAGAGGAAGGTTTATAAGTATAATAGTATAATACATGCACAGGTTAGCCGGTCGCAAGATTCGCCGGGTCGACTAGTAATTAATATTTCCATTCTTAGGGTAACATGCCCTATTACGGCGCGTTTTGACGACATTTTAAAGTAGGGTAAGAATTTAAGCATTTCTGAATATGTTCTGCAGACATTTGAATTTTTTTTTGACACTCATGATAATTATATTTTCTATTTCAGTTGTCGTTTTATTTATTTTAGAATGATAATTAATTTTAAATAAATATTTTTTCTGACAATTCGGAATTCCTATTACGGCGGCAAAAAAAAGTTTGAAGCCCATTACGGCGGTAAGCACAGCCTATTACGGAGTATGGGATGACAACACACGCACGATGAAACATTTTGCTCATGGTTCCGTGCAATCAGAAAATGGTATGCAATGGCTGTAATTGTTACTGGCACTGTACATAAATACAGGTTCTTCCTAGTAAGGGGATATTTTGATAATATTTTGTTTAATTACTATTTAATAAACGGCCTCGCGCTAAGAAGTTTCTAGTAATATAATTAGTTTAGAAAACACGAATCTCCCATCTCTCTGCACAACGGATCGGATTGAATTAAATATGGGGATGATTTTCTTTTTATAAGCCACGCTGATAAAGAAACGATTTGAAATTGGTGGCTGAACGAATGCTATCTTGCGTATATTAGTATGAGGGAAGAGTTGAGAAGAGAGACAGCCAATACAAAGGCCGCCATTTTGAGATCGTTTTTTTATGTGCGCAGGTTATACCCATAAAAGCGTTATTTGTGCGAATTTGGCTAGCTTATTAACATTATTTTTAATATTTGTTGTTAATCTACATTAAGTGAAGTTACAAATGATCATTATTTAATGTCTGTTGACCAGGTCAATAAAGGCAAAGGCTCGACTTTTGTTCAAAAAAGGCTCGACTTTTGTTCAAAAAAGGAAGATTTTGGCACAATTTATGCATTTTTCTCTAAATTTCCATAATTTTTTGAAGTTTTTAATATTTGTTAGAATTCTTTGGACGAAAAATAAAATATCGTGAATTTTTTTTTCATTAAAATTAATCGAGCCGTTTCGGAAATTAGTACCTTTGGCAGACAGACAGACGGACGGATAGAAAAGACATATTAATAAGGTCCCGGGACGTTTACCCGAAACCTTAATCAATAAACTGATACAAACCTAAACTGAGAACTTCCTCTTTTCTAAAATCGGTTAAAAAAAAGGTACTAAAACCCTTCTTCTGAATTTAAAAAAAATACTTTTGTAAAAATTGGTTTTGACAAAATTGAAATATTCGCGGACAAACATGCATACAAACATACATATAGGTCGAATTGATAACCTCCTTAACCTCGTTATAAAACAATTGCTGTTCGTTTTTCTCAAACTTTAATTCGATAAAGGCCCGGACGAGGGTTTAAATAATCCTACTAATATTATAAACGACAAAGTTTGTAATAAAGGATGTCTGTAACTCTTTTACGTAAAAACTACGAAATAGATTTTAATAAAACCTTACAAATAAAACATATTTGAAGGAAAATTTAACTAGCGAAGCAACGGGGTGCAGTTAGTGAAGATTTAGTTAAACAGTAAAAAAATATGGAAAATGGATTTCTACCCAAGCGGAGAAGGTTAAAAAAAGAAAGATGCATTTGTTTTTACAACAACGCAACGTTGACACAAACATGCAATAAAATGGAACACAAAAAACAGTAAACCGAAATACAATAATAAATAAAGCAACCAACTAATCATAATCAGTTTTGTATGGTGTGTCAAAGTTGTGGTAAAATCTAGTAGTAAATTATTATATTGATGGGATAATATCATAAACCTAACCTTAGTATACATTTTTGTGTAAGTTTTTTAATTATTTACTTAACCTGTTATTCATAAAAAGTTAAAGTGCATTTTAGTTATTTGACGTATGTCTATTTAGACAAGATGTCACGTATTTACCATACAACAAACCAAATACGTAGACCTGCAGTAAATCTTTTTAAAATGTACGGTATCTTTATGAATAATACGGTTAAATTATTAGCTCTGTAATTTCCATACACCGTGTTAGGATTCTTAACAGCCTAATACGGTGTAGGTACTAAAATATCTAATGAGTTTTTATATCCTAATTCTGAAATATAATGTTAAGATATTTCGGTAATGTAAATTATTACTTACAAATAAGAGCACTCTGTCTTTACCATAAAACTCTCAAATCGTTAGTAATCGTTGTATAAGACCATTTTTCTTCATAAAAACTCATTCGTTAGGTTTCACAGTATTCTAACAAACTTAAATTTTACTGTCAACTTTAAGCGTAAAAAACAAGGATTCTAGTTAAAAACATGTACCTCCAAAATTGGTTTTATACTTGAGAACTAATGAAAATTACACTTAAATAACGAAATGTTCATAAATTATGTTTATTATACCACTAAAGGAGATTGACCATTCTGGACCAAATGCTGCCCACGCATGTGAATATTTTTTTTCTTCTTCACATGAAGAGATATATATATGAAAAATAAAAAATAAAAATTAAAACCACGGATTTATAATATATACGTAGTACCTTAAAACTTATTTTTTTGGTGATCTTACATTTGATATATAGTTTTTTATCGTTTATGTTAAATAATATTATTATTATCTTACCTATTCTACCTCCCGAGTCCGGTTCCGACCTCACTAGTCTCGTTCGAAGCAACTTTTTTTTGTAGCAAGTTCTATATGAAAATGATAAATAAAGAGTGATTTGCCAGAATTTAGAGAAATCGAAAGTCTCTCTTGCTCATATTCAGATTTGGTATGTGCCTATCTCTTTCGCGCACGCTGGGTTTCGCTATACCTGCGTGCTTGCGCACGTGCCCTTTTGTTTGTATTGCAGTCTAACTTCGCTCTTTGAACTTCAAAACTATGTCGGTCGCCTCGACGACCTCTCCGATTTTTCGATGCCAACCAGCAACGTACAACTGATTCGAGCGCACATAAAGAGCAGACATACATCGGCAAAAGTGTATCATTGCTATATTTTAATTGACGAGAACAATCATGGGCTCGATTCTGTTCAACATTATTGCTGCTCATGTTATATCGGGCGAAGAACGATCGGCAGTTGTGCCCACGTTGTTTGCCTAGTTTGGTTTTTGGGATGGGCTAGGCACCAAGACGTTGTGAGGCGCCCTGCTTTATTTTTAGATTCCATAATTATAGACGACGATGATGATGACGATTGATATGGTATTTTAAAATGTTTATCCTTAAATAAATGTTGATATTTTAAATGATACACCGTCTTTTATTTTTAAAATAAGCTGTTGGTTAGGATTTTTCGTCAATGTAAAATAGATTATTTTTCAATATTCCTTGGATAGATTCTTAAGCGCTTTAGGTTACAGACTACTGTTAGTCTAATGAACATTATGCACTATGATTCAATGCTGGGCAGCCTTGGTCCAGCGTCCATACAAAAATGGTCAATCTCCTTTATAAATTACCGACACTGCATTTTTCCTATTACCGATGGTACCCTCCGTAATAGGCGTTACCCTCAAATAGCCTTCCTATCACGGCGGACTTTTGTTTACTCATATTTACTTGTTTTATTTGATTTTAAACAGAAATCAACTTGATTAACTAAGAATACTTGAACGTTAAAAGTATTCGAATATAGTAACATAATCTTAAAGTGTTTGTTTGAACTAAAAACGAAGTCTGAAAATTCAATGTTCTACCGCGAGTCAGTCTGCGTTTGTATGAAACAGCTTCTCGCTTCGCTGACGTTACACAAAATAATTAATTTAAGTCATTTTAAACGATTTTAAACGCACGAGTGCTAGGTAATAAGTTACGTGTTAGTTTCCCTTGGATACTATGTAGTCACCTTTACCATACTCAGTCACAACTAATCAAAAATTGCAAAAGATAAAATAGAGCCGTAATAGGACGTGATTTTGACTACCGCGGTAATAGGACGTTTTACCCTATTAAATTAAATAAACATCAAACGTATTTTTGAACCAAATTGATTAAGTTCATGAAACTTACTTAAGATAAATCGGAAAAGTTTTATATTTTAACATGGACAGAGATCGAGGTTTTCACATCTTCATTGTTAATTTCAACACCACTGTACCAAGGCATTAATCAACTTAGTTAATGTAGATCTAAAAAAATAAATTTAATCTTGTACACAGTTTGTAATGATTTGAGGTAAAAACCTATATAACTAAGACCAAGTCTCAAAATTTCCATAATCAAAAAACACTCTTGAAGTTCGCGTAATATTTAGAAACTCTTCCCGGCAGGCACCATCTGCGCTCCCCGTGTTCGCATTCAACAAAAGAAAAATTGTCGCCTCTCGACCGTCCCACTGAATATTTATCACTGGAATCAGTCTGACTATTTATTATTCCGGAAAAAGCGTTATGCCAATGACTTCTGTCCCTTGTAATTGTGTTGCGATTGCAAAAATTACTGCGGTCGCCAACCCGTCTTCCAAGAGTGGAGATAATAGCAAACCCCAGAGGCCCAAAATGTTGGACCTTGTCCCGTTCTGTGAGGAAGGCCTATAACCAACAGTTGAGCTCCCTTGAGATAATGATGAAATTGGATTATGATGCCAAAAATCATGGGGAATTTAATACGAAATAACTCTGCTTGTGAAATTAGTACCTAATCTATCTGAATAATATGGTATTTTCCGCTTTTCATTAGTGTCGGGACTTCTTTAGAAAGAGGAAATTCTTGAAATTTAATTAATTTTAAATCTTATTCTAATATTTAAGAATGACGGAAGGACTGTCGGTTTTAGAAGAAATAATTGTATTCGAATTGATCTAAAAACTAAGGCGCCACAGAAAATTAAATACGCTGTAGTGGCTTATAACGACCACTAGTCGTTATAACCGCGGCGACAAGCTGGCCCCTTGTCACGTTGGTAATATAAGCATAAACTCGGCTAAACGTGGGTCCGGCTCTAGAGCTGGTACCTCTGCCTAACCCTTCGGGGAATAAAAGGCGTGAGATTATGTATGTATGTATTTAAATAACATTTTTTAATAATATTTTGAATTTTAACTTAGAAAAGTAAATACGCTGTAGTGGTAAAAATTAAGTTAAATAAAAACGCAAAACATAAAAATACAGTAAAAATTTTTAATCGTAGAGAAATAGGGGTTACCTTATCACTAAAAGCGATTTCTTCAAGTTAATTATATAGTAAAGTAGTCGACCCAGCGAACTTCGTACCGCCTAATCTATTACTATGTTATGCATCAATTATACATTCAAACCTACCTCTTGATTCACTCTATCTATTAAAAAAACCGCATCCAAATCCGTTGCATAGTTTTGAAGATTTAAGCATATATAGCAACAGACAGACAGCGGAAGGAACTTTGTTTTATATTATTTACTAGTCAACCCGGCGAACTTCGTACCGCCAAACCTTTTACTATTTTGTGCATGTATTATACTTATAAACCTTCCTCTTGAATAACTCTATATATTAAACAAAACAGCATCAAAATCCGTTGCATAGTTTTAAAGATATAAGCATACATAGGGACAGACGCGGGAAGCGACTTCATTAACCGACGAAAAAACAAAAAGGAGGAGGTTCTCAATTCGTCGCGTATATTTTTTTTTTTTTTTTTTATGTATGATCACGCATAACTTTTTACTGTGTGGACCGATTTTGATAATTCTTTTTTTAATCGACAGGGTATACCTTGAAGTTGGTCCCATAAAAATTTGAAAATAAAATTCCAACCCTAAGGGTGGAAAAATAGGGGTGACTTTATTGTTCACTCACAGATTGTATTGCCGTGTTGTGATTTACATGATAACTGCTCGGTATAATTATGAGTCTTTTTTATATGAATGTTAATAATCATAATCTCAGCCGATAGACGTCCACTGCTGGACATAGGCCTCCCTCAAAAATCGCCTCACCGACCGGTCGTGATCGAACCTCATTCTGTTAGTCCCTAAACCTTAACCAGGTTGTGTGGCCACCTTGTGGGGTGCGACCACCCTGTGGAGGTTGATTGGCTGGGGTCAAAAAAATTAGCCCAAAAAAAACTGAAAAGCAAAAAATAAAAACTTTTTATCAAAAAATTAAACCGCCGAAAAAACTGAAAAGCATTAAATAATTGGGAAACATTTTCTATTAGGACTTAATTTACTCACTTCTTAAAGTAATTTTGGTTAACCAAGAAATTTTGAGTCGGTGCCACAGAATCAACGAATAACGATCACTAAATTACCTGAAATTCAAAGAAATAACCGAAAAACGTGTGCCGCCGCGCATCGCGCTATAGGTAGTTAAGGAATTTGCTTGTGTGGTGTGGCACCGACTTAAAATTTCTTGGTTAACCAAAATTACTTTAAGAAGTGAGTAAATTAAGTCCTAATAGAAAATGTTTCCCAATTATTTAATGCTTTTCAGTTTTTTCGGCGGTTTAATTTTTTGATAAAAAGTTTTTATTTTTTTTATACTATGTATTGATTTATTATAATAATTATTTGTATATTTTCATTGTAGTCATTCCTTTTTTGGTGTTTTTGTTATTTTTTATAATTGTTTTATCATAGTTATAAACTTATTTAGTTTACCACAGCTTGAGAGGTGAAATACAATGCCCTCAGCTATTACAAAATATTTTATTTCATACTCCATCCTACAGATCTAGACAGACTTCCGTCTTCCATGTCCCTGCTGCTCTTACGAACATCGACAAAACACTTTCTTTATCCGTGTTGTCAAGTTAACTTGTTATTAAAAACTACTGATGTGGACATCTTTCTTGATAGCTATTTTGTTATTAAACGTTAATTGAGTTCCTCTTTCTTTGGGAAAATTAAAAATTAAAATTTAAACTAAACTTTAACCAATTTGAAGCAATTATTATTGTATAATTTCACAATTCCTGTATTAGGTGGTCTAGTATGCACTTTTTTCTGTCTCGTTACTTTTCTTTTGACCACCAGATATCACAATGTTTAGGGGCATTTATCATCTAGTTTTATTTTCTAGAAGTGAAAACTTGTAAATGGCATTGTAACTTTCTAAAATTATTTTTTTCATTTACTTAAACTCTATGCTGTAAGTTTTCCGAATTTAATAAATAAATAAATAAATTACTTAAGGCTATAAGTAAGTAAATAATATTTTTATACCTAATAAAATAGGTATTCACAGTGTGTGATAACAAATAAATGATTCCGATTCTGATTTTTGATTCTTTATTTCAATGTCATTAGATGTAAGAAAATAACTTGAGTTAACAGTAACTTTATACAACGAGGAAACAATAAATGTCACCCAACAAAAGTGGGTGCTGTAATTCGTCATAACTTTGGACAAATTGTGAGGGAAAAGAATAAGCGACCCTTAAGACAAAATTATTTATAATATAAATGTCATTGTGTTGTTGTTTTTCTCTGGCCGTTGAAGGGCCTCGCCTGGCACAAAGTTTCGTAATATAAACGAGGGCGCAGGAATCTTGCGAAGTTTTCGACTCTGGAAGGGCCCGATGCCCGATAGATGGAATTTACATTGAACTAGGGCTAAGTATAAAAGGGATTTGGTTACAAAATTAAAGTTTTCAAACTGGTAAAATTAAGATGTAGTTAACTTTCTCTGACCATTATAATTGGTAAAAATTAAATTACTAAATAGATCAAAATAAAATTATTATTTTAAACTTATAAATGTAAAAGAACGGCTGCTACTGGCCTACGGTTTACTTATTATAGTACTCAAACTGTTTTAAATTAAGAAAATAATATTATATCCTTTTTCTCTATATTGGCTACAAGTAATGCTACTGAGTTTATACTCAATCACTTTTATATACTGCGTGTTTCTGACAAGGCGGCAATAAATCAAAGGAGGGATTCTGCTCACCATAACTAACAATATCTGCAGAAAAAACACGAGTAGCATGATTATTTTGTTAAAGACAGTAGAATTTTTTAAAGATATATTATGATAATTCCTAATAGCTATACTATATTAACATATTTCTAGTATTATCGTCATAATCACCGATCTTTCAATATCTTTTTTTTTCAACCTACAATATTGGTTGAAAAAAATAACCGAAGTTAAACCACGCAGGCCCGGGGGCGTATTGACAGGTCCCATGTGGACCTTACTGACAAAAGTTTTGTCCAAAGTGACAAAGTGACGTATGACTCAGCAATGTGTCAGGCAAGTGATTTTTATAAATGATATAATGAAACAACACTAGGATTGCCTAGTGTTGTATTTTATCATCATCAACCTGTAAGAGCCTAGTTCTGGGCCAAAGGCCTCTTCTCTCCCACACCACGCACCACGGACCTGCGCTAGTGTTTGTTTACCCATAATTATTAGTTAGTGGTTAATTATCGCAGCTGCAAAATTCACATAATAAGGGTTCCTACTTCAAACAAGTAACCCTTATAGTTTTATACTTAACTATGGAATTGTATACATTATTAAAAAATACCCTTACATTCCTTCCAGCATAACAAAAATAAATTATTTCAGTAACTAGAGAAATTAAGCCATTTTTCGGTGAGATGGAGCTACGGAACGCTATACCACAGTATAATCACACTAATATTATAAAGGTTAAAGTTTGTGTGTATGTTTGGTACTTGACGCCTAAACGGATGGAGTGGTTTCAATGAAATTTGGTATGGATATAGCTGACACCCTGAATTAACACAAAATATACTTTTTATTGCAATAATAAAATCGCGGGTAACACTGCTGGGCACAGCTATAGCTAAAGAATATTACGCCTATTACTAAGCGTGCCAATTTTTTCTAAGTTTTTTCTAATATTCCCTACTTGAAATTAAAACTGGTTTTCAAGTAGGGAATATTAGAAAAAACTGTTGGCAGATATTGCTCACACATGATTATTCTTGTTAAAATCGTTCAGATTAAAAGGGGGCAGAAGATATGTCTGCGCCGGACGGATGAGGGCATCAAATTGTTTCCGCTGGCCGTCGGCAGCTCCTGGTTCATTTTGTACAGAGAAAACGCACGATGATGATTTGATGGGAATTGTGTGTGTTGAATTGAATTCAACCAATTGTGTGCCCGTTCCACAGATAGATGCCCAGGCCCTTAGAATGTATATGTACAGTTACGTGCAAAAGTCTTGCTGTTTTTTTTATAAATTGGAATAATTTTAGATTTTAAAAACGTGTTTTGGAACCCTGTGCCATAGAATTTAGAGACCATATTTTAATGTCTCGCTATTTTTGCTCATTGTTATATAATATATGAGCTGGCCTTTGTCGGAAAACTGACCAAAATACAAGCCGCCGCACCCGTTCGTTCGGCCAGCCATTCGATTGGTCTGTATAATCCGCAGCCCAGCACGGTGACAACGTCGGGCCCTTCTCTGACATTGTAATCTATTACTCTGAAACATTTCTCCCCAGTTTGGTTTGAATAGGACGCCGAAGCTCCGTGGAGAGAGATTGGCGATTTTATATCAAAATCACAATACATGGTTGTATTGTGATTTTGATTTCCGAATTATCTTATTATAAAACAATCAATTAGCTCTTCATTTAAATAATAGGTGACTTTTAGTCTGTCAAAATGTGAAACAAGATATTGATGGCCACACAATTGGTGGCTGCATGGAAGAAATCATTTCAAGCGATAAGGTTGCCCATTGCAAGCAACTGAATTATCTGTACCTACCTTAAATTGTTAAATGTACTTTTGTATCTTACTTGTGTGCAATAAAGTGTTCTTTAACTTTAAACTTTATCTCCGCCTTCGGCCACGTATCTAAAAATTTTTTAAAGAATTTCTTTGAAAGATCAACAATCAATGAAAAACTTTAAATCCTACTGTACTTACGTAAGCTGGCTATCGAAAGATCTTTTTTTTTTTCATAAACCTGATTTATTTAGTTCATATTCTAGTGTATGTGACTATGCGGATTTCCCACGAAAATAAAGTATATAAAACCGGATATCAATCCATCATATCCGTGTACTTTTGAAGACCTCAAGAAGTTAAGATCACAGTGCTCGCACCCCAGACCCCAGTCACGGCGCTGTCTCGTTTATGGATCCAAGTGGTCGTCCTATGAGTTACGGGCCAAGGGTGGCGCTGTCAGATTGGTTAGGGTCAGCCTGCCTCCGGCTTCAGCTAGGCGCTGATATAACTTGCCGATTAGTTAATAAATTGATGCTAATGGATCGGTCCGACATTAACTTTGTGAAATTGATTTTAAAAGTCTCTTGTGTTACTTTGTTGATACAAATTGTTTAGTTACTCACTGTAACCATTATACAGTGTGTCCGGGGAAGTTATAAAATAATTTTAAGGGTGTATTCTATGATCAATTTCATCGACGAAAACACTCCTTAAGGGGGGTTGCACTCACACCTCCCTCAGAATGTTTTTAATGGGGTGTACACCCTTAAAATGATTTTATAACTTCCCCTGACATCCTGTTATATGTCGTAGGAAGATTTGATAATTAGTTTTTTTGCAAAAAAAACTAGGGATTTTGCGAAAACTCGGATAATTTGATTATAGGAGTACTTTTTTCTCAATCATCCTGACAAAAAGTAGTTTTTTTTGCAAAAAACCTAGTATAATTGAAAAATTTGAAACCTTCCTTTACTCTGATTGGCTAGATTATTGCTGGCTAGTTAACTCTCATTCTGATTGGTTCGTTATAATACCTTTGACACTACCAGAGAACCAATCAGAATAAGAGTTGTACAGCAAGCAATATAATCTAGCCATATGATTGGAAAATAATAATCGTTATATTAAATTATCCGGGTTTTCGACAAATCCCTAGGTTTTTTGCAAAAATCCTAATTATCAAATCTTCCTACGACATATATAACAAAATGAAAAACTAAGAAATAAAAGTAATGTGAAACAAACATGTAAAATTTAACTTCTTTGAATAAAAAAAAACCCCTTTCATATAAGTCACGCAATTTTGCCTGTGTTTAATTTTATTGAGGATATTTTTATTGTATTCTTAACGCAGCCAACCAGGGCACGGTTCCGACCAGTGGCGGCGATCTGGAACGAAATATTTTATTTCTAGGTATATGTTTTTTTTTTTTTTTAGTTAACCGGAATTTTATCTGTAAATATGTAATGTACTGTAAATATTTTTGTGTTCTTAAGGTTAATAATTATTGATTGTACAGCTATTATTCAACTTGATCAATTATAGATAGCAAATACAGAGTGGCCTTTGAGATATTGTTAACAATAATTTTATTATATCGACGGCCGTCAAAGGAAGGATATATCTGATATCACTTCCTTAATGGTCCTTTTATTTCGATATTATGTCAGAGGCCCTTTGTTTTGGATGCCTTCAATAACCCACGTCCGAAGCCGTCATATCCTGTTATTGACAATAGATACCTTTTCGTTCATGAACGTTAATATACTTATGTATTTGCTTAGTTAGCATGTACAATACATGGAGGCAATAGAGCCTGCGTGTGTGCAAACTAATAACAGGTATCAAGACCTTTTACCTCCCTAGTATTTTCATTCAAACCAAGTTAAAAATATTATATATCACGTTAGTTTACTGATATTATTTTACTTCAAAACCGTCTTGTACCTTAGCAATACTTGGCTTAGCTTTCGCTTCTAAACGGCGTTTAGCATTGTCGCCCTTTGCTTGTGCCGCGTCGCGTCATTATTCTACTTTCATATTTATTCCAGTGTATTAAAAAAAAAACCTTTCAAGCACCAATTGTTTCATGTATCAGTTAATACTTAATACCGTTTTGTAAATTAAAGACCAGCTAATTATATTTTGTAACATATGTGTTTACATACCCAATTAGAAGACTAACAACTAATTAATTCGCAGTAAACCCGACCCGCAAATTAATCCGAAACTAATTATAAAATGTCAAAATTGAATTAGATATCCCTTTACCTAAATATAAAGTTTCACAACAAATCGTTGATTACATTTATTGTGTTTAATTTAATTAGAGCTTCAAATATCTTGTTAAACAATACACTGACTAGGCTATATTTTAGAACTTGTTCAATTTGGTAATAAAATATTTAATTTAGCTTACCTCATCTCAGATCTAGCGAAAGCTCAGTAATGATATTTCCTTTTCATAGTAGGTATGCGATTTTTTTCATGTTTGCCACGTTTTCACTTTTGGTCATTAAAAACTCGAATAAACCTCATTAGGAGGCGGATTGCAGGGCCGGTTCTGTTCTAAGAGCTCTTACATTCAGGTTACTTCATTATAACAAATACCTACTTAGTAATATAATTTCACAAAAAAAAAATTTCATCATATGTACCCATTCCCCAAATACCAACGTGATCGAGAAGGTGACGACATCATTTTCAAAATCTTTATAATTTACTGTACTTAGTAATATTTCTACAAAATCTAAGACGGTTGGGTGTAAACTCAACAATAGAGGATAAATACTATGAACCACAAACAAATGGTACCAGCCGGGCCGAGGCACCGAATTTAAAAAATCAATCAATCATGTAGCTGGTACTCATTGCACGACTTTACAAAATAATAGATGTCGGCCGTAAAAACCGGTACCTATCGTTTGTATGTCTGACATGTTAGATCTACATACATACATAAGTTACAGACGCGCAAATTTCTAGACATAAGTTATTTCATATCAACTAATACCTATCCTATCATGTTGATTTTTGTTGAGAAGCGATTATGTAGGTACATAATGATTCACAAGTTTTGTTTTTATAAACTGAAAATATTAATGAGAAAGTCGTGAATCGTTAGCAAATTTAAAGATCTCTTACTTTTGGTATAAAAGGGGTAATTCGTACGTCATAGGAGGTTATAACTCTTCGCTCCAAGCCACTTAAGAGCATGTTATACGAAATTGAATAAAGATATAGGACATTTAAATAGTTCCACCATTAAGGCTCGTGGCGGGACGTGCACTCGTTCTCCGCAGTTCTCATGCAAATTACCCGGAATTTAGTGACGTCATTCCGTGCAGGTCCGCCTGGACTCCCTTATCGCGAAACGCGCACACTCATGTATTCCCACATACTTTGCAGTGTTAATTAAAACATAATCATATATTTGACATGTCCCAACTCTATCGGCCTTATAATAAAATAATTTTATTTATAAATCAGAAATTCATATTACAGGAGACACACATCAAGCCATTCATTTGTGTCTTTATCTTGTCTTATGATTAAGACCAATCCTACCTTTTTTCAGAAAGCGTGTCTTTTAAAGTAGTTTATATACTACTAGTCGACCCGGCGAACTTCGTACCGCCTAAACTATTACTTTCTTGTGCATGTATTATACCTACAAACCTTCCTCTTGAATCACTCTATCTATTTTAAAAGACCGCATCAAATTCCGTTGGATAGTTTTGAAGATATAAGCATACATAGGGACAGACGCGGAAAGCGACTTCATTTTATACTGTGTATTGATTGAAAGCTGGTAGGTACTAAAAAATCTCAAGCCTAACTAAATATATAAATCTCGTACTCTGACTACATTGTAAAATTATAGCATTAATTCTGAAACAAATAAAACAGTTGTAAAATTGTTTCATTATTCCATCATTAAATTTTGTTATTAAAATCGTAAATTACACAGATGACTGTTATTTCGCTGACTCGTAGTAAATATCAATTTTCTGCTTTGGGTAACTAATTGAAAAATATTGTTAACTTCTTTATTTTGTTACGTTTATTGTAAAATGTTGATATTTTTTTAAATATTAACAATGTTTTATATTTTATAGGTATAGCGTTAAACTTTTTCGAAGCGCTCATTGTGGGTAGGCAAGGTATAATGTACACTTACCAACATTAAGCATTGCTCATCGAGTTGAGAGCTGGATGGATCGGACCGCGAGTGTTTTTTTTTTCAAAACTAGCGGTGGAATTTTTTAAGCAATATTAAAAATAACTCTCTAAGGAAGGCAGAATTTAGCGGATAAGACTTCAAAAAAACTGATACATAATGTGAACAATGTCAATATACGTTTGCTTTTTATTCGGTTTAAGTAAAGCGCCAGGTGAATGCCCCATTTCTAAAGCTCATATAAAGTTCAGCTAATGCATTTTGCTGGGTCGAAAAGTCATTTATCAAAGCTGCACTATCGATCACCGTTCATAATAATGCGCCGGCAAATTAATGATAGGTACTTTTAATGTGCTGGGGTCGAAACAGTATAAAAGCCGACGTAATATTCCTCCCCTCAGTCTACCTTACCTATGCTTTTTCAAAGGGTTTAATTTAGGTAATTATTAATTTTTTTTAATCAAATTATATTGTTTGGAATACAAACAATCTTACAACTAATGAGAGATAAGATAAAATAACATTTAAGTTTACTACATAGAAGCCGTGTTTGAATAACACTTAATACCATAACATGATGCTGACTCAAAAGAGCTCATAAAATATTTCTGCTACCTACGGATATAATTACTTCTTTTCAATTATTCTCTCTCAACAACTCTATCAAATACAGTCCAACAGTAAGGCTCGGCAAAGAATTAAAAATTTACTCTCTTAACTACGCCACAATTCAATTTGAGTGCCCCATTAAGAATATAAAACGGAGACAGCAATTTTACCTTGGCAGATATCCTTCTTTATGCTAATAAGCCGACCCTCGAATTTATTTGAAAACGTTAAGACTACGCTTGCGTCTACGTAAACGATCCTATATTCAATAATACTTAATTAGCTATCAAAATTTCTATAATTTTATTTGTATAGACTCTAACGACTATGCTCAAAATGAATATTTTCTTTCAAAATTAAAAAAAAAATACAATCGTATATAATATTATACTCTCTATAGGCACGCCACTTCATTTGATCCAAAACATGCACTTTGACTTTCTTTTGTTTTCTTTACAACTGAGTAAGCAAATAGGAAAGCACCTGTATAAAATAAAATAATATAATTTTGCATTATCGCCATGTAATCGGAATAAAAAAGTAGAAAAGTTTTTTTTTATTTTAATACAACACTATTTTAATAGATTTACAATAAAATTAAACGTGTACAAAATACTCGTCGCTTTCGATAACGAGGATATGGTTTCCTTTTGTTATAAAGGTATACTAAGTTAGGAAAGAACAAAATTTAATAAGTTTCATTAATTAACGTAGAGCTAGAGATAGTATATAAAGATCATGAACATAAGTTTTAGTAAATGAATGCCGTGGGAATCGTGTGATGCATGAGCAGATTATCTAAGACTAGATAATAGATAACTACAGGCTACAAAACCTAGTGCTGATCTTATATTTACTATTCTGTTCTCACTGGTCGCTTACTAATCATGTCTCTTTATAAAATGTGGAAGAAAATACCGGTGTGAAGTTGGCGGCCAAAAGTAGCGGCTGAACTATAACCCTACAATTTAAGAATGTCATCGATAAATTTTGTTTATTTTTACAAAATAAAGCCAATACGCATACAATTATATATTTAAACATTAAAAAAGGGTTATAAGAAAGAATCGGCAACAAATCGAAGTCAATATAACAAAAAATAAAAAATAAAAAAAATTGCAATTAATTAAAAAATACTAGCTTTCCACAATGGTTCCTTGTTTATTAACCGACTTTAAATAAGTAGGTTATCAGTTTGACCTGTATGTAAATATGTTTGTACGTAAGTTTGTCCGCTATTATCTCATGCTGGCTGAATCAATTTTGATACGGTTTTCAGATAAGTATTTGTTACATTCAGGAGAAGGTTTTAGTAAGCTATTATATCCGACTTCGAAAAAGAGGATGTGCTCAGTTGATGTATGTGTCAGTTTATTGAAGACGGGTTACTTTTTTGTAAAAAAATAAAATATTCTGTGTCATTTTATCTCAAAATTCTTAATTTGTTTTTGAAATACTATCACAAGTCTATAGAAGATAACTTACATGATCTTTAAATGACCTCTTGGAAATGTGAACATATGTAGACACTGAGTATGAATGTGCAATAATAATACTTGCATCTTATCAACATAAATTACATATTACCTACCTACCAACAATATTCGATCACCTTGACAAGACCTTGACTTTGCAACACGTTTTTGCATTTGATGATGACGATCGCAGTAATGGTTATAATCAATATATATAAAACTCTTCCGTTACTGACTGACTGACTGACTGACTGACAGACAACGCAGAGCCGAAACTACTGGGCGTAGTGGGCTGAAACTTTGCATGTAGGTTCCTTAGGGAGTGTAGGTGAGCACTAAGAAGGGATTTCCCGAAATTCCCACGGGAACGGGAAAAAACGGGAATTTTGTGTTTATGAGAAATCTGCGCGGGAAAAACCGAGGGGCAGCCTCTAGTAATTCATAATTATTATTATTATCATTACATATTAGGTATACCTACTTAACTACCTGTTGTTATTTTTCAATTTGCATTTCTTATTCCAGTGGGTCTTTCATCTATCTATCTATACCAATAATAAAGAGGAAAGATTTTATTGTTTGTTTGCATTGAATAGGCTCCGGAACTACTGAACCGATTCGAAAAAATCTTTTACTTTTGGAAAGCTACACTATCTCCGAGTTTGTTGTTTAAATCGTTTATTAATAATAAAGAATTACAGGCATATACACACATTATATCGGCCAAACTGCAGGACAGTTTGTCGGCCGGTATTCAATATGAAATATTATGTACAGCTCATAATATACCTATTACACAATTTATAATCTACGATGCTGAAACAAAGCCAAATAATAAAGAATTAGAAAAGTATTATTTTTAAAGTAAATATAAGTACGTAGTGACATAGGCTATATTAGATTTTTAAAAAAATAGGGATAGATCTACGAACAACAATACTCAAGAAGCGTAACTAGCCCAATAAAATGCCGCGTCAGTTCCTAGTGGCACCTTGAGTCGCTTGGCTGCAGCGTCGGGAGCATATTACTGTGTTTTTGGGTTTTTCTGACCGTGTTTTATCTTTACAAATATGCCATCGTGCATTATAAAGTGTTGTAGAAGCCATAAAGACAAAAAAAAAATTATATCACCTTTAAATAAATATTTTGTAATATAACACTTGACCGCCATCTAGTAGCGATAATATGTTCTGATAATATGATAGCGGTTCTCTGTAGCGTCAAAGGATATTTTAACGAACCAATCAGAATAAGAGTTTACCAGCAATCAATAATTTAGCCATCAAAGTTAAGGAAGGTTTCAAAGTTTTCAATTATACTAGGTTTTTTGCAAAAAAAAAAAACTGCTTTATGTCAGGATGATTGAAAAAAAAGTAATGCTTATATCAAATTATCCGGGTTTTTGCAAAATCCCTAGTTTTTTTGCAAAAACCCTAATTATCAAATCTTACTACGACATATGCATATTTTGACAGTTGGTTGTTTGTTGTTTGTTTTTTCAGTAGTATTCTATGGCGTAAAAAAGTTCGCTGGGAGAGGTCGAATCATAGAGAAAGTAAAGCATACTTACTTCTAGTGAAGGACGTGCGTAGCATTTCGGTAAAGTACTTGCACGGAATCCACATCGCGGTGGGTTGCAGTTTAGGTCAGTACGAATTGATTTGGTTCAGTAAAATTTTGTCCTATGTCGCTGCGTTTTCGCGTTACAGCGGATTGAACTTGTCAAAAAAAAAAACTATGCTAAATCATTTGCACGTGTCTGCCTTTGGGGTTCATGGTTACAATCATCTTGAAACTAAATAAAATCAAAAAGGCAGACAATTAGGGCTCTGCGTTTTCATGGGACGGAGTTGTAAAAATGTAAAAAAAAAAAACTATGCTAAATCATTAGCACGTGTCTGCCTTTGGGGTTCATGATTACAATCATCTTAAAAACCACGAAAATCGAAGAGGCAGACACTTAGAGCTCTGCGTTTTCATGGGACGGAGGTGCAAAAATGTAAAAAAAACACTCTACTAAATCATTTGCTCTCGATTCTAATTGTGATCATTCGATTCATTTGGACTCCCTGGATATAAAAAAACCATTTGGAAGACACTTTGCTCGCTGATTTTTAGTTGTACGACTGTTTGAAATTCACGGAATCAAAGCAATGCGTGTATTTTATCTGATAAATAGGATTTCTTATAGTTTTAATTCCGTCATACGTTTACAGGATGACTATATAATCATTAGCTCCAGAGGCAGACAATGTGCAAATGATTTAGTATAGTTTTTCATATTTTTACATTTTTGAAACGTTGTCAATTGAAAACGCAGGGCTACCATGTTGGCAGACTATTTTTCCGAGGTCCTTTTTATTGTTTTTATTCTAACTATACATGTCTGCCAAGCGTGCAAATATATATATTTTTTTTAAATAATAAAAATAAATTTAAAAATTAATAACTACAAAAGTCAGAGCCCTAGATGTCTGCCTCTTCGATTTTACGTGTTAACAGGATGGCTGTTATCATCAGTCCCAGAGGCAGACACGTGCAAATGATTTAGTAGAGTTTTTTTTTTTACATTTTTGAAACCTTGTCAATTGAAAACGCAGGGCTACCATGGTGGCAGACGCGGTCCTTGATGTTTGTTAGGGTATTATTATCGCTATTAATAGCGTCTGCCAAGCGTGCTTATTATTTGGAAATTTTGCTCGCTACCTCCCTAATTATTCGTTAAAAACTTTAAAAGCCTACCCCTCTAAGTTTGTCCTTGTGATCTAAGAGGGAATCCTAATGAGAAGCCTATGAGTCATAAATACGACACTTCAAAGGCGACATGAATTTTATCAGCGCCTTGCTAGCTCCGCAATTTTAGTCGCAAAATTTCTGTTTCAGGTGCAATGGCGGTCTAGGACGGCGCAAAACTTCCATTTTTCTGTGTTGTAAAATAACTCTTGTTCTTTGGCCACACGAGACCATATACAAAATCTCTTACGCCCTCCTAGACCGCCACTGTGTAATATATGCCACTCTAGACTAAACTATAGTATTCGAAAGCTCATGTTTTACATCTTTGGGTAATTTCGACAGCCTAAGCTTGTTGAGTTAGACTTAAACCATAGGTTGCAAATTGTTGTTCAATGCATAGTAAATAATAATTAATATTATTATGTGGCTGTAGCTGCTGCTTGCAGTGAAGATGAAGAGAACAATCCGTGCATTAATGCTCAATGCGGCCCAGTCTACTGCTCCCAGCGAGATCTCTCGCCCTACTGCCCTTCCATCGGCGAGCCGTGCAGGGCCGGCTGCTCTTGTGTCCAAGGATACCTGATTGAAGACGGGACAGGCAAATGCGTTGAAAAGTCACAATGTAAAAGTGAAAAAGGTCTGTAGAACTTAAAATTATACGGGTTGTTACGAGATTGCTATATTACTAATTACTGGTTAATTTCCCTTTAATCTTCCAGTAAAAGTTTGCAACCCAAAAACTCAGGACTGGTCAACGTGTGCCAACGCTCAGTGCAAGCCTGAGTTCTGCTCAGAGAAGAACAATCCCGAAGTCTGTCCCTCCATCTCCGAGGCGTGCCGAGGAGGCTGCGTCTGCTTGCCTGGCTACTTGAAGGATGACTCGACAGGGGATTGCAAACCTAAGTCCGAATGCTAAATATAATTCATTTACTAAAAAAAAGAAATATCACCCTAATTGGTTAGGTATTTTATTGTATCATTATCGTATATACCTGCAGCTCCACCCATATACGGATATAAACTCTCCAAAATAAATCGGTTCAATAGTTTTACCATAAAAATTATTCCGAGAGTCCTAACCAAACTTCTCATTTTAATTATTATTTTTTTTAAACTTCAATGTACGTACAGGGAGCAGACAGGAAGTCGCAGATTACGCAAATTAAAGTGCTAAGCTCATTAATTAGGTTGATTAATTTCAATAATATGTCTATTTATCTGACTATTTATATTCACGAATACCATACACATTTAATACAAACTATAGTCAACCTATAGGAATAGTAACGATCATTAGTATCCAATACCGTCAATAGTTTGGCAAAACTAATTACGAGCAATCGGCCGACTGTTGAGTTGGCTGTTCTGCGCACTTACTACCTACCCGATTAGTAAGAGCAAGTTTGCAGTAAGTCTAACATTTGGAACAGGCACTTGAGCATTTGCAAAGGTGTATATGGTGCCTTCACAAACAATAGAAGATTTCACATCAAAGTCTTGTATTGCTGCTCAGGACGCACATTTAGAAACCCGAGCACAGTGAAAGTTTCAAATGTAATACTATAAGTATGAGGTACTTATAAAAATGGCACCTATCTATACATAATGCTTTTTTGTTAAAAAAAAAAAAAATTTTAATAATGCTCACGGTAATGCTCACTTTTTATTTTTCCCCAAAATTTACTTTTAAAATTAATTAAAATTGCAGATACCTATGTAGGTAGATACTTAGGTAAATTATTATTCTAAATTATTTCGTGTTCTCGAACTTGTTTTGAAATAAACAATTATCTACTCCTACTATATATTACATACATATTTTATATAAATTCTTTTGTTTTTTTTTAGCTTTTAAACTTTCTGGACTACTACGAACATTTCAAAAATCAAATCAGCTAAATCGGCCCAGCCGTTCTCGAGTTTTAGAGACTATCGAACCACGATTCATTTTTTATATATATAGAAGATATCATATGTGATACTAGAGGCTGCCCCGCGGTTTTTCCCGCGCAGATTTCTCATAAACACAAAATTCCCGTTTTTTTTCGTTCCCGTGGGAATTTGGGGAAATCCCTTCTTAGTGCTCGCCTACACTCCCTAAGGAAACAACATGCAAAATTTCAGCCCGCTACGCCCAGTAGTTTTGGCTCTGCGTTGTCTGTCAGTCAGTCAGTCAGTCAGTAACGGAAGAGTTTTATATATATAGACTAGAGGCTGCCCCGCGGTTTTTCCCGCGCGTATTTCTCATAAACACAAAAATCCCGTTTTTTCCCGTTCCCGTGGGAATTTCGGGAAATCCCTTCTTAGTGCTCACCTACACTCCCCAAGGAACCCACGTGCTAATTTTCAGCTTTCTACGCCCAGTAGTTTCGTCTCTGCGTTGTCTGTCAGTCAGTCAGTCAGTCAGTAACGGAAGAGTTTTATATATATTGATTGATTTGATATGTTTGAGAGTATTCTATAGCGTATGTCACCCGGGATAGTGCTGCTTGCCAACAGTGAAATATTTTTTGAATTCGGTCTAGTAGTCAAGAAGCCTATCAATTGCAAACAATCACACAAACAATCAAATCTTTCCTCATTATATTATTATTAAAGATTATATAATAATTGTTGCCTTTATATACCTATTTTATTAATGTTTTTTGTCTGTAGAAACCTTTCTTTGTTTTCTTGAATTGGTTACTTTCAGTTTCATAAAATGAACATTAAAAAAACAAAACGAGTAAACATGAGAAAACAAATGTTAAACGTGAGTAATTAAATATTCTATAAGCTTATATTCACATTAGTTGGTAAATAATATTATGTTAATTGTTGATTCAGGTGCAAAAAAAAACAGCGTTTATTAAACTTAAGGCGGTAACTCACGGTAAGGCGCGAAATTCAAATTTTTTCACGTTTTTTAATTATTTTGGCGAAAGTATTCATTTTTAATAAAGTTTAAAAGAATTTGCGTACGTAAAAACCTATTTCCCACATTATGATATATCGTTTTTGAAAGACAGAGTTACCGATTTTGTGTATATTCAAGGAACTTGTTTTTTGGCCTTTTACCCCTTAGACACAAAATCTGTAGGTCTGTCTTCCAAAAACGTTTTATTGCAATGTGGAAGATGGTGTTTTACTTACGCGAATTCATTTAAACTTTATTAAAAATGTATACTTTCGCCAGAATAAATAAAAAACACCACCACCTTAAAGGTTCGTGTTCTGTTTTTTTTTTTTTTGAAAAAAGTGGTAGGAAACCGCAACAATATCCCGCGGATGACCGCTACGGCGCAGTTACGAGCACTTGTTAATAACCTGAAAAAAATCTCAAATAAAAACAGCAACACACACAAAGGATCATTATTCAATGTACAAATATTTATCACGGTTACAAACATAATGGTGAGTTTCCATTAAAGGGCTTACACGGTGCGAAACTAGCGCCACCTCCAATAAATAATTAATATCTTCTAAACTATGACCGAACGAATCATGGACGCATGTCCATGTTGTGTAGGGCTTTCAGGTTAAAAATCAAAGAAAAAAACCGTTTGTTGCCTTAAGTGGCCACTTTAGTTTCTGGAATCTCGAAAATATGTATCTAAGTGTCGCTAGTTTCACATTGTTTCGCCCCTTAAAAAATAAATTTTAAGCGATAAGGTCGCCCATAGAATGCAAATTAAATAGATCTTTTTTTTTAAAAGTGAATATCTGTACTTGTAGATACCTATAACCCTTTTAATTAATGGCCAGACATGAAATGTTTTATATGTTTAAACGTGCTGTGCTATAAAAAAAGTCTTAAAATAATGGTTGCAATAGATACTTTACGTTACTTTATAATAATATTACGATTCGTCAGTAGTTTGTTTTCTACTTGAAATCTGCAAATTGTTTCCTGAAGCATCGTCGAACTTACCTTTGAACATTGATGACATTTCAATCCCAAGTGATAAAAATAAAAATATTGAATTTAAATGCAGTGTTGAAATAAATGTGGGCGTAAGACAGTTTGAAAACCGTAAAGCTACTGAAGTTAAGCAATATAAAGAATTAGCTTCAGGAGCAGCGGGCAGACACTGCTGATCTCCCACCATGTGGAAGTTGCTCCTCGCCGTGGCTCTGTGTCTGCACTGCGCATGCGCAGCCAGTGATATAGGTGAGTCATCTTAGGTACATCTAGTTTTATTGAATAAAATATGTACTAATTATCAATTAAATTGCTTTAAAACCGTTTTTCGCCACAGCATCACAGTACATAAGTGCTCTGGGTTTTTATAGAATGGGTTTTCTAAATACAAATCCAAATGAGGCTGTAGTACTGAAGTATAAAATATATTTTACAGTAAGAAAATGCAGAGATCCGAACGCTAAAACAGGGTGTGGTATAAACTGCGGACGGCACTGCATCAACGTCTTCAATCCTAGAAATAATGGAACTGGCCCTGGAATTTGCCAAAGCCTTTGTAGAGTAGGAGGCTGCGATTGCAATAAAGGATACTTTCAAGATGATCAACAAAATGGAAAATGCGTTACTGCTGAAGAATGCATAAAGCGTAAGTTATATATAAGGTATACTTAGTGGAAAATAATGAATGTTTTGATATGAGTTTAATCACAACACATATTTTTACAGCCACATGTCCGGCAAATGAAGAATACAAACTTTGTCCACCAACTTGCCCCCCACGAACTTGTGATCTAAGGAATATCCAAGTCAAATGTTTTGCACCTTTGAAATACCCAGACCCGAAATGCCCCAAGCCTGGCTGCCAATGTAAGGATGGCTTCTACAGAAACAGTGAGGGATCGTGCGTGACCAAGGAGCAATGTGGTAAGTATATAAACGGTAAATTCAGCAGCCGACTGCACAAAACACTTGAGGATGTCTATCGCCATTTCACAGTAGGCTGAGATAGATTTTTTCTCGCCGTTAAAACTGTCATTGGACTTCAACGAACATTAAAAAAAAAAGAATTGGTAAAATTGGACCAGGCATTGTCGAGTTATGCGCTAACCAAACATTTTGCTATTAATTTTTATATTATAAGAGATGTATAGATAAATAATTATATAAATTAGTTTGATGTGGTTTTGTCTTTAGGTTATTTTACAAAATATAGGGCAAAACCTGTAGGTTTGATAAGGATTATACTGCTACCAGTAAAACCACTGGCGCCACTGTTCGCGTAAAATGACTCTTAATTGAGGTCTTGTACGAAGGCTAAGTAGGTAGGCTACCTAAATAACTAACAAAAGAATTAAATATTGACTTTATTTTTTAATAAAAGTGGGTTAAACTGAAATCTTAAATTAAAAGGTAAAAGCGAAGGGTGTTTTTGGTAGTTGATAATTTCTGAAGTAATAAACGTAGAGAAATAAATCTAATACCAATTTGGAGAACAACTCAAAAGCTAACAATAAAACACAAAAAAAAAAACGGAATTTTTATGTGAAAACTTTGGAAAACCGTAAAAAATGCACGAAAAAAATATTTTTTGGTTTATCATCTTTAAAAAAAAAGTAAAAGCAATACTTGGTTATTTTGTTAGTAACTTAGGTAGCCTAACTACTTAGCCATCGATCAAGACCTTAATGAAGGTTCTGTGAGCCTTAGATCTTTAACTGTGAATTTAAAGTAGGCGGGTCGACTTTTGCAAAAAAAATATTAAAAACATTATACAGAGGGGGGGGGGGTGAGGCTGCGACCCCCAATATGGGGTGTTTTCATCGATGAAATTGATCATAGAATACACCCTTAAAATAATGTTATAACTTCCCCGGACACACTGTGTATATTAGCAACATTCTCCAAAAAAATTAAATTAGGGAGGTAGAGATACCTTAGCTCCCATCCCCTTGAATATAAACAACGCACGCTGTAAATGTAATAAATTATTTTATTCATCACTAAATTAATTATACATATTAACCACCGAAAATTGTTAAGACAAACTTTGCTTGCTTACGTTGGCATAACTTAATTCCTCTTAAACATTGGGAATGTATTCAATAGGTTCATTATTTTTAGGGCAAAGCCTATAGATAGAGTAAGTTTGTAAGATAACGGAACCTGTTTTTTTTATATATTGGACAAAAATAATTGAGTTTCTACAAGTTTACTTTATTTTTTCATAATAAGTATAATTTTATTATTACTTTTACTTAGGGACTATGGAGAGTGTGCATAATTCATACCGGCTAATGTGATTAAATTAAGGGTTTTTATCACATTTACCGCAAGCGTGGTAATTATTCACAGTACCCGCATTTGCCACATTATTGTAACACATACACCTCGTCTTCTTGAAATAGTATAAAGCTTGCTGGAGTAATTCCGTGTCCGCCGCAATAATCATTAATGCCCGTAATAGTCTAGGTTTTTTTAAACGAATTCTTATATTGGCTCTCATCGAAATTCTAAAGAGATTCTCTTATTGATAATCTCCCTTTTTTACAGAACCTCAGTGCAAAGATCCGAACGCTAAAACGGGATGCGGAATAAACTGCGGACGGCACTGTGCCAACCTCTTCAATCCTAGAAGCAATGCAACGGGCCCAGCAATATGCCATGCCTTATGTCGAGTAGGAGGCTGCGATTGCAATGAAGGGTTTTTTCAGGATGATCAGCAAAATGGAAAATGCGTTACTGCGGAAGAATGCATAAAGCGTAAGTTATTTAACATAGGTCATATAGGTCTGAAGGTATATTTGGAACCTCATTATTTAATTTTTTTTATAAAATCCATTAGACATTAGAAACTTACTCTGTCATTAGTTTTTTTACATATAACAATAAATAAGTGTTAACAATATATTAATTACAATATAATGTATACGTTTTATTACAACGATGCAAATTATTATCCGCTAACCATGATTTCAGCGTCTTGTCCGAAAAATGAAATCTTCAAAATATGTCCATCATCTTGCCCACCGCGAAATTGTGCGACAAGGAATGCCGAATTTAAATGTAGGGCACCGCTGAAATACCCGGACCCGAAATGTAATGCCCCTGCCTGCCAATGTAAGGATGGCTTTTACAGAAACAATAACGGATCATGCGTGACCAAGCAGCAATGCGGTAAGTACCTAAGCGTTTTTGGTCATTTTGGCAGAGGCGCCTTCTGGTAGATGTTGTAGACGACGTCACAAACGTGAGACAAATATTCCTATCACATAGTTAATTAGCTTTCATATATTATTGCAAATTGGCAGACAACTCGACAGACCTAACCGATTGAAAAAACCTTTAGATTGTAATTACGGTTCCAAGTGTCTGTGGGTGCAATCATTACTTATTAGCATAAACAAAAAAAACATTTACTTAAGTATTGTTTAAATTTAACCACATGTGCGAATTTAAATTAATTGATATAAAATTTATGAGCCATGTGTTTAATTAAACAAGTGCCAAACAAAACACGGCATACCTACGTAAGGAAAGTTTTCTTATTATTAAATACAAATTGAAAAATGCTTATCATTAAATGGCCAATTTATCAATTCAATTCGCGAATTTTTTTCGAAAACTCCATAATATAAAGCAGGTTGTGATAATATTTTAATTAAATTTATTAAAGAAGTTCCTTTTAATTTGTAAGTTTAATGCTAAGTATCTTATTTTTTAAATTTTGATGCAATACTACGTTTTAATTACAAATGAAAGTTGATTTACAACTGACTTTCTTTTTTTTAATCACTATACCAAACAATTACCTACGTCAGACAGCAATAAGTATCAAATATCGGATATCTTTACAAACTCGTTTAATTTGTTGAATGAAAAACCATTAAAACTGGTCTTGAGAAATCATTGCTTAGTAAAAAAAATTATTCGTTTTCATTTTTAGTTAGCAAGCGAATTTAAAAATATATTATAGTACAATTTATATTTACAAAAATATAATATATTGCTGTCCCGGAAAACTTCGTATCGCGCCGTACAATTTTATATGACAAAAAGAATTCAGTTAGTACTTATTAGACTATTTATTTAAGACAAGGTAAAATTAGCTACATACATATACCTTTCATACATAACATTTCTACCATATGTCTTTTTCAGCTTGTGATGACTCTTCAGATCAAGTGGACTCATCTGATTCGTCATATTCATCTGATTACAATTCTAATGAATCATCTGATTCTTCCTCATCTGAATCAACTGATTCTAGTTCATCTGATTCTACAACAAATGAATCAACAGATTCCAATGACACCACCGACTCTTCTGATTCCACGGATTCGACTGATTCCACTGACACGACTAATTCATCAGACTCTACAGATAAGCCTAATTCGACTAACTCCTCACCAAAATCATCTGATTCATCAGGTGAATCTAATGTCGACACAGAGAAAGCAATGCAAAAATTCAGCAACGGTATCGCAAAGTTTAATGGAAACTTTTATGCTGTACGTAATATACTTAATTATTTTTGTTCCTTTTTGTAAAATGTTGCTTTTTAAAGAAGTTATTGTATTTGGTAACAATATTTTTTAAAGCTTTTCTTTACTATTTTAACAGCAAGAGAGCAAGGACCAAGCCGGCACGAGCACGATCATGTCTCCCTACTCGCTGCTGTTCCTCCTCGCGCAACTCGCTCTCTACGCCACCGGAGACACTCTAACACAGCTGCTAGCTGCTCTTGGTCTCGATTCTAAAGAAGAGGTACTTCTACTTAAATAATTTTGCTTTTCTTACTCATACATATATATATATATTTTTTTAATTTACACTTCAAAATGTATTTGTAGATTCGGGTGGTAATTCCTAAAGCTATTGACTCAATTGAAGCGGTAGTAAATGTTACTCTGGACCTGGCGATAAAGACTTACAGCAACAAGGACTTTGAACTGTCTCAGAGCTTTAAAGACGACACACGTGTCGTGTTCAGGGCTGAGGCCCAAGCTCTTGACTGCAGCAAGCCTGCAGAAGCCGCTGGAATCGTTAATGCATGGGTATACTTCCTTACTTTGATTAAATTATGTATTGTTGAACCGATAAATATTTAAAAATATATATAAATAAATTATAAATGGCCCCTGACGAAGAAATAAGTTAAAATTAACAACATACCTAGGTATTTACTTCAAAATAGCTTAAGCACTTTTATAATTATCAATATATATAAAACTCTTCCGTTACTGACTGACTGACTGACTGACAGACAACGCAGAGCCGAAACTACTGGGCGTAGCGGGCTGAAATTTTGCATATAGGTTCCTTAGGGAGTGTAGGTGAGCACTAAGAAGGGATTTCCCGAAATTCCCACGGGAACGGGAAAAAACGGTACTTTTGTGTTTATGAGAAATCTGCGCGGGAAAAACCGCGGGGCAGCCTCTAGTTATTTTATAAAACTCTAATTTTAGTCATATTTCAGGTGGCGAATAAAACAAACAACAAGATTCCGAGCATTTTATCACCAGACTCGATTAGTTCATTGACAAGACTTATTTTGACCGACGCTATTTATTTCAAGGTAAGTTTAAACATCGGCCTTCTCGAATATCGTTCTGGATTGCGGCATATCATTCTGAATAAGGAGTAAGTAGATAATAAATAAAATAAAAACATAAGTTAGAAATCAATATATATAAAACTCTTCCGTTACTGACTGACTGACTGACAGACAACGCAGAGCCGAAACTACTGGGCGTAGAAAGCTGAAAATTGGCACGTGGGTTCCTTGGGGAGCGTAGGTGAGCACTAAGAAGGGATTTCCTGAAATTCCCACGGGAACGGGAAAAAACGGGATTTTTGTGTTTATGAGAAATCTACGCGGGAAAAACCGCGGGGCAGCCTCTAGTATTTTATATTTTGGTAATGGATTTGGATTTCGTTCGTTGTGGATTTTATATTAAAATATTTTTAATTTTGTTTTTAAGTTTAAATCCTAAATAATCAAATGTGAATTTGTCACTTGATAATAAAAATAAACGAATCAACTTACGAATCATTGCGAATCAACTTCCACTAGATTTTCTAAAACTTTTTTAGGGCAACTGGAAACAACAATTCGACAAAAAATTAACTAAAAACCAAGACTTTACTTTGAAAAACAATCAAGTTACACAAGTCAAAACTATGTACGCAGAGGGAAACTACCGTCATGGTTACAGCGACGAACTGAATTGCGAGGTAATTTTTACATTATTATTTTTATTAATTACTATTAATTATTATTACTATTCGTAATTACAACTAGTAAATCTTTGTTGACACGTGATTACGTGCTGAAATTTTGCAGCACAACACAAGATATCATTAAGACAACTAGTGACCATTTACGGCTGATTTAGACATCAATTATAATTAGTATCTGAATACAATTTTCTTTATTGATATTATTTATTATTGCAGTTAGTAAGCTGTTTCCTCAAATTTTATAATGTATTGTGTTTTAATGTTGTAAAGTCTGTAGCTACACATAACAAATCATTCTTTCAGGCTCTTGAGATGCTATACGACAACGAAGATTTCTCAATGACGATCTACTTGCCACAAGTCGGCGGCCTCGCTGCTTTACAAGAGAAGATGAGGAACAGCACACTTACCACAAACTTGCGCAAAAATATGAACAAACAGAAAATTCAAATTTACATCCCAACGTTTAAGATTGATACCACTATCAACCTGGTGGAACTGCTTCAAAATGTAAGGACGTTTATAAGCCTATATGTAATTTTATAAAGTGTTTCAGCCTTAACAATTATTTCCCATAAATTACAAAAAAAAACAGTGAAAAAATTAAATTTATATTACAGATTGGTATTACCGGAATGTTCAATAAAGTTAATTCAGGACTGAACGGCCTTCTCGCGAAACCTGAAGACGTCTACGTTTCTGACGCTATACAAAAGGCGACTATTGAAGTCAATGAAGAAGGAGCCGAGGCTACCGCCGCCAATGGTAAATATGAAATAATAAGTAAATGCAACCTTCAAATAATGCTGGATTTTATTCTGGCATACATTATAATAAATAAATTTTCAGATTAACGTTACAAAACTTTAAGATTTATTAAAAATAAAAATGGGTAGAGGTCAAATAAAATATTTTAAGAATCGTGATAATTTAAAAGTAGGTACTTAACATAAAAAATGTTGCAGTTGTAGTCGTCTCTACTCGTGCTGCAGTACAGGTGCCATACATTTTCCGTGCAAATCATGGGTTTGTGTATGAGATCAGAAGTCGTGAGGACATAATATTCCTCGGAACTTACGTTGGAAGTTAAGGTGATTTCAAAATTAAATGTTTTGAAGTGTGGCTTTAGTGTTGAATTATTTTTGTGCCTTTGAAATCATCTAAAATATTTTCTAATTAAAAGTTTTTTTAAAAACTCAAGCAATATAAACACCTGAAATTTATTGACAAAACCGCGATAGTCTTGGAGATCGATCGAACTAGCTGAACCGGTGTACGTAGAAAAGTCTTTACCGTTAAAAACAACGTATTTATTAGACATATTTTTTGTTATAATAGAAAGATGGATAAAAACTTTATTGCAATCAATCAACATATTATTATTATTAAAAAAAACTGTCATTTATACATTGAAATAACATAATAAAATTATAATCATCTAAAATTTAAAAGATAATAAGTAAAAGTAGTTACTTAGTTAATCATTAAATAAAACCAAAAAAAAAATTGCAACGTAAAACAATAAATATAATTACGTGAAACCTAACCGTGTGGTAAAATTCTATATAGAATTCTACCATCCCATTTCCTCCCGTGGGTGTCGTAAAAGGCGACTAGGCAGCAGCGTCCTTACTAAGCGTGGCGATTATGGCAAACCCCCCTTCTCCCCACAAGGTTTGTCCTTGTGGTGAACTCTGGGGGAGGCATGTGTCCAGCAGTGGACGCATTCTAGGCTGCAATGATGATGATAATGATGATGTGATACCTATGGAACAGGACCGAAACAGGTTTCTTTATATAAAGTAACATATCGATACAAATCATCAGTAAGACATTGTTTTCTATACTTGCTTTTCAGTGATAGTCATTACCAGAGCTTTGGCGGTGGTGTCAGAACCGAGACCGTTAGTTTTCCGAGCTGACCACGCTTTTGTTTATGAGATCCGGCGCGGTGTAGATATTATATTCGTTGGAACTTACGCCGGAACATAAAGGTGATCATGCCAGAGCAGAAATTGACTGGACTGGAATTTGAGCTTTAGTGTTACTGGCAGTTTTTAACATGGATGTTTTTAAATTATTATAGCTAACACCAACACCTATCATCATTTCGAATGCACCAAAAGACAAAAATATTATTAAGTGATCATCACTTAGGCATCCTCGCTTTTCAGTTATAGTCGTCGCAACTTTGGCATCAATACAAGAACCAGAAGTTGTAGTTTTTCGTGCAAACCACGCGTTTGCTTATGAAATTCGAAGGGGTGATGACATACTTTTCGTTGGAACTTACGCTGGGAATTAAGGTGACTTGGCAAAACTATAGGGTGTGTGGTTTCTTGTGTCTAAACATGTATAGATACTTCTAACTAACCAAACCGTTAACTACGTTTTTGCAGAGGTCTCTCTTTTAGGAAGTTGGATAGGTATGCTGATGAAAATTCAAACGGCAAAAAATTACATGGCGTAACTTTAGTTCGAAAAAAATGTATGTTACTTATATACTTATATTGATCTCAAATTAGAAATAGGTATTATATTTTTTTAATTTTAATAAATAATGAAAAGCTTAGCTTTAATAAAATATTTATATAAGGTAGGTATTTAATGTATTATCGTTTATTGCACAATTGAACTGGCTTAGTTGGTTTCCAAAAAAAATATATAAGTAGGTAATTAATAAAAAGAAACAAACGAATTTCCAATAGTTTAGTTAGAAGATTGCTGTATAATTTTATTTAAAGAAAATATCGGTAAAGTTATCGTAGTTTTATTTTAAAAGCTCCTTTGACAATATTGATATCAGCCACTTGTTAGTAATTGCCTAAAATAGAAAGTTAGCAGGCACATTGTGAATTAACAGCAGCTGGTGCAAATACAGAAACTGAAAGCATTATATTATTCTTGTGGAAAACCCTTAGTTAAACAGATAAACCATCTTACTGTATAAATAAAACTTAGTAAAAACACATCACATTTCTAACAATTTTATTAATTACAGTTTAACATAACATTATATAATCTCACGCTTTTTATTCCCCGAAGGGTTAGGGAGAGGCACCAGCTCAAGAGCCCGACCCACGCTTAGCTGAGTTTATGGTTTATTACCAACGTGACAAGGGGCCAGCTTGTCGCCGCGGTTATAAAGACCACTACTACGGCCGGTTTACAGCGATACTAGCGTCATTCGCGAAAAAAAAAAATATCTATCTGCCACATTTTTTATATTTGCCTTAGTTTAGAATCGCGGTAAACTGGCTCTTAAAGTGCCTTCCGAAGCACGGAATCATCTTACTTTTCGGACAATCAGGTGATTCAAGCCTGCAATGTCCTATTCAACCGAAACAACCACAAAGTGTTTTTTTTTTAACAATTACAGTTTAAATAAATGTATTAGTATTATAAATTGGAGGGAAAATAATTTTCAGTCATAGTCATCAGCAAACGCACTCCAGCGGCGCCGCCAGCTGATCCCTTGGTTTTCCGAGCAAACCACGCATTTGTATAAGAGATCCGAAGTAGTGACAACACACTGTTCTTAGGAACCTACGCCAACAATTAAGGTGAATTCGTCAAATATTCATCTCCACAAATATCATTCATTCTGCTTATAAGAAATCTATACTATCAACGATAAATAAAATATATGAAGTAGTGGCATTTAAAGGCAAAGCAAACACTTGTTAGGTACTACAATTTTGTGATAAATAGGTAAATACAAATCTAAATACAGCAAAATACTAACTCGTCGTCGTCGGTTCGGTGTGAAATTTAAAGCAAACGTTAATTGTTGTTACAGTGATCACCATAGGCGTCACCAGTGTAGGTATATCAAAGCCGACATTCCGCGCCAACCGAGCTTTTGTATACGAGATTCGCCGCGGTGAGGATATTATTTTCGTCGGTACTTTCACTGGAAAATAAGGTGATCACTTTTTAAAACCGTTTTCCTTTCTTAAATGCACTTCAAAATTGTTTTAATCTAGATTTACTTTTCAACGTTAGAAATTTATTGAGCTTAATATTAAGAGTTTGTAGGTAACGTTCATTGAAATAAAAAAGTCCGTTATTAATATTAATTAATGATAAGCACGTTTGAATCCTGAAATCAAATGCTAAATACGTTAAACCGAAAACAATAAGTTATAAGAGAAGCAGAAGAACAGAATCAATTTTGTTTTAAAAGAGACCTAGTAAAGACTTGGAGGACGTTTGAAATAATAAGCTTGCTTTACTGTTGTTTTAACCTTTAACGGCTCTACCACAAAAAGAGTTAAACCGGGTCTAAATCACTAGACTAGGTTTAAATCACTAGTTCGTCATACAAATTGGCGATTTTAGACCGGTCTAACTTTTTTGTGGTAAGAGGGTAAGTTTTTAAAATATTGCTAACAATTATGGGATACATGGTTGTAGTTTTAGTTTAACTATTTGCATTTTCACATGCTGATACTAACATAATAATAAAAATATAAAATAATGTTTAAAAAGTAAATATTCAGTTTTGGGCCAAAGTTTAAACCATAAGTTTTAGTCTTAACATTTTACCTTTTGTTTCAGGATGTTCAACACGCATACTTGGAGATTTAAATACAAATAACATATTTTGGAAAGCATTTCATCAACCTTTTAATAAAATAATTATGTGTATCAACGTTAGTTTTTGTTTTATTAAATAACATTTTACAATTGAAATCGTGGTTAAATCTCAAAAATAAAATATAACCCATGAAACGAAAAGTCAGTGAAAAAGGATACAGATTTGACAAAAAGATTCTTGAAGATTCTGAGTAAGACGCTACAGTTCTCCGAGGATTTTCTAAGTATATTGATGATTTAATTAAGCACTTGCCTCAAAATTGGGTATCGAGGCTTTTGGGGTTTTTGTGGTTTTAAAAGAATGCGGTCCGTTCCGTAGGAATTTCTAATTAGAATTACGGCGCTACCTAATAAGATTGTTTTTTATGCAGTGAGAGCCTGTGAATAATAACTACGCTTTGTGCAAGATTTTTAATTAAAAAAGCTTCTTTTAGACCAAAAAATGTTTCTGTTGCTATATTAAATTCATAATAAATTTCCAAGTGCAGCAAGTGCTTGTCAAGCCGCGATCACCGCACTACTACCACTATTGCTATTTTATTTATTGCACTACTTACTGCTACCCAGACAGCAGTGAGCGCCAATGGGAATAAAAATATACCTATTTTGAAATCTAACTGCGAAAGAACAGCTACCTAACTTAATCAAACCTTGAAGAAGAGACAAACAAGGATTATAACTTAGGTGGCCACAAGTTGCAAAACTAGCGCCACTTCGGATAAATAATTATATCTTCTAAATTGGCCGAAATCAAAAATATTCGTGAATGACGCCCTAGATAATCTTGCTTAGAATGTTTAAGGCTCAGTTGTGTAGCTTTAAGGATAATGACCTTAGAAATATTCGTTTGTTGCCTAAAGTGGCCACTTTCAGTTTCACAAACGATTTTTTCTAAGATCATTATTCTAAAAGCTACACAACAAAGGCATTATTCTAAGGGCGCACGCGGAGGTATGAGACCTTTTCAAGACCGTTTACGGAGACGCTTTGGCGGGCGCCGACGCGTGCACTGCCGAACAAAACAAAGCGGTGCCCGGTGCCCGCGTCGGACAACGACTCGAAGACTCGGCGCACAATGCGCCGCGTCTTCGTATCTGAGGCCTAAGCAAGATTATCATGAGCTCCACTGACGCATATTTTTTATTTCAGCCATAGTTTAGGAGACATTAATTATTTATCGAAGTGGCGCTAGTATTGCACTTATTCGCCCCTTAAATTACGTGCATTCAATTCACTTGCTTACTGTAAATCAACAATAAATTCGCTGTAGTGTTAAACCTTTGCCTTTTACCTCTGAATTTCAGTTAAATTATTTATTTTTGCCGCGTCTCCCTCGCCAAATGTACTGTACACTGGGCTCGAAAGTTCCTTCTTTGGCTGCGGAAACCTAAAACCCTTAGCTATGCTAGCACCTTTATTTTAAAATAGTTACCATCGGCGGAACAACCTCACAAATTATTATGACACACTTTAAAATGAATAGCGGTTGGAATGATAAGCAATTTAACATTTTGTGCATCATGTTTGTGGCATATATTATTTTGTCGGTAAACCCCGTGGTGGTTATTAAAATCAAAACAAGTAAATCCGCTAATAGTTACATATTTTCTGAGTTTGTAATACTTAATACTTACTTAATAATACAATGCATGAATTACAAACAAAAAGCCTTTACGTACTTTGATTTTTATTATAACAGTCCAATTGACATTCGTCAGGATTATCGGCCAGAAAAATTCATAACGTATCCTTTTAATCACAAATTATGAAACGAACTACACCCAGTAAATCTGGCCAAGCAAATTGACTTTAAATAATAACAGGGTTCGTGTAAATTCCAGTAAACTTCATCAGGTTCCTCCGTAAATTGCTCGTTTCGACCGACAGGGTTCGAACTTGAGACCAGGCGAAGAGTATAATCACTGTACAGAAACTGTCTTACACACAATATTTTAATTTATTTTGGGTAGAGACTAGGCGATAAAATAGGATAAGGATAAGAATCTACAAGAAAATGGCCTATAATCTAAAATACAGGATGTTTACGACATGGCGAAAAAAAATCAAAAGTGACATAAAGCACAGCATACCAACAACTTCTCAAAGCAACATAGGTCAAAGGGTAAAAATCTTAAAACAAAAAATTTACTATCCCGTGCATTGACCCCGTCAGCTGATCGAACAATTTATGGTACAGCTGAATTTTGTTGAGATATTTCGAACCCATGTTTCTTTGGGAAAGTTATTTGTAGTCTAAGGTTATTTGTTTTGCCGAGCTAAATCATTACTTTTATTTATGTCAGAATTATTTGAAAAGTCCAGTATAGGCACACAACACAGCATATAAAAATAACTTTCTTAACAGCTGAGTAATGATAAGAATTAAGCTTGGATGGCTATGAGATAGCTCGAAATTCCTACGGGACCGGGAGTTGAAGTTTTGAACTATATACATAAATAAGACGAAGAGAAACTACAAATATAATAATTAAGGTACTTATTATCTTTTCATTGCCGCCAACCAAGTGTTGTATCGATTACTTTACTGCAAAATCTTGCATAGCTTTATTATAAATCTTGTGACCACTTTGTAAATTTCTGATAGCAGTAAGTTTCTAAGGGTTGTGATAGTATTGTAGCCCTCCTTTTGTCATTGATGTCGATGACTTCATTCTAAGGTACTTTAAAATCGTATTTTCTTTAGAAGTCTAGTTAGGCTAGGCCTAAGCCCGGCCATTGTAGAGCTCACCACTAAACTCGCCGGTCAGCAAGTTTGCAG
Source organism: Euspilapteryx auroguttella (assembly GCA_951802225.1). Taxonomy (NCBI): domain Eukaryota; kingdom Metazoa; phylum Arthropoda; class Insecta; order Lepidoptera; family Gracillariidae; genus Euspilapteryx; species Euspilapteryx auroguttella. The sequence continues at coordinate 6,751,684 of OX637645.1, forward strand.
TAAGTTTTCCGGGAAATCGGAACTAAATTCTTGTTAACAAAATGGCTTTATGCTATGTTCAGTACTCTGAAGCAGTCATTTATAGAGCGTCCCTTATTGTTAAGATTTAATCGACACAAAAATAATTTTATTTTTAAGTACATGAAACATGAATTCCGAATCGCATTTTGTAGTCTTTTGATAGATGTATGACAGAATAAAAAAATATACTTTAAACTAAACTACTTAGCAGGAATTAATAAAAATATACTTATTTAAAAAAAAAACTTAATTTAGATAAGAAAATAAAGATTAAAAGCTCTTATTGTTTTGCTCTAAGCTAAAATCAAATCCTAAATAAAACCAAAACTAAATATTTATACCAAGAACTTTTTCATGCTACAGATTACCGACATTCGTAGGTTTACGGTTAAAACTTTAATTTGTAGAATACTTACCACTACATCTACTTTGGTTACTTGTATTTTTATCTAAGTATGTACATCTTACTTTTAATTTACTGATGTGTGTAACAGTTTTATGCCGTAAATAAATATACTTCTTCGTCTTCTTCTCATCTACAAAGTAACTTCTTACTTATTTTGGTCTCGTGAATAAAACTTATATTTAATTAAATAGCGTGTGATGGCTACTTTCTAAGTAAACCGGCAACTAATTTGTAACAATAGCCTTCCCCTATTCTAGCATGTCTAAACCATTAGCTTCCAAACTTGGTCCTGCGAGCCGGGGCGGTATAAATTAAAGCAGCGCCACACTTACGGACCCACATATCTTTATACATAAGTAAATTACATACATAACTGCTGTTTGCCGCGTACCTCTCAAAATACTTAAATAAATCCGAGAATGGATACATTATAAGGATGTCACTTACTTTAAAATCTGTGGGTTATCACGATCAATCGTATATTTTTTTCTGGATTTAGATAATTATTTTATAAAGATAATAATAGATACCTATTTAAATTGACCAATGCTATTAAGAAATAAAAAAATAGTTAACAACTTTGGCGCCAAACTATATTTTAAAGTCGAGTACTTATTTATTGTAATAATGATGCTTACCTAATTTTAATCGATTTCCGTGAGCGATTTTTACATATATATATTTTTTTCTGGTCTTAACATAACATATTTTAGACGAACGCACCGCTATAATTTTAGTTAGGTATTCGGTTCGATTTCCAACTCTAACATCCAAAACGCGCCTTGCAAAAATTTCACGTTATCTAAATCGCTGAACGCTGACACGTTTTTTTACTTAAGAGCTCCCGTTTCTTTTTTAATTCTTTATTTTATTACCACCTCTTATCTTTTTTGTAAATACCGCAATATCTTTAAAAGGAAATTACTTGCAGACTTTACGTAGCGAAATCGTTAGGTACTCATTCATACACTTCGTACTCAAAGTAAATGTGCCAATGAATAGATCAGATAAAGCAGGTAAAAATTGCGGTTGCATATTTAAATACATTGCACATAGCATCAATTATAGGCTGTTTTTTTATTATTAATGTTATGTAATTGGCTCAGTTAAATAACAGGGTGCTGTTCATTTAAACAAACAAAATATGTTATTTTTTCTAAGGCTGACATTTTATACAGGTGTTTCTGACAAGGCGGTAATAAATCAAAGGAGGGCTTCTGCTCACCATAACTAACAACTCTCCCAAAGCAACAAAGACCGAAATCTCAAAAAAAATAACAGCTGTTCTATACATTGGTGTTCGATCAGCTGGCGGGGTCAATGTACGGGACAGCGGATTTTCGTTTTGCGATTTCGACCCATGTTACTTTGGGAAAGTTGTTAGGTATGGTAAGCTGAATCCCTCCTTTGATTTATTACCGCCTTGTCAGAAACACCTTGTATATCTTCCAATGAATTTAGAAAATATATATTGAATTACTATGGTAAGTTTAAATAAAAATATTAAAACAACATTTGAAAGATTTACGTTTTATTTATTTAATCACAAAAACTAGACAAGAGCAAATTTAAACTAGCAATTGTACCTAACATAGATATAACTTTGTGAGTCTTAGATTAAGCGAAACGACTTAATATTTTGGAAAATGTAGCATCCAATTCGAGCTATCTAATCATAATAGCGGGATATGTTTTTTGTTTTTTTTCGGAAATAATTAGCAATCCCTGTAGGGGTTAGCAATCAATGCGTTAGAATTAGGTCTACTACGGTATGGCCCGCCTATCTTACGAGGCGATTATGGGTTTAATGGAGTCGTGGTAGTGTAGGAAGGGTCCCGACACACACTCATCAAACGGCCCCGAGATAGGAGCCGCAACTCTAGGGGCGAGACGGGGAGGGAACAACATGCCCGCCCACCCCGATCACGAAACTGTATAGAAGCTGAGCGTGGGAAAGACACCGGACGCTGATCATCAATGGGTCCCGGGTCCTTCCCAAAAACGCCTAGATGGCCACCAGGTCGTTTTTAGTGGGTGCGAGCCCCACATACCCTCATTTATCAAAAACATAACCCTCGTTATCAAAAAAGGCAAAATAATTAGTGCTAACACATTATAATAACCTAAATACATACAAACTACAGTTAAATAGTTAATTAACAAGTTTGAAAGTATGAGGTTATAGATTTTTTATTTCAACGTAACAAATTCCAGAACTATCACGATTCGATAGTTAAAATTTAATGCTGCACATACTTCAACAGGGTAGTTAATTTTATAACAGAGTGTTCCCGCAGAGTATACACGCTAGTCACACGCGACCTTTTACAAAATAAAATTAAATTTAAGTGCCATGTCAATTAGTGGTGCAAAGGTAGACAGGTAGTCATTCTTGCGCATATTATACGTGCGATATAATTGAAAAAAAAACGGTCAAATCCAAACTGGGTTTATTCCGCTCTGCTCGGAGTAGCACTTCCAGGGCGGGTTGCCGGCCGCCAGGCAGCTTTCAACAGCTCGCTCTCCAAACGTCGCCGTTGCCCCTTGATTCATGCTTCCGATAACTAATAAAATAATTCAACAATCAGGTTTTAAATGCGTTATTATTTATGATTAAACAAGTTCGTTTAGGTACAGATTTAGGTTTAGGTTTTCGTACAGGTAAGTACCTGTACGTGAAGTTCTATCATAATTATACGAAGCGCTTCGTCCGAAGAGATTAGTACATACATTACATATTAAGTAGGTTAACACATGTAGTACCGCCTTAGGTCTCGCCACTTCTGCACTATATTTGAGATCTTTTTTTTTTTTTTGAAGGTAGTTTATAACTCTCCCGTTCCCCGGCGACCACGTCCCGCGCAGAGCCTCAGTTAGTTTAGAGTCAAGTCCTCAAAATGATATGACATATTTTCCTTGTAAATGGGGACTGAAGGTTTGGGACGGGCGGGAGATTTAGTACTAATCTCTTCGGACGAAGCGCTTCGTATAATTATGATAGAACTTCACGTACAGGTAAGTTCGTTTAATCATAAATTATACTTCGCGCTTCGTCCTCGAGATTAGTACATACATTACATATTAAGTAGGTTAACACATGTAGACCTTGAGAGTAAAGGAAAATATGGTCGATTGTATTTTTAACAAGAAATCTTCATATCATTTTCACAATTCCAAAATAATAATATTCGTAAAGATAAAGTTTATTTTACAAGCCAAATCAAACAATCTTTATTTTATCCGTATTTAACTAAAATACCAGTTTTTTTTTTTTTTTTAAATTAGTTACAGCTGTTGCCCTTTATTAAATGGCTTAGGCAAGGCATCAAGTAGCGAAAGTTTACCGCTACCTCTCCAGCTTGCCGTGTTCTTACAGTTTTCACACTAACGACGAACAAGCGTGCGCGCAGTGGAAAATAGACTAGTATCGTACACTGTCACCATGAGTATTTCCCCAACGGCTGCCGAGATTTCATCGAATTGAAATTAATTTTTGCCCTTGCGAAAATCTTTAATTCTATAAAGCAATCAAATTTATAGCTCGGCAAATGCCGTGGTGTTTTTTTTTTTTTTTAAGAAAAAGTAAGTTTAACAAAGTCCTGAGTTTTTGTAAGTCTATGTCCATAAAACAAATATTATTTGTATTAGAATAAACGAAAAACATTTGCATTGTGTAAATTGCATGCTGAAAATAATTATAAAAGAGTAAGTTTTTCTAATGAGAGGTCTTTATTTTTAACTGGTGTAATATAAGGCTAAACCCTCTTAGTTTTGCTATAAGTATTACTATAATTTGATTTAATATTAATAAATAAAACTATATCTCTTTATATACGCAGGCGAAATACCCTTTCAACGTAGTGCCATCATAAGAGTTTAACTAATTTTGTTATAGCAACGAAATCGTAATTCTAATGAAGGAGGCATTCCCCCCGGATCGTCAACGCTTCCCTGATAAGATGCCCGCCAGCAATGTAATCGAAGGCTCTAGCTAGGTATTCGATGATAACTGGAATAAGTTTTTGTTTTTTTTTTTTTTTGTAATATAATTAAAAACCTTCGATACTAAAAGTTAAATAAAGATGAGATTCCATGATTGTCTAGACCAATCATGTACTACTAAAATACCTGTAGTTTAATCTGATTCTGTTTTTCACTCTACACCATAGTTCTAGGGTAACTCTTTAATAGAACACGCTTCAGACTCTTTTGTCAGGCGACTAAAGATTTTCTATATGCACAATGTGACTTGAAAAGTCTATATCAAGGATGACCAAACGCGTTTGTTATAAAAATTAATGCCTACAATAGCCGTTTAGTTCCAAATTATTCGATGTCTAGAAGTTTTCTTCGCAATTCAGCATATCTGCAATAGTATAATCGTAGGATGTACATTTCAATTTATATTATAATAAATGAAAATTAAAATATCACGTTCTTGTTCTGAACATTATAAGGAAACAACATCTCAAGTCAATAGCACTAGCATGTTGTCAGGTGAGGGAATTGTATTGCCTTCATACGATTCATATAAGAGATAGCAATCAAGTTATCGATGTGCATTATTTTTTGGCAATCGACTAACTTTAAAGTTATACCTTTAAAGTAAGGAGCAGAGCTCTGGGTAAATGTGATGTGGTTTTATTTGAGCACCAACCACTGGCTGTCTCGCCATTACGTGGTGCTTCTCCCCCGTAGTTGAGAGCTTTCAGGGAACATATTGCTGCCCTGAACAGTTATCGTTTCTAGAACGGCACTCAATTAGCAATTATTTTGCTAAGCTACCAATTTAATCAGAGCATAATAAAAAGCCAAGAATTTTTACAAATTAATGTGCCATCTTTTAGGTTTAGGGACAATAAACAATGCACTAGCACAATAAACCGGGTCGAATTTTCACGTAGATTCTCTATTTGTTTAAAATATAAGTACTCTCTTTTTTTTTTTTTTGATTTGAAATCTTTTATTATCTCTGGGAAATATTACAACGAGATCATTGGAATCTATGATAACGCCCAAGAATTAATAAGGCATGAAAGGATAAAGCAAGCTTTTTTCCCCGTTCAGGTATATTAGCAATATTTTATAATTTGATTATTCTGGTAAAACCTGAACGTCTCACCAAGTAACTCATATTTATACGGTAGGTGATAAAAAATCTGTGTTGCAATTTGATTAGATATTTCTTAAAGCTTCATCAGTTTTGTAATTATTTTCTAGATCTTACAGCATTGGTAAGGAATATGTGCGTTTCCAAAATCGAATAATGCAACATAGTACATTCTAAATAATAGTACTTTGGATCTAAATTTAAAGTTATGCGGAGGTCTATAAGCTGGAAGGCATAAATATTTATGAATATATCTTATACTATATGAATATATATATATTTATTTATTTTTAAGTGATAATAAATCTTTTTATTTTTGTTTGGTTTCAGTTTTAGATTACGTACGTATAATATATACCTACGTAGGTAAAATTGACAATGGCATTGTTGTAATAAAGAAATAGCATTAATTTATGTGACTTTATTTAAATTTATTAATTTCATTGTATTTTAAAATTGTTTTTTGAGTGTTTTCTTTAGTATATTAATCGCGACCATGTAGTCAGACGACCTAATAAATACCGCAGGAGTGCACCGAATGATGGTCGAACAAGACCGGTCACCGTGGCGACCGTTGGGGGAGGCCCCGTCCAGCAGTGGACGCCTCCGAGCAGATATGATAAATCGTGACTTGTGAAATAAAATAAACCATACGACCTTGTACTATGTTCCTAGTAACAGCGCCGGCTGCAGTAATGCGGCGGCGGCGGATGGCCTGATGGTCACGTAGTGCGCGCGCTGCGGCGCGGCGGCGGCGGCGGCCGGTCCGGGGCGCGCGCGCCGGCTCATGATCCCGCCCGCTCGCTGGCGCAAGCTCGCTAGGCTGCGCTCGCGCGTCCGGCGCGCGCTGCAGCCGCGGCGCCGGCGGCCTGCGGGCTGGAGAGCCCGCCGGCGGCGTAGTAACTACTAAATTTTCTGTGACTTTAAAAACGAACTAGGTTTCTTTTGAGGTGCTATTACTTTAGTGTCAGTTTTACCACCGAATTTGCACAGACTAGCGTCTTGTGTATAGCTTCATCAACTATGAAGGTCCTTTACCTTGCTTGGCAGGTACTTATAATTTTTTGGCTTATTTAAAAGCAAAAACGTAAATTTCCATCGCTTTTTGTCATGATTTGCATGATAAGGCACTGTCGATTTGTTATAGCTTGGCTTCGATGCCTCTGTCAATATAAGAATTATAATACCAGGATGTCTTCAAAATAAAGAGGAATCTGTATACGGATACACGTGGAGCTCCATTTTTTGTTGGCAATTAAAACTGCGGGTAGTTTTTTTTTTTTTTTTTTTACTAAATTACTTTGATATTTTGCTGAATTTTGTGATGACGTAATAAAACTTATTACAGACCTTGCTCCGGTCGTATTAGAGTTCTGCGTCTAATATATAGGTACAGTGTTTTCTTACCTTAGGAACCGCTGTGCTTATCCTGAACGCCCTCGGGCGTGTCTTAATTGTTTCACAACAATTTCGTAGTTTGAAGCTGGAGCCGAGGCTGCAGCGGAGGCAAGGTGGCCGCGGGGGCGGCGTTAGGTGGTTCCCTGTCTGGGGATTCGGGCTGAAAAACCGAGCCAGTACCGATACTTCTTCGGTGCTGAGACCCAGTTGTAAAACTGGGCGGAGGTTTAGGCTGTATCTAATTCTAACCTTATTTACGGCACTGATCTAAATGCTATCGTTAAAGATTGGTAAGTAAAGATTTCATATTTTATTATTATTAATAACGGCATGTGGCGAAGATGTCCTAACGACATTTCTGATACATGAATCACACACGAATGAACCCGTTCATCGGTAAGGAGCAAGTCATTCGGGTAAGAAGGTTTGTGTCGAAAAATCTTAACCACCATTTCCGGTTACAAAACTTTTAAGACTATGTATTCACGTTAGGTGAAGTTATTTTGCGGATAGGTCTATCGACTTTCCTGAGCGTGAAAATAATTTATGTACAGCGGATAAGTCCCAACGACTTTCCTGAGCGTAAAAATAATTTATATACAGCGGATAAGTCCCAACGACTTTCCTGAGCGTAAAAATAATTTATATACAGCGGATAAGTCCCAACGACTTTCCTGAGCGTAAAAATAATTTAAGTACAGCGGATAGGTCCCAACGACTTTCCTGAGCTAGCGGATAAGTCCCAAAGACCGTCCTGGGCGTACAATTGATTTTTGGTACTGCGGATAACTCTACGTCAGGACGGACGTACAATTACTTTAGTAGGTACAGCGGATAAGCCCGAACGACTGTCCTGAGCGTACAAAATAATAATTTCAAAAACATAGTTTTTAAATAGGTATATGCAGGAAGGATTACCTTGGATCCGCAGAGCTGGCCTATAGCAAAAGCTGGAGTTTCTTCAAAAGTTTATCACTATGTATTAACGTTATTTTAAACTTACACGTTTTGCACGTTACTGATTCACTTAAATCTTTAGAACGTCGTTTAGAAATTTTCCGAAAATATAATTTAATTTAATTTTGTGAAAATAAAAGAGTGAACCGAGTGGCTCGAGCACTAAAATGCGACTGAGGCTCTGCGCGGGACGTGGTCGCCGGGGAACGGGAGAGTTATAAACTACCTTCAAAAAAAAAAAAAAGATCTCAAATATAGTGCAGAAGTGGCGAGACCTAAGGCGGTACTACATGTGTTAACCTACTTAATATGTAATGTATGTACTAATCTCGAGGACGAAGCGCGAAGTATAATATGAACAAAACACTCAAGCGGAAAGGCATGTATTGCGGAAGACTAACCAAACGCAACAAATTAAATTGTACAACTTACATGACTCCGTACTTCTTTTCTGTTTAGTCTGAAAAGAGAAATATATTTTCTTATAGAAATAGACGTTCAAACAGGAACTTATAATCAGCACGGCACTCACCTCACTGTTCACTGTTCCAACTATTATCAATCCAATTATTAATAGAAACACAATAACGTTCATATTGCTGAGCGTAGTAAACAATGTGACATCGAGTTTGGAAGCGACTCGTCTTTGTTCGACAATTTTAAGTAACGATGCAGGTTTGTGTACAATCAGGAGCAGGATTGTATGGCACAAACTGTGATATAATATTAAGTTATTATAATATTTCAAAGCGTACCCAATCTTCTTCTATTATATTGCATTGTGGTCAAACACTATTCACGGTTACTTTTTTATCGTGGAGGAAAATTGAACACACGGTAGACATAATAACACAACACTGATTCCTTAAATCAAAATTAAAAATAATATTCCGTACTCACTTAAGGTCCTTCGAAAGTTTTTGTAAAAAAAAACTAAAAAGGTTGTGTAGCATCAGAGCAATAACCTACAGTGGCTTAGCTAGCGCCAGACGAGTCAGGAGGTGGAAGGCAATGCGCGTTGGGGTGAACAAGGGGTCCATCGGCCTTAAATAAGTTTTTTCTGTTTTAGATATTAAAAAAAAAAGTTGAAAATTATAATTTATTTGAGTCATATATCATGCAAAGACTTAGTAATGACAGTTTCCGCCACGATAAAAAAGTGTCCGTGTATAAATGTAATTCCAGACGTTTTAAGGCTTAGCACGAACTACGATTAAAAGAGAGCAGTTTCTGAAGGACTGAAAACACCATACCGCGTATGAACACGCATTGCGGCTGGCATTTTGCTAAATTTTTATTTTAGTTCCACCATGAATTTCTGGCAAGCAGCTTGTGTTGTAGTTTTAGATCAAGAAAAAAGAAACGTAAAAATCGCAAACTGCCACAAGTATTATATACATATTTAATTTTTTTCAGCTATGTGTTAATATTTTTCGGTTTCAGACTTTCGATTAATCGTAGTGTGTCAAAGCCTTTAAATTATTCGACATGTATGTATGTACCTAACATATTAATCGTACCTACATTGTATGTAAACACTGTAAAATAGACGTAATCGTTCTATCGCGATGTGTATGTGTTCTATGTAACAATACGATACATCTATAAACTACCAATCTCTTAACTATAATAATGTTCATCTGAAAAGGGTATAATATCCTCTTATTTACAATTGCTTTATTTTATGTTCGTTACCCACTTAATGAAGGTGACTGTACTGATAATTAATTTGTTTCTTTACTTGCAAGTGCGACAAAATAATGTTGTAATGTAATGTCTACTTACAAAACCGGTTTACTAAGAAAATACTTAATTAAATTACTGACTAGGTACCAATATAATGACAATTTTCAATTGATATGGCGTCAGCGTCATCAGGATACAAATTACATGTTACTGTGCAGTCTGTAAAAAATTGATTACTTGAAAGGTTATGTTTTTCTATTTGAAAAGGTAAAAAATATTCTAATTCTTACTGTTACAAGTGGGTTCTCACAACTATGTACGAGAAAGATATATGATCCGAGATTCGAAAGATACCGATATCTGGTAAAGGAATTGGTATAGAATTACATGCGAAGGCGTATAACGTATTATCCGACATCGTAAGTTTTTTTAATAAGTTAACTGTATTACAAAACTTTTCGAGATAACGCTCGTGAGGCGGCAAAGTGAGTGCGGTATATCATCAAAAAAGACCTAAAGCTACCTTGCCTACACAGTTAATCAAACCGTTTGTAAGAACGTAAAAACTTATCCAATCTTTCTTAGGGTCTCTTGAGATTTATTGGCCACTAACATTTTGATCCTCCGTGTAGCCTTTTAGGTAGTGTTTAAATCTAACTTAAAGGACTTCCAAAAAGTATAGTTAAATAATACGGCAAGAGGTAAATACGTATTTAATTAAGGGTAGTTATAAAAGCTCCGATAACAAATTAAGAATTGACCTTACTCATAATACTAAATTTACTGTTTAAATTACTACTTTCCGACTACATTCCAACGATTTAAGCATACATAGGTACAAACGCGGAAAGTGACTTTGTTTTATTTATACTATTCAATGTTTATCTTGGCACTAGAATATTTATAATACTGAATTAATCAGAGTAAAACACTCGAATATTTTATTTATGTTTCTTTTTCATAAAAAATCTGTACCTATATTCGATACCAATCAATCAAATTTGAAGAATCCTTTATTCACAAAAAAAAAACCTGTGACCCAAAAACTGTCTCAGATTAATGTGGTTTGGAAAAGAAGTCATTTATTAGGGTGTTGGAATAATTTATTATAAGTTCAAAGTCGCCGGCCCCTCGCCGCTAGGCTACAGTTTGAAATATAAAAAAAACACACTGAAATTGTCACTACTTACATATATGTGCTGTTTTTTATTTAACCGCAATTCTAAATGCATATTTTAAAATATAATCGAATAAATTACAACATTTCAAGACCTTTTATAGGTATAAACATTGACTTTGATTAAAGAAAAGTCGTTGCCATAAATGCGTTGTTGTTATAAATATCTATAAATTTGATATTTTCACGATGATGATGATTTCTTCCTATAGCCCCTCATCATTGGCAAAGGGTTCAAAATATTTTCTCAATAAATATCTATAAATTTGATATTTTCACGATGATGATGATTTCTTCCTATAGCCCTTCATCATTGGCAAAGGGTTCAAAATATTTTCTCAAATTTTTACGGTTCTAGGCTGCCTCCTACAGGTCCCACCATTTGAGACCAGTTGTTGCGATGGTCTGTAATAACATAATACATACAATGTTCATGCTGCTAACAACCTTACAGGCAGGGTCACAATAAAGTGGGAAGGACATCGGACGCCGATCATCAATGATTTCCGGGGTCCTTCCCAAAAAGACGGCCAGCGGAGGGTATGTGCAATGTAAACCCCCAACACGCCCTGCAGTACCGGACCGAAGAATATGACTCAGGAAACCCTCTGCCTGTCTTAAAAGGCGACTACGAGGGGTCCGGGGTCGTTGGGTGCACGAGGAGGGGGCCTTGTGATATGCATTGTGCATCCATATTACAGCCTTGAGAAGGACGACGAAACGCAGGTGTCTCGATTGCGTCGTCGACCGTTGGGCGAGAGAGTTGATTACTCCACAGATATTCCATGGTCCCATTTCTAACAGCCGAGGTGGACACCGGCGGGGTTTTAGTGGGTGCGAACCCCACATAACCCGGCGGCTCCTCCCGGGACCGCATGGTACTCGTTAGAAGTTTCCCGGCTTCAAAAAATTGAGGTGCGAACCCTCTCATACCCGCATCGGGCGGGTCGCATGATAAAACTATATTTATTAAAATAACACTGAGGATGATTACGTGATCAAATCACCTTCAAAACGTTATGTCTACCAGATAACGAATTAAAATCCCATTTCATTGTATATTACTTAATAATCCATCTACTGTCGCTTGTTTGTTTAGAATTGTTTACGGAATTTAAATTGCGAAATAAATATATTTTCTTATTTGCTAATCAACTAAAATTTTGGTTCTTACTACAGTTGTATTAATTGTGAAGCCAGAAAAAGTGTTTACCTTTTACTGAAGCAAAAATTTTATCAACATATTTATCTATTATCTTCTAATTCGTCTTCCACACAAACATTCTGTAAATAATTGTGTGCAGTCAAGTGAAATATCCAGCCAGACTTTCAGTTAGCAGGTGTAACAAGTCTGGTGCAACAGGTCGAGCTACTTAGACCCCGCGTCACATCCTGCAGGTAAACAAATCCTAAGGTTTAAGATAGCTCTCGCTAGGATTTCTTGCGATAAAAGTATCGAAGAGTGCAAAAGTGTAGTCAGTAAATTCGGTCTTCCTCCGGGAAATTTTGATGGGCATGCAGTGTCTTAATGTTATTTATATTATTTTATTATAAGTTATTGAATTTAGTTCAAAAATATTTTTTCCCGTAGCATTTATAAGAAATCAATCTTTAGTTCACCACTACGCCCCCAACATTCTAATGCTATCTCAAGCGGTTTGATGTGTACGTTTTTTTCGCCTCAGTCATTATTATGTAAATACCCTTTTTTTCACCATGTTGTTTGACCACCTTGTGGGAGGTCTGCCTACTCTGCGTTTTCCGGTTCGCAGTCACCACTCGAGAACTTTTCGGCCCCATCGACTATCTGTTCTTCCGACCTGGTGAAGGCTGTTGCAGTGCACTGATAAGGGCCGCTCAAGACCGGTCGATGTGGCGATCTGTGGAGGAGGCCTGTGTCCAGCAGTGGACGATAACTATATTTATTTTTTTTGTTTCATTTATCAACTTAACTTTTAAAAAAGAATTATTAAGTATTTAAGTTTTTCATTCATTTCATTTTACAGGGAAGTGTAAAAGGAGGGCAAAGAGGTCTTTGCCCAACAGTGAGTGAGACAACATAAGCTGGTAATAATTATTATTTATTTAATTAATACTTAATCTATCTTGCACTTAAGGGTCGCAACATCGCTTTAAACTATTTTCTTACCATATGGCGAATGAAGTGCACTGAATAAATAAAAGGCTAAACGCGACTGCGCACATTATCCCTTTAGTGCAAGCAGCTGGCTTTCAGCTTATAAATTAGGTACTTAGTGGTCGACGTCGCTTTTGTAAAGACCACGTGAACGTAATAAAGGTATAATCATATACTTATTCGACAAAATACTTTATATTATAATTAACACTGAAACGACCAGGGTCAAAATTTTATCAAGGTATAACTAACATATTAAATAAAATGTTTGTGATTGCACAAAACTGTAGGTATCATGTAGAATATAATAGAAACACTTTATTGCATTCAAAGTAAGACCAAAAAGTACATTACATTGTATTAAATAAATATAGTAATTACTATATTGAGCTGAGTCGGGGCCATTTTGCGCCTACAACACTTACAATACATTTGTTAATTTTATTATTTGTTTCTTTACTTAGTTTGTAACTTGTTATTGTATGTTTTGTGTGCGCAAATAAAGATTTGTCTATGTCTATGTCTAAATTGCAGTGTATTTGTGACTTCCAAATGAAAACTTTTTATCGTAAAAATTTTGATTGAAACTTTAGCTTCCTTTTTATTCGGGCCCGCAATGTTTACTTAAAAAATATATAGTTTAAGGACCTGTAGTTTGAAGCTTCTTACCTAATTAGGTATGAGGGTCCCCCACCCTCGCAGCTGTGACATGCGCGCGTCGAAATGCGAAATGTCGCGGCAGTTTTAAATTTTATTACTTTTCATACAAGCCGGAGTTAAATCGAGATGTTTATACCTACCGCACAATTTTTCTTTCCGATTTTCGTTTCAGCTAACAAGAATTTGCGTTTAGGTAAGGTATTTGTAATAACGAGTTTTTTTTTAAACCATCTGAGAAATATAAAACAGATTTCTTAATTCTGAAAAATATAGATGTAGGATTTAGTTTAGACAAGTTATTAAAAAGTAACAAGATCTAATGAATTTCACTCTGTAGAAATAAAACAAAGTAAACCCTTTTTGTAGTGTTTTTTTCCATTAGAAATACACTACTGATTGTTTTAATTTGATTTTGTGACTCAAAAAACATTACATACAAATTACTATATAGTTTGAGTTGATAACTTTTTGCTCAATTTACTATGTTTACATACCTATAAATGCGGGAAATAGATACATCTCTTAAACCACTTTCCCTATCGTCCGTAATTTATTTCTCTAAGAGTAGTCGTCATTCCCTGGCCACCACCAGATCTGACTTCAAAGGACTTTTTCTTAAAGGGTTTTCTTAGAGGGTCTTTAGACTAAAGTCTAATAAAATAAAAACTAATCCGAAGACAATTATTGATCAAAAAGAAAATATCCGAATCGGATATCCGACTTAAAATTACTTGGTATACCCTACATAACTTTAAGAACTTAGTAATTATATTATTATTTTATGCATTTCGGTTTTTTTTTCGGCGGTTTAATTTTTTGATAAAAAAGTTTTTAGACGTTCGTTTGCATGAGTGCCGCAATTGTACCTCTAATAATTACAATTATTGTAACGGATCACATTAAGATGGTGTTATTTTCAAAAAATAAATTAATATTGTAAGAAGTACACAATTTAATTATTTCTGAAAATGTACTTAATATATTTTTTTAAATATTTTTTTAATTTTAAGAAACTTGGGTTTCTTCTGTTTTGACATTCTGTATTTAGGCATAGACAAAGTAGAACGCTGCGCTTCCGTATTGCCGCCGCACGTACTTGCAGGTTTATACCTAAAGTGCGGAGTAAGCCAGAAAAAAAGGCTTGACAATACATTCATCATCATCATCATCAGCTTGTAAGAGCCCACTGCTGGACATAGGCCTCTTCTCTGGCACGCCATGCACATTTACAATACATACATGTTATTTTATTTTAGTTAAATATGTAAACTGAAGGTAAACTATGTTTTTTGTTTTTAATTATATTGTAGGTATGATTTTGCGTGTACTGTTGGATTAAATAAAATTGTTGTGTACCTCTATTATCTATTGTTTAATTCTCAAACTGGCGGGCACACTGGATGCGGTAGCGCGTATATTGCATTGTAAGTATATAGGTTTTTTACGAGAAAAATTATTTAATAAGTAGATTTCCGGGTTCGCTGATAACGAAAATGACATACCTACCAACATTTTGAAACCAAGATGGCAGAAATTCGAGCTATTAAACTTTCCAAAGGCAAGTCTGAGCTATCAAGCACTATACGCAAAATAACTTGTGTAAAATATTTAGGTCTATGTATGTTTATATAATATTATAATATCACTGTCTGATCTGAGACCGCTCGCTGCTACAGTTAAACAACCAAGTTTTCGTCAGCAGCTATTGTTCTATCATCCCTACGATTTAAGTTTTGTCTGTGAAAATAAAAAAGGTAAGTTTGTAATGCGACGGTTTTTTAAATGTAATATCGGTATCAAAATTGTTTTTTTTCAGCTTCATATAGATCCTAATCAGATGTTATGGTTCATTGTTTTGACATCTGTTGTCAAAACTTGTTTACATTTGAATAAAAATAAAACGAAATACGAGAGCGCGAAAACAAAAATTTGACACAGAACCGGCCTCGGCCGTGGCCACAAGGGTACTGACGGGGTAGGGAGCGGCGCGGCATGGCATCGGACCGCGCGAAAACGATGTTTTTTTTTAGTTTTTGCTGGTTTTTTGTCTTTTCGTTAAACTTAAAAATTCTTACTATAGTAGTATGTCTAAAATTTAAGGTCAGCAATTTTCATTCCAAAAATCAAATAAAAACAATCAGCGGTTTAAAAATAAAATGGAAAAAACGGAACAAAAAGGGGTAACTTTGAGATTTTTTTCTATCAACTAAAATTAATTAGATCCTGTTTCCCTTTAGTATGATGACTAGATTAGATCCTTAACTAACACATATATTTTTTTCAGAATGAAGACATCAATTTTGTATGTCTCAGATTGTTTAAAAAAATCTCAAAAACACAAATTTTTGAACCACCAAGCCTTAAGTTGTTTGTGGTAAATCCGTTTGTTTCAAGACAATCAGATCCAGGCCCTGGAGATAGCGGAGATATCTGGTTAATTTTTCTCTTGAGAGTTTAGACACAGAGAGAAAACCAGTTTTCTTAAAATATATATTATGATACTTAAAATTTCTAGCAATACCTTGACGCAACATTAGCCACATAGAAGTCGACCTTGCCTTGAGTTTTAATAGCCGCGTTAGCCGTGGACACTGGTAACCGATTTACTTAGATGCAGTAAGAAAATGTAGGCCACTCTTGTTAGCCTCGTGTACGCTGACTTAGCCTGACAACTACAAAGTCGATTACGACCATGGATGACCCTATATCAAATTAAGCTTGACTTTAACTAGCTATTTTTAATTGTTGGACTGTTGATTTATGATCAAACTTCCGTATTAAACTAGTTCTTGTTTAAGGAAAGAATAGAATAGGTAGCAGAGAATATAGAAGTTTGTTCACACAACTAAGTTCACGTATGCTCGCGTAATCGTCTTCAGAATTGCTTTACCTGTCCCCTACAATTGCCACGAAAGATGGCAAAGATAAAGTCGCCGTCACGTCTACCATATCTGACCACATTGTTATAATCCTAAACTCCAGTCACGTAATACACCTGCTTTATTGCCTACGGTGGCACACTTGACAACTTACTGCATTGCATACCTTCTTTTTTTATCACAGTTTAAGATCTACTGAAGTGCTCACACGTGGGAAAGTGCAAGGAGCTAGTACATACATACAATAAATGAATTTAATTAGGGTAAATGTTTTAATGGTGGTGCTGATATAATAAGGCGATGTATGATTATAATTAGCTATGTCTACACCAGGGGTGCTATTACGGCCACATTTGCAATATTGCTTTTGACCTCCAGAGTCTCAAAGTCAATACAAAAACATCAAATAGTACGAAAAGGAATATTGCAAATGCGCCTTAAGGACCTGTAGTTTGAAGCTTCTTACCTAATTAGGTATGAGGGTCCCCCACCCTCGCAGCTGTGACATGCGCGCGTCGAAATGCGAAATGTCGCGGCAGTTTTAAATTTTATTACTTTTCATACAAGCCGAAGTTAAGGGGCTAAAATTGGGAAAACGGCGAGAGGAGTGTTCGTATATACGACTTTAATAACACTTAAAAATAATACAGAAAGCTATTTTTTTTTTCGTAGCTTCTCAAAAGACTGAACTACAATATAGTAGGTTTTCCAATAAAAAAAACTAAAGGGTTTTCTTATAAAAAAATCGTAAAGTTCATCAAAAACTGCAAAAACAGCTTTTGCTGTTAACGATTGTTTACTAGTTTAAAAGTAAGTTGAAGCAAAACAAAAATTGTATCATAAACTAGAAAGTCTGTTCAACTTTTATATTGTAATTACAAAAATATACATGTCCATTTTCATCTAGTTTTAATTGCTAAAACTTTACTAAAATTTTGGCGGAAATTCTCCATACTAAATTGTATGGAGGGATCCAACGGCCGAGCGGCCGATTCGATAAGCAGAAACGGGCGCCAGTACGCCTCCGGTCTTGAGGCGGAGCGTACGTCAGTCGTGCTTTGGCGCGCTATTACAAGACTATTTATTATTGTTTGCGCGAGGTTTGCGCAGTGAATGAGAATTCTTTTTTAGTTTGGAAAAAGTAAGTACCTACATTTTATTATTATTATATTAATAAATTTGAGCAATAGTAGACGTAAGTTTCTGTGATTTTTTAATATCAAATAAGTATCCCTACAAATTTATATTCTGAGGGGAAAAAGAAAGCACTTATTGTCACTCATTTTAGAAACGATATCTACATAGTACAGCTCTTAAAAATATATTTTTATATATTGGGTTGTTTTCTATAGCTTTCTTTTTTAAATGCAAAGCAATAAACTTTTCATTATTTTTATTTATTTTACGATTTGATATGTAGGGGTCATTGACCTTAGTAGGATTACCCACACGTCACAGTGTGTATGTACCTATCAGGAAAAATAAAAACGTAGTGCTTCTATTACTCTATCGTACACCTATATAGTAATTAGTTTTTTCGCTACCTACTTTACACAATGAAACTACAATAGGTATGGACGTAGGTAGGCAATGTTTGGTTGCATAAGGGTTTCGTATGAAAAACAACTTTTAGGGAATATCTCTCAAACAAGAACAAATTTAGGTGTAAGGTAAGTACTATAAACTATAGTAATAATAACTTATTATGCAATATGCAAGCCCGACCTGACATACGCGATCCTTTATCGTTGCTCGAAATTCAACACCTCGAAAAAGGTTTTTGCACATTTTTATAAAAATAATATATTGAACTTCAATTTATTTGAAAATGATGAACCTAAAAATTAATAAAAAGTTACTTTCTTTAAAAAAATTA
Organism: Euspilapteryx auroguttella; assembly: GCA_951802225.1. NCBI lineage: Eukaryota > Metazoa > Arthropoda > Insecta > Lepidoptera > Gracillariidae > Euspilapteryx > Euspilapteryx auroguttella. Next base: position 6,769,991 of record OX637645.1, read on the forward strand.
GAGGTGGATTTAACAGAGTTCTAAATATCAATGTTATTTATTTTATAATAAAATTATATAAATAACTGCTTGCCAGTTGTGTTAAAAAAACAACCCAGTAAGATTAAAGTTAAGCTCGGAAAGTAACTTTTTATTCTATTAATAAAAAATGCAAGAATAGGTAAAAGGAAATGAACGTCTTTCTATGCTGCAAAAAAAGTTAAATATCCAAGAATGTTCTATGTACTGTTGGTTTGTCTAATAAATAAAATAAATAAGACGCCACCACTACAAAGGTAATTTTTATTAAAATAACCAACATAAAATATTAATTTACACGATTATTATTATCTATACCTACTGAAGATTCTTATGTATGGATCATGTTACTTTCTCGGCCAGGAATGGGCAAATTAAATAACAACAACGTTAAATCTTAGACAGGAAAATACATAAAACAGTTTATATGGGAAAATTACATTTTTATTTTTCTTTCAACCCCTCCATTTTTTCTATATTTTCTCACCTTTTGAATCTTATGTGAACTACGACAAACATTTTAAAACTCAAATTAGCTAAACGTTCTAAGTCGTTCTCAAGTTTAAGCGAGATAAACAAACCACGATTGATTTTTAAATATAAACTAGTTGACTCGGCGAACTTCGTACCGCCTAACCTATTACAATGTAATGCGTGTATTATACATTATAAACCTTCTTCTTGGACAGATGCGGGAAGCAACTTTATTTTATACTATGTACTAGAGGCTGCCCCGCGGTTTCACCCGCGCAGATTTCTCATAAACACAAAATTCCCGTTTTTTCCCGTTCCCGTGGGAATTTCGGAAATTCCCTTCTTAGTGCTCACCTACACTCCCTAAGGAACCTACATGCAAAATTTCAGCCCGCTAAGCCCAGTAGTTTCGGCTCTGCGTTGTCTGTCAGTCAGTCAGTCAGTCAGTCAGTCAGTCAGTCAGTCAGTCAGTCAGTAACGGAAGAGTTTTATATATATTGATGATTGAAGATGGTCTATTATTTTGACCATCAAACTCTATCTATAGTCTTTTTTTTATCCATTTTTTTTTATTACAACAAACCTTTTTGGCGGGAAACATTTTGGCAGACAGACGTTTGTTTTATTGAAAGGTTTAATATACCTAAATTTTTGAATAATATAATGTATCTATTTAAAATTAATTCGAACAATAAATGTTCGTTATATTGAAATAGGTATTTTAATCTGTATGTGTGTATGTACTATGTATGTTTGTCCGCGATTCTTTCACGTTTGGCTGAACCAATTTTGATGCCGTTTTCAGAGTAGTATTTGCTACATTCAGGACCGGGTTTAAGTGTTTAAACAAACTTTGAAAAAAGGCAGTTCTCAGTGTATGTATGTGTCAGTTTATTGAGCCGTGTGCCTTTAAAAAGAAAAAAAGTATCATATTGTCACTCGTTAGCATTAATTGCGAGACTCTTAATGTCATACCTACGTAATTACATTTATTTTTATCACAAACAGTAAATTATTGCAAGTAATTCTTTTATATTAATTATTAGCAACGATCTCCGTTTCAAAGATTCAGCTATCTTCTAACATAATAATGACAGGTATAAAGATAAACATACAACCAGTACTTAGGGACACGTAAAAAGTATCGATACTTTGCGGTATCGAGTACATTTCCATTCCTATCCTTACTTTGTACTCAATACTGTGCTTACGATACTTTTAATCAATGAGTACATACATTTTGGCAGGTATGGCATCATATCGAATGAACTGAAATGAATTCCCATATAAAACTAGCGACAATAAAGGTTCTGCAAACGATCAAATTTGTTTGACAAACACGTTTTCATATAATATTGTTTGACAAACTTCAAACACAGCTGCCCACGATTAATTTTTTTGACATACGTAAAATTTTACAAAAAAAAATAAGTTAAACGGACACTTACACGGCTTCCGGCTATTTTTCATCGTTAAAGGAAAGCCAACTTGTTTTATTTTTTGAAGAACTTTCTTTTATTGTATTAAACTTGTGTGCCTAGCCTAAGCTAGCCTAGTAAGAACTGGCCCTAAGAAAAGTGCTTCGGGGTATCGATACTTTTGTTTCTTGTTTTTTTTTTTAACAACTTTTCCAATTATTGTATTAAATTTGTGTGCCTACCAAACGTAAGAAAAGTAAGTACTATAGGACCTCAGAGAAGTACACGATAGATACATTGAAGAATTGATACTTTTGTTTTGATACTACTCATTATCGATACTTTCTATTCTTTACCACATATTATATGAAATAGTTTTAGGTTTTGTAACAGTTTTTTTAGCGTATTTATTGCTAGTGCTACCTGCACATAACTCAAATAAATTTCGTGGATAATTTAATGAGTGGTTTTCAATTTGACATATAAAAAAAATAAGTTTTATTACACCGCTATGGTATGGCGCTTTGCAAAAGTCAATAGGTCAAGTTGAAATGAATCATTAAAAGAAAAAAAGAAAATTGAAACTCGTCACGCGTCAGTCAGATAGTTATTTTTGTTTTAAACTTTTTAAGTTAATTTGAACTGATTTGAATTACTATCCTATGTCTTTTAATTTAGACAAAGCAATCTACGGGCGTATTATGAGACTTATTTTTGCTTTTTAATGACACAATGAAAACCCCTCATTAATTCATATTTGTTTTTTACACAAATCAGAATCTTCCATCCCCCTGCTGATAAGAATTTATCACACCTTTATGAGGCATACTGCAGTTTATAATGTAAAACTGGAGTAGACGAGTGGAGTCGTCATGTCATTATGATAAATTTTAAATCTTTTGTAATTTAGGGGATATTGTTATTATATTTTATTGTAGTTAAAATTTTAAATTAATAAAATATTTACGTGTGAGTATTTACTTCAATGAAATATATTTACCTATGTTGAGAAATTCAGTCCTTTAACAAATAAAAAAAAACCTAAAAGCTGAATATATTAAAATCACTCTCAAAGCCTAAAAATCAAGTAAAATCGTCAATTTTTTATTTGTGGCAATAATTGTTTTCTATCTTATACCAGTTGTAATTAATTAAAAATATACAAAAAAAAAATATAATATTGAAATGCGACTTTAATTTTACCTTTAATGTAATCAAAAAGTCATAACCAACTTTTTGTATTTTTGCAGTGTTGAACTCTTACCGACGATCTTTTTTAACCGACTTCATTAGTTAAAATAAACATACTTTACCTTTTATTTAGTAAATAATAAGTAGGTAAGATATTTAGTTAGATAGTTAAAGTTCTAAACAATTTTTTTAATGTTTCTAATAAAGTATGTTTAAGTACTCAACAATAAACAATTTGTACTAAAATAAAACCTATTAGGCAGTAAAAAAATTATATAACATCGATAAATCATATTATTTCGTAATCACAATTCAATAAACCCATAAATCATAGTAACGATACACCCAAGTTAATTCGCGCGAAAAATCAGATTTAAATATTGCGCCAAGAAATGTTCGCAACTCGGCCGCGTAACATTGAGCGCTAGGGTCGCGCGAAATCGGCGTTCAAATAAAAGAGGCCTAAGCCTTAAATCGAGATGTTTATACCTACCGCACAATTTTTCTTTCCGATTTTCGTTTCAGCTAACAAGAATTTGCGTTTAGGTAAGGTATTTGTAATAACGAGTTTTTTTTTAAACCATCTGAGAAATATAAAACAGATTTCTTAATTCTGAAAAATATAGATGTAGGATTTAGTTTAGACAAGTTATTAAAAAGTAACAAGATCTAATGAATTTCACTCTGTAGAAATAAAACAAAGTAAACCCTTTTTGTAGTGTTTTTTTCCATTAGAAATACACTACTGATTGTTTTAATTTGATTTTGTGACTCAAAAAACATTACATACAAATTACTATATAGTTTGAGTTGATAACTTTTTGCTCAATTTACTATGTTTACATACCTATAAATGCGGGAAATAGATACATCTCTTAAACCACTTTCCCTATCGTCCGTAATTTATTTCTCTAAGAGTAGTCGTCATTCCCTGGCCACCACCAGATCTGACTTCAAAGGACTTTTTCTTAAAGGGTTTTCTTAGAGGGTCTTTAGACTAAAGTCTAATAAAATAAAAACTAATCCGAAGACAATTATTGATCAAAAAGAAAATATCCGAATCGGATATCCGACTTAAAATTACTTGGTATACCCTACATAACTTTAAGAACTTAGTAATTATATTATTATTTTATGCATTTCGGTTTTTTTTTTCGGCGGTTTAATTTTTTGATAAAAAAGTTTTTAGACGTTCGTTTGCATGAGTGCCGCAATTGTACCTCTAATAATTACAATTATTGTAACGGATCACATTAAGATGGTTGTATTTTCAAAAAATAAATTAATATTGTAAGAAGTACACAATTTAATTATTTCTGAAAATGTACTTAATATATTTTTTTAAATATTTTTTTAATTTTAAGAAACTTGGGTTTCTTCTGATTTGACATTCTGTATTTAGGCATAGACAAAGTAGAACGCTGCGCTTCCGTATTGCCGCCGCACGTACTTGCAGGTTTATACCTAAAGTGCGGAGTAAGCCAGAAAAAAAGGCTTGACAATACATTCATCATCATCATCATCAGCTTGTAAGAGCCCACTGCTGGACATAGGCCTCTTCTCTGGCACGCCATGCACATTTACATTACATACATGTTATTTTATTTTAGTTAAATATGTAAACTGAAGGTAAACTATGTTTTTTGTTTTTAATTATATTGTAGGTATGATTTTGCGTGTACTGTTGGATTAAATAAAATTGTTGTGTACCTCTATTATCTATTGTTTAATTCTCAAACTGGCGGGCACACTGGATGCGGTAGCGCGTATATTGCATTGTAAGTATATAGGTTTTTTACGAAAAAAAATATTTATTAAGTAGATTTCCGGGTTCGCTGATAACGAAAATGACATACCTACCAACATTTTGAAACCAAGATGGCAGAAATTCGAGCTATTAAACTTTCCAAAGGCAAGTCTGAGCTATCAAGCACTATATGCAAAATAACTTGTGTAAAATATTTAGGTCTATGTATGTTTATATAATATTATAATATCACTGTCTGATCTGAGACCGCTCGCTGCTACAGTTAAACAACCAAGTTTTCGTCAGCAGCTATTGTTCTATCATCCCTACGATTTAAGTTTTGTCTGTGAAAATAAAAAAGGTAAGTTTGTAATGCGACGGTTTTTTAAATGTAATATCGGTATCAAAATTGTTTTTTTTCAGCTTCATATAGATCCTAATCAGATGTTATGGTTCATTGTTTTGACATCTGTTGTCAAAACTTGTTTACATTTGAATAAAAATAAAACGAAATACGAGAGCGCGAAAACAAAAATTTGACACAGAACCGGCCTCGGCCGTGGCCACAAGGGTACTGACGGGGTAGGGAGCGGCGCGGCATGGCATCGGACCGCGCGAAAACGATGTTTTTTTTTAGTTTTTGCTGGTTTTTTGTCTTTTCGTTAAACTTAAAAATTCTTACTATAGTAGTATGTCTAAAATTTAAGGTCAGCAATTTTCATTCCAAAAATCAAATAAAAACAATCAGCGGTTTAAAAATAAAATGGAAAAAACGGAACAAAAAGGGGTAACTTTGAGATTTTTTTCTATCAACTAAAATTAATTAGATCCTGTTTCCCTTTAGTATGATGACTAGATTAGATCCTTAACTAACATATATATTTTTTTCAGAATGAAGACATCAATTTTGTATGTCTCAGATTGTTTAAAAAAATCTCAAAAACACAAATTTTTGAACCACCAAGCCTTAAGTAGGTTCGCGGAAATGTTATGTGGAGCGTTCGGACTCCATTTACTGTAAGTGACTGGATAACTTTTTACTTAAAATAGATTATATAAGATTCAACTTTAGTTATGCTGAGCCAGATAGTTTATTACTAATAAATTTATCCCTGATGATTACTAAAGCGAGTTTTGAAATAAATAGATTTATAGAAATAAAAATCAATTTGTTGGTTAAACTATATGATGTAGAACTCAGTAGTTTTGTAGATAAGCTGTCCCTAATCTATGATTTGCTGTTCTCTGATTGCTCTAATTGTGGTTTGGTTCTGATTTTTCTGCGTTATTTATCTCAAGAAATAAAATAGAGCTATGTTTTTTTTTTCCAAATAATTATAATAATATTTCGTGTATATTTGAGTACCGATCGCAGGTGGCCTGCATCCAGCGTGGACCCGCAGCCTTGCGCAGATCATCCGTCCATCTGGTCGGTGGACGTCCTACGCTGCGCTTGCCGATCCGTGGTCTCCACTCGAGAACTTTTCGGCCCCAGCGGCCATCTGTTCTGCGGGCTATATGACCTGCCCATTGCCACTTCAACGAGCTTATCCGCTTTGCTATGTCGGTGACCCTGGTTTCTCTGCGTATGTCCTCATTTCTGATTCGATCCCGCAGAGAAATCCCGAGCATAGCCCGCTCCATGGCTCGTATGGCCTTGAGGGAGGCCTATGTCCAGCAGTGGACGTCCTACGGCTGAAATTATGATGATGATGATGATGTATATTTGAGTAATTCTCATACAAGACCTGGTTTTATTTTTGATTCCGTTTTAGCTTGACGGATAATTTTATTTAATGATTCCTATGATCTGATCTCTCTGAGTTTATTAGTGTGATGTGTTATTATTATTTTACTCTTTCCTAAATTTATTAAACTATGACATCACTATAAGCTTAGGAAGTTGAAGCTGGGGCATTTAAAATAAATTGTGAATTTAAGATAAACCAACAATATAAGACAACTAGAGGCTAATTTTGCATTTAAAATACTAAAGACCGTATAAAAGTCCCATCGTCCATTGACATTACTATAATGATTAAGGTCATGTGAAGCGTAAATTTGATTATAGCAAAGCAAAGTAGCTGCGCTGGCCACAAACTCGCTCTTAGGAATTCCACCATTTCATTTTGGCAACTGAAGTTTTTACTTACATCGCCTTACAGATGTACTTAAGTAAAGTATAAAATACCCAACCAGCAAATCGTGTCGTAAAAAAGTCAGCAGCACGTTTCTCTTTCAGCTATTGGTCGTAAGAAGGATCTTTAAAAAGTCGTGTAAATGCTCTGTGCACGTTCTCTCAACGCGATTTGGGCGCACTTCTCTCAGCTTTAGATGCAGTAAATATCGTAAGATTATCGTATGAGTAGCCATTTAGTCGAATAAATATCGAGTAATCGCAACTAGAATGCTACTTAGTACCATAATGGCCATCAGAATGCCATTATTCGACACATCTGCTTTTTCCAAGTCGGTAGAACCGCTTTTATTCGACTTATTTATAGTAATAAAGCAATTTGGTTGCAATCACTCGACTTTTTTATCGTGTAACTGCACCCAAGCAGCACTTATAGACTTTTTATTTTATACGTGTAATTTATGTCAGTTGAAGTGTCAAACCTAATAAATATAAGTATATTTTGCCATCGTATTAACCATTACGTTTTTAAGCCATCAAGCCAAATGATGACAGGTAATTAGTTACCTGTTAAAGTTAGGTCGTAGGGTCTTACTTTCATGTGCGGAATTAATTTTTCCGTCTATATACCTAGCATTGTAGTTAATATTTCAATGGGCCCCAAGATTTCTATGTAAATAATGAATAAAAAATAAAGTTAATTTAACATTTAAAATAAATTCGCCATCAATAGCAAATAATAGCAACTCATTTATCATCACAGAGCATTCTCTCAGCTGTTAGTCGAAAGATTGAAATGAGATTTCCATCTTACGACTTCTAGGGACGCCATTACAGATAGTTTAGGGTTCCTTAGTGCAAAATCTACTATCTACTTCTACTACCTACTATCTACCAATATATAAAAATGAATCGTGGTTTGTTAGTCTCGCAAAAACTCTAGAACGGCTGGGCCGATTTAGCTTTTATTTAGTCTTGAAATGTTTGTAGTAGTCCAGAAAAGGTTGAAAAGGTGAGAAAATTTGGAAAAATTGAGGGAAAGTTAGTAAAAAACAACAATTACTTATAATTTCCAATACTAAGTTTTCCGTTACTGTTGTATCCATTTTTAATCAAAAGATTGATTGATTTGACGTTGTTTTTAAATTCTTTAATTCTGGGCGGGCAAAATAACAAAGTACATAAAGCCAAGTTTTTAGCGGGTAGATAATGTTATAATAATCGTGCTTACTTATATCTAGGGCGATCCGGAGTTTCCCGGGTCAGCTACTTAGTATAAAATAATTATTTTACTATCAATAAATTTAATATACCGTCAACTTCGCTAAATTTTTGCATATTTTGAAACATTTTTAAATTTTGGAAAGATTGACCAATCAGACAAGCGCCGATCTGCGCCTCTGTTTGAGACGGGGCGCGCGGCCGTGTTTAAAAACTGCCTATACCATCAACCTAACTTAAAAAAAAAAACACATTGAATAGTTAAGTTACATTGAATTTGGTTTGGTTGGAAAACGTAAGTTCATAGAATACAATATTTTAGGTAAAATTACCCTTTTTTTTATGGGTGACAATTTAAAATGGTAGTCTACTTGGATATAGATAAATTCATAAAAAAAGAGGACTTAAAGAAGCTTAAGGAAGCAAAATGGCCTTGGAAGAAAACACATTTTTTTAAAATGCTTAAATGTTACTTATGTCATTTTGTAATTAAAAATGGATCAAAACCACGTCATTTTATATTATCTGAGAAGAGAATAAAATTATTACTGCGCACCTCATTTTTCTGGTGTCCGAATTGTTCAGAATATTCAATTTATTATCACTATCCAAGCGACGAATGTTATTATTGCAAGTAGGATCACTTAATACAAAACAAAATTGTAAGTACTTACTTAAGTATCTCTTTATTATAAAAAAATAATAATAATAGTTTAGTCAAATTCTTTGGGTACCTACCAACTAACTTATAAAATTATAAAAACAAACATAATAAGTATACACATGACTTAGAAAAACATACTGGCAAATTTAATAAATTGCAAACGGTTGTCTATATGGCCGTTGTTACAGAATACCTAATAGTACCTAATAGTAGTACTTAGTAATTATTATACGCTACGGAACCCTCACGCCTATCAATTAAACGCTCTTGACTCGTGGTTATAGCCAATGAAGATCTTGACTGTTTCAATCGTGTATACATCTTATTTTCTTTACCTCGGAATCCTCCACTTCTTTCAATCCTTTTCCATCGATTATAATCAATTTTGCGAATAAAAAAAGCAAATTACGTTGTTTATTTTGGTATCATGTAACAAAATGGCAGATAGTGCTGTAAAAGATTTCAAAAAGCATTTATACCACTATATCGATGTAAAATGGCTTTCAAATAACCTTTAGAGACCGAAAAGGTTGTAAAAGAATAATTTGAAAGCTTTTACTCAACCTAATTAGTTAAGTCGAATAAAAGCATTCCATAGAGTTATCATACGACATAAAGTGCTGTTAAAGTAACTAATATGCTGTTTTATCGTATGAACCGCGTTTACTCCACAATTATGCTGTTAAAATTAAATGTCGATAGATTGTGCTATAATAGCTAGTTTGACGACAAATTAGCAATTCAGTTGCTTTTAAAGAGCTGTCTTACGACTTATTGTTGTATAATGGCGATCAAGAGATACATTTATACTACAATCGAGTAAATGCGATATGATTTCATCGTATAAACGTTTACTAGACATGTTTATAGAGCCAAAAAGCGTTGAATGCAAATTAATCCAGATAGCCGCTTTTATACAGCTTTTTAACTTTTTAGGATCGTTTATACAAGTGTCTTACGATCTATAGTCGAAAGAGTAAATCTTATACGACCTTCGTTGCTAGTTGGGTAATCTCTCTGCTCTTTTCGATAAGTTCATTAAAATTCAGAGCTAGGTACGAACCTAGCTCTGAATTTTAATGCCAACAAGTATTTGCGCCCTGCTCCAAAGGGTTTTTCTTTGCAATTGCAGCCTTTTTTATTCGACTAGACAACCCCGGTCAGATAACAATAGCCCAATTTTATGTAGTAGTATTCGTATATCATCCAAAAAACAAAATCATACATGAACTGGTGTTTTGACCGACGAATTATCAATTAAAATACCTAAGCGAGACTTAGTTAAACTAAAAGTTGCGATATTCTGAGGATGTTATAATATTCTCACTCAATTTCTCATCGTATTTTTAATTAGTATTTATCAGACTAACTTAAAATCAATTGCAAAAGTATTCGTATACTACTACATAAAATTGGGCTATTGTTATCTGACCGGGGTTGTCTAGTCGAATAAAAAAGGCTGCAATTGCAAAGAAAAACGATTTGGAGCAGGGCGCAAATACTTGTTGGCACCACTTTTGATCAGATGTTGGTGATATGATCGTAAAGTAAGCATAAACGCTTAGCGATTTTGCAATTGATTTTAAGTTAGTCTGATAAATACTAATTAAAAATACGATGAGAAATTGAGTGAGAATATTATAACATCCTCAGAATATCGCAACTTTTAGTTTAACTAGGTCTCGCTTAGGTATTTTAATTGATAATTCGTCGGTCAAAACACCAGTTCATGTATGATTTTGTTTTTTGGATGATTTAAGTACTAAAACTCAAATAAATTTAGCCTTGGAATTTAGCTCAGGAAGCAGTTTTTTAAAAACTCTGAGCCAAAATCTTAAAACTCTTATTCATATGAAATATTTGGTTTAAAAACGATGCCCAATCAAAAATATTAAAGCTATTGCGGCCTACTTTCATAAAAGTTAACTGAAACCAAAAAATAATAATTTAAAACTGCCAGAGGAATCGCTGAATATCGGCGTTTTGAATATTCACCCTTAAATATCACATAAAAATAAAACTGTAAGTAAAAAAAACGGACTTAAACTTAATTTAAAGAAACACGAAACTTCAATAATTTTTCAGCAATTTTACCCCCATATAAACAACACCAAAGAAAATTGTGCCGTGTAAACTGGAGATTTATTATGAAGTCATTACTTTTTATGGTCCATAATTGAGGACGATAACATCTTGCGGTCACTGGAATTGCAATTTGACATTTTGAAGCAGTTTTTACGCAATGATAAAAAGTAAAAAATTGTCTTAAACACAGAGCAAGCGAGTGTCGGATATTAATGACCTAATTTATAGTGTAGAGGAGCGTGCGACATGAACTGGTTCGTGCCCTTTTAATTATACTAAACCTATGTTTTCCCAACACACTTCACTGCACTGCAGAAAATACTTTATATGAACCAATTTTCTTTGTTGGAAATAATTCGAATTCATTATCTTTTATGTACAACCAGAAAATTGATAAGTACAATACTTTGACAGATCCTTTCAAAATTATGAGGATTGGATACCATCCAAACTATAAAAAAAAGAGTTGCTTTATAGAGTTTACTTCAAATCATTTTAATTTAGGATTATAGTTTTATCATAATGTCACGCGTCGGGAATATTACTTCTTATAGGTACTACTTCTCCTACTTTTCATGGATGTGCGTCATGGAACATCAGCGCGTAGTTTCTAACGTGGAAGAAAATTTAACACACGGTGGGCTTAGTTAAACTGGACTTATTCCCGAAAACAAAATTGAAGAAGAATGAACCGTGCGCACATGAAAGATTAAAAAAAAAACTAAAAATGATGTGTAGCATCAGAGCAATGACCTACGGTGGCTAAGAATGACTAAGATTTTAGACAAGAGAGGGGGTAGAGGGCAATACGTGGGGGATGAACAAGAGGTCTATCGGCCTTAAATATATTTTATTTTTATTCTCTAAAAACTTAATAGTTTATTTTTATTTTAATATATTTATTTTATTAGAGTCATATATCATGCAAAGGCCTTGTCCTAAAAGTTTCCGCCACGTTAAAAAAAAGTGACCGTGAATAAGAGCTGTCAAATATTGGATAAAAAATGGTTAGGTGACTGTACGGGTACGGTGACTGTCTAACAATCGTCAACAAAAACTTTTACCACCTTACCAGTGATTATACTGAACATTTTTGAAATTAAACATTAAGGGTACTAGATATTAAGGGTACAAGAATTGTACACAAGATATGTAAGTACACAAAATAATATCGTAGGTAGGTACTGGATAAATCAAATTATGACCACGGACCTTGTTTCCTTCTTCTGCCGCTACAAAGTTTGTGCTTGATAAAATGTCCTATCTCCAATGTGTAAAGCGAGGGTTTTTTATATCTGAGATACCACAATTTTTAACAAATAACCACTCTACTCGTCCAATAACATTACTTTAGAAAACATCTTCTGACTTAATTAAACAAGACTTTTATTGCCTTTGAAATATCATAAGGTCAGCTCGCAAAGCCTTTATCAATTCTTATCTTGTTTTATAGAGAACAATAGGATTAATTTAAAATCCTTTTAATTAACTTGCGAAGATGCCGGGGCTTTAAATTTCAATGTATATTTTATTAAATACCTTCCATCAAGACAAGAAGATTTTGAAACCTGATGAAACACAATTTCTGTGTAAAACAACAAGCTAGGACCATTGTCCTTGTTTTTTTTTTTTTATTAGTTTTTTAGGATATACCTACAATAGAACGGCCAATATTTAATTATAAGAGCAGAGTTTTATCAATCAGGCGCGGCTACGGCACAGACTTAGGCAGCAAGCAGCAGCTGTAAATGACACGGGAACAATCTATTTTCTTCAAGACGGAAACGCAAACAGCCGTTTACACAAAATTGGGAACGAGACATCTTCAACAAGGAGGGAATTCCACAATTCCACAAGGAACTCAACTTTGGCACATAAAACTTTACCACCAGTAGATGTTTATTATTAATAAGTGGTGTTTAGTACAAGAGTCCCATTTTTTATGAAAGTGAATGCAGGCAAGCAATCACAATTTACAGAGCATCATGTACGCACATACAATTTACATAAAGGATGTGCAATTCCTATAATATTAACTTCTATTATGAGGATACAGTAGGCGGTTTGCTTTTAATCTGAGATGTATTGCTTGAGTAGGCCCTTGTTAGGCGCGGGAGCAATCGCAGCCGCGTGACAGGGTAATGAGCTCACGTGACCCGTCAGCTTCAGCCGCCGACGTCGTCGACGATCCAACAATTTCCGGACGCTGACGAACGCGTTTCCAATTTCGAACCTCGTACAATATGCTTTCCAATTTCTTAATTTTCTGTTTTGATTCCGTTTTCCTAATAGATACATACATACCTTCGTTCATCGCCGAGGAGCGAGCATCGCCTGTCAGAGAAGTACCTAGATCAATTATTTTTCGTTGCTACGCTTGGCTACGTCTGCCGCCGCCGCCGCCGCCACCACGACCAACCGCCCCTCGGCGCGCCGCCTCGCCACCACTGCCGTGTCCTTTTGAAGATTCGAGATAATGGAAATTATCTTATTGAAAATGATACTTATATAAGTAAGTACATAATTTACCACGTCAAAAAAATAAAATGCATACTGACTCCTAAGATTAGAGAAGAATTGTAAGTCCAATGCACCTTCACGTTTTTCAGTTTAAGCATTTAATGCTTTTTAAGGGCACATAATTAAAACTGTTTTAGGCGCGACTAAACCTGCAAGAAAACTTCCGATAGAAGTGTCCGTCAGTCTGTCTGACAGCAACTTGAAAGTGAAACCCCATAGAAAAATTCTGTCGCCACAACACTTGTCACTTGCTACGGAGTTTTCACTTGCTAATGAGTATGTCGGTCCCTTATCGCGCCAGTTTCCTTGCAGGTGCAAACACTGCCTAGGTCTTGATGTGCATTTCTAACATAATTAAATATATAAAAACCAGTAGAGATCACACTATTTAATTTATTCTTGTGGACATTCTGATTTAGTTTGGAACTGCAAACAAAGTTCATATACTTATCCCATGTATCTACCAGGACAACCTAGTCCTCGAATTTTTGGGATCGACGCACAATTAGTTGACAGAGTCAGAACCATAGTTGTGTGACTACGTCCTCATTAGCCCAAGTTACTGTGCTCGACTGTAACTGAATTGCTCTACGACTTTCAATCTCCGGCTACTAACTAAGAACGAGATGCAAGTCGGACATTGTGGCCACAGGGGACACAATGTATCTGCAGTATTAATTGCAAGTCATCAATTATTACATTTGGTGTTCGCCCGAGCGTCTCCGGCACGTCCGAGATACACGGGCGGTGATTAGAGCTACATTGCGCTCTCGTCGATGACTTGATTTGATACCAACTTGTTGTTTGCGGCTAAATTGCGATAGGTAAGTATATTACTCGGTTTATCATGTATTGCTTACATATTATTTACTATATAAAAAAAAATGGTTCGTTAGTCTCTCTAAAACTCGAGAACGGCCGATCCAATTTAGCTAATTTTGGTTTTGAAATGTTCATAAGAGGTGAGGAAATATGTAAAAACGATAATTTTGTCCATATAAAAATGTAAGGCGCGATACGAAGTTCGCCGGGACAGGTAGTTTATAAATTTAAAAAAACATAGTGTCTCTTTGATAAAACATTAAAGAGCAGAGACTACAACATTACACGTTCAAGTATCTTATTTTCACGTAGTTAAGTAATTTAAATAACTCACAAAGCTGTTGGGAAGATAATATATTTTCTTAATTTAACATAGGGCCCCTCTAGGGAAAGAGTGCTGAAAAATCTGCGCTACAGCAAAAACCGTCTTGAAAGTTGATTAAATCCAGTGGAACACGCGAATGGTGGCAGTGCGCATTAGTCAGCTGAGTGCGGAACGCGGGGCGCCCCCGCCCGGCGCGGCTCCGCAAGTCTTGCAGCTGGTAAATGTGATCTCAGCGAACATTGCCAACGATTACCCTGCTATTTATTGTCTCTAGGAATTATCATAGCGCTAATCAGAACTGAACTGCCTACTCTATTTTTTTGACGAAGATTAAAGAAAAAGGAAAAACATAATTATATTTCATCGATTAATTTTAAAATTAGCCCCCTCTGGGGTCTAGAGGTCTTTTTAAGTATGTATACTAATGATTTCTCCTACATTTTTATATGAAACACAACAACCCTAACTGGTTTTATGAAATTAATTCAGCTCGTGAAAGACATAGTACAAAATATAAATTTCTAAGAAAAAAAACGTTATCTTAGGAAGCCTTGATTGAGAAAGTGGGGAATTTTGTCGATGAATTTCAATGCTGAATCTACTGGTAAAATATTTTTGCCTCGATCTTAGGCACACTGTATAAGGATAAGTACGTTATCCTTTACATAGTCTGTCCCATTCTGCTTCTTTTGACCCTCACTGTAAGTACATACTAGAACTTTTAATATGGACTGCAATAACATTGTTTTATTTAAGTAGGTAAGCTAGCCAAAATAAAAAAAAATAAAGAGATTATTAAACTTTACTTAGGATTTATTAACTTACATAATTATTAGTTAAATTTTAAGAGAAATGCAATTTTTACAAGATTAAATTATGAATTTAAAGCGATGGGTACTTAAACTAGTGCACGTCCCGCGGCTTCGCCAGCGTAATTTCAATTGAAACAGCAAATTCCCAATTTTCCTTTCCTGTGGGATTTTCGGGGTAACAATGTTTGACTGTCTGTGTACAAATTTTTATTTAAATCGGTTTAGTAGCTCTGGCGTGAAAGCAAGGCAAACAGAGTTAGTTTCGCATTTATAATATGATTATATGAAAACCGCTCTTAGTGATATCATTACCGCCTATTGCATTATTCTTTGTTACTTTTTGATGATTTATTTTGATTATTAAATGGAAGCTAAAAAAACTATTATAAATACAGCAAAGTTACACGATATCGCAAGCGTAGTTTTACCCTACCTCCTTACTCTTTCATTGTCCGAGCGCCCCCGAAGTAACGCCACCAATTTGTTACAGCTCAGCTCCGGAAACAACCTGATAGTCGCTTTTGTGTACTAATGAACGTAGTTGGACGGACAAACGGTGCTGATGGCAGATTCATGCCTTCGGTTATCTTTATGGCTGTCATTTTTGGCTCAGCGTTTAAACACCATCATCGTTCTATTTGATACCACAATTTTGAACATGAAGGTAAATACGAATTCTATCATGCGCATCGTCCAAAACGTTTTTAATCCTATAAATCCTGAGTTTACAATTAAAGACATCTATACTGCATCATTTATGGTTTGAAATAACTCCGGCTGCGTGTCTGAGTTCGCCTTCACCTACCCTGGCAAATCGCTAAAAGTGTGAGTAAGCGAGTTCAATTAATAAACAATGGAGTGAGAAGTCTTACAGCGTTTTCTTGTTCGCTGCAGTATGAAAAGAGAAGCAATTAGTCGGCGTTAAGTGAGAACCTTCAAGACAATGGGCAGTCGCGCTGGGTAAGGGAGGCTGCACGCTTGCAGATGAGGGTAATTATGAGCGAATCTTACTAACTTTACCTCAATGCCACCGTTTTTATTTTTTAATACCAGAGGGTTCACGTTCTGTAAATGTCGTGTGCGAGTAGTTGAAGGGTTCACGTGTAGGGTGCAAGAATTAAATAAGACATTCTAACAAGAATGGGTAGAATGAGAATTTTCTCACATTATAAACCTAACTAAGATTGGACAAATTCAACAGCAAATTTTTCTTTCTTAAAGATTAATTTCCCTTCCATCTGATTCTGCCCTTATGATGTTAGCAAACCGTAATTGTTGTCAAAAAAAAATAGAAGTATGCAGTTATGGTTTCATGTTTTTTTTTATATTAAACATTTTAGTACAAAATGTTTAAACATGATCCTACTTTAATTCCTTCCATTGCCATCAAACATTATCCATTAAAAAATCTGTTTATTTTTTTATTCACTAAAATAATAAAAACAAACATAGATTTGCTACGATGTTTTTAATGAACAATAAACGTATTTAAGGGTAATACATTGCATTACTTTTTTCGATGCAAAAATATACCAAATTGGTACCGACACTTCTGAACACTCAACTTGTTTGTGTCATTGTAAAAGCTTTAACTACAACTTGTCAACCTTAAACAATGAAAACTCCGAATCTTTTTTTTTTTTAAATAGGTACCTATAAAAGGAAACTTCTTTTTTTCTTATAAGAGTGTAAAAAAGTTAAAAATTGTAACGCTGCCCGTGTAACTAATGACCTTATACAAAGACAAGAGGCTGCCCCGCGGTTTTTCCCGCGCAGATTTCTCATAAACACAAAATTCACGTTTTTTCCCGTTCCCGTGGGAATTTCAGGAAATCCCTTCTTAGTGCACACCTACACCTTCTTAGTGCCCGCTACGCGCAGTAGTTTCGTCAGTCAGTCAGTCAGTCAGTCAGTCAGTCAGTCAGTCAGTCAGTCAGTCAGTCAGTCAGTCAGTCAGTCAGTCAGTCAGTCAGTCAGTCAGTCAGTCAGTCAGTCAGTCAGTCAGTCAGTCAGTCAGTCAGTCAGTCAGTCAGTCAGTCAGTCAGTCAGTCAGTCAGTCAGTCAGTCAGTCAGTCAGTCAGTCAGTCAGTCAGTCAGTCAGTCAGTCAGTCAGTCAGTCAGTCAGTCAGTCAGTCAGTCAGTCAGTCAGTCAGTCAGTCAGTCAGTCAGTCAGTCAGTCAGTCAGTCAGTCAGTCAGTCAGTCAGTCAGTCAGTCAGTCAGTCAGTCAGTCAGTCAGTCAGTCAGTCAGTCAGTCAGTCAGTCAGTCAGTCAGTCAGTCAGTCAGTCAGTCAGTCAGTCAGTCAGTCAGTCAGTCAGTCAGTCAGTCAGTCAGTCAGTCAGTCAGTCAGTCAGTCAGTCAGTCAGTCAGTCAGTCAGTCAGTCAGTCAGTCAGTCAGTCAGTCAGTCAGTCAGTCAGTCAGTCAGTCAGTCAGTCAGTCAGTCAGTCAGTCAGTCAGTCAGTCAGTCAGTCAGTCAGTCAGTCAGTCAGTCAGTCAGTCAGTCAGTCAGTCAGTCAGTCAGTCAGTCAGTCAGTCAGTCAGTCAGTCAGTCAGTCAGTCAGTCAGTCAGTCAGTCAGTCAGTCAGTCAGTCAGTCAGTCAGTCAGTCAGTCAGTCAGTCAGTCAGTCAGTCAGTCAGTCAGTCAGTCAGTCAGTCAGTCAGTCAGTCAGTCAGTCAGTCAGTCAGTCAGTCAGTCAGTCAGTCAGTCAGTCAGTCAGTCAGTCAGTCAGTCAGTCAGTCAGTCAGTCAGTCAGTCAGTCAGTCAGTCAGTCAGTCAGTCACTCAGTCAGTCAGTCAGTCAGTCAGTCAGTCAGTCAGTCAGTCAGTCAGTCAGTCAGTCAGTCAGTCAGTCAGTCAGTCAGTCAGTCAGTCAGTCAGTCAGTCAGTCAGTCAGTCAGTCAGTCAGTCAGTCAGTCAGTCAGTCAGTCAGTCAGTCAGTCAGTCAGTCAGTCAGTCAGTCAGTCAGTCAGTCAGTCAGTCAGTCAGTCAGTCAGTCAGTCAGTCAGTCAGTCAGTCAGTCAGTCAGTCAGTCAGTCAGTCAGTCAGTCAGTCAGTCAGTCAGTCAGTCAGTCAGTCAGTCAGTCAGTCAGTCAGTCAGTCAGTCAGTCAGTCAGTCAGTCAGTCAGTCAGTCAGTCAGTCAGTCAGTCAGTCAGTCAGTCAGTCAGTCAGTCAGTCAGTCAGTCAGTCAGTCAGTCAGTCAGTCAGTCAGTCAGTCAGTCAGTCAGTCAGTCAGTCAGTCAGTCAGTCAGTCAGTCAGTCAGTCAGTCAGTCAGTCAGTCAGTCAGTCAGTCAGTCAGTCAGTCAGTCAGTCAGTCAGTCAGTCAGTCAGTCAGTCAGTCAGTCAGTCAGTCAGTCAGTCAGTCAGTCAGTCAGTCAGTCAGTCAGTCAGTCAGTCAGTCAGTCAGTCAGTCAGTCAGTCAGTCAGTCAGTCAGTCAGTCAGTCAGTCAGTCAGTCAGTCAGTCAGTCAGTCAGTCAGTCAGTCAGTCAGTCAGTCAGTCAGTCAGTCAGTCAGTCAGTCAGTCAGTCA
This sequence comes from Euspilapteryx auroguttella, assembly GCA_951802225.1. Lineage (NCBI taxonomy): Eukaryota > Metazoa > Arthropoda > Insecta > Lepidoptera > Gracillariidae > Euspilapteryx > Euspilapteryx auroguttella. Next base: position 6,788,953 of record OX637645.1, read on the forward strand.
GTCAGTCAGTCAGTCAGTCAGTCAGTCAGTCAGTCAGTCAGTCAGTCAGTCAGTCAGTCAGTCAGTCAGTCAGTCAGTCAGTCAGTCAGTCAGTCAGTCAGTCAGTCAGTCAGTCAGTCAGTCAGTCAGTCAGTCAGTCAGTCAGTCAGTCAGTCAGTCAGTCAGTCAGTCAGTCAGTCAGTCAGTCAGTCTGTCAGTCAGTCAGTCAGTCAGTCAGTCAGTCAGTCAGTCAGTCAGTCAGTCAGTCAGTCAGTCAGTCAGTCAGTCAGTCAGTCAGTCAGTCAGTCAGTCAGTCAGTCAGTCAGTCAGTCAGTCAGTCAGTCAGTCAGTCAGTCAGTCAGTCAGTCAGTCAGTCAGTCAGTCAGTCAGTCAGTCAGTCAGTCAGTCAGTCAGTCAGTCAGTCAGTCAGTCAGTCAGTCAGTCAGTCAGTCAGTCAGTCAGTCAGTCAGTCAGTCAGTCAGTCAGTCAGTCAGTCAGTCAGTCAGTCAGTCAGTCAGTCAGTCAGTCAGTCAGTCAGTCAGTCAGTCAGTCAGTCAGTCAGTCAGTCAGTCAGTCAGTCAGTCAGTCAGTCAGTCAGTCAGTCAGTCAGTCAGTCAGTCAGTCAGTCAGTCAGTCAGTCAGTCAGTCAGTCAGTCAGTCAGTCAGTAACGGAAGAGTTTTATATATATTGATTTACGACAAGAGGACGAATTTTATTTTATTACACACTTTCACCTTTTATTTTCAGTCGAATAACTTGACCTACTTCTTTTAGAGGTCAAATTAACTTTTTATGAATGCTGAAAATATGTAACTCATTATTGTTCTGTTATTATTTAAATTGAATATACACGATGTTTACCTAATATTAAATGAAAATATTTTCTTTTATCTTTCTGTATCCGCTTACCATTTTGTAATGATTGACAATATCTTGTTAAAATGTTTTTCTTCTGAGGGCCGTAATTTATTCAAATCTTATATCTACATCAGAAATAATCATATAACCGTATGACTTTAAGAATTTATCAGCCCTCCGGCCCGGTTGAAAACCTTCTCAAGCTCTTAAGCAGCTTACGTTCCGCCGTGTATGAATAATTTAACAAATAATTATGGAAGCATATATGACGTCGGCGACGACGCCTGGGGCCTAACACAAGATTTATGAGTTTTGTAAGTTATAATTTTAAACACAACTTTGAATGTATTTGTTAAGCCAAATAGCATCGTAAGTAATCAAACCAGATTACGATGTACATGTTTGGTTTGCATTAGTTTTCTGATTCTTATAAAACGCTTCATTGCCGAAATCAGTGTGAAAGATTGGCCATTAACTTTTTGCATTGTCTAAAACACGTCACAAATTCACAAGCCAATATTATATATATTTTAATCAACTAAACTAGAGCTGATCATCTTCAAACGGCAGAAAAGGTCATGGTTACCTTACCATATACTTTCAATTTCATTGAAGAAACTCTTTACCAAATTTTAAATCGATTGCACATAAGTAAGCTAGTTAGATCCCCTTATCAACTAGAAAAGAGCTGATGATCTTCAAACGGCTAAACGAGATTTTCATAAAACTGGCTAACAAACACTCCTGGTAAAATTTTCTTTTACAAAAAAAAATACTTAATGAAAATCGGCTCAGCCGTTTGGGCTCTACGATGCCACAGACAAATACACATGTTAAACTTATAAAACCTCTCTGTTTTTTCGTCGGGGGTTAATAAATGTCCACAGATGGACATAGGTCTCCCCCACAGATTCCACAAGCACATTGTGGATGGAGGATAAAAGAAGGACAGTATTAAGGACGGTAGGATAAGGTTTACCCTTATAAGAATAGATAGTAAACGTTACTTGGGCTTAACATTCAATTTATTTTCAAATCGCCCATTCAGGTTTTTAATCCTGGAATCATCGAGTCTTTTATTGCGGCGCCCGGGCCAATTAAACGTCGAGATGTCGTTAATTCAAAGATGCAAACTTAGAGATCCTTCGGTTCTTTTTTTAGGGCTTCGTAGTCAAAACAATATTGTTTTCTAAATTCTATATGTATATGTATCTGTCCGTCTGTCTGACGCCTTCATCTAAGAAACTTTATATAGGCTTGATCTTAGAGCCGTATGTAGCCGTTTGGTGGGCTTGATCTTAGAGCCGTATGTAGCCGTTTGGTGGGTAAGATTGACCGAATCATCTTTCTCTCGATGGTGTTATACAGGGTGTTTCTTACAAGGCGGTAATAAATCAAAGGAAGGATTCTGCTCACCATACCTAACAACATTTCCAAAGCAACATTGGTCGAAATCTCAAAAAAAAATAACAGCTAAAAATTTATTTTAAAGGTAAAGTTTAGACTTGAGAGCTTACATAATGATTTAATTGTTCAAATTTTAAAATAAAAAGCTCCACGTAAAGCTTTAAATTCTTTAAATGAACTATGGTACCTAAATTCTAAGATTGTTTTAAGTTTCATCAGGTTCATTTAGACTCTTTTTTTACTTGTTTATAATTTTGTTTCTTGTATTATTACAATTCATCGATCCCGCTTATCCCCTATTTCGTTTTATTATATACTAGTCGACCCGGCGAACTTCGCACCGCCTAACGGGTTAGTCCCAACCGACTCCAAAACTATTGTTCTCCTATTACTATATTTTGTATGTATTATATTATAAACCTTCCTCTTGAATCACTGTACAGTCACGGACTAGGAGGCCGTAACAGATTTGTCTATGGTTTCGTCAGCCCTAGACTGTATTACCAAAGAACAAGAGCTATTTTGCAATACAGTAAAACCCGAAGTGTTACGCCGATCGTGTCCGCCACTGTACCTACCTATTAAAAAAAACGCATCAAAATCCGTTGTATAATTTTAAAGATAAATAACATTACCTTAAGGTGGTAACTCTCGCTATGGCGCTAAATTAAAATTTTTTCGTGTTTTTTATTTATTCTGGCAAAAGTATACATTTTTAATAAAGTTTAAATGAATTCGCGTATGTAAAAAACCATCTCCCACATTGCAATACAACGTTTTTAGATGACAGACCTACAGATTTTGTGTCTAAGGGGTAAAAGGCCAAAAAACAAGTTCCTTGAATATACACAAAATCGGTAACTCTGTCTTTCAAAAAATCACAATGTGGGAAATAGGTTTTTACGTACGCGAATTCATTTAAACTTTATTAAAAATTAATACTTTCGCCAAAATAATTAAAAAACGTGAAAATTTTTGAATTTCGCGCCATACCGTGAGTTACCGCCTTAAAACCCAAACAATAACTATAATTGCATTATAAACCTTTATGGTGTGTTGCCTGAAAAAAGGAAACGTTCAAAACAACTGCACTTTTCCCGCATTTCAATTTAGCAAATTATTTACGCCGAGCTTCATCGTTCCTTTGTTACCTTTGTTAGAGGATTGGTTTGGTGCAATTCTATTCTCCCATTCTATTTTTTTATTGACTGCTTTCTGTTCAACAAACATTTAAATAAACCTGTTATAAAAATGCTCTTCAGGTACTGTTATTCCGGCACCTAAATCAACATTTTGTACTAACTTACATTTTATTTATCTTTGTCTTTTTTTTTGTAAACATGTTTGTCGAAAAAATTCACCAGCCTCATATAAGTCAATGGAAATAACGAAATAGTAAATTTTCTTCGCCTGTTTAGCATGCACGTGGATATTTCGCGGGCGACCATTATTTGGTTTGCATTATTCATGGGAGCCGGCCCCTAACGAGTCGGTCCGTTGAGTGAGAGCAAAACCCACCGATAATGAAGTCAAGTTCTATTTTATCCGACGACTGCAAATTTTGTCTCTAATTTAGAAAAACTCCTCAAGGAACGGCAAGGGGCGCGAAAATAAATTTTCTTCTTTGAGAGTCGCCGATTATATAGACTACGGATCCTCATACTTTGTAAGTTAGCAAGCACAAGATGAGAGCAAACAGGCAGCGTTGAGAGTTTGTAGAGTTAAAATAAAATAAAAAAAAACACTATCAATAAAACTTCTCCGTAATAGTAAGTGCCGTCCGTGTCTCGTGACCGTGGACGGCGTAACAGATCTGTAAATGGTCTCGCTCGTGCTAACAAACAAGAGCTATTCTGCAATACAGAAAAACCGGAAGTGTTACGCCGTCCTAGTCCGCCACTGTACCTACCTAGGTTAGGTATATCTTCCCATCTCTCTTTCACTGATATCATATACCAAAATTCTGACAAATAACGTATATACTTACTGTAATCATTGCAACTTCTTCAAATTATGATCCCAGTACCATAGAGCATCAAATGCATTGACATGATACGATTCTTCTGATCCGTAAAAAAGGAACAGACGCACTTACACAGAATTTTGTGATTTTTTTTATATTTATTTACTACTGGGAAACTTGGTTACTTGTAAGTAGATTCAATTTCAGAAGTTGACAGTTGTCATTACCCAAAAATTTAAGCTCTGTTGCTGAAAAAAAAAATCGCATTAAAAGTTCAATAACTGGCCAACGGTTGGTTTTGACCTGGGTGCCTGAGGGCTCAAATTATTGGTACTGTCACCTCCTGAAATGGTCAGGTCTACTTGAGTTTACAAGTTACTCTGTTTAAAGTACCCAAGGTACAAAATGTACAGAGAAACAATTAGTTTTTACCTAAATTCTATTATACACAAACCAAAGCATAGTAATAATATTTCATACTAGTGAGTAGTAAAATTCGAAGGAACCCAGCCCACCGTAAAGCTTCTTTGAGCAAAATGACCGAACCCACTCTAAAGCTGTGGGCTCCTTTGACGTCGTGTACACGGCAGTGTGGCTGTAAAGTCTTGCTTAGCGGAATTGAAACAAAGGATAATATTGTTAGCAAGCTATAGCTTAGCCTGATATTGAGCTAAATATTTTTCATATTATTAGGAAACATAATATGAACGCAACTAAATTTTAACCGAAAATTTCAAGCACAATCACACCAATATTTTTATGAACGGACAATTTTTTTTATGACCCCATCATCACACCCCTCCCCCTGCGCATTTTCCTCCACCCCCAGTCTTGTCTCGCGCCTGATGGTAAACATCATTTTTAGGTTTTATTTAAAAAAAACTTTCGAAGGTCCTATGAATATGAATGAGCAAATTGTATTAATTTTCAGAAATCAGTTCTGTATATGTTCATGCCTACCGTGTGTTAAATTTTCCTCACGATAAAAAGTAACTGCTTAGAATAAGTTATGTTAATCAAAAACAACCTCAATATGACAAGGCTATTCAAGGAAATAAAAAGTTTACATCAAATTGCCGATTACAGGTCTAATTTGTCGTTGACGTTGTTTTAAATAAGTTAAAACAACGTCAACGAGTTAAATTGTTGAGTGTCGGAGTTTCATTACGTTTTCATCAAACGATTCTCTTACAACGACAAGGGGCGTGCCGGGCGGGGCCGAGGAAACGTTCTCGTCACTAAAACCTTTGATCCGCGACTGTTATTCACGCCCATCTAATTTATCATGTTTTTTCTCCCGTTTAAAACAAAACTAAGCATATAAAATAATAATATTCTGAGAAATCTCATTTTTCATTTTTAGAATCAATTATGACGCCACCCACTCACCCGGCTCCGCCACTGGCAGACCTGAGCGGCGGAAACTTTTCGGAAACTAATTAGACGTTTGCCGGATAAATGACAAAAGAAACTAACCGTTTAAAAACTACCCTGAGGGAGCACCGGAAACGGACAAGATTAAATTGTCTCACCTAACTCTTTAGCTGCCTCTTCCGGTTAAACTATAGCAAACTTGGGACACTATTATCTTGTTATCTTTCTACTTTATTCTCTGCAATGTTCAATTTAGACCAAACTTGGTTTAAAATACGGGAATTAAAAGTTTTATAGGGGCGTTCTATTGGCGTAGTGATTCGATCTGTTTTAAGTGATTCTGAAAATTTTAGTTAATTCGTTGCCTAGGTTTACTTAAAATCAAAATGCTGTTGTAAAAAAAGGTAATCCTGATAAATGATGAACTGAGGGGCTACTACGGCCGCTTTTGCAATATTGCTTTGCGTCCTCCAGAGTGTCAAAGTCAATTCAAAAAAAAAACACAAAAAGGACAAAAAGCAATATTGCAAAAGTGGTCATAATAATGCATGTTTTCTCCTCTGCTGTTCATCATGGTAGCAGAGGTAGTTCTGAACCTGATGAACCGTACGGACAGAAGAGGCCTCAGTTGGGTACAGGGAAAGGTTCTAGAATATCTCGCCTTTGCAGACAACCTTCGCATAATTTCCGAAAACAGTGTTGACATGCAAAATAAACTAGACGACTTCGTTGCCATAGGCAGGACTGTGGGAATGCGTGTGAACACTGGGAAAACCAAGGCAATGCGAGTAACGACAACTGACCGAAACTCCTTCAACATCAGTGGCCAGGCAGTGGAAGACGTCACAAGCTTCATGTACCTCGGCAGCAAGATTACGCCAGACGGAGGAGCGGATGCGTTTTTGGTATTGACTTTGACACTCTGGAGGACGAAAAGCAATATTGCAAATGTGACGGCCGTAATACTACCCCTGATGACTGCAAACAAATTTCGAACCAAAACTGTTCTCTTCCACTATTTATAGAGGCAAAACACAGTGACTATACCTACCAAAAAAAACTTTTGCGAAAAGGGTCTCTCTAATGCAGTGCAGTGACAAAGTCGCCGAGTTATTTATTGAGGATCGGGCGGGTCGACGATCAGTCGCTGTTTCGCAGGATTTGCTGGACATAAATCGTTTGAAGACATGTATACGTAGCCGAAGCGGCTCTGAGCGTGGCTCAGGGCTGCACTGCACAGTGCACACGTGTCAGCACCCCGCTCCTGTTCCTATGCAGCCGTGACAAATCTTATGTGTGTTATCCTAGTAATAATAGTTCAATGGTGTTATCTTAGTATTAACATCTAGTGGCTTTACCGGGTTTTCAAAACACTAAAATCATCGATAGTACTTAGGTATTTTGTAGTAAGTATTAATGTTGTATGAAAAATATTCGTCATAATTTCATAGTAAGTATTATCTAAAAAATATTTACAATGGGGGAAAACTAATACCTTTTTTAAATTCGTTTTGCTTAAATTTAGCTGTACTAAATTTTGCCGTTACGTACACACTCGGCATCTTACAGCGTCGTACAGCCGAGAATAGCCGAGAGCTATCATAGTAAATAGCATATTTCAGAAAGAAGTACAACTAACGCACGCTCGGGATACAGCGGCTTCTGTGAAATTTTAATTCCATTTTATGGATGGACCGGGCAGGCTGGTAGTAGGGAAAGGATGCTTTATTCATGGTAGATAGTTTCATGGCCGAGGCGAAGTATGATGTGTTAAGATTTTACATTATAGAGAAGAGCAAAATCTTATATGAACCTGAGAAAAAAGTATCCAAGATATATTATGAAAATCATGTTTACATGTTAATTTAATAATTGTTTCTGAATATTTATATTTAATAAATTTTAATATTTGTTCTGTTCTTAGAACAGTGAGTGCTTGTAACGTAATATTTCCAAAAAATTATAGCTTGTCTTGTCTACCCCATTATTCGCTTAATTTTATTTTTGGCGAATAAAAGTAAATCCTATCGTAATTAAAATAGGTAAATAAAACGTACAGAACTATCCAATGCAACGCACACTTGACGGCACTCTATCGGTTTTCCTATAAATAAACTGTAAAAGCGCGACCAAGCTCAACGTAAATCTCCACGCTGAAGAAATAAAGATGGCAGCTAGCTGCAAATATATAGTTCCTTCCTCTCACATTACCCAGCCGGGAGCGAACTCGATACTCGACCGTGCTAGACTTGTTTTGCTACGGAATTTCAATTTTGTATGCCCCAGCCATAACTTCTGATCACAGACCAACTAGAGATAATTCTGATATTGGAAAAATTGATTGTTTGTATAATTTCAGCCAGACATTCTCTGCTGTAAAATGTAATTGCTACCGGGAAAAGGTCTAAATGAAATCAACTAGCTTAAAATTATTCTACTGCATTTTTAAGAGGTGTTTTATTTAATTGTTACTGCTTTCAATAGCAGAGTTGGTATTGTACAATAGGTAGATTTTTGTAAAATCCTATTTTGAGATTGAAGTACCTATGTTAATCATCCTCTTGAAATGTATATTTTTTACAATTAATGCTATTGTTAAACCATAAATTTTCAACTTTATACATTTTATCGAACTGATTCCTGTACTCGAGCTCGAGCATGTTTTCGTCCACTTTAAAAGTTTTTTTTTATCTATTTGGTTTGAAAAAAAAAATATTTAAAAATCTTATATTTGCAACATAATACTTAAATAATGAAAGATAATTAAAGTTCAATTTATTCTGCTATTATTATCAAACAATATAGGAACCCACAGCACTGTTAACGATATCGCATAAGAATCCTACTTAGCCCAAGTTAGGTATTCTGTGGCCCAAGTTTATATAGGTAAATAGGTAGTAGTAACGGTTTAGAAAGAGAGAAAGACCTAGTGCCAAAACTCAAGAAGACTGCTGAATCTCAATTACTTTAAGGTAAACTGTCCAATTTATATTTTCTTTAAACAGAACGTTAGTAGATATAACATTATTTTACGTGCAAACTTCGTGTAAAAGTGAAGCTAATTAACCTCATCGCCGCTGCACACCGCACACCGCAGATTTCTTTGCTAGCCCATACATTTGCTTTAGTATTCAAAACAAAAGAATGAGAGCGCTCTTCGCTTATTTCCATTAGGCACTACGGATAGCGAACGCCGTTCGATTCTCCCGAGAGCATTCGCAAGATAATTTATTTATTCTGACGGCCGGTATCTCAGTTGTGGGTGCCACCTGCCGCCGCGGGAGGAAATTTACTGCAAGGATCGCTTTTAAATTTTCACGAATAGCCACGAGAACAAAGGAGCGCTGGACTTTATCAGACAGTAAAGAGAGTAAAATGTGTCTATGCACTAGCGCATGGAAGCTGTTTATGGGCTCCGAACTGGCGGCGGCGGCGGCTTGGCGAAGGCAACAGCCAGCCACCTGTCTTGCCGCCCGCCATTCTGCCTGCTCAATATTCCTAATGTTAAATATTTAATACAGTAATACAATTCCCGAGATAATGTATGGAATATGTTAAAGATAATATTTAGGTAGAGTGTTTGTTACTCGGAACTTCTCGTAACCAACTTAAAAGTATTACATCGTACAGTGGCGGTCTAAGACGGCTTAACACTTCCGGTTTTTTCTGTATTGCAAAATAGCTCTTGTTAGGGCCCACGAGAACATAGACAAATCTGTTACGCCGTCACAGACCGCATATGTACAAAGTGCAGGCATTTGAGTAATAGTTCAATGGCATTTGATTATTTTTTGGCTCTGAAACATCTTTATTTATTACTAGTTGTGATCGCGACATTGTCCGCATGTAAAATTGATTTTCCCACTGTTTTAACTTTCCCTGGTCTACGACAAACTCCTTGATCCTTTTTAAAACTATAATTTTTGATAGGTTTTTTTTCAACAAGTATAAAAAGATTCATTTTAATACAATATTGCAGAGATAAAATTAAAAAAGTAAAATATTCCTAAAAGTTTCATTAAATCTACTATCTACTCTACTACTATACTATCACAGTATGACACTAGATAAGTAGTATTTTTAGGGCACTGTTTTAGGGCATAGCTTTTAAGTTAAATACTTACCAAAGAAAGCTACAAAGTGTTGCTAAAAGTGGCCACGTTTGGCAACAATGTGAGGATAATTTTGTTCCTTTTAGTTAGGACTACTTAACTGTGCTCATAAAATACTACCTAAGCAAGATTATCAAGTGTCATACTGTGCCACATTTTTGATATCTGCCTTAGTTTAGAAGATATACATTTTTGTCGAGAATGACGCTAGCATCGCTATAAACTGGCTCTTAATTAGCTTATTTGAGACAATGCTTCAGCTTTGGTATTTTTCCTTCATTAATACTTACACTTCAAACACCTTACGACCAGTTCGATCGAAGTAGGTGGATAGGGTAGTAGGAAAAACGAGTTTGTATTCGTAAAGTTCCGTTGGGTTATCTAAGTTTCGCAAAGTCCCATTCAAGCAGAGTGGAACTCGACTTGAGAGCAAGGAACTATTGGAAATAATTTTCCTAGCCGAAAAAAAAAAACTATGCTAAAGCTAGCCATTCCTAAGTATACAAAATGAAATCCTCGCCATTTTACAGGCAAAGGAATATAGTCCATACAGCCAAATCTTAAGTAGAACTTAGTAATTTTTTTTCTGGAACCTTCTAGACGCAAACCCTCGCACTACTCGACCACTAAAGGTCTAATCCTCACAGATGCCTAATTTAGGCCTTGATCGAAGTCTCAGTAGGTAGGCTACCTAAGTAACTAACTAAATATATAAGTATTTTCTTTGTTTTTAAATAAAATTAGGTTAAATTGAAAGCTTTAAAATGAAAAAAGTGAAAGTATTTTTGGAAGTAGATAATTTCTGTTTCATCCATGTTTTTTTTGTTTCATCCACTTTTAATAAAAAGATAAGGCAATACTTGATTTTTTTAATAGTCACTGGTAGCCTACCTGACTACTTATCCTTTGATCAAGACGTAATTAAGCTTCTGTGAGCCTTAGGCTGACATTCACAGTCGCATCGCAGCTCGAACTCGCACTCCAAAGTGTTGAAATGAAACTTTAAATCGTTTTCAAGTCCAAATTAATATACACAGTCGAGTTTCGACTTCATGACAGCGAAGCATACGCTCGACGGAGCCAAAGACGACTCGAGCTAGGATAATCAGTACTCGGGAACGACTTGTCCGAGTACCATACTCGGCCGAGTAGCCTCCAAACACTGACTGTGAATGTCAGCCTTAGATCTTTAACTGTGAATTTAAAAGTAGGCTGGGTCGACTTTTGCAAAAAAAAGAGTGAGGGGATGTAAGAGTGAGACAGCGACCAGCCATATGGGTGTTTTCATCGATGAAATTGACCATAGAATACACTCTTCTTAAAATTATGTTATTACTTCCCCGGACACATTGTAAAAGTTTATCATTATTTCTATTTAATGTATAGCTCTGCGGTCAATATGATAAACTACGAGATGTTAATATGCTTATACCAAGTAGGAAGGAACTCTCCTGGTTTCAGCGGTCGGAGCCTGACTTTGCGATCAAAAGTTGCCGGTTATAAAATCAATGCCGACCTAACAACTCGGTGGTTAGACCGTTGTTGTTGAAAGTTCTCGTGCTTAATGCCTTACTTGCGAACTGATGGTTATAGGGCCTTCACACGATGCTTGTAACGTGCAAATAGCTTTGTTTAATTTAAATATTATTAAATCCCATTATTTGAACTAGTACTTTAACAGCTAGGTGTATAATATGTTTTGCTTTCCTGTTTATAGAAGCTTACATTATCACGGTCTGAAAACATCGTAAAGGCGTTCTGCTTACTTTTCACGATTCGCCTTTTTAGAAGATACCAAAAAAGAAAAATGCTTAGAGCTTTTATATGAGCATAGAATTTAAAATTTCAAGTGTTTTAAGCTTTAAGTTGGTTTTCCAACTGGTATGGCACGCAAGCATCGTAAAGTTTTTTTTTTTTTCAGTGACCCATTAAGGTAAAGTATTAAATAAGAAATTAAGTGATCCGCAGAAGAACTAAAATCACCTACATATCCATTGAATTGCGGAACTGGGCAGGGCAAAAAGCTCGAAGAACAGGATAGTCGCTGGGACCGAAAAGTTCTCGAGTGGCGACCACGAAACGGAAAACGCAGAGTAGGCAAACCCCTCATAAGGTGGTCAGACGACCTGGTGAAGGTTTCGAGAATACGCTGGATGAAGGTCGCTCATGACCGGTCGTTGTGGCGTTCTATGGGGGAGGCCCATGTTCAGCAGTCAGTGGACGTCATTCGTCTGAAATTATGATGATGATGATGAATAAAATTATTTTAAATCCAGAAAGAAACCGATAAACGACGACGAGGATAGGAAATTGCTGACCAAAACAATAATAAGTAGTACTTAATTACATTTGTACGTAGATACCTAATTTTTAGTAAATTATAATAGCTGTACCTCAGAAGCATAACACTGTAACTGACATTTTTGCGATTTTCACTTTTTGATGGAATCCTACTGTATTTGACGAGCTCTTTCGAATGTGCTTACTCCCGTGGCCGTAGCTAGCCTGGAAGTGCCTTTTTTCGATTTGCATTATAGTGTAAATACCTTGCCTGATGAGAAGCATTAAACTGTAAGAGCGTATACTGCTTTATGCTTCGAATTAATTTTATTGCATAACATTGTATGTACCATCATACACTTTTAAGCTTCTGAACTATATCCGATGCATAATACTGTAACTGCGCAGATACCGTGTTTTGCTTCGAAGCAAATCAAGATGCATAATACTGTATTTTTGCTGTTACAGTTTTATACTATTCAATTAAATCCGATTAAGAGGGCGTGGTTTAACGCATCTTTATATAGAAGTTGCTAGTTACGCGGAAGTTCGGTCTTGGCCGGGTATCAGAGATAAAGAAAATAGAAAAAATTGTATCTAAATTGACAGTTTTTGGCATTCTTAATTCAGTGATACTTATCATACACGTAAAAATACACGCAATCTTCTTTTAAAAATAAATGGTAAAAAAAAGTCCGTCAACGAATGCTTCCTCATACCCTCAACACAACAACTTCTTGCAACAACTCCATCAAAGATATCAAAGATAGATTATACCACTGTTGCAGCTGAAGAAAATACCGACAGAACTCATTACCCATAGACGAAACCATACAACGTCACTTCCACGCCATACCTTGCGAGTCGCATCATTCACGGTAAAAAAAATATCCGGCGTGAATATCCTGGACTAGAACAAAACAAAACTGCAATGAAAATGGCTAAAAGACATTCAATGAAGACCTAAATTCCTCACTCCATTTGCCAAGCAATGATACCTTTACACCATGTTATCAACACGCGGTCACGCTACAGTAAGAAAACAAAAAAAAATGGTTCTCCAAGATTGGAGCACAATTCTGACCCTAGATATAAACGTCTTATAAAAAAAAAAGTTCATATCTAACACCAGAAAAGATACATACTTACTCCAATCCCAAAGTCTCGTCCTTTTTTCGATTCTCTTTCAAGCCTGAGGATGGTCGCGCACGGATCTGATCTCAAGTGTGACATCACATGCATTACTGCCAGGCAAACTAAATTGAAAATTAAAGTCTAAATTGGTCATACTACCGTACAACCATTTGTTTTGCAATACTTTCCTCGGAAACTTGGTATTTATTAACTCTAATAGTGCTTGCCGATCCTTAGCACATGCTTTCATATGCTTTCAAGGTGTTTATAGACAGGTGGGACTCTCCTATGCTACAGCATTGGGTGCAGCTTCACACAAATTTGTAAATAGTTTAGGCTTTAATTTATTTATTTTTACTAACGTAAGTTAAGTGCAACGTGCAAGTTTAACGTAAGTTACTAACAAGCTATGGAATCCTAAATTTCTGAAATAAATTATTTGAATTGAATTGAATTGCTGATTTACCCGAAACACTGCAGCAGTTATGTATAATCTGTCCTTGATGATGCTGCTGCATCAAACTGCTCGATTACTTTGAAAGTATTAAGAAACATTAATTCAAACAGACGTCATACAATTTACATTACAATCAATATCCGAACAGCAAATCTGTGAATTTCTAAGGTAACTTTTAAGTATCGGTCCTGTTTTTTGACGCAGATCTACTTCAGATAAACTTTCAGACTGCATTTAGGTAACATAATATAAAAACTCTGGTTTCTCTCCCTATTAGCTAGCTACTAGACCCTGACATCATGAACGGCTTATTGTGAAATCTACAACGTTAAACTCATGCTACGTCGTCGCTAAAGTTCAAACTTCCTATAATGAACCTTTCATGACCCCACTATGCGTGTGACTACAGGCAAGGAAAGAGAAACTAGTGGCATTTTATTTATAAAGCTCAAAGCAGTCTTAAAACCTTACTGAAACTAATCTACGCCAGAATATAAGACAAGAGCTCAAACTTCCACGAGTTATACTACTAATCAGTGAGCCACTGCAGACTCAGAGCACAACCAAGAACAACGTTTCGCCTACCCTGACATAATGGAATCCTGATACCAAAGCGCTAGGGACCTATGTCTCATTCATGCAACAGTTACTTAAGGACCCCATATGTCCCATATTATTTTATATTCAACCATTCTTTATAATGTTCACTACATTAGGTCACAGATTCAGACAACATCATTTAAAACATGAAATTTCACTCATAGAGTACATAATATAAATTACTGACACAGATTTAGAGTTGTACGGTTCTGAATGTATGTTCTACAGTGTTTTTTAACAGTAAAGTTGTTTATTGTACTTTGTTTTCTTAAAGAAAATACTGTAATTGACACCATTTCTCACCGGATTACAAAAATAATCTTAGAAGCATTTTAGTGTATGTGATGCATGTTTTTACAAAAGTACCTGAAAAACTATATTTTTTCATAGGACTTATTTTTCTGAAAATTGTTTTTAATTAAGAGATAATTGCTCTATGTTATCAATTAAACTCAAGATGATTATAGCGTCTACTTTTGCGTCTTATTTGCGTCTAATGTTGAAAAACATGCGATTTCAAACTTTAAAACGCTCTCCTGTAAAATTACGATTTGCGACTTACAGTGTTATGCTTCTGAGGTACAGAGGTGGTATACTTACCTATTTTCATATTGAGACATCAGCACACATATTTACTTTAAAATCAACAATAATATTATGTACATATTATCATTTCCTTAGTTTATTTTATCGCTTGCTTGATATAATTACATTTAATTTGGTGCCAATCTGTAGAGCAAAGGGGACGTGTCTATCTTGTAAGAAAAGCTAGAAATCAAAATTTTAAATCTGAAATTTAATCTCAATCGCAAGCCTCATTCAGAAATACTGATATAGCTGATAGATGATAATTATAATACGTCCTTTACTTATTCGATGCTTATTTTTGATGATTTTAATCAAGAATGACAGATCCAGTGCCAAATAAAATCGCTTCAACGTTATCCACTCAAAAGTTAGCAATCGAATTAAATTCGCCCCTTTACCTAAACTCCATTTTCTTCCACGACTTCATTAGGCGAAGCCATTCCGGTGAGCCTCAGTAATGACCTCAAAGGACGTTAAATCAAGATCGAAGGGCGAGATAAAAAGTAACTGAAATTTAATACCATTATCAAATTGCTCCTCTGACGTCACTCTTTGTAGGCGTTTCTCTTTGTCCGTCAAGGCACAGGGCGATTAATAATATTTGTCACAAAAAAGGTACTTTCCGACCTACTCACAATATTGTTAACGTTAGTTTATAAATGATAAATACTTTAGAATATTGTGATTAGATAAGCAGTTTTAGATAATGAGATTTGAGTATCGCAATAGCAATAAACGTGGCTTTACCTAGCAGGTTCCATCATTTTACAGAAAACTGAAAGACATAATAAACGCTTCAGCCTGATACTTAACTCGATATTGTTATATACTTCTCCTTCTTCTATAATTACTCTTTATACCTAGGAAGTTAGAAAAGTAAAAGCTAAGGCTTGAAACTAGTGTTTCCTTTGAAAAAAAAAATTGCTTGTCTTGCAATCTCTTCTTGATAAAATTATTTAAAATTTATGTTTCATTTGGTATTTTAATTTAAATTGTTTATTGTAATATATTTAAACTCGGCTAAACGTGGGTCCGGCTCTTGAGCTGATGCTTCTGCCTAACCCTTGGGGGTAGGGTTCATTCCCGGGAATTCTCGGGTCGAGAATTCCCGGGAAATCTGTGGGTTTTGTTCCCGGGAAATTATGCTCGAGAAAAGTCGAGAACTCGAGAAATCATATTTGAGTCTTATGTAGTGCAAATAAGTTCGTGAATTACGTTAAAGATGAAAATGTACTTTTTACTTTTATAAGCATAATGATGGTACGCGGTGGAGTCTCGTAACCAAAATCGTAATCGTAAAACAAGCGATTATCTTAACCATTGTTGGTTTCTTTAAAATTTACTTTACGAAAGCGGCAATAGTTAACGAAACTACAATTCGATAGAGCTCAATTAGGAAGCTTGACAGTGTACTGTTTGTTAATATTTTGTGTTTTAATGTGTCAAATTAAATTTATAATCTTATGAATTTCACTACCTACATCTGGGTATTAGGTCGCTAACTTAAGGGCTTACACGGTGCGAAACTAGCGCCACTTGCGATAAATAATTAATATCTTCTAAACCATGGCCGAAATAAAAATATGCGTCTTTGAAGCCCTAGATATAGATAATCTTGCTTAGATTGCTAGATTACATTAGATCTTGCTTAATTTAATTTGATAAATAAAAATTATATGTTACCTATGTACTTTCTGCATGTTGTTATATCATCACTAAGATTTTGTTAAAATATTTGTATGCCTGACGGCAGAACACATTGACACTATATAAATTGTTAACATCTTATTGTACATGTGCTTCACAAATAAATATATTTGATTTGATTTTGAATTGATTTTTAAGGCCCAGTAGTGTAGTTTTTAGGTTCTAAGGAATAAATTGTTTGTTGTCTATAGTGGCCACTTTAGTTTATTGAAAAATATTTCTAAGATCATTATCCTAAAAGCTACATAACAGAGCCTTAAAAATTCTAAGCAAATTTATCTAGGGCGTCAAAGGCGCATATTTTTGATTTTGGCCATGGTTTAGAATATATTTATTATTAATCGAAGTGGCGCGAGTATCGAACCAGTTCGCCCCTGAATTAACAATGAAAATTCTGTGTCAGTGACAGCATTCAAAAATCATTGCGGCTTTTTAAAGACGACAACAGTACATGCCCCCCGAAAAGCAGCAATAGTTTTCGAATGCTGTCATTGTCATCGATTTTCATTGTTTATTTAGTTAAGCGACTCATGTCCTTTTTTTCTATAAATTCTTCTTTAAATTTAAACACTTAAAAAACTTATATAACTAACTATAGTTTTAGTTTAACGTTGACTATTTTTATTAGTTAAAGGTTTATTTAATATGAATATTGAGAGAAGTTTTTTTTATTTTTTTTTTAAACTTATATTTGGCAGAGAAACCACTCAATTTATTGGTTTAAAATAAGTTTTTTTTTATTATGATTTACATGGTTAATTTTTAGTCCACTTTTTTCATTATTTGAATCTCTTTTCGATGCCAAAACAAAGGTAAATGTAAATTTCTCGACAACCCGAGAAGACCCGAGAAATTGGCCTCGAGAATTCTCGAGACCCGAGAAACTGATAAGCTCGAGAAATCATGAACCCTACTTCGGGGAATACTAGGCTTGAGATTATGTTATGTTTTTATTCTTAGATATTTTTAAATAATTATATTACCTATGTACTTACTTTGAATTTTTTAGTTTATATCTATAGTATCTACTATTATAAACAAGATTATAGTAAACATTTACTTATGTAAGTAAGTATATGTTGTTTTTTATTTTTATCGTAAGTAAGTAATATGAATTAAAATATTGAATAATGTTGTGTGCACTTAGACGAATTCATAATTTTGGTATGTAAAAACAAAGCAACTTAGCCTTAAGAGCCTGTTTACAGCGATGCTAGCGCCATTCGAGAATGGCGCTAGCATCGCTGGCTTTCAAATACCTTACTAATTCATCAAAACAGTCGTTAACAGAAACACGCACTAAGATATACTCACTTAGACCCGCATTTCTACAACTTTGGGTAGATTAATGGCCCCAAACGTTATTAACGGGGTAGAACTATAAAATTATTGCTAAGCTCTAGTTTTTTTGCGATAAAGTATAAGTATACTTTGGAGGTGGGCGCCTTTGATTTTGGGCGCATACGAGAGGCATCTTCCTTGTTCTGTGGCGCATATATACCACAGAATACCTAATAGTACCTACAACGCATACAAGAAAAAGCACTAAGGCAAACTACGATTTAACGTTTCGTTAGTTATACTTTGCCTATAATAGCGCAAATGCGCATTGAGCGAGTGCTTCAGTGATTTCACAAAGACTCTACTTTTTTTTTAATAAAGCCTTTATAACCGCAACCTGTATACTGGGTAATATTGTCGCTAGGTCCCGGTAGAGCCTGCTGAATAAAATATACGCTCAGCTTAGCGCATCGTTTATGATCATGTAAGAAGGTAAATGAATAATTTTGTTGTGAGAAACAAATAGAAGTAACCATGCATGTAGAGCATAGTTGTTTGATCAATGATACCTATATCGTAACGTAACGATAACGTATCGTTTCATACTCAGAGCCCTTAACCATAAATACCAATGTCTATGCTGCCTGAAATACAAACAAGACGAACGACGAACAAACAAATATACCCAGACCGGGAAACAATCATCGATATTCATACTAACAATGTTCGCATTTGCCGGGAATCGAACCCGGTGCTCCCGCGTTAAATTCCCTCATAACATCATTTACTGAGCCACGGAAGCAGTCTTATTATTATCTCTGACTGAGCATTAGCATTGTGAAAATAAGCGTTTCTCAAAATTTGTAAGCAAAGGCAAAATATGCGACTCTCATAAGTATATATCGAAGATATCACCCACAGTACCTGGCTGTTTGATCACAAAGAACAGTGTGCGTGCTTGCGTCCTTTTACCCACAGAACAAGGAAGATGCTCTCTCTCTCTTTACCCACCATGCAATTATTATTACCTATACAGTGTAAAGTTGGGGTAAGTTGTTAGGTGTTTTTTTCTTCCTGTAAAGTGTGAAGATTAAAGATGTTATCGTACAAAGTACGCACGCAAAGGATTCAACGTAAGAATTTTCTTTACAACGACACGACAGCGAGCGCGCTTTTGTATGCTGAACACAATGAGATGCGTCCAGTATTTTTTCTGGCCGCGGTTCCCATAACTAAGAACCTCGAAACGATTCCCGGACGTTAAGAATAAAACCATAAAGTGCCTCTCACTCATAGTAGCTAAAAACAAGATTTTAAGTTTATACTCTGTCCCGAGGGTTTCTCAGGGACTAGAAAGCAATTTTTGCTATGTGAAAAGTATTAAATAAATCTCTTGTTTTTTTAACTTTTATTATACATACTATACTTATATATTATACTTTAAATGTAAATAACCGGAAAATATTACATAATATATACTACATTATATCGTAAAATTATAAATTTTCGGTCGTAATTTTATAAACAACTTACCTAGGTATCCTACGTTTGACGAACTGTTTAAAAAGTCAGTGCCTAGCCAGAGGAACTGATGGAGCGAGTTGGTATTGTGAGGTTGTTCTGTTACCAAAAATAAATCCTAGGTAAGCCCGAGGTTTCCGAGACAAAGTGCACGGCCTTACTAAGACGCTCGAAACAACAAAGTGGGACGATAGGTTATAGGTGTAGGTAGCTACATGTGAGAATTGCAAATTCACCGCGAATGCCATTTCGGTTTCGCAGGGGTTTAGTACCTCTTTACCAACTAATAAGTAAGTAGCTACGGTTTTTAAAATGGGTACTGCACTTTGCTCTAAAATTTGTTTAAAGCAACGTATGCATTATGGTTCCAACCGCGAAAGCGCCACTTTAAAAAAAAAGTAATGTGCGTCAATGATGCACGAGATAATCATGCATACAATTTTTAGGAGAATTGTTGTGTAGCTTTCAAGTCCAATCAAAATCTATCAGGAATATATCGTAAAAAATCAGGCGACGCACTCTAGGAGCAAACGTGCGAGTGACGCGATACTATATAGCGCGCCCTTTGAAGTTAAATAATTAATATCTTCTAAACCATGGCTGAAATCAACGGGCCATGGTTTTGAAAATATTATTTATCGAAAGTGGCGCAAGTATCGTCTCACACGCAACCGTGTGAGTGTGGCTTGTTAAACATCATAAGGAGAGTGTGACACTTTCTCTCTGGTCGATATACTATACTTTACAATTTATTTCGCTCTTTTCAAGATCCTTGTAACTTGTCTGAATGTTCAAGTACCTAGGTACCGACGACGGGAGCGCGGTGGTGGGCCCCGTTCGCTCGAGACCCCCGCCGCCGCCGCCGTGCCCCGGTCGCGTCGCCACATTGATTTCAGACGCATCGTTAGATACCATCTTTAATCTTCGCACCTTTTCGCAAGTCCGAGAGTTTTATAAATAGCGTTCGTGGCCTCTTTGTGCTGCGAAATGAGACTGCCGGATAAGAATCTTGAAAGTGCGCCAAGTGTCCGCAATCAAGGGCGTTATAATATAGCACTTTTCATTTTATGCCTACCCGGTGCGCGGCGTCCCAACTAGCTAGCTTATTTCTAAAGTTATTAAAAATATATAAAAAAAAAATTAAAACATCTGTAACAGTAAACAGTAGTGTGACAAGTACCAACTACCCAACTGTTGCCCAAAGAAAGACTGGTCTTCAGTGAATAAATATTTATTCGCAAACGAACTTGTTAAAATCGGCATAGGAAAAGACGGACAAGACTTTCATTCTAAATACATTATGCTCTTTCATTCAACCTTTCATCCTGTGCAATAGTTAATGTCTAAACGACAATTTTACGTCTAAAATAGATAGCAAAACAATGTGCTTTTTATCGCAATTAATGTTTTTATTAGTCCAAAATTACATATGACTACAAAAACAAAAAACAATGTTATGGGTAACAGTGTTGTCAGAATCAGATCGCAGTTTCAATCTTAACAGAGAAATTTGGTAACTATAGTATAAAAATTGAAAATTTGTCAATGAGTTTACACAAAGCAAGGGAAGTTGGTGTTTTCATAACAAGAGGTCGAGCTTGCTGCAGTACAGTTCAGGGCTTTTCTTTAGCAACTCAATCCTATTGTCTAACTAATACGTTACATAACTGTATCTAATACGGTGCATTTACCTCACTAGTGCTTGATTAGATTTGTTAATTATTTTACTACCTAATAATATCTCACAATAAATTACCTTTAAACGAGTGCAGAAAACACAAATTACATTATTAAATACGGCAAATTTCCAACGTTTCCGACTAGCAAAAGGAACGTATGAAAATAAACCCGTCAAATAAAATTCGCTAAAAACTATTCACAAAAAGTACAATTTCGTATCCGATTACATAAAGGATTACTGCAGCTATGTAGCTGGTAGGTAGGTAATTAAAACAAAAAGAGAGGTCCCTTTACAATTTATAATTACAATACCTACTTCAACTTATTGAAGACTCCGTGACTGAAATGTAAAAATTCAAATAAATAGTGAATGTAGAGATGAAGCTACCAACTACCTAAAATGCTACGATTTATAAATAAATTAGATTAAACTAACTAGTCCGAATAGTGAAAAGTAGTAACTATTGCGGCTAAATACTGAGAATATCGACGAAGCTAAAGTAATGATTCGAAGTTTTCGAATGTCAAAAATAGTAGACAGACAAAAATAACAATGTTTTGTTTTGAAATTAAAAAGGCACGCAACAACAAAACGCAGTAAATATTTCGAAAATATAATAATCTTGCTATTTAACAAAACTTTAAACGACGCTCAACGCAATTAGCACAAAAAATTGTGAAATTGTTGTTTTTTTTAAAGATTTTTTTACTATTTTTTATGTAATATCGTCGCCAGGCAGGTGTGGCGCCTGTGTGTCAGCGGGCGCGGGCGCGGGCGCGGGCTCGGCACCTACAGCGTGCAGAACTCGTCGAGCAGGTTCTTGAGCTCCTTGTTGTGCGCCGCCTTGGAGCCGGTGGCGGGCGACGCGGCCGTGGCGCGACCGTTGTAGCTAAAACGTTACCTTCATTTTAACTACGTATATTCATTTAAAACGACTACATTAATACACCACTGTTTTACGAAATTAACGTACAAAATAAAAAAACTGACTTTTTAGATCCGTATTTCCACCTCTTTTTTTGTATTTTTAATTGTTACTATAGTTTGGCAAAAAAAAACTAGGGATTTTGATTATATATAACAATAAATATGAATGAGATATGTAATGGCAGCATGGGATTAAAATGTTACCGTATTATTTATAAAGATTCAGTAGGTTTTAAGTAGCTTTACTGGAGGTATTTTTCTTTGGTTTCTTGTATTGTAAATACGTAACATCCAGTCTAAATTGACATACGTCAAATATCTAAAATGCTCTATAACTTTTTATAAAAAACAGGGTAAGTATAAAAACATTACATAATATTACATAATATCACGCCTTTTATTCCCCGGAGGGTTAGGCAGAGGCACCAGCTTGAGAGCCGGACCCACGTTTAGCCGAGTTTATGCTTTATTACCAACGTGACAAGGGGCCAGCTTGTCGCCGCGGTTATAACGACCACTACTGCGGCCGGGACCAACGGCTTAACGTGCCTTCCGAAGCACGGAATCATCTTACTTTTCGGACAATCAGGTGATTCAAGCCTGCAATGTCCTATCCAACCGAAAACAACCACAACGTGATTTTTAGTATAAAAACAACCCAACTTTTATATGTCCCACAAATTCAGACATTGGATCAAATCAGATTATTACGAAAGTAAGATTAAGAAAGGTGCTAAAAGAATGATGTGGCACATTTAAGCAAGTCTCACCTAATGGTACGCGGCTCGAGTAGAGCGTCATTGTCAGTCTGTGGCGGTGGCGGCGCGCGGCCGAAGACCTGGCTTAACCACGAGCTACCCCCCGGGGACTTTGCCCTGCAACACATCGCGGCACGGATTACAACTTTTTTACAAAAAAAGAGGCAGGAAAATACATAATCACTAGTTTGACCTTTTATTTATTTCAAAATGTTTACTTCAACGTTATTATGGATAGAGAAATTTTTACGAAATCGAAAATAGCCAATGTCTCTTTCTAAAAGCTGATGTGCATTATTTTCGGTCTCGCACTATAACACGAAGTTATTTAATCAATATTCATTTGTTTTAATGTCAGTTTTACGTTTTTACCGTAAATTTATGAATTTGAGGAAAGCGTAAAGTCCTACATAAAAACTCGTGTTCTCGAGATGTCCATGAATAATTTACAAGATTAATGTAATATGTCACATGCCATGCATATTTAACCACTGCAATCAAAACTTACCAGAGGGCAGCACTGAGACAAGAGATTATATTTAAGGTGGTAACTCTCGCTATGGCGCGAAATTCAAATTTTTTCGTGTTTTTTATTTATTCTGGCGAAAGTATACATATTTTTAAAAGTTTCAATGAATTCGCGTATGTAAAAAACCATTTGCCACATTGTAATACAACGTTTTTAAAAGACAGACCTACTGATTTTGTGCCTAAGGACATAAAGGCCAAAAATCAAGTTAGGTCCTTAGACACAAAATTAGTAGGTCTGTCTTCGAAAAACGTTGTATTACAATGTGAGAAATGGTTTTTTACATACGCAAATTCATTAAAACTTTATTAAAAATGAATACTTTCGCCAGAATAATTAAAAAACGCGAAAAATTTTGAATTTCGCGCCATACCGTGACTTACCGCCTTAAACATAAAAAATATATATTTGTATTAGTGTGGAATTCGTTAACGTAAAATATTTGTTTCAGTCAAACAATAAATAATATATGTAGTTTCATTAAATGAAACTTACGTAAACGTAACTCAAAAAATTATATTGTGAGTGACGCACCTGATCTGCCTCTGGCTCTGCAGCAGCGTGCGGAAGCGCGGCTCGACGCAGCTCCAGGAGGCATGTGCTAGTGTGAGTGACGCACCTGATCTGCCTCTGGCCCTGCAGCAGCGTGCGGAAGCGCGGCTCGACGTAGCTCCAGGCGCCCATGTTCTTGTGCTCCTCCTGGGCCCACACGAGCTGCGCGCCGCTGTACTTGTGCACCTCCGCCTTGAGCAGCTCCAGGAGGCATGTGCTAGTGTGAGTGACGCACCTGATCTGCCTCTGGCCCTGCAGCAGCGTGCGGAAGCGCGGCTCGACGTAGCTCCAGGCGCCCATGTTCTTGTGCTCCTCCTGGGCCCACACGAGCTGCGCGCCGCTGTACTTGTGCACCTCCGCCTTGAGCAGCTCCAGGAGGCATGTGCTAGTGTGAGTGACGCACCTGATCTGCCTCTGGCCCTGCAGCAGCGTGCGGAAGCGCGGCTCGACGTAGCTCCAGGCGCCCATGTTCTTGTGCTCCTCCTGGGCCCACACGAGCTGCGCGCCGCTGTACTTGTGCACCTCCGCCTTGAGCAGCTCCAGGAGGCATGTGCTAGTGTGAGTGACGCACCTGATCTGCCTCTGGCCCTGCAGCAGCGTGCGGAAGCGCGGCTCGACGTAGCTCCAGGCGCCCATGTTCTTGTGCTCCTCCTGGGCCCACACGAGCTGCGCGCCGCTGTACTTGTGCACCTCCGCCTTGAGCAGCTCCAGGAGGCATGTGCTAGTGTGAGTGACGCACCTGATCTGCCTCTGGCCCTGCAGCAGCGTGCGGAAGCGCGGCTCGACGTAGCTCCAGGCGCCCATGTTCTTGTGCTCCTCCTGGGCCCACACGAGCTGCGCGCCGCTGTACTTGTGCACCTCCGCCTTGAGCAGCTCCAGGAGGCATGTGCTAGTGTGAGTGACGCACCTGATCTGCCTCTGGCCCTGCAGCAGCGTGCGGAAGCGCGGCTCGACGTAGCTCCAGGCGCCCATGTTCTTGTGCTCCTCCTGGGCCCACACGAGCTGCGCGCCGCTGTACTTGTGCACCTCCGCCTTGAGCAGCTCCAGGAGGCATGTGCTAGTGTGAGTGACGCACCTGATCTGCCTCTGGCCCTGCAGCAGCGTGCGGAAGCGCGGCTCGACGTAGCTCCAGGCGCCCATGTTCTTGTGCTCCTCCTGGGCCCACACGAGCTGCGCGCCGCTGTACTTGTGCACCTCCGCCTTGAGCAGCTCCAGGAGGCATGTGCTAGTGTGAGTGACGCACCTGATCTGCCTCTGGCCCTGCAGCAGCGTGCGGAAGCGCGGCTCGACGTAGCTCCAGGCGCCCATGTTCTTGTGCTCCTCCTGGGCCCACACGAGCTGCGCGCCGCTGTACTTGTGCACCTCCGCCTTGAGCAGCTCCAGGAGGCATGTGCTAGTGTGAGTGACGCACCTGATCTGCCTCTGGCCCTGCAGCAGCGTGCGGAAGCGCGGCTCGACGTAGCTCCAGGCGCCCATGTTCTTGTGCTCCTCCTGGGCCCACACGAGCTGCGCGCCGCTGTACTTGTGCACCTCCGCCTTGAGCAGCTCCAGGAGGCATGTGCTAGTGTGAGTGACGCACCTGATCTGCCTCTGGCCCTGCAGCAGCGTGCGGAAGCGCGGCTCGACGTAGCTCCAGGCGCCCATGTTCTTGTGCTCCTCCTGGGCCCACACGAGCTGCGCGCCGCTGTACTTGTGCACCTCCGCCTTGAGCAGCTCCAGGAGGCATGTGCTAGTGTGAGTGACGCACCTGATCTGCCTCTGGCCCTGCAGCAGCGTGCGGAAGCGCGGCTCGACGTAGCTCCAGGCGCCCATGTTCTTGTGCTCCTCCTGGGCCCACACGAGCTGCGCGCCGCTGTACTTGTGCACCTCCGCCTTGAGCAGCTCCAGGAGGCATGTGCTAGTGTGAGTGACGCACCTGATCTGCCTCTGGCCCTGCAGCAGCGTGCGGAAGCGCGGCTCGACGTAGCTCCAGGCGCCCATGTTCTTGTGCTCCTCCTGGGCCCACACGAGCTGCGCGCCGCTGTACTTGTGCACCTCCGCCTTGAGCAGCTCCAGGAGGCATGTGCTAGTGTGAGTGACGCACCTGATCTGCCTCTGGCCCTGCAGCAGCGTGCGGAAGCGCGGCTCGACGTAGCTCCAGGCGCCCATGTTCTTGTGCTCCTCCTGGGCCCACACGAGCTGCGCGCCGCTGTACTTGTGCACCTCCGCCTTGAGCAGGTCGTACGGGAACGGCGAGATCTGCTCCACTCTGCAAGGAAAGCTTTTATTAGTCTATTTACTATCAATCAACTATAGTTTAAAATGAATCGTCGTTCGTTAGTCTCGGCAAAATTTTAAAAACAGCCAGGCCGATTTAGATGATTTAGGTTTTGAAATGTTTGTTGTAGTCCAGGGAAGGTTTAAAAGGTAAGAAAATATTTAAAAATATGCAAGAAGACGAAAAAAAAAAAATCTATTTTCTCATACAAACCGTTCCATTGATAACTTAGCGCTATGGCGTCTGGCATAACTGACAGTAATTTCAATCAGTTTAAGACAGGACAACGTCTGTCGGGTCAACTAGTTCGTAATAATAATAGAGGAGTACACTGAATGATGGTAGGTGGTCGTGCAAGACAGGTAATTGAAGTGATCTGTAGACAGTAGTAACGTGGCGTCACCTGGTGATAGCGATGTCCTTCTCGAGTCCGCGGTCGCGGCGCTCCTTCAGCAAGTCGTAGTAGACGCGGCCGGAGCAGAACACCAGCTTGCGCGCGCCGGCGGGCTGCTCGGCGGCCGGCCCGCCGTCCGGGATCACTCTGGACACAATATATTATTTCAAAAAGTCCCAAATAAATTAAAGGATTGATTAAGCTCATGCAGGACGGGAGATTGACGAACAAAATATACAGAGCGGATGCGGAAGGCATGGTTGTAGGCCACGGCTAATGTTCACTTTTTATTAAATTATTGACGTCCTGAGGAAAGACCGCGAGAAGAGTTCACGATTCCGACGTGCGTGTATGAAAGGCTTATGACTGTAGAACAAGCGAAAGAAGTATGTCATCATCGTAGCAAGTAGAAATCAATTATTAGACAGGCGCGGAGGTTATGTATGTATGTTAAGCTCACAATAACTTTGAAATCTTAAAAAAAACATAATATACTTCTGTGCCTCCTGTGCTAAGTGATACATTTCAAAAATCGGTACTTTTCAGGAGAGACGAAACAAGTTTAAAAAAAATCTAATTCATGATTTTTTTGTGATAATCGAAATCCAACACATAAGGATTATGAAGAAAAAAATGGTCTTTGATTATGCATTAGAGGTTTTTGAATATTATTTCAGGAATTTCAGAAAATCAGGAAAACATTTCACTTGTATCATTCTGCAGTTTCACTGTTTTCCTATTTTAATGTGTTAAATGAGATATCTTCAGTTGTATCATTTAACACAAAAAAAAGTATTCGTGAAAAATTATACACTAAAAGGTACTTCTTATTTTAAAATCAGAAATAATTACTCAATCACAATAATGTGTAAAATGAATTATTATTAAATATTTTCTTATCAGTATATTGAGATTTTACTCTCACAGCTTTGTTTATTTTTTTTTTGTATCATTTCAAAAAACTTGTCAAGTTTAGTCTACAATTGTGGTATTTGATACATGTTGATTTATACCAAAGTGTCAACGTAACGAACAGTCGAGATAAATAATACAACTAAGATATAAAAATAAAACAAAGGAGAAAAATCCTTAAACGTATATTTTTTGGAATCATTATATCTATCGCAACACGCATTTGATAGCTATTATCCTAAAAATCAAATTTAATTATTATTAGCAAGTGGGGTATTGGCCCCGATATGGACTGACGCTCTGATGTGTCAAACCACTGGATTGCTTCAAGCTCCGCAGCGGTTGATGGTGTTTATCAGTATGTTATTAGGACGCGCTGGCGAGGAGCCACTGGCCCAATCATTGGGAGTTTTATCAAGGTGGGCTGAGGCTGCCAACGAGGTGGTCGAGGCGTGGGCACTCCGGCTCCGGCTTGCAAACCCGAGTGCGGGGCACAGGACGTTGGAGCAATACTTCCTATCTTGGAGCAGTGGCTGCATCAGCGGCACGGAGCTTTGAGCTTTAGGCTCATACAGGTGCTGACGGGAGATGGCGTCTTTGGTCCGTGGAAAATACGCAAAAAAAGGTCCGCACGACGTCACCACTGCTCAAACTGTTTCGAGGATACGGCGTAGCCCACTCTGCTTGAGTGCCCAGCCTGGGCCACCCAGAGGCCGATGGTCACCGCCACCCATGGTCGGCTTGGTGTTGTGGCCGGAAAGTAGTTGCGTTGGCCGTAGCGGCGGGCCATAGTGCCGCCACAAAATCCTGTAGATCCGGTTTAAGAATAGGATTACGGTATGTTGCTTCCTGTCGTACGAGGCGACAGGATGAGGCGAAAGGGGTCAACGGGATCGAGAGTTTGAATTGACTGGGCTCGACACACTCATCATTTGGCCCCGAGCTTGGCAGCGGCACAGCTTGTGACACTTTGCCGCTGCAGCTCCAGAGGATAGCCGAATAGGAAACAATATGCTCTCCCCGATAACAAAAATAAATAGCAGCTAGGCGTGGGAAAGCATACAGACACCGATCTTCAATGATTTCAGGTGTGCTTCCCACAAACGCCAAAACTGCCACAGCTTGGTTTTTGAGGGTGCAACCCCCACATACTCCAGTAATTTCCCCGAGCGACTTAAAAAGCGATAGGAATTACCCACCCCTTATCAAAAAATAAATTAATAATACATAATAATATTATTCAGCTCAAAAAAATTGACTGTTTACTCATCGGAAATGTCATCTTTGGGCGCAGTATGTTGAACATCACTTAAGCATGAATGACTCCGGTAGAACTCATGTGCATTTACATGAATATAGGCAAGCTACTGCAGAAAATCGTTTTCTTCTCCCTTAAAATAGTTCTTTGGGATGCACATAAGACTTTTTTTTCCAAGATTGTTTGACTTTATTATACAGACGACTACCTTTTACGATGAATGATAAAATTCAAAACAATTAAGTAAAATAACAAAATAAAAATGTTTTAAATAATTTTATTTAGGTACAGTGACGGTCTAGGACGGCGTAACAATTCCAGTTTTTCTGTATTGAAAAATAGCGCTTGTTCTTTGGTGTATTACAGTCTCGGGCGCACGAGACCATAGACCACAATCTGTTACCGTCGTCCTAGATCGACACTATACATTAATGGCTATCAATGGTCGAACCCAACACTGATCGCTCCACGCGACATTCTCTTCTTTCTTCACCCCTTGGCAGAATTAGTTTTGTTAGAACTTGTATCGTTTAGCTCGGAATCCCGTTAGAGTTAGATTCGGTTTTTTGTAAAGATAAAACGATACAATTTGACAAGTATCATTTAGCACCGACGAAAAAGGTAAACTTTTATTTAAAATGTGGTGTAAGTCGAGTTGTATCATGCCAAGATTCGAATTAAGATGGTGTTTTTTGATGTATCTCAAGTTAAATCTAATAACACAAAAAATATCGGATAAGATAATTTGTACATTTTAATACATGTCGAGATGAATTATTTATCACCAAACAAATACTAACTTCTTGGTAAGTTCAAGTGATACAACTAGATTTAAAACATATAACACAAAAACATGATCGAGTTGTATCACTTAGCGCAAATTTATCTCCGAAACTAAAAGAGATAGGGAAACGTGAGTTAGATAAAAAAATCCGCAATTTTTTTTTTGATTGAAGATCAGGAAAAAACGCAAAAAAGATACAACTCGACTTGTATCATTTAGCACAGGAGGCACAGAGTTATTACCTTTTAAAGTTGGTTCCATCCTTCATCTCGTCAAAGGAGGACTTGCACTCAGGGTGGCGCAGCAGCGACTTGGGCGTCATCAGGATGAGCGGCTTGCGGAACGGCAGCGCGATCTGCCGCCGCAGGATGTGGAACAGCGAGGCCGGCGTCGAGCAGTTCGCCACGATCCAGTTGCAGTCGTGCAGTTGACGCACTGTCACATTGATTGTACCACGTTGATGAATATGTTTACTGTTAAGAGCGAGTTTACAGCGATGCTAGCGCCATTCGCGAAAAAAATTTATATCTTCTAAAAACTGTGGCACAGTATGACACTAGAAAATGTAGTTTAGTATTTTTAGGAAACTGTTGTATAGCTTTTTGGTTAAAGACCAAAGAAAGCTACAAAGTGTTGCTAAAAATGGCCACTTTTGACAACAATCTGTGGATTATTTTGTTCTTTTTACTTAGAACTATTTAAATGTGCTCAAAAAATTCTAAGCAAGATTAACTAGTATCATACTGTGCCACATTTTTGATATTTGCCTTAGTTCAGAAGATATTCATTTTTCGAGAATGGCGCTCATCGCTGTAAACTGGCTCTTAAGAAACTCGCAGACGAGCTCTTGCAAAAGGTTGTCAACGATTTGATACGTAATAAAACATTGTTAACACAGGCAAATCTCTAGAAAATAATCATTAACGTGAGTGGACGCAATATCGACCGTTGTTATGCTAAATCGGTGGGGTCAGGTTTCTGTGCAGTGAATTGTGCATTCTGAATATTTTGGCAGGGGAGCAATTTTGACGCTTTTCCTTTGTCACGTTGTAATGAATACGGTCTGGGGGATCGAATGCCTATGTATGTAAGAGAGCAATTGTCATAGTGATGCTAGCTAAATCATTTGTTAATACATTAAATTACAGGTCTATTTTTGTTATTACAAAAGCTAATCTAATTTATGCAACAAATCAATGATGAGTTGCTGTGTGTTGTGTGTGAGTGTATGCAGTGAGTCAGTAGAACGTCACCTTCGTAGTCGTTGCTCTCGGGCGGCATGTAGTCGGGGTCGTCGGCGCTCATCTGCAGGAAGCGCTCCAGCCGCGCCGACGAGTGCTCGGGGCCCTGGCAACCATTACTGCGCTATAGCCTGCTTCCTACTCTCTCTATTATACACACGGATGCTTGTATGTATGGACATTTGTTACTCTTACAGGCAAAAACTACTGTATGGATTTTGAATAAATTATAGAATAGAATAGAATACACTTTATTACATACAAAGTAAGATACCTATGTACATTATTCAATTCACAGTACAGACAAATTGAATTTCCATACAATTGGTGGCCTTATCGCTCGCAGCGATTTCTTCCAGGCAACCCACAAATAATTATAGTCCAAACATCAGTTTATTTATAATTATATTATTTTTTTATTAATTTATTTTTGTAAGGCGGTACGAAGTTCGTCTGGTCAACTAGTTCTATAATCAATTTAAATACTTGAGACTAATATTCTATAGAAAAGTGCCTCTGCGCAGAGGTTATTTTGCCCTTTGGATTTCGCATCGCATTATCATGTGCTATACTAAAGGCATTAAACATTGTAAGTGGTAGAGGTAGAGGTAGAGGTAGAGCAGACCGACCATGCCCTCCATGCCGTGCGGCTGCAGCAGCACGATGCCGGACTGGCGCACCCACTTGGCCTGTCCGCTGGAGATGAACTGGTCGATGATGCACTGCGCCACGTTGTTGAAGTCGCCGAACTGCGCCTCCCACAGCACCAGCGCGTTCGGGTTCGTCACCGAGTAGCCCACCTCGAACCCGAGCACGCCTGCACCGATACAACATTTCATATTATGTCAACCTTTGCTCATTTATGTAGTTTTCATGCATAGCAGAGTGTAATGGGTTAAGGACTTTATGTTGATTACGTGGACCAATAGCAACTCAAATAAAAATAGTAAATACTTGTTTGCTAAACGACTGTAGTATCGCGCCCTCCTAAGTAGTCTATACCAATATTATAAAGAGGAAAGATTTGTTTGTTTGTTTGTTTGTTAGTTTGTTTGTAACGAATAGGCTCCGGAAATACTGAACCGATTTGAAAAATTCTTTCACTGGTCGGAAGCTAAATTAACCCCGAGTGTCATAGGCTATATTAGATTTTCAAAAAAATTAGGGATCCTTACCTAAACTCAAATAATATAACCCAAGGTGCAATATTTTTTCCGTTGTTTACATATTTTGACAGGTGGTTTGTTGTTGTTGTTTGTTTTTTATTCGGCCATTCTGGGCAGTCAAAGAACATAGTCTATAGAGCCAAGTCTTTTGTAGTATCTTATATTCTATGGCGTAACGAAGTTAGCCGGGAAAGCTCGTTAGTAATAAAAATAGTAGCATGTATAATAAGCATAGAGTAGCTGCTCACCGTACTCGGAGAGCGAGCTGTTGCAGACGGTGTAGGGCGCCTGGTCGGGGTAGAGGTGCGCGAGCGCGCAGTACGTCGCCTTGTCCACCTTCTGGTGGTGCAGCACGTGGTGCCTGCCGACCAGTCAACACACACTATTACCACAGAGCGATAGCGAATGGATTGAAGCCACGTAAAAGATACGGGACACATATTATAGACTTCTGTTTTGACAAAAAATAAATAACATTAACCAAATAATTTAAAATCAAATAATTTTCATCCTAAAAACGCCACTCCATTTTTAATTAAGAATTTACAAACAAAATAAAAGACAAAATCTTACCTATGCGAGAAGGTGCCACGCTCGACGTCTTCGCCGGACAAGCGCACATGGATGCCCTCCTTCAACAAAGAACCGAAGGCCATAGCCTCGGCGAGGGCCCAGTCCACGGTGCGGTTCTCAACCATTTCCATACGGGTCTTGAGAATCCGGAGCAGGCCCTTGTGGATTTCAAACTCGGCGGCGTTGGGCGGCGGAGACGAGAACCGCTTGCCGATGTGGACGAGGGTCTCTTCTACCACGCCCGTGGGGGACATCTAGTGTGAACAAGTACGCTCATTTCATAAATTATCATAACAACTGTGAGCCATAAATAAGAACCTGTGTCTAAAATGCTCCTCTAGACAAGACGCATTATTTACTCATTCACCTATAACTTTCATTTGATTTTTTTTAGTTTTCTACTGTTGAAATAGTTTTTAGATATTGCATTTTGTTTAGGAGTACTAAACACGAATACAAAAGACATAGACTCAGTCAGAACAATCAGAAGGCTTCAATTTATTTACGTATGTAGGTCATAATTGTTTTTGTTAATTACATACAGCTCTACAAACATATAGTTTACCAGACACTGTTTCCCTATTAACTCGTTTCTTTGAATACATTCTTGTCAGTTTATAGTGCAAGAATATGATAGTAGTCTCAGCAAATACAGCGTGACTAAATTCCGAGTTCCTGGTGGTATATAGACATTATTATGTAGTAGAGTAGAGCACCTTGAGCGGGTCCTTGCCCTCGAAGAAGCCGGACCAGGGCGAGTCGAGCCAGTCCTTGTACTTGATGGTGGTCTCCTGCTTGGCCTGGCTGTAGGCGTCCTCGCAGATCTTGTCGTACTTGTCGCGCACGTCCTTCACCTCCTCGCCCGTCACCACGCCCTCCGCGATCAGCTGCTCCGCGTATTTCTCCAGAGCTGTCACAAATTTTCAAGTAACAATCCTGAATGCACTTTTGAACTTTTTTGCGACGGTATCTCAAACTTTTACTTATAGTGAGTGCAAACAAGCGCAGTCCAAATTTTTAGGACTTTGTTTTAATCCCATCTCCTTTTAAAAAGTATAAATTAACTAGTCGACCCGGCGAACTTCGTACCGCCTAACCTATTTCTATCTTGTGCATGTATTATACTTATAAACCTTCCTGTTGAATCGCTCTATCTATTAAAAAAAACAGCAACAAAATCCGTTGCATAATTTCAAAGATTTAAGCATACATAGGGACAGACGCGGGAATCGACTTTATTTTATACTATGTATTGATATTGATGTAGGGTTAGATTGGAAAGGCTTTGTCAAACAGAAAGCGCTATAGCGTCGCATTCTTTGCTCCATTACACAACGTGACGGAGCGTGGACATCAAAAGGCGCAACGCTATACCGCAGCGTCACCGTCGTCACGTCCAGGTTTTATTTGACAAGGCCTTGAAAACTTAAAATGAAGCCTAAAAATATCACCAACCTTGATCTAGCTTCATTCAATATCTACTCTATAAAATATTTAAAAATTAAGTCCAAAAGCAAAACCTAAAAATGAAACCGTGTTAAATAACAAACAACAAATCAATTGTACTCATCATTGGCTAAAATAAGTAATTACCTAGTAAGTGGTAGTTACCTGGCTTGGTCTGGCGTATCTTCTGGTACATGAGCGGCTGCGTGAACATGGGCTCGTCGACCTCGTTGTGTCCGTTGCGGCGGTAGGAGACCAGGTCGATGACCACGTCCTTGTGGAAGGTGGCGCGCCACTCGGCCGCCACGTTGCACACGTGCATCACCGCCTCCGGGTTGTCCGAGTTCACGTGGAAGATGGGCGCGTTCACCACGCGCGCCACGTCTGCGGGCAAACAGGCCGCTTACAATACCGCCTGGTACGCTCTTACACCGGTGCATATTCATATTTTGAAGAGTCGTTGTGAAATGTGCGTAGTTTTGTAAATTTTCAATTACATAGAAATAATCGTGAGTATTCGTAGCCTTAAAATTCCGACACTGCAAATGATGTACAAAAAGAAATCTATGGAAGTGAACATAACAGATTCTGACTTCGTATTCAGAGTTGGATGAGACGAAACCGCAATCACCTGGGGCTTTTAGTTGATTAATATGATATATTGAACTAATAGACTGATCAGTAGTAAAAAAGTAGTACTATTGCGATTGACAATTGAGTTAATGTGGGTATTGAAAAATAAAGATGGCGCTATACACATTATAGAGCGCTGTCTCTTTTTTTAATAGACATAACATAATCATATCCATCGCTAACCTGAATAGATCCCCTGATTGACTGAACAGACGAACAAGTAGGAGTGTTACACTGACCAGTGCAGTAGGCGGAGGAGCGCGAGTGGCGGGGGTCGGTGGTGAAGCCGATCTGGTTGTTGGCGACGATGTGGACGGTGCCGTGCGTGGTGTAGGCCGGCAGGTCGGACAGGTGCATGGTCTCGAACACCACGCCCTGGCCCGCGAACGCCGCGTCGCCGTGCAGCAGGATCGACATCACCTGCGGCAATACTTGTGTCACATAGACATGTACGCCTGCCTGGATATCCATCAGCTCGTACCGAGACTTTTATGTTTAAAAACTTATACAAAACATACTTAATTAGCATCGCGTTTAGCCTCTGTCTCCACCAGCAATGCAGAGGAGGCAGGCAGAGTATAACTTTTATAGTTAAGCGCAAAGAGTTACAAATTTGTTCACGAACATGTTTACTGGCTCGACACGAGGGCACTACTTTCATATGGCATGCGCGCACAGAAGTGCAGATGTGCGCGATCATTGCTAAAATGCTATCTAAACAAACATTTGTGTCGTACGCTGTGCACCACTGTGCCGCATAGTTTAACACACTTACTAGTAGAATCGTACCTTAATAGTAATGACAGAGTTACCTTCTTGCCCTCGTTGTCGCCGCGGTAGAACTGCTCGGCGCGCGTCTTGCCCTGCACCACGGGGTCGACGGCCTCCAGGTGCGAGGGGTTGGCGCACACGGCTAGTCGGATGTTCTTGTTCGTCACTCGGTTCAGACGCTCGATGTACGTGCCCAAATGGTATTTCACGTCGCCGGAACCCTTGGGAGAGTTTTATTATTATTTTGACGTTTCTTCGAAACCATACCCAGTAGGAAACCTGATCGATAACCACCTATTTGTAGTATGTACACTGGCGGAGAAGTAATTTGAACAGTAATTAAATTTTTAATGGTGGCAATAACTACAAGAAAATAGAAATCTTACAAGATTCATATTTAAAACAATTACAATTAATAATAACTAACTTAAAATATATATATTTTTTGCAAACAATTGATAGGTGTATGATTTAAAAACATGAAAATCTGCAAAAAAACATCTACAAATCTGTATGTTATTAATTCGACGATATCTAAGTAAAATTACTATTCGCTTAATGATCAACAACAACTAACAAGTATAGTCTATGTCTAGGTTGGAGACGGACGGGTACGAATACGAATACGTTTTGACTTACGTCATCCTCGGCTTCCAAACCAGCGAACTGCGTGAAGAGCTGGTGAAGAGGCTTGCGGCACACGTTGGCGAGCACGTTGAGCCGACCTGCCGGGCGCGCGGGCAGATACAACATACATTACTCACATGAAATATCATAATCAAGGAAGAGCCCTTACACTACAAGATGGTCGGATTTCATTAAACAAGACAAAGGTTCAAAAAAATTTGGATGGGGATACAAAATTAAACAAGAAAAGTCACAGGTCTGATTTGAATATCAACAAACGGAAATAGGGACGGTAATTACCAGAAATTATATCAATCTCATCTTATCTTGAAATGTACAACAACATAAATCACAAGGAAACCCACAACATATTGTAAAACTGCTCGTACAGTAGCCAGCATTTCAAACTACCATTTTTTTTTTAATGTAAATACGTCTTTACAAAGTAATTATTAAGTCAGATTAGACAAGTATTTTTGTACAATAGATTAATTTAACCTCAATGAAATGTTACCTCTGTGCGGCATGCCCATGATAATGGACTCGACGCCGAGCCGGGTCGAGGTGTCGATGACTTGCTTCATGGCGGGGATGAGGATCTCGCAGCCCTCGAGACCGAAACGCTTCTCCGAGGACCACTTCTTTGCTAGGAAATTCTCGAAACTATTGAAAAAAAAACAATATAAATACAGTTAACTGTTAGATCAAAACAAAGCTCTTCTTTTATCGAAGTCGTAGGCAATCATACAAGATAAGAGAGAAGATTAAGTTCTAAGGTATTGTATACGACTCTTGCGTCAAGAAAATGTGGTTATATACTGCTCATGGAATGGCATTTAGTGCCTCACTTTCATTATGCAAGCTAAACCGTCCACTACTAGACATAAGCATACCCAAAAATCGTTACACAAACCGATATTGATGAGCTGCTTTAACCCAGCGTACACACGCCATTTTTACCAGTTTGCCTGATAGTGTATGCGACCGTAGTGCCCCACATAACCCCCAGGTTACGTGGGGTTCACAACCACTAAAACCCCGCCGGTGTCCACCTCGGCTGTTAGCAAGGGGGTCACAGGAGATCTATTCGAGCTGATTCAACTCTGCAACCCCCTCCAGCATTGGCTGTAAGCTGTAAGTAAGTAACTCACCCAGTGGACCTAGTGAGACGGGCAAGGATCAGTCTCTTCTGGTCGTTGCTCATCTTGGTGACGCCGGGCGGCTCCATGCGCTGCCGGATCCAGTTGCACTGCTCCAGCGAGTTGATGAACATGAACTCGATGCCGATGTTGTTGCAGTACGCCTGCTCCAAACGGTTCAGAATCTCCCTGTTTGGTGGTATTTAATAACTATTATCTCGTTTATCTCGCAAAAAATCGAGAACAGCTAGGCCGATTCAGCTGATTTTGATTTTGAAATGTCCAGAGAAGGTTTAAACGGTGAGAAAAAAAAAACTTAAAAGTCACTTCTCCACGCGGAAGACGTTTAAGAGTCCTAATTATTAACATTTGTTTTATTTTAAGAAACCATTAAAGTGGAGAAATTATGGACCGTGCGACGTCCGACAATTCTGACTTTTGAAGCTTGTTTATTAATTTATATATTATAGTTATAGTTTTTTATAATTATAGTTTTTTCTTTAATTTCACAAAGAAAAGCTTTAATCAAGGCCTTCCACTTCTATCACTGATGGCGATAACAGAATGAATGAAAAAACCGTGCAGACTTTATAATTCAACTGTAGTAATAGGTTAACTCACCTGAGCGGTAACGCCTTCTCTTTCTCGCCAATGAAAGTGGTTGAAGGAAGTTTGAAGACCCTGTCCATGTCGGCTTCATCTAGAATACCATAAAGTGCTTATAAGAATAGGTATGTTTACAAATTACGCATACATTGTTAAAATATTATTATACTAAATGTAATGCAAGATAAAGGCAACATAAAAGCGTTAAGCTAAAGCACACAAAATGTCAGAAAATCATATCCCTTTACTTTTATTTATTGTTTTGTACTCTCCAAAGACACGTAATATTGTACGTAGACATAATGAAATGAATGATGGAATTAATTTATTACCCTTTACATACCATTACGATCCTTACATTTTCCAAAGCGAAATGCTAATTACGTACATTAAATAATAATGCGTAATTCATTATTATTAGTAAAAATTGCTAGTATTGTACTACTATGTAACCGGTTTACCTCAAGAGCAGGCATGAACCTGGCCGGCAACTCGAATAATAGAATAAACTTAAGTAAAATAACACCAAATTTATTTTTATTTAAATTAATGAGAAATATCAGAATTCTACTTTTGATGACAATATTTTTAATTTGCTCTTCTCAAAGAACGTACAGCTAGAGAAATTACACCTCCGATAACGGGGTCTTATAACAAAAATAATAAAACCAAAATCATATTAAGCTTTTTTTTTTGTTTATCATAACAAACAAACCATACCATGCCATCATGCTGTAATAAAGAAACGGTACCAAAGGAGTGTATAGCATCGACTTGGAATCCGCTACGCTTGTGCTAGTTGGATGTAGCATGCATGATTTTGTAGGACACTACCAGCAGCAAAGAGTGCCGCGGAGCAACACCGCAGGTCGGGCATGGGACTTGTGCACAACATTTATAACGCAGTTATGGCGATCAGTCTAAAACTATTAAGACTAAAAACTTATACATCAGTAAAATGTGAACTTTTCGACTATTTTCAGATGTTTAACAATTACATATCATATTCCTTATATTTAGGAATTGTTAAAATTTTAGGTAAATGAAACAGTTTGTGAAATAATTCTATTGCAATTCAACTTCCTAACTGTTTTATCAACGACATGACATAATGCGCATATACGAGATACGCGCTATAAAAATTATAAAAAGTTATGGGTATTCGGCTAAGTAAACCATACATACAAAACAATTTTATATAATGTATAATAACTTACTTATTGCATATTTATGCAAAATTGCATGTAGGGGGAAGACATACGCAGGTAGTGCAAAGTAGGTAAAATAAATCTAGCCAAATAAATAAAACAGCAAAAAAAAGTCGAACTGCTAATTAAAAGTCTGAAGTTGTGTTTTTTACATGTTATTTTAAGTAACTGTACTGTACCGCCATAACGCAATAAGTTTATTGGGAGCACAATCCTAGCGCAATGATTCTCGTCTCCTTACCGAACCTGTAGCTGTTGTGTATCACTTCGCGGGGATTTTTGCCGACCAATTCAGCGTTCATTATATCCAGCGGGTCGAGTTTCGCTATATTGTGTCCTCGGATCTGTTTTTAGTTTACAACACCGGTTTAGTGTAAAATTCAGAAGCTTTTAGCGTGTTAATTTAAGAATATATAACTAAATGAAATAAACAAATCATAAAAAGAAGCTAAAAAAAAAAAGTATTGTTTAAGGTTTGTTTTTTTAAAATAACAAAAGTAAGCACAATAAAAAGAGGGAATTTGTGTTATCCAGAATCAAAAACGGGTGCTTTTTTTAGGTACCAAGCATTTACTTATAGTTAAAGAAATTATATAAACAAGGAGCATGCAGATATTAATGCGGATCTATAATTTTCATGACTTTGCAAGACATGGATTTAAATTTGCGTTTAATGATTTCAGTATTGTAAAAAAACAACTTAGCAGGCCTGACCTTTCATATTTTCTATGGATAATGTGAGATATTAATATAAAAATAGAGACAACATAAAATATTACGAATGTAAGTAGTTATATTACATAACAATTCTATCTAAGGGTCCAAGTCATGTTAGTGGTACAGTACATCACCTAGTAAAGGAATATGATTGTCATCACAAAATAATACGCAGCTTGATTATTGTTAGTACACAATTTTAAACTAAATGAAGTTGACAATGAAATGGCTTTATACTTTTTTGACAATCCATGATCAAAGCGATTTAAATTAAATTAATAGACCGATTTTTTTTTAAATAGCTAGTCTCAAAGAAATTTACGTATGTGATATACGACTAATCTACTGTTATTAAACAAAATACAATCTACAAATACCCAGCAATATTATTTACTAACAAAAGATAACCAATCACCAGATTAAGCGTCTACAGACTGAAGGAGAAGATATAAAGCGATAAAGTCGATAACAAAACTACACTCACTTATAAAGTTATCTCATTTTGATCTCTTACAAGGGTTAAGTAACTTTAAAGGATCTCCTAAAAAGTGTTCCTGTACTTGTTTAAGAACCAAGTCACCAATAGATCTAGCCAAGATAATACATAAACATAATAATATTTTATTTGCAAACAACTCGCTCTTTTTCGAAGTAATAAGAAGGTCAATTCTAAGTAAAGTAGGCATTACAACAGGTTTTTAGTTATTCCCAATAAACCAACCTCTACTTCAAACCAGGAAAACATTATGTTATGCATAGTTTAATATAA
Source organism: Euspilapteryx auroguttella (assembly GCA_951802225.1). Taxonomy (NCBI): domain Eukaryota; kingdom Metazoa; phylum Arthropoda; class Insecta; order Lepidoptera; family Gracillariidae; genus Euspilapteryx; species Euspilapteryx auroguttella. The sequence goes on from OX637645.1 coordinate 6,829,163, forward strand.
ATTACTGCTGTGCTCTCCGAAATATATGTTTGCGTGCGCGACCGTAGCCAAAAAAACCTGAACCCGATTTAAACAAGATGCTCACGGTTAGATTTAGTAGGACAGGAACTTTCCAGATTATTAATTAGGCGAAATGGTAACCATCAATTATTTCTTACTGATCAAAGATGATCAGGTTATGATTTAATAATAAGAAATTAGTAAGTATACGCTTTTTTATTTTTTACTGAAAAGTATTTTTAATTTGCATATAATTTTTTACATTATTATTACTAGCCTATGTTATACCACTGCTTGGCAAAGGCCTCACTCCCCTCAACTTTACATTACATCACAAAAAGTGCTACAAGAGTTTAATTTAAAAATAAAAATAAAGTCCACGCCTACTACTCCGGCAATAGGCAATTTTACTCGATATAAATGATTTTTCATTTATTCCAGTTAAATCTGATCTGAATAGTATAAGGATTTTTTGATCACTTCATCAACTACACACCATATAAATATGCCATGGTCAGTGCATTTTATGGCATTGAAAACTTTTACATTTAGGTTGTTTTAAAAAATTCAATAAATACATTCCCCAAGTAACTCAATACAATTGATACCAATACTGTCCATGTCCAGCTAAACCACAACCGAGCGATAGTGAGCCGGGTGCATACCGAAACGGACGTGTTGCCTAATGACGGCCTCGCTAGCGAACGCTCGCATGCCGTTACTCCACTCGCCGACGCCCGCGACCGCGTCCGCGCCGCTTGAGATGCCGAGCGGGTCGATCTGCGCCACCAGGTGGCCTCGCGACTACGTCAAAACACACACCCTTTAACTAATTACCCTAGTTGCATAAATGGTTGTGTTACCCCCACTAGAAATATTGGCACAGAAAATGTATAACGGATAAAATGGCGACCTGGCGGTTCCCGAGTCCCGACAATTGAACTCATTATAAAAACTGTAGTCGTCTGGAGAACCCGAAAAAGTTACGTACGACATAGCGGAGTTCTAAAATACATTCTTTATACAAATGTTTCCATTATTTCGTACTTTCTGCTTAAGTTGGTGAAAACATTGATAGTTGAATGCACAAACCAGTTATGTTGCAATAGAAAGGTTAAAACACAATATTAACTGTAAGGATTTTGAAGCTATTAACTGTGTAAATCAATAAAATATGGCACATGCTCTGATAAGAGAAACCAAGAAACTGAAAAAAGATTGTATCAATAAAATTTAAAATAAATTACAAAAATTATATATTAAATGAAGAAAACTATTCAATATTTTTTTTAACATAAAAACACAAAAATACTATTTAGAAAAAAAAACTCAATTTTGAGACTAGCAATTCTGAAATCGGCCATAGTCCTAGTTAGTAACGGGCATACAATGATGTTCGCAATAAAAGATTTAAAAGCTTTTTATTTATTTTAGATCAAATGGAAAAATAACAAAGAACGACGCTGACAGTTTTAAACATAACAATCCAATGAACACCGCGACAAACAGTCCAGATATCATTATCCAAATAAATCATCACTACTTAAGTAGATACTTATTTTAAAACATTATACTGGGTGTTTCTGATAAGGCAATAAATCAAAGGAGGGATTCTGCTCACCATAACTAACAACTTTCCCAAAGCAACATGTTGTTCCATACATTGGTTCGATCAGCTGACGGGGTCAATGTACGGGACGGCTGATTTTTGTTTTGAGATTTCGACCCATGTTGATTTGGGAAAGTTGTTAGGTATGGTGAGCAGAATCCCTCCTTTGATTTATTACCGCCTTGTCAGAAAAACCCTGTATACAAAAGTAATTTAGTAGAGTTTGAACACTTTACTAAGTTAACCTCTTGTTTAAAAAAATATGCATTTATTAAATTGAATTACTCATATTGGAATTACTACGTGACGTAACGTTAACGCTCAATCTGTGTCGAAATGCTGATTGCTGATAATCTATACCTACTTACAAAAAAAAAATACAAACAAAATTTAATGTTTCGGTCCATTCACATCAACCGAGTGAATGCTCATTCTATCCCCACTCCATCTAATTATTTTAGTGTCAGCAGACGTAGAGCATTCTTTCGTTGTTCTTTCAGCACTAAAAATTCTAAAAGAATGTTCTAAGAATACGCTTTGATTAAGTAGGGATATAATGATCATTCGCTCGTTTGATGTCAATGCACTGTTACGTAGAGAGAGACACAGATTGAGCATCACAAACAACGATATCCGAACTTGTTGGGTGTTGTATGTTCAGCGTACCGAACTTGAAATATTTCCTCATGATGAGCTCGGAACGCAGGGCGCGCGTGCCCAGATCGGGCAGGTCCGCCGACGTGATGCCGAGCGGGTCCACGTCCGCCGCCAGGTGCCCGCGAGCCTGTCACGACCCAAGCCACACGGCCCAAGTTACATTACACAACCAGACTCAGCCATGTAACAATTATATAAAACTGACACATTTTTGGCGCCCAACATGGGGCCAAATGCGTGGCCAGCTGACAGAAATCGGCGCCCAACTTGAGGCTAAAATTCCGTTTATTTTGAGCTGAATTGCCGTTCTCCAAAGACAACATAATTTCTAACCCAAATGTTAACGTTAAGCGTATTTTCAAGCCAAATTCTAACTAATCCCATGTTACCTCTAAAATTACTAGATACCATAACACCTTGATTTGTATTTATACAAAAAGGCAATGTGCAAAAGTTGAATCTGAGCCGGAATTTTCTTCAGTTTCAATATGTTGGGGCTGGACACTAACATGATTTTGTGTAAGAATGCGTATTTACATTAATTATCAGCATTCTGTAAATAATGACTGGGAGATAACAAAAGGACTTTAACACGGGGATAGTGCCAGTGCAATCCGTACAGAAATGTGCAAACAATAACAAATAATGATTTTAATAAACAGGTTATTAAATTTATAAATGGAATGGAATAGTTTTCACCTGGTAACTTCTGATAATGGCTTGGACTGCGAGATGGTCGTCAATAATCTTTTCATTTACGGGAGAACCTGGAAACGAAGAAAGTTTATACTTACCTACTTTATAGTGTAACGAATCTGTTATTGAGTATTTATGTACTTCAAGCTGTAATCCTCATCTTTTAAATCTTCGCTAAAACAAATTTTGAGAATGCAAATAATTAGTCATGAATTGATCCAAATTGGTCCACAAAGTAAAATAATTAGTCCACTTATACTTTAGAAGTTATAGCCAAATGTTTGTGAGGATTATGGCTTGACGTTCAAGCTGTAATCCTCATCTCTGGTCCAAGAAAACGGTAGGGTCTATCGACTTGGTTTAGGTCTAAATAATTAGTCCTCAATTGATCCACACGACATGCCAAATCTCAGAATTGGTCCTCAAGAGGTTCCGGAGTTATAAGGGCATCTTAGTGAGGATTATGGCTTGAACATTTGGCACCTTCAATTATCTCCGGAACGCCTATAGCTATTGGTTTGAAATTTTGCCAAAAATTAATCCTCAATTAGTCCACCAGAATTATAATCACTTCGAACTAGGTTTTCTTTGAAGAAGTACGTTAAAATCATCAGTTTTACTTTCCCATACATTGCGATCCATGTACAGTTGTGCACAAAATAATTCATTAACATTGATACTAACCAGTTACCTAAACGATTCTTTAGAAAAGTGAAAGTGGGTTTGGTTTTCGCTATGTACTTATGTTTAAGACAGCCTGATTGATTGATTGCTATCACTAGTTGCAGGTGAATCATTAATGTACCAAAAAATACTTCTTGTATAATTTAAATTTTTGTAAGTATATATTCAATTAAAAGTTTACAATAGTGTATTTTCTTACTTAACTTAATTAAATCACCGTTTAAATCACAATACTTATACTTATTATTTTTAATAACTAACAATAATCTCAGTTAGTTCAGTTATAATAATAACAAAAAAAAATTGTTTTAATAATCACAGTAAAGTTGCTTCATTGCAATAATCACAGTTTTTTATGGTGAGGTGGTAACTTTCGGTATGGCGCGAAACTATACTTTTAATAAATAAACGAAATAATTTTATCAAGTATTTACATTGTTTTTTTTTCATCTCCCGATTTTGGCTACAAATATACCCGTTTTAGCTACATTCTAGTCCTGTTCTAGTTTAGCTAATACTAGCTCTTCAACATTCGAGAACCTGGCTCTATTTTCAAGTGCGCAGTTGCGTGCGCACACGCTGCCTTTGAGTGGAGACAAGGATAGCGATATTTGGTCAATACCGGGTTGATAAGAGACAACAGTCCCGCGACGCGCGTCAGGCGCTATACTCGTGTATATATTATTTAATGTAACTCTACAGGAGTATCGCGCATGATGTCTCTTATCAACCCAGGATTGGCCAAATAGCGCTATCCTTGTCTCCACTCAAAAGCAGCGTGCGCGCAATCGAAGATAGAGATCAGTGTTACAATATATACATATAGAGATAGTAGACGTAAGCTTCCCTTACACTGTGTTGTTTGTTACTGGTTGTCAACAATATCATCAATACATAGTATAAAACAAAGTAGCTTTCCGCGTCTGTCCCTATGTATGCTTATATCTTTTAAACTATGCAACGGATTTTGATGCGGTTTTTTTTTAACAGATAGAGTGATTTAAGAAGAAGGTTTAAAGTATAATACATGCACAATGTAAGAGGTAAGGCGGTACAAAGTTCGCCGGGTCGACTAGTATTTTATACAATAGTAGTAGGTACCTAATAATAGTAATATAAATAGTACTTACTTACTTCCCGCAGCTCCGTCTCTCCTCCGCGTTTAAAACACATTTTGCGTAATGGACAGAAAGATCCAATGTCGCCCTTACAAAATCGCTTATTATTGCTTACATCCAAAATAATAAAAATATGTATACATACACATAGATAGCAGTTTACGTTGACACAGACACATAATGTCAACATAGTAACACTGGTTACTTTAAATAATTAATTAATGAGGGGTGCAAGCGCAAGTACATAACAAATGTTTGTTGTTGTTTTATTTACACTTGAACCAACTGTGATTTTGTTAAAACTAAATAATTTTTGCAATATAAATGGTGCTGTAATTAAGTTAAGTAAGAAAAGAAACTATTGTAAACTTTTAATTGAAGTACATGCAAAAATATAAATCATAGATAAAGGTTTTTTTTTGTTAAATATCTTGGTAAAAGTACATTTACGAAATTGGGAACTCGTCAAAATAATAAGTTCATACTTTACCCACTTTACACTTCTAAAGAATCGTTTAGGTAACCGGTTAATATCAATGTTTATCAATTATTTTGTGCACAACTGTACATGGATCGCAATGTATGGGAAAGTAAAACCGATGATTTTAACGTACTTCTTCAAAGAAAACCTAGTTAAAAATGATTATGATTCTGGTGGACCAATTGAGGATTAATTTTTGGCCAAATTTCAAACCAATAGCTATAAGCGTTCCGGAGATAATTGAAGGTGCCAAATGTTCAAGCCATAATCCTCACTAAGATGCCCTTATAACTTCGGAACCTCTGGAGGACCAATTCTGAGATTTGGCATGTCGTGTGGATCAATTGAGGACTAATTATTTAGATATGAACCAAGTCGATAGACCCTACCGTTTTCTTGGACCAGAGATGAGGATTACAGCTTGAACGTCAAGCCATAATCCTCACAAACATTTAGCTATAACTTCTAAAGTATAAGTGGACTAATTATTTTACTTTGTGGACCAATTTGGATCAATTCATGACTAATTATTTGCATTCTCAAAATTTGTTTTAGCGAAGATTTAAAAGATGAGGATTACAGCTTGAAGTACACGAGTATTTGCCGTTTGTTATTCAGCATCCATGTACAATGCCATACGCTAAATTAGCATTGAGCGATTAAATAAATGAGTTGAGTATTTTATCACACTAAAATTTGGTTCGTAATCTGTCTAGTCCTAGCATACAATGTTGTTGAAAATAAATATATAAAATGCAGTAGTTGATTACCTGATGAAATAGATGGCAGGCCGCCAGAGGGTACGAGCGAGGTAAGCGGCACCTCGTTCCTGGCGTACGGCGCCAGGTTCGGCGGAGAGGTGTAAGCGGCGCCGGGCTGGGCTCCCGCCGTCGCGTTCCGGAAGAATGCATCCCAAGACTAAGTATGATTTTTTATAAAACAAGTTTATTGTGAGATAAAAAATAAACATTGTCTACTTCTATGTACTTAAAAATAATATTAATATGCTTTTTCAAATATGACATGAAACTTTTCAGATTTAGACTTGCTTGTGACATAAATTAAATTGTACATTGAATATTCATAGGTACCAATGAAGAAACATTCATTTACGAGGAAGATCTTTATTTGTTAAATAAAATGATTAACCATTATAAATAGCTTTTATTTTAAGAGATGTTATTATACAAAATACAAATAATTAGTATATTAGCACGTAGATTAGCGATAAATATCCACGTACTTCAACTTGTCTGAATTAAAGCTATCAAAGTGATAAGAGGACATTGTCTTTATAAATTGTGATGATAAGAGCGCTCACAATATTGTAAAGAGGCAATTTCTCGAAAATAAACCAAGGAAAACCAATAGAATTTAAAATAAAAAATGTGACTGCGTTTTCCGCCGCAGACTAACATATTATGCATTTATCTCGAAGGTCACAGAGCCGTAAGCTAAAAAAATCGGGCTTACACTAGTTATGACAAGAAGACTAAATTAGTAGTACGTAGCGAATTGCCTTCTCACGCTACGTTCAATCTGAGTTATTCATACGAACTATTCCGGGCGCGGCAATGCGTAAGATGCGTTACGTCACCAGAATAGCGCGTTTTTTTTTTTTAGTTTCAAGACATTATTATCTTGTCTTTCTTACTTAAAACGTCATAGTTTTACGTAAGCGGTGGTTCATACACCACCAATTTAAATAATAATCAACATAATATTACTAGGTATAATACCTACAATACATCCACGTCAAAACTATCATCACAGTATTTAAAGTCGAGGTCAAAAGACAAAAACAGTCGCCGTGAGATTAACCATTTTCATGGTAAACGGTTGCGTCGTTATAGAATCGAAGTTCTTTAACAATGTCAAGGCAAAGAGAGCACGGTTCACTGATTAGGTCGTCTGAGTCGTCTGCTAGGTAATCGGAGTCAGACATAAATAATTTGTCTTGCTAACTTAAACCCTCAACGACGCACTTTTTGCGTCGAAATCTTTAAATCAATTAACATGTTTTTTTTTTTTTCTGGAGTTCTACTTTTGAAACTGTTTATATTTTATCTAAAATACAATAAGTACCTCTACCTAACAAAATTATTTTTATTATGTAAATTATTTAGGTAGCGATATTTATCTTTGACAAAAGGTTAAGCTTTTATTACAACAATCATTTTTAGGTTGAATAAATCGTCTGGGCCATTAGACTAGCAGCAAGCTCAAGAGGAAACGATGCTGAGGACGAACTGGCCCGAAGAGGCTCGGACACTCCTCCGCATGGGCCTGAACCTATAGTACCCCTGCCATTCAGTTGGCTGCGCAGCCAAATGAGGAAGCGTATCAGGACTCTGCACCAGGATAACTGGGAAAGCATCGACACGTCAAACACTTTAAAGAAATAATACCAACGCTTGTCAATAAACTTACAGCTAACATCTTGAGGCTTAATAAACCCCAACTTAGGAAGTATGTAGGTTTGCTGACCGGACATAACACTCTTAATAAACATATGTTTACTCTAGGCATCACTGACAGTCCTACATGTAGGGCTTGCATGGAGGCGGACGAAACTACCAAACACATTCTACTAGACTGCAAACAGGTAGAAGTATACAGACGTAAGTACCTAGGGTTCCCAAGCACGTGCGCGAGGCAGTAGGCAACGCGAAAGCGCTGCTGAGCTTCGTGGAGGAGCTGGGGTGGTTAGAGTAGCGATACCCCTTTTTCACGCAAAATAGGCACGATAGCTGTCAAATTGCGGAAACTCGCCCGTAAACTAAACTAAACTAGACTAGCAGCTAGCATTTTATTATTATTAGTTATAATATGAATCATCCACACAAAGCAATAATGTATTGTCTAGCTATTCTCTAGCTCTCACAAAGCTTTTCTCTAATTTGTCACACTAACTGTGCCACATAATTTATAGAATTGCATTTTTTTCTTTATCTAGACATTTTTATAGAAAAAAAGGCAATATTTGTCAGTAAGTATTATTTTATTACTTCAACCTTACTTATATATTTTATTTTGGAAAGGATAATCTTTCACATCCTAACATTTCGTCCTTTTTTTTAAGGCGGGGAAACTCCTAACGTAACGAGTACCCTGCAGCCCCGGGGGGAGCCAGGTTTATGTGGGGTTCGCACCCACTAAAACCCCGCCGGTGCCATTCACGGCTCATAGCAGAGGGGTCGCGGGTAAGCCTGTAAGCCTGTGGACTGTGGAATTCTCCGAAATGTTTGAGAAGAGATCCTGATTTATATCCAAAACAAATAAGTTAACAGGTTTTAAATAAAACAACTTACCATATGAACAGAGTTGGGATCGGACAGCCATGAGTTGTACATGGTCTCAACATATGCTGAGCTAGAGCCATTGAGGAAGGGTTCCGCTGCTGTTGAACTCTTCAGCCTATTGATGTTTACTGTTACAGCAGCCTAGGGAAATAATCAATTCTGTTATATTCGTTTTTAGTAATATGTAATATAGGATTAAAAAAGTATTTAATAAAATAAACCTGTTATAAAATTTTATAAGTACCTGAATTTTTGTTGAATCAATATGTTCAAAGTTGAAAGTTATGTGAGTATAAATTATGTACTAAATTTTTATTTTTTTAATTTAAACTCATATCAATCAAATGATGGACATAAATAAAAATTATTAAAAAAAAAAAACAGTTTTTCACTCACCTGCGGTTTATTAAGAAGCCAGGAGGCAAACCTCTCTGCATTTCCAGGCTTACCAGAAGCCTGGAGGACTATCCGTGCACGATGCATTCTGTTCTATAATTAAAAAACCTAAACTCAGAAGGTTGGATGTGTGTGCCCAATCTGCCAACAAAATTTTCATACTTAAAATATTCTTAAGTTCTGTAATTTATTAAACTAAAGTTATTTACAAATGAAGAATGAGGATGTGTATCAGGAATCAAGGTGTTCATGTAGAACATGAATTTGGTACAGTGGCGGTCTAGGAGGCCATAACAGATTTGTATATGGTTAAGTCAGCCATAGACTGTATTGCAAAAGAACAAGAGCTATTTTGTGATACAGAAAAACCAGAAGTGTGCTATGATTTTTTCTAACTACACAATAATTTTTTTGATTTATAATTTTTTATTACTGAAATAATAATTCCCTTATTCGTATTTTACGACCTGAAGTGTAGTTTTACTCAGAAGCATGTTTGACCTAACTATGCTCGCATTTTGGATAGCTAAGAAGATGAAGATGTTTTTCTGATAACCTGCTAAAAAAACATAACTGAATTTCTTTAGAAAACGCCACTGAAAATACACCTTTGCTAACATTCGAATTAATTGCAGTTTAAAGGGTTTTGTACTAATTTTAATTAATTTTAATTTAAATATTGTTTATTTCAATAATTTATTAAGAATGATATTAGCATTAAAACATACATCCTAATGCTTGAATATTTCAATTTCTTCAATTTTAAAAAACTTCTCATGGTGACGGAATATGAAAAAAAAATCCTATCCTAAATTTAATGGCACAAGGTTTAAAACTGTTTTTTTTTATTTATTCTATTAAGGACACCATCAGTGTTTACAGATCTGAATCAAAAGAAATTCTAAGCTACAATTTAAAATGGTACACAAGGTCCTCCTCCCTGCACCGCAAAAGTTAGAGAGCAGATTATTATTATCCTCTTACTATCTTCACTGTACCTCAACCATATGTGCAATGAGGTATAATAAATATTATCAAATATACCTAGTTCCTGGTTTGGGTCAGTGGGTCGTTTTGAGGGTTGGGCATGATTTTATAGCTTTAGGTCTTTCCCAGACATCTAGGTTGGTGGGTTGTTTTAATAAAATTGGATTTATCCTAATTCAAAAGATATTTTATTTGGAAAATATTTTTGTTACAGGTTATTACATCGCTAAAGAGAAAGACACAAAAATTACCTGTTTACGTTTGCAATTTCTAAATAATTTCGTCGTCTAAGATAAAGGATAAATTCGTGATCAGTACAGACAGTCCCGTGATTCAAGGTTATGTAACTCTTTCCTTTCTACTAACTTCAAACACTTTATGACTTTGTAAAGCACAGTATCATTGTATTATTTAATTCGTTTTTACCTGGGACACACTAGTAAATTAACATTAATTGTGTACCTTTTCACAAATTGAAATAAAATATTTGAAATTAAAAATTTTCACAGACCAAAGGATTTTTTTTTATTAGGTGAGTGAAGTGAGTTAAGAGTTAGCACGTCACGTCAGTCCAGAAAGATGGCAGCACGGAACCTTGCGTCAGTCAGTCAGTCTCAATCAGACAGTGATATCTCGCCGATGTCGTAAGCGCAAATGGGGTTGTTGTACACCCTCAGTGTACACCTAAGTTGTGTACACGGAAAACTTTTTGTAGATGACGCTCTATATGTTTGACCCATAACAAACAAGTGAAATACAATAACATGGCAATTTTATGTGTTTTTTCGAAGTTGTTTTTCACTGTTATGTATTGTATCGTTTGCAACGTAGAAGAATACATAGCTTCAAGAAGAAATTAATGAATGAGAAGGCTTTTTACGTGGCAAAAACGCGAACTTCGTGAACACGTAAACAATGGGTTAACTTTAGTTTATGTTAGCTAGGACTATTTTTTTGTCATTATCTCAAGTTTACATTTAATTACTAAGGTGTATGGACACAAATTCATAAGAATGAACCATTTTAAATGACTTTTGCAAGTAGAACAAAATATAAACCTAAACTTACTATATACTTATTATATACTATACTATACTATATTATTTACTATACTATATACTTATTATACTTATTTCACTTTTTTGTTATGGGTCGAACATATAGAGAGTCATCTACAAAAAGTTTTCCGTGTGTACAACCCCATTGACTGAAATTGGAATATGTATGACTAGCTTTTGCCCGCAGCTTCGCACGCGCTTTTTCATTATAAACGTTAATAACTGGTTGAATTACTACTCAGGAATTTAGAGACAGTATTTCTTATCGCACCCATACCTCCTAAAAATATCTTTACATATTTTGTTTATTTCAGTTCCCGTGGCAACTCCAGGAATTCCTTTCTACCTTTCTACACTCCACCATTCAGTCACTGAAACTTATATTCCTAACATTTCTATTAGCTGGTTGGGTGGTATATTAGTTAGGTAGTCGGATTATGTACTTACGCGAGTAAAAAAAAGTTAAAGATAGGCGCTTTATGTTTTGGGAATGTTTCGTTACCATGTGAATTTTGGTCAATCTTTTCTTAATATAACTCTGAATCTATGTTATTCTTCTTTCTAGCTATTGTAGGTAGTTTTAAACTTACAACAAATTACGGTTGTTAGATACCGTTACAGTATATTTTTTTTTGGAAAATCCATGATTATAACACGCCCGTTCCCTTATAAATTTAGTTAATTCCACTGAGGAACTTGTACACCAAATTTCACGTCGATACACTCAAGAAAGTTGATTTTTCATTCTCACAAAAAAAAGTCCCGTTATTCATGTTCCCGTGGGAATTTTGTAAATTACTTGGATTCAACGTTCCTACAATCACTAAGGAACCTGTACACCAAATTTCATGTCGAAACGCTCAAGGAAGTCGATTTTTCATTCTCACCAAAAAAAGTCTCGTACTTCCCGTTCCCGTGGGAATTTTGAAAATTCCTTTCTTTTAACACTCATAAATTCACTGAGTAACCTGTACACCAAATTTCACGCCGATGGACTCAATGATGTCGATTTTTCATTTTCACAAAAAAAAGTCTCGTATTTCCCGGTCCCGTGGGATTTTTGTGAATTCCTTTCTTTCAACGCTTTTAAATTCACTGAAGAATCTGTACACCAAATTTCACGCAGATACACTCAATGATAAAAGTCTCGTAATTCCTGTTCCCGTGGGAATTTTGTAAATTACTTTTTTTCAACGTTCCTAAATTTAATGAGGAACCTGTATACTAAATTTTACGTCGATAGGATCAAGGAAGTTGATTTTTCAGTCTCACTAAAAAAGTCTCGTAATTCCCGTTCCCTTGGGAATTTTGTACAATCCTTTCTTTTATCATTCCTAAATTTACTGAGGAACCTGTACACTAAATTTTACGTCGATACGCTCAAGGAAGTCGATTTTTCAGTCTCACTAAAAAAGTCTCGTAATTCCCGTTTCCGTGAGAATTTTGTGTATTCCTTTCTTTTATTATTCCTACATTCACTGAGGAACCTGTACACCAAATTTCACGTCGATAGGTACACTCAATGATGTCGATTTTTCATTCTCACAAAAAAAGTCTCGTAATTCTCGTTCCCGTAGGAATTTTGTAAATTCCTTTCTTTCAACACCGTGAAATTCATTGAGGAACCTGTACACCAAATTTCACGTTGATACACACAACGATGTCGATTTTTCATAAGAACTAAAAAGTCCCCAAATTCCCGTTCCTGAGGGAATTTCGGGAAATCCTTTCTTAGTGCTTACCTACTCTCCCTAAAGAACCTACATGCCAACCAATTTTCAGATTAATACGCCCAGTAGCAGTAGTTTCGGCTCTGCGTTGTCTGTCAGTCAGTCAGTCATTCAGTCAGTCAGTCAGTCAGTGGGTAACGGACAGCGTTGCCAATGTGTGGGGAATTCCCCAAACTGCGGGGAATCCTAAAGCGATTGGGGAATTTGTGGGGAGAGGCTCTGTGTGGGGAATATGCGGGGAATTTAGCATATAACCAATTCAAAACAAACTTACAACCAAAACATCCATGATCAAATATAAATTACTGCCTTTATTTATTTTAATGTTAAAAAAGCTTATCTTTAGAGAAGTGATTATTAACCTTATTCGTTTAAATTACTGAATAATAGCGAAATACAATAATGAAAATTTGTATCACCCCACCTTAAAATCAGTCAGTTGGTTATCCCCAGTCTTTGCTAATGCTTGCTTGCTTTGTACTTACCTATGTAAATAATATTTGGTTATTTTAAGTAGAAAAGTTTTTAATCGATTATGTTAAATATACAATTCATCAGTTTTTACATAATATTTAACCTAGTTTTTACTATTAGGCCTGAATAGAAGAGAAAACCGGAGGACGATTATAATATACCGGATGATATTTAAAAGTTATATTGCGATTTTCAAGTGTTTGTCATTAATAAATGGTTGATTTCTAAAGTTATTTCGTAAATAGTTCACTATCTCATTGTGAGGGGATTTTGTGGGGAATCAGGATATTTTTCTCCCCAAATTTGGGGAATTTGAACAGTGATCTTGGGGAATCTGGTAAATAGCCATTGGCAACACTGGTAACGGAAGAGTTTTTTGATTGAAATGAAAATTTCAGCGAAATGTATGAAAAGAGTGTGTAGGATAAAAATAAATTTAAATGGTACTTAAGCTACATAAATACACAATGGTGTATTGTTAATTGATTTGTGGTAAAAATAATATTTTCCTGGAATAACAAGCCACTCGTGCTTGTGCTCGTGCTGTACCTACCGGTGAAAATGTTATCATTGTGTTTACGTTTTTTAAAAGTGCCTCGCGATTTTACTGCATTGCGGAATGTTAACAATACGGCCAAATTTCCGCATAATGCATTCGCTAGATCATGTATAATCAACCATAATCACCACCACACAGAGAATAAGCAAGGAGATACACAACAAAAGAAATTTAGTCTCTACAAATACCTCTGTTATTCACTGATTTCGGGGGCGGTTTTCTATGCTGTAAATAATTGGTAAAGATTTTAATTTTACCTGCGTTATCCTATTGTTTAGTAAAGAAAGAATGGGTATCCTTTTCTTTTGTCTACCAAGTTAGGTTGGTGGGTTAGTAATAAAATAACCCACTGACCCAAGTCAGGGTCATTTGTTTGAAAGCCCAACATTTTTGGCCTTGACACGCTAACATTCGATGTCACAAGCTAGGCACTTTTGTAGTAGAGCATCCTTCTCACACTCATAGGTCAGAGTGGTATAGTTGATCATGATCATCAAGTTGAGTCTGCTGCTTAAGCTTAGCTTGGCAAATCCAAGGATATAACACTTATGAATAATACTATGGCTTGTTTAGTTTTGCCCAATGACTGCTGGGAAGCAAAAGGTTACAACTAATGAGCAAATTAACAGAATTATTTCCAGAATTAACTTGTGTGCTCCAAATCCTCATTTAGAGCATGCTGCCACGTTTCTAGCATATGACTACTTTAAAAATTATTTACTTTTCTAGGGACAAGTGTAATTTTTTTCCATCACTTACTGCAGCTGAAGAACTCTTAGAAACTGATTCAGACAGTGAAGCAGATACTAAAAAGAAAAGATACAGAAAGGAAAAAGTTGGCTTTCGTGACAGAAAGGTAAATATTTAGAGGAGTAATTTAAAAAAGTTTGTATATTTTATTTAAAATTATTTTTATTTGCTGTTTATTTCTGCCTGAATACAGATTATAGAATATGAAAACCGTATGCGGTCCTACTCTACTCCTGACAAAATATTTCGTTACTTTGCTACTGTCAAGTTGACCATTGGAGATACAACTGAAGTTTTCATGACTCCTGATGATTTTCTGAGAGCAATTACACCTGGCATGAAGCAGCCTGATGGTATTCTATTGTTTTATTTATTCCATGTTTTTTTTTTGCATATTAACTGTTTATTTTATAGCTTTTTAAACTAACATAGTTTGAACATATTATTTTATAACTAGTGGACGCCCTGCGGCTTCGCCAGCGCATTTTCCCTTGTAACATAAAATTCCTAATTTTTCCGTAGAAATTTCGGGATAAAAAGTAGCTTATGTCCTTTCCAAGGCTCTAGACTATCCATATACCAAATTTCATTGAAATTGGTTCTGAAGTTTGCTTAGGAAAGCAAGACAGACAGACAAACGGACAGACAGACAGAGTTACTTTTGCATTTATAATATTAGTATGGAAGTATGGATATTAGTATGGATTTTAAATGACCATCCATAACTTATTACGTGGCTTTACTAACAACACCGCCCAAGTCGATTTTTGGCGGTTTTGACATTTTAATGCCATTGGATAGATCTTTTTTTCGCGCGTCTTTTAAACTCATCTGATTGGTTAGTTGTTTAACAAGAAATGCCGTTATTTTAAATTATACTGACACCGCTCAAGTCGTTTGCTCTCGAAACACCGCCCAAGTCTGTCAAATTGCTACGGGAAACAGCACGCGCCGACACTGTGCTCCATTAATTAGTGATATTGTGTGATTTTTTAGCTGAATAAACCTGAAAAGTTTGTGAATAGCTACCTGAATGGTATTTTTTTGTATTAAATAACTAATATTACTCATCATAAAAGCCAGAAATCTGTATCGTCCGTCTGCAAACACATACAAAAACACCGCTCAAGTCGGTAGTTTTATTCTCAAAACACCGCTTAAGTCCAAGACCTTATAAATAAGGTTTAATGTTTTTGTATGTGTTTGCAGACGGACGATACAGATTTCTGGCTTTTATGATGAGTTTCTTAAGATATTGAAAATAATGTTAAAATCGATTAAAAAAAGGGTGCACCTTGCATAAACTAAAGATAAAAATCATCTAAAAACAAGTTCAGATGTCGAAAATATTGATTTATCTGTCTAATCTTCAGTGCTTTGAATAAATAGTTGGTGATGTCTTGTATGCTATACCAGCTTCAGAGCCTTCTACAAAAAAATATTATTTTCCGGGATTAAAAGGTGTCGTTCCGTCTTGGTTCTTTTTAAAAATATATGTTTGGCCTAATATCGAATCTATAGATATAATAAAATGTGACTAATGGATCATTGGAAGATCGGACAGAAGTTCTTCATTGAAAAACTTAACAAGCCATACTGCGATCTGCCAGAGCCGCTGTCTCTACCTACCAGCGATCTGGAATCGCTGGTAATAGCGCTGAAACTCAATGTGGGCTCCAAAGCGACTCTGCAGAGTTTTCCAAAGCGACTCGCAGGGCTTCAATGTGAAGGCAGGGTTCTATGCGGGCTTAAGAGAACCTACTGGTCCTAAGTACTGAGAGATGCTTCTCTTAGGGTCTGCACGGACTCTTAAGCACCCACTAGCGAAGCAATAGAGGCTTCCACGAATGAAAAACCCATATCACTACATCAATCTGGTAACTGCGCAGAAGGTCTGTGTGGGCTCTAGGGAGCCGCTAAAGGTACGTACGTAACGGCTCAAAAGTGACTCCGCTCGCGGGTCACACCTGGCTTTAATTCATCAGCTGAAGTCTACACGGGATTTAATGCACCCTCCAGTGTAGCAATAAAGGCCAATGAAAAATACACATCGGTATGCAATGATAGTGGAAAATAACACAAAAATTTATCGCAGCCCAGCTGACCACCTGCAGTTTTCTGATGAATACGGATGGCTGCAATAAATGAGGGTAAATGTGCAATGGCTCCTAACACGCGAGCTAAGTGCAGGCATTCCAATACCCCCACAACTGGAGAAAAAGGATAATACTAGGATCACCAACCTGCTTACCAAGCTTGGCGATTAAGGCATACTTACCCTTCGAAATGTTTGTCCTTGTGGCAATCTGAGGGGGAGGCTTATGCCCAATATTGGAAGTCTCCCGTCTGACATCATGATAAAAGAAGACTGAGCTATTTTTTTATAATTTCTTTGTAAGTATTGACAAACCCACCTATTTGTGGGTGCTAGTGACAAATCGTTAACTACAGCAAGTCTAAAATATATACACAATTTTTGGTCAAAAATATATGGTTTAAGTCTCTGTATAGTTAATAATTAAAGTAAAAACGTTTTTTTGTTATTAAATAGATTTTTCCGTAAATAATAAAAAACTTGTTTTGTTATCAACACCGCGTAAGTCCACATATTTTACCGGTAAACACCGCCCAAGTCATTTTTAAAGCACAATATACATAAAAAACACAATTTGGGTGTCATTTTCGGATTCATTATTCTTTTATAATCACTTTAGTGAAAAAAAAAACATAATTTAGACAGTTTTTGGCTAAATTATGAAGTTTTTATTGCCTCCTGAAAAGTTAAGAAAAATGACTTGGGCGGTGTTGTTAGTAAAGCCACGTATGTCACTTAATTTAAATTGAATAGGGAACACTTCAAAGTTTTATATTGATAAGTTTTTTAATCATAATTTACTTGTTAGCGACATTGAACTATTATTAGTTAGCGACTTCGTAACCATTGCCGTTTTAACAAGGTAAATTTTTGTTCCACACCCAAACAAAACAGCAATCTTTAACAAAGTCGCTAACAATACATTTACGAGTCGATCGTTTTTAGTAAGGAAACTTGACCCCCTGGACTGCAAAATGTTAACCCACTCTGGATATATTTTCTAAGATCTAATTCTTGAAGGTAATTAAAATTACAAGGCTACTAAATAATAAAAAATATAATATCAAACAACTAAATAACATAGGTACTTTAAAGTAAAAGTAATTCATTACAGTTTTTATTTTATCTGATTTATACTATCCCTTAAATCACTTTGGACGCTGCCGGATGAAATAGATAATAGAATATGAAAACCGCATGCGGCAATTCTCCACACCTGATAAAGTATTCCGCTACTTCGCGACGCTGCAAGCGCAGCACCACGACCAGCACGAGGTGTTCATGACGCCCGACGACTTCCTGCGCTCCATGACGCCGGGCGTCAAACAGCCTGACGGTAATACTTGTTGGACTGTGAGCTCTTCTCTAAATAACAAGGCAAAGAAGGTTGCCAGCATCATACCCAGCATCACGTAAAGACTTTACATATCAAATCATTTGGCAGTGTTTCCTTTGAAAAGACACAAAACACGTGTATATTCTCTTTCTCCCAAGCGCTTTGCAAAAAACATTGTGATGTGATGTGTATCGTGAATACTGTGATACTGCCCTCTGTTTATATAATTAAAATTGGTAATGTATTTCCTTAGGTTTGGGCCTTGACCAGTACAGGAGATATGACCCGAAGGTAAGATCACATATCTTAAACTTACGTATTTATTTGTAAACAATTTTTTTTCTTCTACTTGTATTTTTTTATTGTATCTTTCTAACATTAAAAATGGTTTCAGCTAACTGTTGACGGGATCTTTTATTTGTTGTAACGGACGCTCGGGGGAGCTTGTATGTGGGGCTCGCACCCACTAAAACCCCCCGGCGGCCGTCTTGGCGCTTTTGGGAAGGACCCTGGGAGCCATACATTATTGGCGTCCGAAGTCCTTCCCACGCTCAGCTGCTAGCTTCGTGCTCGGGGAGGGCATGGTGTTCTCTCCCCAGTCTCGCCTTAAAATATTTGATTTTAAAATTACAAAAAAAAATGTAGATTCAATAAATTAAATGCTTTTATTAAACTTAAAATCCAAAATTAGTTGCTATTGAACTCAGTGCACCTTTGCTGTAATGTCTGATGTTGCTATTCCTATCACAAATCTAACTTAATACTATAAAAGCAATATTAATTCAAGTCTCTATCTCACACATCTATTTCTTGTCTTTTCAGAACATCGAGGAGGTACTGTCCTTCCACCTCTTTTCGTTTTTTCTTAATGAACTGCTACGATTTGTTTGCACTATGATTTTGTTTTGCTCCTCCCCCATCTGTTTTACCAAAGCTATACTCCTTTTAAAGGTTCCGTAGTCAAACAGGTGCCTACCCTTACCTATAGTTTGGCGTTTGCCTGAGTCTGTCTGTTGTAACCTTCATTTCAAAGAGAAACTATTGAAGATACAGTATTGAAATTCTAATAACTGTACACTACACAAAGCAAGATAATTATCTCGACATTCACACGGTTATAAATAATCATTATGCAGGATGTATGGCAGGTGAGTGGAAATACGTAAATGGGGGACAGGAGGGATCGTCTGCTATGCGTTCTACCCCAAAACGCATAGCAGACGGTCCCCCCTGACCCAATTTACGTATGTCCACTCATCTGCAATACTCCCTGTATATTCTGAGCGCTATCAGTTTGTGTGTAAAATAACACGTCATCTATTGGTCATGGCGCTACGGAACCCTACAGTGAGCGTGGCTAAACAATGCATTTGACCATTTATTTTCTAAATCACCAGACCTACTCGAAAGCTCGTTGATTGCCCCACTATCATTTGATTTTCCACCGCTCGCTCTAGTTCCTTATCACCTTACATTTTTTTATTGTTTTGTTTACATAAAGCGGTTTTATTTAAAAAATAAAAGGCCCATAGCTGGGTTAGAGAATGCACACTTTGTCTGTTTTCCTTTATTATTTAGAAACCTCGCACGCTACGCTTGCATCTCATTGTCCTTATCAGACTGGTTTCTTTCGCGAAATTTATTTAAAACATAGTTTTAGGGCAAGATACTTTAAATTTTATCTAAGCGTGTCAAACCTTGATTGTTTTAATTTTAGCGTAGGTACTTAATCAGATCATATTTAATTTGCTAGCTAATCATTAAAGCTGCGTTTTTTAATTTTGTATTCAATTAACTTTTTTTGATGCAGAGCATAAGTCAGCGACTAAACCTCGATCTTGATGAGGATTCCATCTTCTACAAGCTTGGATCGTCTGGCCTCATTACTTTTAGCGACTACATATTCCTACTCACAGTACTATCAAGTAAGTTTCTTCAAATAAAACATGTAATTGTAACATCCAAGATATAATATTTTATCTAACTAACATATTGACAGTAAATTTTTGAATCATATCCAAACATTTCAAAATCTATTCCATAAATATTTAACAAATCATCCAGCATTTTCTTGTCAAGTTGCTGAAAGTAATGTTTTAATAAAGCGGTCGTATTTTTTCCGTCTTTGGATTTGTTCATGACGGTTCGTATTCGTGTTCTTCTGTCCTTAATCTGTCTACGAAGGACGTGGGCTAGGCTGAGCTGGTTCACCACGTAGCCTGTATCTCTTGCTAGAGTCTCGACTTTAGCTATCACACTAAAGTTTATGGCACACGGGGAGCAGAACTGGTAGTAAGGCGCCCAGTGTTCATCAAACGACGTCTCGTTGGCCTTATACTGATCTATAAGATACGCTACAAATTCGTAAAACGTTGGTCCTACTGTCCTAATATCACCAAATTTCTCCCTAGCCCTTTCCCTGTATCTACCGACAATAGCTCTTGCTAGATTTCTGTAGAAAGGTGGTGCGACGTTCTCTAGTTTATCCCGGAAGGCGGAGAGCAGCCTCACGAAGGGCTCGCGCACTACCAGTAAAGATATCACTCCTGGAGTGTTGACTGCGTCTATTAACTCGTCCTCGCTGGGCCTAGGGAACTTCATTCTAGCTAACGTGAGCGGCGTGTGCCGGGACCGACTCAAGTACGTGTGCGAGTGTCCTCCTATAACAATAAAAGGGTGGATTAAAAGCGCTTTCTTTAGTGTCTAAAATTAAGTAGGCAGACATGTAAAGACAAACTTACCCAAAATACTAAACTTGTAAAGCCAAGACGAGCTTGCCGCCTTAAATATGTTGCACCAAACTAAATTATGCGCGTGGTCCACGAAAAACTCCTTACTGTTGATCGGTTGCGACGACATCACATGGGATCGGCAAACTTGTACTACCCTTGCAGACCGATTCAATAGATCTTCTATTGTGTTGTTGTCTGGCTCTGGCCACTCGTTGCCCGTCTCCTCGTCGCCTAACACTGGTCCCTGCATCTAAAACGAATCAGCAATATAAGCAAATGATGTGTTGTCTCCAATCAAGCTAGCATTATACCAAGTAGAAGATGTCGAGTGTTCATACCCTCCACTTAGTGTAATTTTCAGGTACATTCGGAATTTCCGCGCGATGGTTGGCTGTTCCGCCCTTGAATATGGTCATTTTCATAACTATGATATACAACGATATCCAAAATATGAACGTTATAGTTTTTGCGCCACATTTTAGGTATTGAATGGCATTTCGGCGTATTTTTGTCTTGAGCCTTTTTGTTTGGTACATTGTGGCACGTCATGTGGTCTGTCTTGTCTTTTCTGAATCTGAATGATTGAAGAGAAATGGTTTGTTTTTGTTGCGCGCGGGAAGCGCGGCGCGGTGCGGTCCACGCAGCCTCCGCCGCAAGTTACTGAGCATGAGCGATATTAATGATTTTCTTACCGAAACATTCTCCCGAGAGCCATATTACTTATCTAATACACGAATATTAAAATTATACACGATGCAAAAGAAATTAAGATAATAATAACAATTTTAAACATTAAAAAAATTAAGAGTACAGTATAACAACGCAAAAATATTAAGAGAAACTTCAAGCTGTCGCCTCCTGCAAGCGACAGAGAGAGAGCTTACTTTTTATGAAATTTCCGTTTCGGGGGAAAACGTTTTTCAGTACCTAAATCTTAGAAAATCACAATGATTTTCTAGGGAAACTATCTAAGTTTATACGTTTTCCTTTTTTTTTTAATATGCATTGGTTTAGTAAAACAAACAACTTTATTCAACTATTTTTTTATCACAAAATCTCTGTATTGCCGGGGCCCATAAATCACAATTCATTGCGATTTTTAAAAAAAGAAAAACGTGCTAACCTAGTTTTTTATACCTAGTGTCAGTAACATACTAAAACTTTAAGGCGATTGAAAAATAATTAGTAGTGGAAAACGTTTTCTCTTTTTAACCGACTTAAAAAAAAAAAAATTCCGATCTTCCTCTAAAACCATTGTTCTCTGCCTCTGCAATTTTTAGCTTCCATACATTCATTCCGAACTTTCTCCAAAAAAAAAATATTTTGGTACAGTCAGAAATGGTAGATTTAAAATACTAGCTTGGTGGATTATCAAAATCCGTTGCATAGTTTTAATTTAAGCATCGAAAGACAGACAGCGGAAGGGAATTTGTTTTATACTATGTTTGTCTGTGGCGACACTGCTGCACTGTGGCCACGTTATTATAATTAGTAAGTATGGGAGCTAAGTGAAGCTGGGCTGGTCACGTCTGCCGCATGGACCCGAGCCGGTGGGCGAAAATCGCAACCGAGTGGGTGCCAAAGTACCAAGTGCCAACCGATGGAAAACGTAAGAGTGGCCAGCCGAGAAGCTGATGAAGGGATGATATCGATTCGTATCTATCCGACTGGATTCAAGTGGCACAGGAAAGGGACACGTGGATACAGAGGAGAGAGGTCTTTGCCCAGAAATGGGACACTAATTAGGCTATTTAAAAAAAATGGAAGCGGGTGTAGAGTAGCGTTATCCAACCTCTCCGGAGGGGATGGGGATGGTCTATGTTCGATATTGTACAAGGAGACGCGTCTGCGCCCGTAGCCAGGCCTAGCTCACTCCGCGCTTTAGGTATAAACCTGCAAGTACGTGTAACGTAAAAGATAACAAATACAAAGTTTTTTACTCATTACACACATAAAATGTTCAATAAATGTTAAAAGTTTACCAGCTTCAATGTTTTCAGCTTCCCGTCGTCATTTCGAGATCGCGTTCCGAATGTTTGATCTGAACGGCGACGGCGACGTCGACTGCGAGGAGTTCGAGAAGGTGGCAGCGCTCATCCGGCAGCAGAGCAGCATTGGATCGCGACACCGCGACCACGCTAATACTGGAAACACTTTCAAGGTTCGTATTTTAAACTGAACCCTAAAGTAAGCTACTATGTATTTTATTACATACTAGCTGTCCCGGTGAACTCCGTATCGCGTCTTACAATTTTTACGGAAAAAGAAAATTTTTACTTTTACTAACTTCATTCCAATTTTTCCATATTTTCTCACCTTTTAAACCTTCCAAAACCAAAATCAGCCAAATCGGCCCGGCTGTTCTCGAGTTTTAGCGAATCTAACGAACCACAATTAATTTTTATATAATATATAGTAGATATATAGCTGACCCGGCAAACTCCGTATCGCCTTAGATTATAAGTTTACCTACACACTAAAAACTTGACTGTATGGATAAAGTTACTTTGACCGCCCAGAATGGTAGAATTAAAAAACAACTACCTTCAAATTAATCTATGACAGCAAAATTTACAGATAGAAGAGTAATGGAACATTTTGTATAGGGAAATGAAATTGTCAGTTTTTACTAACTTCCACTAAGTTTTTCCAGATTTTCTCACCTTTTAAACCTTCCCTGGACTACTACGAACATTTCAAAACAAAAATCAGCTAAATCGCCTGGCTGTTCTCGAGTTTGAGCGAGACTAACGAACCACGATTTATTTTTATATATGTATATAGTAGAAGTTGATACAAGATATATTTAGAAAAGATAGAAAGGTAATTTGTTGATAACTAGGTACTTAGGTATGTAATTGATTTGGCAGGTAAAGCTGGTAGACCTTGAGATAGAATATTCAATAGATAGTCTGAGCCAGTGTCATATCGGCCGCGGTATGTCTTCTGGCGCATTAAGCCAGAGATTAGGTTCGAATCTTTACTGGTGCACGTGGACTACCCTCAAACTCATATAAACTACGCACATGGTATGTGCGCACGCCATTATGAGGATTAAATTAGTGTCAAAATATAATTGAGTATCTAGGATTATGAATGATATAAACAATATATTTTTAATGTTTTATTGCAGGGCATTAACTCTGCGCTGACAACCTACTTTTTTGGACCGAAACTAAATGAAAAATTGACAATCGAAAAATTTCTAGACTTCCAGCAACAGCTGCAGAAGGAAATCCTGTCATTGGAGTTTCAACGAAAACAGCCAGGTATAGATCGTGTGGAAGAGCCATCCGCGCTCAGGGGGGACTATCACCACCTGTCCCCCCGCGAAGAGGCTTCACAGCCGATGCTGGAGGGGGCGCGGAGTTGAACACTAAGATCGAAAGATCACCCGTGACCCCCTTGCTAACAGCCGAGGAGGACACCGGCGGGGTTTTAGTGGGTGCGAACCCCACATAACCCTGCGGCCCCGGGGGGAGCCGCAGGGTACTCGTTAGGAGTTTCCCCGCCTAAAAAAAAAAAGGTATAGATCGTGTCGTGAAAGCGTTTACTTTTTGTTTAGTTATTCTTATATGATTTTTCATATGGGATTAAATGAAATGGAAAAGCAAAATAACTGCGCGTATGCTTTAAAAAAATTGCTACATTTAGAAAGCCATTTAGCACTCCGTCAGTTTCCTGCAGTGGTAGCATGAACGACCATTTGTCGAATCATTCCATCACTTTTGACATCTAAATGAGGGAGAATGTATGGAGATGATTGTCAAAAGTGACAAAAATATTCGACAAATTTGACAAATGGTTTTTCATGCTACCAGGGCTGATGTAGTCAATTTTACTTGCAGATGAGAGTGGGCGCATTACGGAGGCTGACTTTGCCGAGCTTCTGTTGGCCTACGCTGGATATCCTGCTAAAAAGAAGGCGCGTATGCTGAAGCGCGTAAAAAAAGCGTGAGTATGTTTGTAGTTGATTGAGTCGATAGATTTAACCAACCAAGTCCAAACAGGTTGTTTTTCCGTAAAACGTGTTTGTTTTTTTGCTCTGTCTGTGGTCTTAGCTGTCAGTAGTGGAATGGCTGGTTTTAAAATAAAACTTTTTTTTTTTATTAAGATTGTATGAAATAGATTGTATGAAATCTATTGGGATTTGCTTGTTTCCGACAAAACAGCATGTACATGTCACACTCTTTGTCTCTTGCTAAATCTTTCTAATTCTAAATCTAAATCTTTCCATAGACACCAAAAAGTCGATAAATTCTAAAATTTTACTTGGTTGGTTTTGAAATGTACTCAATTGTGTAATATCTTTGTACATGTCTTTACCTATTTTAGGCAGCTTAGATACAGGTTCTTCCTTGTATGCTCTTTAATAATCTACAATCTGTCCACTTCTATAATTTAAAAATGAATGGAACGTGGTTCGTTAGTTTCGCTTAAATTCGAGAACGGCCGGCCGATTAAGCTGATTTTGGTTTTAGCAAAGGAACATAGTCCATACAGCCAAGTTTTTAGTAGGTAGGTAATATAATAATAATCGTTTAAACTTATAATCTAAAGCGATACGAAGTTCGACGGGTCCGCTAGGTAATTATATTTTTTGGTCGTAGTAGTAGGTAGACCCTCTCACAAGGTGGTCAAACGACCTGGAATGAAGAATGCAAAAATCCATTTAAAAAATCTGTCAGTCAAATAACAATTTATTTTGAATGGCGGGTACATCAAGTACGTCATATACAGTGGCGCCCCCTTCGCGCGCCTTAGCTGGCGCGGACTATATCTATAATAACGCATCACATTCAGAGCCCCTCACTAGGAAAAACCTGTATCTAGGTTACCCGAAACATATACAGGGACAAAAATTAGACCCAGACCGGAAACAAACATCGATGTTCATCATAACAATGTTCGCCCCGCCGGGAATCGAACCCAGGTGCACCCGCGACTCAGTCCACATGAGCGCCAATGCCAACTGATCTACGAAGCAGTCGAGAATGATAATGTGTTGCCAGTTTCCGCGACCACGGCGTCGGCATAACGAAGGAGGACTACCTGAAGTTCTTCCACCTGCTGAACAACATCAACGACGTGGACACGGCGCTCACGTTCTACCACATCGCGGGCGCCAGCATCGACCAGCCCACGCTGCGGCACGTGGCGCGCACCGTGGCGCACGTCGACCTGGGGCCGCACCTCGTCAACGTCGTCTTCACTATATTTGATGAGAACAGTGAGATTTATTGCTTTTAGTTCCTTTAATACTTAAGGCACACCTCGTACACTCGCGCTAAAATGTATGAAATAACTCAAATTAAAAAAATTAATAACTCAAATTAACAAATTTAAAAACCCCAGACCCAGTCCAGACCCCTCATCAACTTAACTAGAACTAGAGTTTATCATTTTGAAAAGATCATGGTTGCGTTACCATATACTTTTAATATCATTGAAGTAACATGGTACCAAATTTCAAATCGATCGGACATATGGAAGCTAGTTGGATCCCCTCATCACCTAGAAAAGAGCTGATGATCTTCAAACCGCTGATCAGATCTTCATCAGACATGGCTAAGAACACTCGGCCTGAAATTATCTATGAAAAAAAAAAAACTAAACGAAAATCGGTTCAGCCTTTTGGGCTCTACGATGCCACAGACAGATACACAGACAGCCAGACAGACAGATACACTCGTTATAAATTATAACACCCCTCTCTGAATTTTCCGTTCGAGGGTTAAATACACACGGTAAAATTATAACACCCCTCTGAATTTTCCGTTCGAGGGTTAAATAAACGAGTTGCTTCGGGCACAGTCAAAACTCATGTACGTGCACGCGTATCATGCTTGTATGAGTATGAGTGAGATAAGACGTGCGACGCTGCTTTATTTTTGCTGAGCGGTAACCTAGGGGTAACCGAGCGCGGGCGACGAAGCATTTGCCGAGGAAGGCAGGGAGTGTCCTCACTGTACAGTCAAGGACTAGGAGGCCGTAACAGATTTGTCTATGGTTTCGTCAGCCCTAGACTGTAAAACCAAAGAACAAGAGCTATTTTGCATTACAGAAAAACCGAAAGTGTTACGCCGATCGTGTCCGCCACTGTACGTAGTAACCTACCTTTTATTAACCCCCGAACGAAAATTCAGAGAAGAGTTATAGTTTTCACGTGTGAATCTGTCTGTATGTCTGTGTATCTGTCTGCCGTTTGAAGATGAAGCTGAATGAAGCTCTTATATAGTGGATGAGGGAATCTAACTATATTCCATATGTCCTATCGATTAGAAATTTGGTACCGAAGTAACAACTTCAATGATTTTTTTTTTATTATTATTATGGTCCACAAAACCGATGGAAATTACAATTTCCTGCAAATTTTACAAGTAATAGGTAGAACAATACATAATACCATCTGCCAGAAGCGGACACAACATGCGGTAAGTTAGTTATTTTAAACATGTACATTAAATCATTCACCTTGATGATATTGAAAGTATATGGTAAGGTGACCATGATCTTTTTAAGATGATTAGCTCTAGTTCTAGTTAAGTTAATGAGGGCTCTGACTGGGTCTGGGGTTTTTTAATTTGAGTTATTATGCTGTGCTTAGGGACTGTATTCACATTGATTAGGGCGAGTAGGTACGGTACGAGTGACTAGTGCAAATGCGAGTGATTAGTAGAAATTAGCGTGTGGACAGGACAGCTAACTGCGAGTGCGAGTGATTTTACTCTGTTTTTTTTTTTAACAAACAAGTACTGAGTATGTCTCTCGCACATTTCCGACATTGACAGAGTGAAATGGGATTTTGGAATATAACTGGTGATTGGCAAATGGATTTTATGTTGACTACGTGGACCAATAGCAACGTAATTAATAATTTTTAGTACTGAATGTTTAAAAAAAAAAACAGTATAGTTGCTGCGAGTAGCGTGAATATAAGCATGTTCTATTTAATTTTGCGAGTGCTGGAACTGTCCGCCCCTTCCCTG
Organism: Euspilapteryx auroguttella; assembly: GCA_951802225.1. NCBI lineage: Eukaryota > Metazoa > Arthropoda > Insecta > Lepidoptera > Gracillariidae > Euspilapteryx > Euspilapteryx auroguttella. The sequence continues at coordinate 6,856,816 of OX637645.1, forward strand.
ATAAAATAAAATAATGCAGCTTGTCGATGTTGTTTGTCCATGCTTGCGGGTCGACGGCTATCAAACAACTAAAATTATATATACAGTTGCATAGTTGTTAATATCACGTCAAGCCGGGAGCCATGCGGTCTAAGGTACGATTTGAATGCGTTTACTTAGAATTACTCCTGCGGGCGTAGGTTTATCGAAGACACTCTTGACCAAACAGTAAGAGAGGTGTCCGCGGCACCCACTGCCACCTGCGCCGCTTCAAATAATAATTTCTTTAGTTCCTAAAGGCCTGTATTGACACTGATTAGTGCGACTGCAGGTGCTGGAGCGAGTAGTGTCCAATTACTGTTTAGTGGCTCTGATTAGTAATAATACTTCAATCAAACTAAATTGCTACTAAGCAATATGCTGAAAAGAAAACCACCACACTGAACATATTGTAAATTCAAAATATATAACTTACTATATGTATGTATGACTTGCCTACAGTGGACGGACAACTAAGCAACCGAGAATTTGTAGCAGTGATGAAGAATCGCCTTCTTAGAGGGTTGGAGAAGCCCAAGGACACGGGCTTCGTAAAACTCATGTACTCACTTATAAAATGCGCCCGGGACACCAAGCCAGCACTGCTAGACTTCTAATTTTTTTATTAATTCATAAATATGTAATTAACGGTTCGACCTTCAGTCTTTAACCAATATTTTGTTATTAAACTATCATAGCTTGTTTGTGAACTACGATGGATTTAAGAATGAAATCTATTAATAATTAAAGACATAAACATTGATGACATTATATTTGTATTCATGCGACACGAGTAAGTTAGGAATCAATTTTTATAAATAGTACCGATATTATGCGTCTATTTATTGTTTAAGCATGGCATGACTTCACTATCATATATAATATCATATATCAGTGTTCATAACTAATAAGATCTGTAAAAAAATAAAACACAGGCTAACCAGCAAAGCCGTGATGTGAGTATGTGAGCGAGGCGGCAGCTAGATTTAAATAAAATTGTTCTCGTTTTTCTGGTCACTAAATATAAGAGTTATCATTTTTATATGTACTGTATTATTTTTTATCTTAAGTATATCTTAAGTTCCTACTATACAAGGTTACTAAAGTTTATATTATGCCAGTTTGCAATCCATCTGAAAGTGTCTGGAAAGGCATACATTTATAATTTTCGTTAGTAACTGATTTATATATTGTAACATCCTGTACTTCTGTATTTATCTTCATCTTCTTTCTTCTATACATACATTTATAATGTATGTTTTATTAGAATAGTTTTTTTTACAATGTAAGCTTAGCTATATCTTTCTGATTTTGTTGATCTGATAATCTAGTTTGATAAATTATCTAAAGTGAATGGTCATCCCCGGGAAGGGATTTCTACATGTAAGTTGTATGATTATGTTTTTAAAACTAATTCGTTAATCGTTATTTACTCTGAACCTTAACGAACAGACAAAGTTTCATGAGTTATCAAATGTAAGTGCGAACACGAGCCGACGCGCACACAGTGACTTCACTTGGCGGCCTACAGGAACTCCGTCTGCTAGAAAAATAGGTTAATGTTATTTAAATATATGAATATGCTGTAGTGATCAGTTTATTATACAATTTGTTGTACATGTTTAATTAAAGTATCCAAAACAAAACCTATTTTTAACTTAATTTGTTTAGCGCTAGAATAAGCTTATAATAAAAATGAGTTCTTTCTGAAAAAAGTTCCAAGAACTGTAAAAAGCAAAGAGACTTCAATAATATTAATTGCGCCAATAAACTTCTGCCAAAAGCTACTCATAAATTTAGAAGTCCAAATAGTTTCCGGTTGTTGACCTATACATATACAATACACCAACAGAAATTGAATTTAGCTTTAGCTCGATATAAACTGATGACGGACAAGTCGGTGCCATGCCATGTAACAAAATTATCTATGGGACAACAGTAAAGCTCGAAATTTAACGATTTTTTTTATACTGTTAGTTATTATGATTTTTTAAACTTTTTCATCATTGTCATTTCTGAATAAAGTGATTACTTTATAAGTCGATTTTCTATAAAAGTACTTAGATAGAAAGAATATAATAGATCTTTATTGCAATCAATAGACTTAACATAGGTGAATTTTTATTTTTAGTTACTACATTGATTGCAATGAGCAGCCTTATCGCTTATAGCGATTTCTTCTAGGAAACCCAGGTAGGTAGGTAGTGTAAAGATAGTTCCTATTGGATACGCTCGGATCTGGGCGCGCTAGTTAAACATATATTAAGTAGTACATAGATTCGTAAACTCGGCATTATACTTTAAATCATTTGGATTCGGCAGCATTCCTTTCGCTCGCATGTGCTATTACTGAGCGCAAAAAATAGATGTTTGATGTTACCCGGAATAATTTCGGGATAATGGAAAACCCGCACTAACTGTGCGACGTTGATCAAGGCACGACGCCCTCTGGTGAGTAAAAACATATAATTATCAGTAATGAAAACATGTTTTGCAATGTTGCTCTCTAGATTTCCAAACCTTTCTGGAAGCAGTGTGCCGTGTGGGTTCTATTTGTGCGACCCGGGGGCCAAGTTTCTTAGCTAAAAACGAGTGACTCGTAATGGTCTTGTTAGCGATTTCGTTAACCATTGCCGCTTTAACAAAGGTAATTTCTGTTGCACGCTCAAAGAAAACAGCAATGGTTAACTAAGTAAACTAAGTCTCTAATAAGACAATTACGAGTCACTCGTTTTTAGTTTTGAAACTTGGCCCCCGGTACCTGTTTACAGGAAGAGAGCGATTGTTTACCTTATGCTACTGTAATGCGTTACCGAGCTTGTTGACTGGTAAATTTGTCTGTTGCATCTGGTTCATGTGATTGATTATTGCTTACGCTTTCGTGTAGATTCTTACAAGTACATATATTTTTTTCTTTTAGATCTAAAAAAGTTTAATACATATCCGAAAAATGGCGTACGAGCGACCACCGTTCTGGAGAGTTCCGTACGTGCGACGCGATCCCGAAGACGAGTCCAGGGACTTCGGACAACGGAGCAGACGGGTGAGCGTTTTATGAATAATATTATTCGCTTATACATTTGAATGTTTAAATTATGAATTTGTAGATTTGTCATTTTAATAGCGTATCATAAAAACAACGACAAAATTTTAATTTAAACCGTGCAATAGAAGAAAACTATAAAGTTTCTTAAGGCCGGCGTAACCTCAATAATTCTAATATGAATAACATAATATATTAAACGATCCGCTGCGCGTCATTTCATCCTAAATACACAGCGAGCTGCACATCGAGAATCATGCGCATACGCATATAGGTCGCGGCCGCTTCCAGTTAACATAAACATTACAGCGGATTAGACTCTGGAAGGCGATTTATTTTTTATATTAGAGGATATTCGATTGCGCAGGGTTGTGCATTGAATGCAAGAAGGGAGAGGGGTCTGAGGGGGGTAAGGTTGCGGGTGTCGGTCTAATTCGGTTGCCAGAACGTCGCGTATTCCCGCCGCGGTCGGACTCGAGTGCGCGCACCACCCCGCCAGCATGGGGCGCCTGCACACCTTCGTAGTGAGCCTGCGCCGGGAGAGCCGCGAGACCAACTGGGGGCTGCGGCTGGTCGGCGGCGCGGACCTCGCCACGCCGCTCATCGTCACCCGGGTATGCTGTGCCGTAGGCTCGGTCGTCATCCCGATCATGCTACACGTAACACGCCAAGGAAACATGACCGGTGTAAACAACTTATTGTTGATATTGTATTGCTTCAAGGTCATACACCAAACGCCAACATTTTTGAATAAGATTCTAATCAGGTATTAAAATATTTTCTTTTGTAAAAGAAATAGTTTAGGTATACTCGCGTTATTCCAAGTTTCAAATAATTTTAATACAATTCAAACAATGGTTGATAGGTCTTGCCTTGTATTTGCATTCTGAAAATAGGCCTGTCGATCGTTCTTCAGCCGTCAAGAACAACACTGATTTAGATACGATAAAGTATTTCTGTATGAATTGATGTTTGCATTTTTAAACAGTGCTCGATAAGACGGCTCGATGCATTGTTATAAATGAAGCTTGTCATAATTAAACATCAAAAAATCGAAAACCACACTTTTTATAAAGAATTTCTTGAAGGCCTATGTCCAGCAGTGGATGTCTCACGGCTGAAATGATGATGATCATTATTTTATTATCTTCTCTATAACTGGCACAATTTGCGAAAAATATAATGATAACTGAAGTAAGGTTGCTTGTTATACGAAACCCTCAGTGCGCAAGGTATTTGTATTAGGTTCATCGTTGTTCGATCTCACCAATCAGAATCGATAATTTACTTGTAAATCAGCTCTTGAAAACTCTTGACTATTGATCAATCAAGAATGCGCTACTGAAAACTGAGGCTTTATAACGGGCACATCTGAAGTACTTGTTTATGTGTGCGTTACACTTTACACAATAACACAAACATGCTTCTTCTGTTCTTACATCTCTTAGAAGGTTTCGGACATGTAGGAATAATTTATGGTATTATTTTAGACGACATTTTACCCACAATTTTGCATTCATTGCGTAAAACATAAATTGTGTAGAAATTGATAGTTTTATCAGTTTTCAACATTTATTGTTATTATAATAATATGTAAGTTACACTTCGCTAATTTGGCGCTCTCGAACCCCGTTGATTTTTCAGTAAACGCTTGATAAAAATAAGTTTAAAACGTAGTGTATTGTTTTTGTTTTCTGAACTTACGTTATTTTTGATAATTGATTCTTTGGGTGACAATTTTTTTTATTTCAAACGTAAGAACGCGCCGTCCAATACGCGATACAATTTACAAAAGTGCCTTAAAAAATCAAAGCAGAAAAAGAAGATGTAAATTTTTATCGAATGTTGCGCTAGTATCGCGTAACATAGAGAAAAGTTACTTTGACAGACGGACAGACGGACAAAGATGTGATATTTATTATTAAGGTGCCGGGACTAGTTTCGGAACATAAAAAAAACCTAAGTAAGTATAATTTTTGGAAAAATGCGAAAATTTTCAGATCGTTAACCCCCGGCTAAATCCTCTAGTTTCTAAGAACAGCGACTGTTATTTTAAGATTTCAATTTCAGAGCATTGATGGGTAGACTTACATATTTTTTAGAGACCGTTTCTAAGGAAACATGAAATGGACGTCGTATCTATTGCAAATTACAATCATAAATAAGAATATTTTTGGCAGTACATGTTACATATTTTTTTTTGTTTTTCGTTTTTCCTATTTAAATAATGAGGACTTTTGATGTTTTACCCTGTTATGCTCGGAATTCTATAAAATAGTAAGTACCTACCTATGTTTACTATAGGTACATCAGAATAGCACATTCCATTTAATTTTAAATGATATTGCTTAAGTTATTGTATGGCGGTATGAAATTAGCAGGGTCAGCTTATTAGGTAAACCCGTTTAATTCACGAGGAACCGTTTTAGATTCCGTAATTAACATTCCTAACGATAGATTGCAATAGAAGCTGACACATTGATAAGTCTGGCTTAGATCAACCATTTACATTTGGTTAATGTAATAATCTTCTCTTCTGTAAACTTCCCTACCGGCGAATATTACCTATCGATCACATGGTAGTAGGTAGCCTTGAGCCATCAAATCATTATAAATAGTTGCTATTAAGTTTCATAGCTTCCTCTTCCATGCCACATGGTTCGCCGCAGTCGATCAGTTTCAAACTAAAACATACGTTAGTATAAATATAAATCTTACTAAGTCTGTTAAAATATATACTTTGTTATTTTCTTTGTTTACAGTAAACTCTATGGACATAGAAAATCTTAATTTATTTTCAACACGCTTTTATTAGTTGCAACTTGTAGTTTGTGTGTATGTAACTGACACGTTCGGTTCGATTTTGCCCCACTAAGCTTCAGCACTTTACCGGGTAATGTGCACATTAACTGTTTAAGTCAGTTAATGTGCGAAATTGTATGTGAAATATCGGGTATCCGCACTTTACCTAGTTAATGTGCGTATTACCGGATGTCTCGCCGTTAAAGTGCGGAAAACAGAAAACTCCGACCGAAAATTCAAATCTAAGGCAAACTGGTAGGTAAGGTTAGGTTTGGCTTGTAATCTTTAACCAGCGTAGCGAGCGAAGCGAGCGGAGCTTTGGTTACCTGTGTTAAACTGAAATCTAAGGCAACAGTTTTTCGAACTTTACCGTATGCTTGGTCGTTACTCTGCAGATTACTTACCAAGGGATTTTGCAGATAACCTAGGTAATGTTGAGAACGATATTTTATTTCGAACTCCATCGGATTCAGCCAGTTAGTCTGCAGATTAACTAGTTTAACTGAGTTTCGCACATTAGTGGTACCATATATATTATTTTTAATATTACTTTAATAATAAGAATAACTTATTATTTAATTAAAATAAATAATAAGAACTTTACTTATAGATAGATAGAGCGACACTTAAATATACATGAATTGTCTGCTTGACATTGCTTTTAGATAACAGATACACGTGACACAGCTTCGTAGGTTTCGTATGCGCAAAATGAGAATGGACTATCGCCAGGTGACGTTGAAAAATTACGAACGAAAGTAACCGCGAAATTTTGCTCTACTGACTGTTGACATGCGGCGCTGGCTAGTGATGGACAAGCCCACAAATAAAGCCGCCTGTCCTTGCCATTGACTCGAGGAAGTGGGTGGTAGATTTGCGCAGGTCGAGCCGTCGATCTCGGCCTCTATCCGATGCGGTGGTTGTTTTCAATAAAAATGTCGGGTTTGGTTGGCGCGGCGTCGCGGCGGCCGCATTTAGCCTGGCTTCACGCCAACTCTGGTGCATAGTAGTACCCCGCGACCCCTTCTGGCCAACCGCAAGGTCGTCCTAACTTTTCGATGTGGTCCCTTTGCATTAAATCTCTTAATTGATCCATTTAATTACCAAAAAGACGAGAGCGCATACATTACTGATTATGATATCACAGTAAACTTATAAAGTAAAAAATTACTCGGCTAAAATAAATGTGGCGGTAATTGAAGATGCATAACAAATTATAGGTATTTGTAATTTCTGAGTGCACGTCATTCTTGGAAACTTTAGATAATGTCAGGGTTTGCGCTTGTTTTTTGGTACATCGTATGACATACCGTTTATGTCATTAGACGTAATTAGCGAGGAAAATTCTCCTGAGTACTCACCTGCGTAGTAGTATCGTTAGAGTATTTTGGGTTAATAGTGCGACAGATGACTATTTTTAACTTGGTTCCAAAAAGAAAAGTTGGTCAATCTGTTTTGCTGCATTAGAAATTTTACGATTGTTGGTTTAAGATTAACCGTAGTCGAACATGAATTGTTTAAGTTTAAAAATAACTATGTATTAATTTGTCCATGATGCTTTACCGATCACATCACAGCTGAAGTCATGCAATATAATATCGTTTCAATGTAAATTGTTTTAGATGCTCGATAAGCAATCAAATAAGTACCTGTATTACACTCAGAGCCCTTCAAGGATAAATCTGTATCTGCCCAAAACACATACAATGCAAACACAACCACTGCCTCTAGTCTCTTAAACTTACGATCATACTTCTAATCTAATCTATTACTACTCTACAATTACTCTATTACAATTGGGTCAAAAATTGCGAGTCTAGTAACTTTGATCCGTAAGTCTAGTAGAATGAAGATACTATCAAAATTTTCGGAATCGCAATTCTTGACCCAATCGTAATAGAAGAAAGAAAAAGAAAAGTAAAAGAAGTATTATCGTAATAGAATAGAAGTATAATCGATACTTCTATTACGTTTGGGTCATATTTTTGATTCTCGAAATTTTGATATTATCTTCATTGTACTTGTCTTACAGGATTAAAGTTACATACGAGACTCGCTATTTTTGACCCAATCGTAATAGAGTAATAGTAGAATAGTAATAGAATAGAAGTATAATCGTAAGTTTAGGAGACAAAAAGCCCAGATCGTGAAAGAAATATCGATAAATATTTATTTAAACAGTATTCGTTAAATACAGGCGCTATGGTCAAATTATAAATAAGTGATTATCTGACTGGTTTTAGAAGCCTAAGCTATACTTATTATTAGAAATTATATCTTATACGAGCTTTCCCGGCTTACTTCGTTACGCCATAGAATATAAGATACTACAAAAGACTTGGCTCTATAGACTATGTTCTTTTGACTGCCCAGAATGGCCGAATAAAAAACAAACAACAACAACAAACCACCTGTCCAAATATTGTAATCAACGGAAAAAATATTGCACCTTGGGTTATTTTTATTTGAGTTTGGGTAAGGATCTCTAATTTTTTTGAAAATCTAATATAGCCTATGACACTCGGGGTTAATGTAGCTTTCTACCAGAGAAAGAATTTTTCAAATCGGTTCAGTATTTCCGGAGCCTATTCGTTACAAACAAACAAACAAACAAACAAATCTTTCCTCTTTATAAATTGGTATAGTATATTAATAAAAGATTTTGTTCCTTTTCCAGGTGACGCCTGGTTCGCCCGCCGGCCGCGAGTTGGTCCGCGGTGATATTATAGCAAAGATTGACGACTACGACGCGCGCGACCTCAGGCACGAGGACGCGCAGAATCTCTTTAAAAATGCCACAAACCAAATCAGGATAGTTGTGCAAAGGTAATGAGTTTGTTCTTATAATAATGATAGTAAAGAGTCAAGGTAAGAATGTTTGTGATGAGAAAGATTCAATTTTCTTTACATTTTGAAATCATAGAAACAAAGAAGACGTTTCTTTTGTATTATTTGAATTTGTATTAACGAAAGTAAAAATATCTAATAAGCGGTTGTTAGGCGAAGCCATATGCCTGGCACATCTGCTTTTAACTTTGGTCTTTGTATAAACTACGAAAAGAATTGGATTGCGATTGGACCTATAAAATAGTAAACGCGTTCCAAGAAGTTCACAGACAATGACTTAATAATAAGTATTAGATTAGGGTATTTTATGAGACATTTTGACAAATGTTATAAATGTCCGATACGACTGCAGGGGCGGTTCCACAATGCACCTGTATTCGGTGCCTCGCGGCTCGTCCAGCAGTTACGTAGGCCGCGTGCCCACGCCCACATTTTATCATGAATTCGCCGAGTAAGCGCTACCAAACGCATCCTACATGTCGTTCTTGTGAACGGACCCTTAACTAACCAGATGCCTTGTTTAAAAAAAAAACTTATATCTATCTACCCACCTACTTATTCCTTTTTTGAACTTTACTATTTGAAAGTGATAAAGAATTACTAATTAAAATGGTTCTTACTCTTTGTAATTTCCTAAACATACACAAATGAGGAATTCGTTGCTTTCTTAAGAGCCAGTTTACAGCGATGCTAGCGCCATTCTCGAAAAAAATAATAACTTCTAAACTAAGGCAAATATCAAAAATGTGGCACTGTATGACCCAAGATAATGAAGCCTAGTATTTTTAGGGCACTGTTGTATAGCTTTTAGGTTAAAGACCAAAGAAAGCTACAAAGTGTTGCTAAAAGTGGCCACTTTTAGCAACAATCTGTTTATAATTTTGTTTTTTTTAAGTTAGGACTACTTTACTGTGCTCAAAAAATACCAAGCAAGATTATCTAGTGTCATACTGTGCCACATTTTTGATATTTGCCATAGTTTAGAAGATATTTTTTTTTTTTCGAGAATGGCCCTAGCATCGCGGTAAACTGGCTCTTAAGTTTCTAATTTGGTGTTAGAATGTCGTAGTTTATATGTGAATTCTTAATAATTTCAATATTTTACAGTCAAAATTGACTCGGTATTTTATTTTTAGATTTACGATAATTTGCGAGCATCCTGTGTTCTTTCTTTGAATATTCGTATAATGCACAGGTATTAAAATATTTGTAATTAAGGTGGTAACTCTCGCTATGGCGCGAAATTCAAATTTTTTCGTGTTTTTTATTTATTCTGGCGAAAGTATACATTTTTAATAAAGTTTAAATGAATTCGCGTATCTAAAAAACCATCTCCCATATTGTAATACAACGGTCTTTGAAGACAGACCTACAGATTTTGTGTCTAAGGGGTAAAAGGCCAAAAAACAAGTTCCTTGAATATACACAAAATTGGTAACTCTGTCTTTCAAAAACGATATATCATAATGTGGGAAATAGGTTTTTACGTACGCGAATTCATTTAAAATTTATTTAAGATGAATACTTTCGCCAAAATAATTAAAAAACGTGAAAAAATTTGAATTTCGCGCCATACCGTGGGTTACCGCCTTAAGTAAGTATGTAATTTTATCATAGCACACCTGTGTTAAAAAATAGCATGATTGTTAAGTGGCATCCGTTTCCCAAGTGTACAGTGGCGGTCTAGGAGGGCGTAACAGATTTGTCTATAGTCTTGAATGCCCTACACTGTATTACCAAAGAACTAAAACCGGAATTGTTACGCCGTCCTAGACCGCCACTGTACCCCGAACCTTTGTGAACCTATATTTCTTTAGAATGTTTATTTTTTAATTTTATCCTTCATTGTATAAAAAATCAAAATACATTAACGCAATTTTATTTTTTAAATACATGTAAGTACTCTTTCAAAAAAGTCAAAAAAAAAAAACGAACACATTAACTATATGGTTAATTTTTGCAAAGTGAAGTTTTTATAAATTGCGTTGACATTTTGACATGAAACCGCAATCTCGCCATTACTTACATTATACACATTACATTAGCCAAAGTTCGCGCATGTTCGTAGGGACGGGGACCGCGAGGGGCCCCGCGGCTGCACGCCGCTCACGCCGCGCTCGCCGATCCCTTCCGCTGGTTCACCGTACAGGTATACATCCATATCTCATAGTACTTTACTTACTGGACATTTGTTCGCGATTTCAAGTCGATATTGTGCGTGCATCGGCACTTAAATAAGTGCGGGGTTAATGCGTAATTTTTGGGTGTTCTAAGCACCTAGGAGCAACATTTTTTTTGTGCCATTTCATCAGAATGATCATTACGAGTCATGTCATGGAAAACACAATCATTTTGTCCAAATGATGCAATCTGTATCTTCACACGTTAGGTTTAGCTAATTTTTAACCGACGAAAAAACAAAAAGGAGGAGGTTCTCAATTCGTCGCGTATATTTTTTTTTTTTATGTATGATCACGCATAACTTTTTACTGTGTTGACCGATTTTGATAATTCTTTTTTTAATCGACAGGGTATACCTTGAAGTTGGTCCCATAAAAATTTGGAAATAAAATTCCCACCCTAAGGGTGGGAAAATAGGGGTGACTTTTTGGTCGGCGGGTCGATTTATCCACTCACAGGTTGCATTTCCGTGTTACATTATAACTTTTGATACCTACCTACAATATCTTTGGAAATGAAATAAAATCAGCCAAAAGACGTCCACTGCTGGACATAGGCCTACCTCACAAATCGCCTTACCGACCGGTCGTGATCGAACCTCATCCTGTTAGTCCCTCAACCTTCACCAGGTTGTGTGGCCACCTTGTGGGGTGCGACCACCCGGTGAAGTCAAAAAATTAGCCCAAAAAAAACTGAAAAGCAAAAAATAAAAACTTTTTATAAAAAAATTAAACCGCCGAAAAAACTGAAAAGCATTAAATAATAGGGAAACATTTTCTATTAGGCCTTAATTTACTCACTTCTTAAAGTAATTTTGGATTAACAAGAAATTTTGAGTCGGTGCCACAGAATCAACGAATAAAGATCACTAAATTACCTGAAATTCAAAGAAATAACCGAAAAACGTATGCCGCTGCGCATCGCGCTTTACATAGATAATGAATTTGCTTGTGTGGTGTGGCGCCGACTTAAAATTTCTTGTTAATCCAAAATTACTTTAAGAGGTGAGTAAATTAAGGCCTAATAGAAAATGTTTCCCTATTATTTAATGCTTTTCAGTTTTTTCGGCGGTTTAATTTTTTTATAAAAAGTTTTTATGAATTTAATCGCTAATTTGTTATCAAGAATCAGAACTCGGACGGAAGTGGATCTGAATCAGAATCAGATTTAAATCGCGACATTTTTTTACTTCTTACAGAAGTCAGTTTAAAATTATGTTTTACTTACAGCCATTCTCAATATAACTTTCTGTGAAAAGGCGAAAGAAATTAAGAGAAAAATAATAATAATAACGCATCACATTGACAGCTGCTGACTAGAAAGAACCTGTATCTAGGGTGCCGGAAACATATACAGATACGAACAATCAAAATATTGTTATGGGTATAGTGACAATGCGAATTGTTGATCAGCTCGTAGAGGATAAACGACCCACTGCCACTGACCGATATGTAACCCACAGGACGCCGAGCCCGATGCCGCTGCCGGCGCGCGGGCCGGAGTCGCTGCCGCGCTCGCCGTCCGGCCCGCTGCCGCCGCAGTCCGACGACTGCCGCGCGCTGCTGTCGCCCGCCTCCGCCTGGACCGACGACACGCTCGACGAGTCCATACACTCACAGGTTCCTACATAATATTTCAAAAGAGGGTGTAAAGTGATGCTCATATTTAAACCCGAGCGCAGTATTTCAAGTTTTTATATGATTGAGCACACTCTTAATAATACATACATCACTTAACACCCTTGTCGGATTGTCTACTATTTTGCTTTAGAATTTTTTAGCCTGATATAGAATATGCACGCCTGACTCAAAAATAGGACGTAATGTGTATTTTGAGAGGAGAAAGGGATAGACTGGCAGCCTAGAGAGCGAAGAAAAATAATTTTAAGCGTGCACGCTTAGAAGTTTGCTGATACTTATATGCAGCTGAAGAAGAAGAATAAGATATACACTTTTTTATTCTTTGTTTTTAGGGAAACACCAAACGCCAAATATTTATTGATGCAACAAAACGTGACGTCAATGTTGACAGACGGAATATCGTTCAGGGTTCCGAATAGAATTTACATTTACATACACTGATAGTTTTGTTCAAGCAAAGTAAAGATTAGGTTATAGAGCAGTTAAGTACTATACTGTTGATTCCAAATATTACTTTTTCATACGCTATAATGGCATTGATTTTTCTCTACTCACAAGCAAAAGACAATCATGAATAAGTAATAATTTAAATTAAAATCAGGATAGTCAATTCAAAACTAAATCAAAATTTAACAGTTCAATTAAAGTATACAGTTACCAAATAAACCAAGGTAACCAGCAACTACAGCAAGCATAGGTGTACCTATCGCAAAAAGTTGTTGATATTTTTTGCAGTTTTTGGCATCACAGGAATAACAAGTAATTATTTATAATTGAATTCAAAAGTAAAAGTGACAATAACATCAATAGTGTTCTGCTTTATCCATGTAAGCGTGGGCAACCGTGTCATGTAATAATTAGTGAATAATGCAATGTGATGCGCTCATTTGTTTCGTTGCAATCTTAATCTCCCACACGTTGCGCGCGAATGTTGTTTGGTGGCATGCCAGAAGGTTCGTCTCACTTCGTTAAGCCAACATATCGTTTGTTTTTGTCACAACTTCCACAACCATATGGCTAAAAGGTTTCAGGAATAAACAAACGGCGCAATAAGATTTTTACTTGCATTGTATATTAACATACTTCTGAAGTACCTCTCCTGGAATCGTTCAACAGTATACTTAAATGGCACTTACTTATCTTTTAAGATTCCCGGGGCTACGGCGGCACTGGGTATAAATCTAAAATAATAATAAATATAATATAATCCTGCACTTAAAAAATATGTGTCGGTCAAGAAAGTGTGTTTCGTTGTTTTTTTTTTAGACATATTTGTACCTTTAAAAAAAAAAAACATAAGTACTTAGTATGAAAGTTATTAAAGCCTTGGTTAACTCATTTATAATTTCAGAAATAGGTCATATGAGGCAGATTTGAGGGTAATAACATGACGTCGCCTGGCATCAGTCCAGAGCACTTTCGTCTCTAATGATACATTATTAATTTGATCGAAGTAGGCCCAGACTTACACATAGCTAAAAGTCTGGAACAGTCTGTGTATGTGGAATTTCTCAATTTAAATGAATTCTTTAAACTCATCTTCTATTTACAAAATCATGATCATGAATCATGTTTTACATCAAAGTATCACTCCTCAATATGTTTGTTAACTTTTCACTATAAAACGGCTGGACAGATTGAGCTATAATCTGGAATTTAGACCAAGGATTAACACAGAGGATGTCATTTGCATCAATAATTTATTTTTTACAAAAAGAGACCCGCCTTCAATGAATAGAATAGAATAGAAGAACTGACACAAACATAATCTGAGAACTTCCTCTTTTTCGAAGTCGGTTAAAATAGGTACTTACTAAAATCTTGTCCTGAATGTAACAAATACATTATTGAAAACCGCATCAAAATCGGTCAAGCCAAACGCGAGATAATCGCGGACAAACATACATACATACATACATACATACGGGTCAAACTGATAACCTCCTTTTTTGAAGTCGGTTAAAAATGCGGAGATTCCTAGTTTACTGTGAGTTTTATGCAGATACCCCATGTAGAGTGCTGATGGTCCAGTGCCTTCTGTTCATACTATCAAACATCAAGGGTATAAAATGTTGTAAGCGCTACATGTTTCACTTTTTGTTATGTTAGCAACTAAAATATTTTTGTTGTGGATTCGTTTTACAAAAATATTGTATTAGCCGTGAAACAAATATCGTAAATGTGAATGTCAGCGCTTCTTCTTCTATTTCGTAAAAAAAGATATATAATTTCAAAGAAAAAACTTTTATTTTAGAATCTGAAGAATCAGTGACTCTTGCGTTACTATGGGTTGGGTAAACTAATGGACAAGTTTCTAACTTCTTCATATGGTTTACTTTGAATTATAAAGACACATGGTCTTAAATATCGTGAAATTAAACGTTGTGTTTCTTTCGTTTGAATTAACGTACGGAGGAGTCGCCCACGTCGGCACCTATTGCCCACTATATTTCCAAAATAGAATGCATCAAAATCGCGTTGTTTACGCCGTCGGGAGTGGCTGGAGCGGCCAGTTCGCGACCGATCTCCGCTCGACACACGTCCGCGCGCCCGAGTGCCCCGAGTGCTCCCACAGCTCAGTGATGGCAGTCAATCCCAACTTCTTCCCCAACGGCTACCAGGACTCCTTGCACCCCGAGGAGGAGGTCGTCGGCAACTGGGTGCGTGCAAGTGGCAACAACCATTTAACTGATTGCGGGTTGTGCCAATTCATACCAAACGTCTTATCGTAACTGAATCATGCATGCGTTGCTGTGAATCGTCATCTTTCATTGCGATTTTGAAGACTCGCTTTGATGCGAAAATCTAATTTCGGCGCACTTTAAACGCGCCTTGAGAGTTATAAAATATACATGTGATGTAATGAGGATGAGGATAATATTTTCTCAAAAATTTTGAGTGCACAGGGCAGACGAAATATGTTTGTTTTAGTGTTTCTAGATTTTGAGAGCGTATGAAAGGAAATACAGGCATAAAAAATTTATTTAATCAATAGAAGATATATATACTTTTCGTTAGAAACTTATCTAATGAGTATATTATGTATACTTACATTAAAGTTTAAACGAACTAGTTCTTCATTTAGTGTTAATTGCAAGAGCTGTGGACATTAACTCACACAATATTCAAATAGCATTTAGAAATTATTATTACATTATTTAGAAATGTTGTTACCCGGTTCGGGTTCCGCAGTATCAAACGTAGTCGGTCGATATGGATCGCCAGCTGTATAAATTCTATTTCAGCGCCAATGCCGTGTCCCTAAATTTTTAACACCCACTTGAACTTGTGGATCGCACCAATAATTTTGCTGCCAAGAGAAATTTAGCCAACAAAACGTTTAAAACGTGATTTCACACGGAATTGTAAACGGAATCATAATGTTAACAGTTAATTCGGTATAAAAACATGCTGGTGTAAAGTAAAAGTATTGTTACCTACTAAATATATATAAAATACCTATTCTCATTTAATTAAAGTACTACATCTTGCGAAATATGACCTCCATTTATTCTGACACCGGTATGTGCGGTAAATGTAAGTATAGATCAGCGGCCGCGTGTTATGAAAAATAAAAAATATATATTCAATAGGATGGATAGGAAAAATATATATATTCAATAGGATGATATAATATGTGAATATGATATTTTCATTCACTTTCTAAAATATAGGTGCATAGGTACTTATCTCGTTTCATTGTTTAACATTAACATAATATTAAAAGCACTTAAAGTAGGCCACACTTACCTGTTTTAAAACTAACAATGATAAAACCCTTTTTTTATTTTCACTGTCTCGCCATTAACAATAATTTCATCATATTAATATAATTATTATGTTAGGAGTTAACATGCCTTAAAATTATCTAAAGTTATGTTGTTCCAAAGACAAAAACCTTGAAAGCTTGACGAAAACTACTAAGCTTTTATTTGCAGAATATTACTGAAAAGACGTAAAGTGTGGCATTGAGGCAACATTACAGTTACGGCACGGGGTGTAAACATCGACGAAAATAACTAACATTGTGTTTCAATAAAATCTTACATTTGGTGTTTACATTTACTTTTTAGTTTAGGATACTTTTGTTTTAAATGGATAAAATATTATGTCTTGTGTAAGTATGCGTTTCTATGCCATTTCTGGAACACACTTACCGAATTTTTTATATTAACACATCTTATAGTCACATGTCGATATAATAAAATTAGAGACACCCTATTAAACATTTTATTAAAAAAATAATATGAAGCTTGATCACCCTCGTCGCCGGGTAAAAATAACCAGACTCGAGTGACACACACATCGGAAGCCACCCAGAAAAATATGTGGCCGTGATTTCGCGATCGTTTTATTTGTAATTTTCTCTAAAATACACCGAGAGAAACTTTTTTCCCAGAAAATATTTATATTGATATGTATTGACCGTTCATGTATTAGGGGACCACACTCACACAAAACATGCATCGCAGTTTCATCTGCGTTTTGACAAAATCTACACATTTTTGTGTCTTCCAACTTTAAGTTAAAAATGTGCTTGTTCAACTTGCAGTGTCCAGTTAGTGCTCGCACCAGAGTACGTTAGTTGTTAGCCTATTTAGCGCCAAAGCCTCTTTGGCAACTTTGCTGTTGAAAGGTTTTGTGGTTTCTTTGTTTAGTTGTTAAACCCTTTGGTAAGGGCTCACAGGTTTAGGGCTTCTTTGTGACATTTGTTGCTAAGATAAAGGCGAGCGAGGCTTTTAGGTTTTCCACTTAAGGGCTCAGGCCCTACAAAGGATCCTTGTGCTACATGTGTACGAGCTTAGTGCTAAGAGAGCTGCTTGACTATGTGTATTTTTGTATGTAGATAGTAGTGTTACCGTAGTTTTGTATCAGGATGGTTTCGGCACATTCAATGATGGCATAAACCTCTGCTTGAAAGAAGGCATGTTTTCCCAAATTAACATTTTTGACAAAGTGTGGGCGCTCTCCATAGACTCCGCAGCCTACGTCGTTTCCGGATTATGAGCCATCCGTGAACCATATACTACAGCTGTCCTCCCAGATCAGTCGGTTGTGTAGCCAATATTCTCTAGAGGGAATATAGAGAAGTACTTACTTTACAAATGTACATGTCGGATTCATGGAATCAAAAACCATGGCCAGAACCGGCTTTCTAAGCAGTGAGTCCAGGAAAGTCCTGAGTGACTAAGAGATACAGCTCACTTCTCCCTGGGCGATTAGTCTATGTTAAACATGTGTGCATGCGTGTGTTCGCCACCAGACAAGCCATTCTTTGTAAACTACTAAAGG
Organism: Euspilapteryx auroguttella; assembly: GCA_951802225.1. Lineage (NCBI taxonomy): Eukaryota > Metazoa > Arthropoda > Insecta > Lepidoptera > Gracillariidae > Euspilapteryx > Euspilapteryx auroguttella. The sequence goes on from OX637645.1 coordinate 6,874,639, forward strand.
TGTCTATGGTTGTCTTCTGTTTGGCTTTTTTACACCTGACCAACATCCGTTAATCGATTACCAATATAAAGGCTCTTACTTTCCCCTTTATAATATTAGTTGACTGATAATGTTTATGAAAGATCGATTTGGATCCGGCATAACTAGGAAGACAAATGTCGTATAGCCATGCCATATCCATTCTATGGTTTAAAAATAAATCGATTAAGTTGTAATTTCTGTAAGTTTGGACCACATGCTTTTCTTTCCAAAAGGAAATCGCCCTGCAATAGTGCGTTGTGTGACGATTGATGACGATGGTGATTATTTTGCGCAGCCATACCGCACGACGCCGCTGGTGCTGCCGGGCGCCAAGGTGCGCCGCGAGCCCGGCCCCACGGAGAGCTACCTGCGCCACCACCCCAACCCGGCCATGCGCGCGCCGCCCGCGCACGACTACCGCGACACACTCATGAAGCAGAAGGTATTTCGTTACTATTGCTATGCCCTGTCATGTCACTGCCTTTCTCGTCATCCCGTGTTATTCTTTTAAAAATTTACTTAGAGATCTCACCAAGCATAGCTTATGTGTCCACACATGCCCGTAATATGCTGCAACTGTCACCTTTTGTTTATAATCATACTTATGAGAAAGAAAGTGACAGCTGCAGCTTAAACTACTGACGCAGTTTAAACAGAGTTGGATATTACTGGCCTAAGAAAATGTTCCTTTTAAAGTTTTAAAAACTTTTTTTTTATAATTAATAACTCAAATTAAAAAAAAAAAGACCCCCGACCAGTCAGACCCCTCAGTATCTTAACTGAAACTAGAGCTAATCATCTTAAAAAGATCATGGTCACCTTACCTAGTAGTCTTTTTCATGGTAATTATAAGGTAAGGCTTACCATATATGTACTTTCAATATCATTGAAGTAACACTGTACCAAATTTTAAATCGATAGGACAAATGAAAGATAGTTAGATCCTCTCATCCATTATTCATGAGCGGATCATCTTCAAACGGCTGATCAGGTCATGATTACTTTATACCGGGTGTTTCTGACAAGGTATATACTTCAATATCATAGATGTAACATGGTACCAAATTTCAAATCGATCGGAAAAAATGGAAGCTAGTTAGATCCCCTCATCACTTAGAAAAGAGCTGATGATGATCAAACCGCTGATCAGACATGGCTAAGAAAACTCGGCCTGAAATTATCTATGATACAAAAAAAAACTAAACGAAAATCGGTTCAGCCGTTTGGGCTCTACGATGCCACAGACAGATACACAGACAGACAGATACACACGTTAAAGTTATAACACCCCTCTCTGAATTTTCTGTTCGGGGGTTAAAAAAGGCTCTTAAATAACGAAAGTAAGTACACAATTAATCCTTTTTTTATCAACGTGGTCAACAATTACAAGTTTATTCCAAATATTTGACTAGTTTAAACTTATGTTCTACAAGTTCTGACATTTTCATCTATAATTTTAAGGGTAGGGGCTAGAGTCTAGGCAGCCTATAGTGTTTTTCTTTGTTTTAATGAGCATTATATGATTAGATCACAGATGTCTGTGTAAGTATACACTTTGTCACTTAACACCGGGCGATGGGGGTTAATTTGGATTTATGAGTTTATATTAGGGAATCGTGCGAAGCATTATTTATTTATCATATCAGCCTTTATTTTATTAGTTCTGGTACTTACATACTTATAGTATTAAGGAAACTACGTATGGCCTTACTTTTGTACAATTTTCTTTATAATTTGTTTAAGATTAGATATATTATTGACCATGTAGATGTAAATAATAAGTTTAATTTACTATGTTGTTTGTGATTTAATGTTTATCTTCTATACAAACTTTGACACACACTATGCACTCTAATATTTTTACTTGTAACTTACACATAAACCACACTTTAACAAAATGAGTGAGTAGATATTGAACTAAGTACTTACACAATTTACAAGCACAATATTTTCTGAAATATTAGAATTTGAAGTATAGAAACCAGTAAAGTAGGAGTGTCTTGATTATTTATTTCAACCAAAATGTAACGTTTTTATTAAAGTTAACGATACAATTAAAAATTTAAAAGATACGAAGATGAATTTACGCCTTCATCTTATACTTACCTCTATTCTTTATTAAAGGTGCAACTTTACTGGTTTAATTCAACGTAATAAAAATACTTACCAACACATTATATAGAGTACTAAAACGCGGCGTTTAACAACTCAGGTGGCCGAGTCGGTGCTCCAGCGAGTGGTCGGCGAGGACAGCAAGGTGCTGCTATGCTATAATAAACCACTCAATAGGCTCTTCTTTTGTACGATATCAGTTTCATAAGTGATTATCACCGACCGCAAGCTAATTAAATGCACGTAATGTACTTCGCTAATCAAAAAACGTATCCAGAACGTTACAAATTTCATACTTTCATAAGTGCTGTCCGAGAGTGATCTCAACGTTTATGAGTTTCAGAGTCTGTATGGGTTTAGAAAGGAGTTAGTAAATAATGTTACAATAGTAATTTTATTATTATTTGTATTTTATTTTATGAAACTGAAATCGCTAAAAAGAGGCCGTTGCTGTTAGTCATTCATCGTTTTTTTATTTATTTAAGCATTCTACCACATATCATACCTACTGTTTCCTGTTTCAGCCTCAATTTCAGGTGTAAAAAAGGCTTTCATAAAAGTTCCGCCCGCCTTTGATTTCATTGCTGTTTTTTTTGCTACATTGTGCTATGCCATCGACTACCAGCCAGGCCAAAGAACGGTCAAAGGCGTTTCACATCTTCTGTATTTTTAATATACTCAGCTTGGACCTTGTTAAATTAGCCGTTAAAGTGTAATAAAAAATATTTGTTAAAAATAGTCACTGTGCGCTGTGCTGATCCTTCACATTGATCATGAATAGAGCTAATTTGGCTATATTGGTACCAATCTACCAACAGTTCCTTTAGTATACGGTTATGTACTTACTTCCGAACGCACTTGCCTTATTAATTCCACCGATTCCACCAGAACGGTTGTATAACAAAGTCTATGCGTAGTCATTTGATGTAAGCTACCTAACATTATTATAATTTTTACAATTTTATCCGTGTAATAAACGCCTTCTCATTCCAGATGCTAAACAAGCAGTACAACTCCCCGATCAATCTATACTCGGAGCAAAACATCGCCAACTCGGTTAGGCAACAAACATCGCCTCTGCCGTGAGTAGCAATTCATAATTAACCAGTTTTAATTTTTATATAAGCTAGGTAAATGGTATTGCAGTGCTCAGAGTAAACTGCACTTAAAGATTACAAATTTATTTCTAAATATTTAAATATGAAAGTATGTGCGTTCGTCATCTTGGCAAAGCGCTTAAGACTTATGGCGTCACGCCAAATTGTGTAACACTGTGAATGTTGTAGAATACCTACACACTGACGTCGTTTCTTGTGAATATATAGTTATCTCTAGACAAAACATTTTCAATATTGCTACTGAGTAGATTATTATAGATAGTAATGTAAACTAGCTGTCCTTATGTCATTAACTATGAGTTTGTAAAAAAACAAGCTTCATTTGTAATGTCTGAGATTCTAATATTAACAATTGTTTTGCTACTTGCTACTTGGTACGATTATTAATTTTGATGTCTCTTGAGATAAAATTTTACAGCTATCCACCATTTAGAACAACTATCTTAATTTTGTAAATATCATTTAAAACTGAGCAGGATGTAAATATTAATAACTATTCTTAATTTACCATTTTATAATAATGTGTACAATAATAATAACTGTATATTTCTCTACTCGTTTAGCTCTAACGGCCATTACGCGAGGCCAAACGTAATGAAGAGGCAAGTGTTTTACTAAACGCCGCCAGTCAGTACAGTCGACGAGCATCTCATGCCGCATTAATGCTTTACTTATTTATTTAGCTATCTCTACCGACTCTCTCTCATAGTAGCTATCAGACTATCAGACTCGTCGACTTACAAGTGTCACTTGTAGCTCTTCGTGCGCCCCATGCTCATCATTGTGTGATCATGGCGTTCTTAGTTATAAGTTTTTTATTTATTGACATACTTATAAGAATTTGTACTAGTAGGATGGTAACTGCGCGCAGATTCATCCGTTTATGTTCTTGCTTTAAATCCAAAGCTTATCTTTAAACGCTTAAAGCGTGTCAATTACCAATCTAATAGTTACTTACTTCTATGTGAGTTAGTATTCTATTTAAGAAAGAAAGAACTTCAAAATAATTAATGTTAGTATTTTTATTGACCTTTCCTTCCTGAAAAACAAACACTAACCCGCTTCCGCGTCCTCTAACGGACCGACGAGCCTAACGTTTTTCCGCAACTCTGCAACTAACCGACTAAACCCTAACCCGCGACACAGCCACAAGCCGACGCTGCTGTACGACCCCGCCAAGTCCGAGACGTTCCGCGCGCTGCAGGAGGCGCACGAGGCGGGGCCGGGCGAGCCGCTGCCCGTGCCCACGCCCGTCCAGACCAAGCTCTTCACGCCGCCACAGAAGGTATCTGCCACGATCTCTATACTCATTTATACCATTTACACGCCTCCATCCCAGTTGTATTGTACCCTAGGCTAGTACCCTTGAGGGTACAACTGGGACGAGTATATACTGTTTAAGGTCACATTGATGTTTTAGTCGTAGTGTGTACCTATTAAAAAAATAAGTAAGAAATTGTCCTATGCCTGCTTAGATGACTCGCATTTAAACTTAGATCATTTAAATTAAACGATCAAACAAACTCGTTCTCGTCTCTCTCAATAGGTATTTAGTTCCTTATTAGTTTTAGCTGAAATGAGACCTTTAATTCGAGTCGTAATTTTTTGTATATTTTCTCAGAGGCCAGCGCCAACTCCGAAAGCTTCGAAAAAGAACGATGCGGCATCCAAAGGAAAACAAACGACCTACGTAAGTCCCCACATTATATTTCCTGAAAATTACGATACCTAATCATATCACAGAGCAACCTTCTTGCATCATCAGACTGTTTACATGCAGATAGCGAATTTCAATCCGTCAATTGCAACTGCAAATATATCAGATATAAATATAATCAGTGGACATTTATTCCAGGTAAATTCTCTACACGAGGAGAGCATCCAACAGTCGAATTCATTCAAACGCCTCATGTACCACGTGCTCGGCGACACGGACTTCTAGCAGACAGACCCGCCGCGGCCGCCGGACTCGCGCCGTGTCCACGGCATTCCTATGTGACCAGACACGGTGGGCGTACACTGACCTGATTGCGTTAAAACGTCAAAATAAAACCTTATCTATTCCCTCTAGGGGCCACTCGTGACGCATGTTAGGTTTGACCACGGTTAGACGATGGCGCCTACACTGACTAGTAAGCCTAGTAAATCAGACCTAGTAAATAACAGACTAACGAATATAATTATAGGGGACGCTTATACATTAACCGTCTTATTCATAAAGATACAGTAGATTTTAAGTCGCCTTACTGGAGGTCTACTTCTCTGGTTTGTTGTATGGTAAATACGGACATCCAGCCAAAATTGACATACGTCAAATAACTAAAATGCTCTTTAACTTTTTATGAATAAGAGGGTAAAACTCTTAGCGGTGTGTAGTACTTATTTAATAAATTTTCGGTGGATTTATTTATTTTAATACTCGAGTATTACTTAGTTACTTAATTTATTATGTACTGTAAGTAGCTATGTAACGTTTATTAAGTACTTACTAAGAGTTGATTTTCTGTTTTGAACAGATATTTATATTTTTTATGTATACATAAATATATGAGAAAAAATGTTGGGTGTACAGTCTAGTCAATTAGACCTGAGCTTCAGTCAACATGTAAGAAATTCGAATAACTTCTATTAAAATACATATTTTGTCTACACATTGTTTTTATTTTAACAGGATTACACGATATGGTCACAAAGGGTATAATAATAGTAGTTTATTCACCAAGGGTGTAAAGTGATGTATTATGTACGAGGGTGGTCTGTTAAAACCCGAGCGCAGAGTTTCAAGGGTTTATTCCCGAACGTAGTGAGAGAATAATGACTTGAAACTTGAACAAGCGAGGATTTTAACCTCATCCGAGGCAGAATAACTTTACCCCCAAGTTTATATACTTTTTTTTATTCCATTCGACGAGAAATTTCACATATAAAAAAGCAGCACCTATGTAAGTAGGCACCTACGCAGTTTTGCTGACCTAATCAGCAAGCTATTTTTCAATCCCACTTCACTTAAATCATTTCGAAACTATAATACATGCATCATAATTGCCCAGAGGCAGAGGACAATAAAGAATGTATGGAAATTTATTATATACCGGCTATAAGCTGCATGTGAATAATGGGGAACTTTACGACTCGAGAACAGTAATAGAAAAGTCTACTTTTCGAATGGATGGGTTAAAAAAACAATTTACAAAATCTCAAAATAGCTATATTCATAACCTGGGACTAACAAACATGATATACACAAAACAATACAGTCTTACAAATTCATTAAACTAAATGATAAGTACATGGGTCGTGTATAGAAATTAAATGTTGAGCAAAACAAACGAAATTATATCACAATGTACAGTCCGGCGCCGGCGAGCCGGTCTAACCAACAAAACCTAACCCTGATAAACTTCTGATAATGAATTGTAAACAAACCACCAAACATGTTTTTAAGACCAATCCTAAGATTAGATTCGCTTAGCTCGCAATGCTGGCTAGCTCATGGTAGGAATGCTGGCTAGCCATGGTCGCCAACTCATGCAAAATATCGTCACGGTTGTCAATTGGCAAACGTCCAAAATAAGGCACACGTTCTTTTCGTAATTCTCCCGGAAATAATTTAAGTATCCCTATCTATACCGTTGCATTCGGTCTTATAATACATATTATAAACACGTTAGACACTATATACAATCAATGAATTATCAATTGGGCTCGAAAACCAACCTCTATGCCGCCGCCGTAAGCAATTTAGTCTTTAGATGTGCAATGCAACTAAATTGTGTTTATAATATGTATTGTAAGCACGTCTTACAAAAAAGATGAGCTTCGAAAAACTGTATTGCTAACAAAAATAAACAAATGAAATGAAAATATTTATTTCAGGCAAATGACACCCATACACAAAAAGAAAAGCATACGGGTAAACGGTTAATAATGATGAAGAAGTTTTAGTTTAGTTTAAGTTTTGATTTGCGTCTCAAATCAGAAATAAAATACAAGACCAAAGAGCAAGCGTGCGAGCACCTTCGTCAAATAAAATAAAGATCGAAGACGGCGCATGCCGCATGCCGCATGCCGCATGGCCAGGCAGGAGGGAGACAGGACGCACAGAGAATTACAATCTTTTAAAAAAAATAATAGTAAGTTGCTCCGTTGTGCACAAACAGTATTTACCATACAGGCGTTCTACGTTCGAATTAAAAAGGAAGAACTTCTAAAATAAACCAAAACTACTATAAAAATTACATAAGTACGTTTATTATTGTTAGTACATTCAATATGGTTGTAAGTATAGTTACCTATGTATATTGGACCGGAATCTATCGATATTGGCAAACCCCAAAAAGTGAAAGCAAACAAATCCTTTGGATTGGAAATATGTTATAATATGTTAAAATAATTTGTTTTGAAATAGAATTTAACGTTAAATTAATATTAAGTATAATTATTGTAAGTAAGTAAGTACATAACTGCATAGACAAAATTAAAATCTTATTCTCAATATTTTTTGCAATGTGATATGATAAAACACATATCAGTTGACTTAACTTAACTTATCAGTTAAGAATAATAAGGACATTTCCAAATTCTCAACTTTCAAGTAAGCGGTAGGTAGTAAGGGCGCCGTATTCGTTACGCAGCTGAGGAATCCAATAGCTGAACGTCAGCCGCTTACAACCCAATAAAATGGCGACTCGACAAAAACTAAATCCATACTGCGTTCAAAATTGCTCTTCTCATTATTAAAATAAAGGTTTTAATTAATAAAAGGCTTTCCGGAGCTGTTAAAATGGCACTGATTAGCCAACTCATACAAATAGGATTAAAACACGTTAAACGCCACAAATGAAAAAACTAAACCCCCTAATTGGACTGATAATTCACGTTTATTTTATTAGCACCAAATGTCCAAAACTATATTAATTTATCTACCTAGGAAGTAACGAGCTGCAGTTTTGTGAAATTATTACAATAATCTAATTTGCGGTACGTGGTAAATCATTCATTTATACATCATATATTGAACTATCACTGAAAAAAAAACTTATTCTTCATGAAATAGCTCTACATTATACTATATTTGCAACAACAAATTTTGTAAGTTCATATAATTTACAAATATTTAAAATTAATATGTTTGATTGTACTCGTATAATAATATAAAAGAAGCAAAGTTTTAAATATTATTTGTATTGTTAATATTTAAATATCGAATTTTGTGATGTCTATCCTAAATTCGTTAAAAGTGTTTCTACGTGAGCCTCCTCTCTCAAATGCTTGTTAACGTTGACTTGCGGACGCGGCAAGCCTAATTTGGCAAAGCAAACACAGTCATCACATAAACATAAGTATTATGAATCTTCAAATAAAAAATAAAAAATTTGCTCTCGGGAGCTAGGCTAGGACCGCGCTCGCCGCGCCCGATCGTGAACAAGCTCTAAGGAAGAACGAGTTACATCTTCTCTATAATTTTCAGTCAACAAGTCGCTATGCATTCAGCTGCCGAAGAAAAAACATCGTCGTAGTTCGCCGTATTTAGAGAAAAGAAAAATCAGAGAGCCGAGAAAGTGATGTCATCAATCATGGAGATTCTATATTATAATAAATCTTTGCCTGAAACATTTTAATTTAGACTTGGCATATGAAAATCAATATATATAAAACTCTTCCGTTACTGACTGTCTGACTCACTGACAGACAACGCACAGCCGAAACTACTGGGCGTATACATCTGAAAATTGGCATGTAGGTTCTTTAGGGCGTGTAGGTGAGCACTAAGAAGGGATTTCCCGAAATTCCCACGGGAACGGGAAAAAACGGGGTTTTTGTGTATATGAGAAATCTGCGCGGGAAAAACCGCGGGGCAGCCTCTAGTTTATACATATTTAACGAAATATAATAGTTTTATATGTACTTATTAGCTTTTTAAAAATATGTCGATAAAAAATGGACGAAAATCATAAAAGGTAAGATCTAAAACAGATCTAAAAGAGGTAAGTCATATAGCTTAAGTTATAATATTGATTAAATAATAATTCATAAAACATCAACATTGCACCAACAATGCATACTTACCAGTTACATTATAAAGTTGTAAATTATATGAGGAGTATTATAGCATGGGCCAAGAATTCATTAATTTAACATAGCTAATCGTTAAAATATAATAATTACAATCAATCAATTATTTAATTATTATCTAAAAAAGAAAAAACCTAAATGAGGGGTTTTCGAAGTGACAATTTAAAAAAAAATGTTTCGTAATACGCCCGTAGATGGCGTTGTCTCAATAAAAAGACAGAGAAAGTAATTCAAATTAGTTCAAATTAACTTGAAAAGTTTAAAACAAAACAAAACAAAAACTATTTGATTTAAGCCTGACGAGTTTAAATTTTATTTTAAATGTTTAATGATTTATATGAACTTGATTTGTAGACCTATCCAGGCGCCATCTGAAAGCGGCGTGATACGGAAACTTGATTTTATTTTTCTGAGATGACAAATTGAAAACCTCTCATTATAAATATGAGACCGAATGGTACAACGAGTTTACTAAAACCAAGAAAAATTATTAATTGATTGATCTATTTATCTCATTATATAACATAAGATATTATAAGAAACTTAAAATAATTATCTCAACATAAACCTTTTTCATGGTGAGAGCTAAAGTTTTATATACAATCATATATACAATATTCATTCTACTATGTACAAAACTTGATCATACAATGCACAGCACTTCAGTTACGTTACTATAGTATTTGATATACAGGGTGTATGGCATATGAGTGGACATACGTTAATGGGGGAGACAGGGGGAACCGTTTGCTATGCATTCCCCCCAAAGATATGGGCTAGGCCCTATCATTTTTTTTAATGATTTTTTTTTCTGAAATTTACCATTTTTAAGACGTTAGACCCAAATAACTTTTCTAAAAATTAACCAATCCGCACCCTTTAAATTTTATTGCCATCGAGAACCATACCTTCGTCTTTAAGAACTATAATGAGGTGCACAAGACAGCTACTGAGAAAACTACGGGCCCTCAAACTACAAAATCCCACAGTCTTCACCAGGTAGTCAGAGCACCTAGTGGTGGGTTTGGCGGGTCTGCCTACTCTGCACCTTCTGATGCGCGGTCGGATTCACGGATTTCACTAGATGAGGGTAGCTCTAGACCGGTCGTTGTGGCGATGTATGTGAGCGGCCTGTGTTCAGCAGTGGATGTCTTTCGGCTGAGATGATGAAAAATTCAATATTTAATCATCTAAAACTATAGGTACTCTGTTTTATTTAGTTTTCTGCAGGTTTAAGACGAAAGAATTTCACTTTCCTATTATTTGATTTTCGGAAAAAAAAGACGACCGCCTGGTAAAAGTTGACCAATAACTGCAGCAGTTTTTGAACAAATCGGGATTGTGGTATGCCGTTCGAAATAATATGAACTGAAGATGTTTTTGACAAATTGTAAGAACTCCACTATTTTTACTTTTTTTTAAATTGAACACAAAGTCGATGTTTTTTTTTTTTTTCATCTCTTTGTAGTTTGAGGGCCCGTAGTTTTCTCAGTAGCTGTCTTGTGCACCTCATTATAGTTTTTAAAGACGAAGGTATGATTCTAGATGGCAATAAAATTTAAAGGGTGTGAATTGGTCAATTTTTAGAAAACTTATTTGGGTCTAACGTCTTAAAAATGGAAAATTAAAAAAAATATAAATCAAAACATTAAAAAAAATTATAGGGCCCAGCCCATATCTTTGGAGGGGGGATGCATAGCAGACGATCCCCCTGTCCCTCGTTAACGTATGTCCACTCATCTGCCATACACCCTGTATAATTAAAATTACTAATATATTTCAGCCCCCGCAGCATAACGGACCATTTGTCGAATCTTTCTGTCAATTTTAATCGCTTTTGACATTTCAATGCGGGAAAATGTATGGAGTTGATCGACAAAAGTGACAGATAGATACGAAAAATTGTTCGTCATGCTACCACAGCATATTGGTGAATATAACCGATATAGGGATTGGGAGTTATGAAAATATTGCATTTCATATGGGTGTGGTGGTAGAGCTACTAGACATTCATACCTCTATCACGCGCCGCAAATGGCTTAACCAACGTAGGATAATAAGACGTTTAAAACGTATTATAATTTATCTACATCCATATCATAACTTCCCTATGATATGTTCAGAAGCGATAAGTAACTTTTCTGATCTTTAGAAGTTCGTTCGAAACAAATAATTGACATTCAAAGTTTTTTTTAATTAATAAACAATCTAAACTTGAGTTGATTTCGATTCTAATATTATGAGATTCCAAAAAAATGAATGGAGTAAGAATGTCATATCTAATGAAATGTCAAATCGACACAGTCGATAATCACCATCAAAACCGTTCTAAATTTGAACGTAATTATAGTACTGCTGTCGATAACGTAATAGAACATTATTATAAATGGGCGTAAAGTAATGTATGAGGGTTTCAAGTTCGAACCCGAGTGCTGTGAGAGTTTCAAGGGTTTATTTCCGAGCGAAGCGAGGGCATAATGGCTTGAAACTTGAACAAGCGAGGGTTATATAGAAACCAGAAGTGGAATATCGTTACGCCAGAGTATTATATTCTACTTTTCATTCCATCCATCCGAAGAGAATTTTTCTCCATAAAAAGCAGATACCTAACCTACCTAATTCTGTTGAAATAATTAATTAGTCAACTTGTTTTTAAATCCACTCACTTCAATCACTTATTTTGTAACAATAACTATAAAACAAAGTAAAATCAAAGTACCTAATTGCATTCTCATATTAGTAGGTACCTAGGGGAAAGTGTGGAGGATTCGTACAAAGGGAGCATTCGTACAGTAGCCATATCTCCTACACCTAAAACGTTGACACGCTCGTATTTGTGTGTGGGACTCCTAATATTAGGCATAGGCTTCCCCCGGGGCGGGGGGTAAGTGTGCTCACCAACTTTGCCAGGACTAGACAAAACGTGATTTCGCGACGCCTAAGTAATTTTCCGATTGGCTCTATAACACGATTTAACCTTATATTTTTTGTTTTTACTGCATAACCGATATTAACTAAGTTCAAGCTATATCTGTAGCTTATTTTATTTATATTCATTTGGAATAGAGTTAAATGGTTTTTTTTATTTTGAATTAATGTGTTGGTTTTTTGGTTTGGGGTACATTCGTACAGTGGTAGGTGGGGTACATTCGTACGCTATTATGTATGGAAAAATTACTGGAAAGTCAAGGATACTCCTGAAAACCTGATAGGTTGGGAGAAATTGAAGAAGCACATTAATAGTAGCCACAGAAATCAAAATCACTGCTTTTTACGAAAGTGATCATCCATAGTCATCATCTTATAAAATACGTCCACTGTTGGATATAGGTAGGTTTTAATCAAAAGGTTAAACTTTTGAGGCTGGTTGATTATACAGTTCAGGTTGACATGTTAACTTGAACAGCAGTTTTTCAATTAATTTTGATAACAATAACATATTTTATTTCTAATAAATTGCATTTTTAACACTATATGTACGAAGGTCCCCCACCCTCTGTACAAAAGCACCCCACTCGTGGGGTGCTTTCGTACGAATTCCCTTTTTTTTTCAGACGAGCAAATCTTGGTCAAAATGGGGTTATATCTAAAAAAAACTTTTGTAATAATATACCCAGATAAGTTCATTATACATTAGCCTTAAACTCATTTTAAAAAAGCTGTTAGTTTATCTTCGAGAAGCCTCGAAGTAAAAATTGTACGAATCCTCCCCACTTTCCCCTATATACTTAAAAACATGTAAACAAAAATAATTATTTTGCCGCCTTTTTTTGACGCCTAATGTCAGTTTAGGCCATGGAGCTAGTTAGCTAATTTTTTTTGGTTTAGGCATAGATTAAATAACTTTTCAGTACATTCATAATGTATGGAAATTCATATTTAACCAGCTGTAAGCCAAAAGTCAATAAAATGACACTAAAATGACACATACGTGTACAGGTAAGATAAATAAGTGTTTTCGAGCGGGTGGAATAAAAAGTGATGCACCCACTGATACCGGTTTCTTAATATAGGCCATCAACTTATCGCTTCTGAACATATAATAGGGAAGTCATGATATGGATGTAGATAAATAACTATTAAGTAAGTTACATTGACAGTTCGTCGCGCCATGTCTTTGGCTATTCTGCCGCGCTAACTAAGAGTGCATTAACTCGATTTTTGACGATTTTGAGTTACATATATATTCGGAATCAGCTAATCGAGATCTACAACTCTCTCAAAGAAACTTTTTATGAAACCTTCAGAAACCTGTTTTTTCAGCAAGCAAGCGTCACTGCTTTACTTATCAAAATAACAATAATTATAGTTATGGTGACAAAACTTTTGAACTACGCATACCTTTCTAGTTATAAGCACAATAACTATGAAGTTGTGCCTCATAATCATAATCATAAATTTTATTGCAAACTAAGTGTGTGTGTTACAGATGGTAGGTAAAATAAACAGAACTTAAAAACTTAGTTTCTCATATGTTATGAAGAACTCGAAATTGGAATATCCGTTTGCAAATCATAAAAACAATATGTGTGACTTATTGTACTAATGATTAGTAATATTCCCATCATTTACTAAGGAAAAGGACAAATTATAACAATTTATTAGGGACTCTGAATAAGGATTTGGTATATAACTTAGAAACAGTGAACTAACTGCGACTAAAATACACTGATACTGTATTTCGAGCCCTGATTCTATAATTATGTCAGACGATTTTCCATGCGTACATAAGCAAAATATGTTTTAATTTATTTTACGTACTTATTAATAAACTTAACTAACGTAGCTTTTAATTTTTTGTTTTAAGTTTTCTAATAAAACTATGGACTTTAATGTAATTTTTAATGTATGAAAATAAATAGTTATTATTATTATTAAATAAGATTCAAAAAGTCTTAAATTTCAATGACTTGGTCGATGCTGTCCATGGTTAAATATCACGTAAAACCACAGTTCACGCTTTTTCAGTGACTGTTTTTTGATGTTGGTCAAAAATACTGATTCAACTAAAATACGAGATAGATTGTAATGGTAAACTTATGTTCATAATTCACAATTTTTTCTTCTTCATGATATTCGTTAATTTTATAAAACTATTAATATTTATGAAATAAATGTAAATATTGTTGTGTTTCACAAGGATTTCCAAGTAGATAACATGGATGATTCTAACGATAAATGCAATAACTTTAACAGTTATTGTATTTATCGTTAAAAATTATTAAGCCAGTGAATTATTTTAACAACAATATGTTGCTTTGCTAAAGATAAATACAATAAGTAATGTAGTTATTGTATTTATGACAAGTGATGTTAGCCTGTTTCATGGAACATTCCTAAACATAACCACTTTTTTAACGATTACAGGCTATTTAGTTAATATTTATACATATTTTATATTTGAATTAGTTCTGTATTTGTTTCGCTTTCAATTAGTTAAGGATTCATGTCGATACATTTAATAGGTCATGAGTTATGATGAATATAAAGTTCAAAACTTTAAACGCGTTTTTCTCGAAAGCGCCAAAATCTAGTTATTGCACTTATAGTTAACGCGGCAGTATTGCACGGGGCACAAAATTTGTATTTGGCAGCAAAATATTTTAAATTATTATCAGAAACACTTATCGATCGCGGTTTCCCCTGGCAGTGTAGTTGGGTAGTTCACTTTCTGATTCTGTAAGAATTTTGTTGCCAGACACGCGACAAAATCCGTAGCCTAATAAACGTTATCGTCGAAGTATAGTATCAGCGGCGGCGGCGGCGGCCGGCCTCAGGAGCCGGGCGCGGGCGCGGGCGCGGGCGCGGGCGCGGCGGGCGCGGGCAGCAGGCTCTCCCGGCTAGCTCGCAGGTTCGGTAAGGAAGCGTCCCGACTCGTTCTCAGGTTGGGAAGGGACTTGGCGACGCGCTGGTCGCGCCGGTCGCGCTGGTCGCGGCGCGCCTCCAGCGCCAGCATCGCCTGGATGTCGGCTTCTAGCGGGTCCGCGAGCGCGATGTGGTACACGGCCGGCGCGTCGGGCTCTGCGGCCGGCCGCGGGTCGGAGCCGCGCCGCGCCGCCGTCGCCGCTGTTGCACCCGCCGGGACCTGCACCACAAAATACCTAATAGTACAAGTACAGAAGGCTCACTCCACGGAGTCGTTTCAATAATAACTCAAATTTAAAAAATTAAAAACCCCCGACCCAGTCAGACCCCTCATCAACTTAAGTAGAACAGAGCTAAGCATCTTAAAAATATCATGGTTACCTTAACATATACTTTCAATTAATATCATTAAAGTAACACTGTACCAAATTTTTAATTGATAGAACAAATGGAAGCTAGTTAGATCCTCTCATCCATTATTCAAGAGCTGATCTTCTTCAAACGGCTGATCAAGTAATGGTAACCTTACCATATACTTTCTATATCATAGATGTAACATGATACCAAATTTCAACTCGATCGGACATAAGGAAGCTAGTTAGATCCTCTCATCCATTATTCAAGAGCTGATCATCTTTAAACGGCAGATCAGGTCATGGTTACCTTAACAAATACTTTCTATAACATAGATGTAACATAGTATAAAATTTCAAATCGATCGGGCATAAGGAAGCTAGTTAGATCCTCTCATCCATTATTCAAGAGCTGATCATCTTCAAACCGCTGATCAGATCTTCATCAGAATTGGCTAAGAACACTCGGCCTGAAATTATCTATGATACAAAAAAAACTAAACGAAAATCGGTTCAGCCGTTTGGGCTCTACGATGCCACAGACAGATACACAGACAGACAGACAGATACACACGTTAAAATTATAACACCCCTCTCTGAAATTTTTCGTTCGGGGGTTAAAAATTAACCGTGTTATTCATAAAGATACAGTAGATTTTAAGTAGCGTTACTGGAGGTCTACTTCTCTGGTTTGTTGTATGGTAAATACGTGACATCCAGTCTAAATTGACATATGTCAAATAACTAAAATGCTCTTTAACTTTTTATGAATAAGAGGGTAAATCTATAGCCGCAATACATATTCATGCGATAATGGCCCGTGTGACTTTGCGAGAGCGCGTCTTTTAGTATCACTAACGGCACCGAGAAATTAACAAGGATGCGAGAACTTGGCGCGAAAATGATGCGACTTGTGCGGCGCAACGAGCCCGCGCGCGAGTGGCGGCCACCCTTTTATACCTGCGGTGCGGAGTGCGCCAGCCTGCCTGCACCACGTGCAACAACTAAGTGTGCAAAATGTAGATTTAAATCCATTGCTATAATAGGTATTTCGTTAATTCAAGACGGTACCTATAATAACTTAAGTTATGCAGACGACATGGTGCTGCTGAGTGCTTCGGTGTGTGGACTGAGGACCTTACTCAAGGTCTGTGAAAACTATGGACTAAGTCATGGACTTAAGTACAACTCAGTCAAAAGTAAGTTTATGGTTTTGGTTTGAGGCCGGTACAAAAAGACCTCAAAATGTGCCACCTGTGTATCTTGGTAGTTTGCCCCTAGAAAGGGTTAAAGAATTTAAATATTTGGGTCACTTCGTCACACCTGACCTCAAAGACAATGCGGACATTGAGCGGGAGCGGAGGTCACTGTCAGTGAGAGCAAATATGCTAGCCTGCAGGTTCGCTCGGTGTTCTAGTGAAGTTAAGATTACACTGTTTAAAGCATACTGCACATCTTTGTACACTTGCAGCCTGTGGGCTAGTAACACGCAAAAAACTTACGGGACGCTCCGCGTCCAGTTCAACAATGCCTTCAGGGCAGTGATGGGCTTCCGCGATGGGGCCGCGCGTCGGGCAAGTTGGCGGAGCCGGGCGGACTGCCTCTACGACCATGCTAGCGAGCAGCGGCGCTGGTGCGCAGAGTGCGTTCGAGCAGTTCGAGCTCTGTGTCCTGGCCATGGTTGCGAACAGACTTGACTGTCTTTATGTCAGACGCTGCTCTGACATGCATGTGCATATTAGTTATTTAAGACTAGTTAAGGAAAATTTTGTATTTTTTTTTTATTTTATGTTTTATTTTTATTATTATTTATTGTGAAACTTCGGATATGGGACTAAGTATCCTGAAATAAACATATTTTATATAATTATTTATACCTAGATAATGAAATCGTAATGTACTTCTGTATTACATACGTAACGTACTCATGTACGAAGAGCCTAATTAAATGAAGATTTGATCAATGATTCTCATTTTACCGCCGTCGGAAAAACATTTAATACACTTGCTTAACTTCGTTAATTCGCTCTATTAGCGAAGGAAAGGTGGCTGTAATAATGGAGTCTATTCAAGGAGCAGCACACCGACCGAATGGTGGCGTATCATTTTTTTCTTTGGTACATGCATAAATATCTATACATCCCTTTTTACTGTCAAGCGCGTTTTGGCTCGCACGCGGATAATCCGCGTGCAAACTGCTCGCATCGTATTATTACATATTTTTTCTTATCATGCGGGCAGCACGCGTATCGTCAAGAGCGTACAATAACCCGCATGCAGAACTGATCCGCGCGCGGGCGAAGACATGCATGACAGGAAAAGGGTCCTTGGTATGTGAGGTGTTTTACCTCGGGCCTCAGACTGGAGAGTCGTCGCAGCGGGTTGCCGCGGTAGGACTCGAAGCCGCCGCTCTCGTCCTCCTCGTGGTACAGCGCGGGCGCTGCCGGGGCCGGGAGCGGGGCGGGGGCTGCGGGGGCCGGGGCGGGGGCGGGCGGCGGCTCGATGCTGGCCACGGCCTGGCCGCGCAGCGAGCGCGCCCGCTTGCTCCGCGCGCCCGGCACGCACGGCGAGCCCATACAGATAGGCAACTTTTCTGGCGCGTTTTGTATTAGCAGTATCCTGTTTATAACAAAATACACAGTTATAATTTTAACCTTCCGACAAAAAGTAATATATTTGAAAATTAAACGAACTTTCATTGTGCAGTTCGATTTCAATTATACGAACACCGAAACCGAAGACGATTACTTTAGATTACTTGCAGCAGCACACGAGTTGATGCTGTCTCAGTCACACTTTTTAGAGCCCTAGTCCTAGATAAAATGAAAAATATCTACCCTCTCCCTCCCTCACTCGGTCCCGCCGCCGCCGGGCCCGGGCCGCGCCGCGCCGCCTGCGCTCACGCCATTGTTTTAGAGCAAATAAAATTTTATTTATTTTTAGGGGGATGTACTGGGCGGGATGGGAATGCAGTAATCGTCTTCGGTTTCGGTGTTCGTATAATTGAAATCAAACTGCACAAGGTAAGTTCGTTTAATTTTCAATTATACTTCACACCTTAACCGAAAACGACTTTAGATTACTTGCAGATGTTTAGAGTAGATTTATGAAATGAAAAATAAATATAAATTTAATACATTTCACAAAAAAGTGGTTTCTATTTCTTCAAAAAATATAATATTAATGTACTTAAGTATATTCTTATTGTTTTATACAAGGTGTATTATCTTTTAACACACATTAGAACTAGGACTTTTATAACTAGTTTACATTTATTAAACTCTTGACTTAAATGGTAAACATTTATCAATACCATAAAATGATCTAGTTTAAGATTTTATATTAGTTTATTAAATAATCATGTGTATTAAATACTGAAGTTGGTTTGATTAAATTCTTTTAGTAATATTTTAGACATTAGAAGAGTCCGCCCAGCCCGCTGCCTTGCGGACCACTTCTATATTGACCCCTGCGCTGTGAGCAGCCGATGTTGACGCGTGGTGCGTGTGCTCCGAACATGCTCACGTCAACACCGCTTGCTTCTATGGCCTTTTTCACTCTATGGCCTAGAATTTGCGGACCCACTTTTTTGTATGGTTTTTCTTACACCAATTAACAAAATGGTCATCATCTGACAGTTTTTCGCGCAAGGTTTTTGTTTTGTCGATGTAGGCTTTTACTACTAAAGCCGGACAGATATTAGGAGATAATATAATGTAAGGTAAGTAATCAAAGTAGTGGCTGGCAAGAGCCCGGCCTAGATATTTTTATGAGATCAGCTATTTTAATCAAAATTTATCTTTCTTTGTAAACTACATAATATTATTTTTGTTTAATTAAACTGAGAGTTTGCATCTTTTGAGCTTAGGCTAAAGCAATCCAAGTTACTGTTTTATTGCTAAATCACTAAGATTTAAAATTGAAAATCCGTATAGGATGTGGGTACCAGTATGATTTCAAACTAGAATCCGTATAGGATGACGGTACAGTACGATTTAAAACTGACAACCCGTATAGGATGTCGGTACGAGTATGATTTAAATTACATAATTAATCATTAAGTTTATAATGAAAAGCAACTCAACACATACTTTAAACGTTTTATTAATACTTTTAATTTAATTAGGGCTATAATTAGGCCGCCATTGGCGAGGGCAAGCTCTTTAACGAATGTGTTGTGTACAGTACAATGTAGGTGCGCTAACGCGCTAACGGCTTATCTTACGCCAGACGTGGGTAGTCGTAAGAAACATGGTAAGTAGGTAAAGAAAATAAAATACAAACCTGCTCGCATTGGTGATAATTCCAAGCTCATATCCGCAATTTTGTTAGCAAGGGTGATGATTCTCTTCTAGATGCCAACGACTTCGACGCCGACGAATCCAATCTTTGACATACTCTCAGTTCTTCCTTCACTTTCTTAATTTTTTTACATAAACGCAGTTTTGCTATTAAAATTAATATGTTACCAAGTAGATTTCCCGAATATTAAATTAAATAAATTACGGACGTGTAACCTCGACAACACAAAAACGTGTAATGGCGTGAGCGCAGGCGGCGGCGCGGCCCGGGCCCGGCGGCGGCGGAACCGAGTGAGGGAGGGAGAGGGTAGATATTTTTCATTTTATCTAGGACTAGGGCTCTAAAAAGTGTGACTGAGACAGCATCAACTCGTGTGCTGCTGCAAGTAATCTAAAGTAATCGTCTTCGGTTAAGGTGTGAAGTATAATGTATGAAAAACAAAGAGGATTGTATAGGAACGCAAAAATATTAAGATATACTCTTGCTGTTGCTCCCGAACCGAAACCGCGCAATAGAGAGAGAGCCTGTTTTTTTATGTATTACTAGCTGACCCGGCAAACTCCGTATCGCCTTAGATTATAAGTTTACCTACCCGTTAAAACCTTGGCTGTACGGACAATGTTACTTTGCCCGCCCAGAATGGCAGAAATAAAAAAAAAACGTCAAATTAATCTGTGTCAGGAAAATTTATAGATAGAACAGTAATGGAATATTTTGTATGGAGAACTAAAATTATTGTTTTTACTAACAATCTCTCAATTTTTCCATATTTTCTCACCTTTTAAACCTTCCCTGGATTACTTCGAACATTTTCTAAAAAGCGAAACTAAAAGCAACTTAATCGGCCCGGCTATTATCGATTTTAGCGAGACTAACGAACCACGATTCATTTTTATAATTATAATATATAGTAGATGTACATTAAATATTCTAGGTTTACACGTTTTCCTTTTTGATTTTAAAGTAATCACAGAAAAAAGGATTTTAGGGACTAAAAGTCTTATAAACCGTCTTACTTACTTACTTTTAGGTATTATGTTTTTTAGAGTAAGTAAATACCTAAAAGTCTCTCTTTTGTGAATTTAAAAAAAAGTACAAACCTAGTTTTTTATAGTGTTAGTAACGTACTAAAACTTCATGGCGATTGGAAAATATTTTGTAGTGGAAATCGTTTTCGCTTTTTGTATAGACGCGTTCCGGAACTACCGGGTATACTTACTGTAGTCTTGATTACCTATATAAATATTTGTATTTTTTTAATGCGTGCGTTTTAGAAAAACTTTTACTCATATCAAATCTTATTTTGTTTTAGAAATTATGGGCAGTGGTTGCGAACGAATTGCGAACAGCTGATGGGGTTGACGATAATTCAATTATTATGTTCGGACAAAAATCAAAAATAAGGATGACAAAAAACTATTATGAATTATTTCACGAATTTATTGTATTGCTTGTCTAGAATGAAATCATACCGAGGGGTTGATAACTAAGGGTTGGTGTATGATTAAAGATAAAAATATACATATAAGTAATGCATCACACATACTCTTATAATAATAATAGAAATAACTCAAATTTTAAAATTTAAAAACCCCCGACCCAGTCAGACCCCTCATCAACTTAACTAGAACTAGAGCTAATCATCTTAAAAATATCATGGTTACCTTAACATATACTTTCAATATCATTGAAGTAACACTGTACCAAATTTTTAATTGATAGGACAAATGGATTATCTTCAAACGGCAGATCAGGTCATGGTTACCTTAAAATATACTTTCAATATCATAGATGTAACACGGTACCAAATTTCAACTCGATCGGACATAAGAAAGCTAGTTAGATCCTCTCATCCATTATTCAAGAGCTGATCATCTTCAAACGGCTGATCAGCTAATGATTACCTTACCATATACTTTCTTTATCATAGATGTAACATGGTACCAAATTTCAAAACGATCGGACTTAAGGAAGCTAGTTAGATCCTCTCAGCCATTATTCAAGAGCTGATCATCTTCAAACGGCTGATCAGGTAATGGTGGTTACCATAACATATACTTTCAATATCATAGATTTAACATGGTACCAAATTTCAACTCGATCGGACTTAAGGAAGCTAGTTAGATCCTCTCATCTATTATTCAAGAGCTGATCATCTTCAAACGGCAGATCAGGTCATGGTTACCTTACCAAATACTTTCTATAACATAGATGTAACATGGTACCAAATTTTAAATCGATCGGACATGCGGAAGCTAGTTAGATCCTCTCATCCATTATTCAAGAGCTGATCATCTTCAAACCGCTGATCAGATCTTCATCAGACATGGCTAAGAACACTCGGCCTGAAATTATCTATGATACAAAAGAAACTAAACGAAAATCGGTTCAGCCATTAGGGCTCTACGATGCCACAGACAGATACACAGACAGACAGACAGACAGATACACACGTTAAAATTATAACACCCCTCTCTGAATTTTTCGTTCGAGGGTTAATAAACAGAAACACACATACTCTACCAGGGTTTAATAATGGTTAAATAAAAGTTATCTTAGTCCGGCTCTTTACTTCCCAAAGCCTACACCAAGGGTTTCAGAAATGAAATAGGTGGATTGTGGCCGGCTATGGCTATACCTGTTGTGAGCTCGCCAGCGGTTGCACAGGTGCAGGTACTGGCGGCACTGGATGTACATGAAGACGGCGCCGCCCGTGAAGCCCACCGCCACCACCACCAGCTTCGTCCAGAACGGCCATGCTGAAACAAATACAAGCATCAACTTTGCATGTCATCGTTCTTTCAGAGAAATGAGTATGGTCGCTGCCTGCCTCTGCCTCCCTCAGCAAGTGCACCCCGGCCCTGCGCTCGGTTACCTCTCAGCTTAGACTACCCTCTCAGTTACCGCTTAGCTCAGTACAAAAAACCCGTCTTATTTCACTCACACAATAATGATACGCGTGCACGTTCCCAAGTTTCGGCTGTGCGTGTGAAGCAACGCGCTTTTCTCTATGAAGTGTCCGAGGTATTACGTACTTGACATACTTTACCCACCGTTAAAAATAAATTGTTATTTGTCTGACTGATGCTAATTGGGTCATATTTTGACCGCCAACATACGTACATAATATGTACGTTTATTCATATTTATCGGCTGATTGAAGGCGATGAGTTGAACTGACCATTGAATAGTAACCATCATCAGACCCAAACAACCTTTTAAAAAAAGAAATATCTGTGTCTTAGCAAATTCCTAAATTTTAAGATACTCCGCGTCACTTTTCAAATTATTACAGTATCTAATTTTCTGTAAAACCTTATGAATAACAAATAGCCAGTATAAGTAGTAGTTCAGTTCAGTTGGTAAATAATTAGTTAGTTACCTATGAGTCCGCGGTTGACCTCCTCGACGGCGCGCTCGATGAGCACGAAGAGCGACCACATGACGCACAGCGCCGCCACGCAGTGGAACAGCACGGCGCAGCACAGCCGCCGCCGCTCCACGCCCGACATCTCCAGCAGCCGCCACTACAACACCACAAAACCTACATTCTCGGGCATTCTATTCTACTAATGCTTCCATCATACTGTTACTATGGCCACATATTACTAAATAGTTACTAACAGATACTTCACTTAGTACTAAATTTCCAATACCTACCTACTACGATAATAGCCTACTCATTCGCGTTCGCGTCAGACACCGCTGCTTGCTAAAATGTGCCAAAATGCGCAAGCGTACAGTTGTGATTGCTTCGCACCGCGCGATCCCACAAAGATCGTAGGGCCGCCTCCTCGATAAAATTAAACTAACATAAACTTTTTGTGTCTAAGACTCAGGCTCAAACGCACAGGCGGATTTTTTCCGCGGTTTTTATGTAACACTAGCAGCCCGTCCCGGCTTCGCACGGGGTAGACAATTTAGTCATATATTGTTCTGGCTGGAGACAAAAATACAGCCCGATCAGATCGACGAAATAATCGTCGCTGAGCTGCCTAATAAAGACGAAGACCCACTCCTGTATTTCGGCCCAACCGACTGAAGATGTCGGTTGATGCGGGCAGCTATGACTCTGTCGAGCAGCTTTCCCGCCTCGTCCAACAGGGCTATAGGCCGGAAATCAGACGGAGCGACTGAGTCGGCGAGCCGGCCCTCTTTTATGATGAGGACCAGCTTGCCCGTTTTTCACTGCAGAGGGAACACACCTTGTTCCATACAGATGGAGAACAGGCTGCGGAGCCAAATCTCCAGCGCCTCCAGCTTCAACAACAGGAACCAGGCCTTGGCTGGAATTCCATCCAAGCCTGGTGCCGTCTATTTGCCGCGGAGGCGCTCGGCCGCCGCTGCCAACTCTGCCTCTGAGTGCCACAATGGGCTGCTAGGGGAGAAGTACGCGCTGAGTAGCAGCATATCCCCCAGCATGCAGGACACGAAACCCTCTCCCCGCGTTATACTCTCCGGCCGGAGCACGTGGTCCACGGAGGGACGAACGGCTATGGCTGCGAGGCCTGAGCGGTCCGAGATCCATCCGTTGGGCACAAATCCTCCGCCGCGACGTGAATTTGCCACCACCGCGACGTGAATTTGCCACTGCGCCAGACTCTGCATGAACAGATCCATGGCTGTGGCGCAGTGGTTCAAGTTCGCCTGCAGGATCCGGTTGGCCATTACTGGTCCTGAGGCGGAACGACATCCATGGCCACCGCAAATTGGCTATCGGCGGCAGGCATAGGGGGGCAGGCCTAGGGGGAGCACCGGACCCCTTCCCCTTTGCTTTTCCCTTCTTCTTTCCTTTGGCCCCTTGGCTGGTCTTGCCGCAGCTGCTCAGACTGTTTAAGGCAAGCTGGCCGCTCGCCTGGCAGAGCGGGCATCTCACCTCAGCCTCGCAGTTTCGGGCAATGTGCCCTGGTCGACCGCAACGGTAGCAGAGGCCACGCTGGTCGTTCTGTGAGGTGCAGTCTGCCCGGAGGTGCCCCGTCTCCAGACACCGAAAGCAGCGCCTCGTACGCCGCGGGAGGAGCCTAGCCCGGACAATGCTCCATCCGAGCTTGAGTTTTCCGGCGAGTGCGATCTTCCGCATCGCATCTGTCCGGCAGCGTACCCACACTGCGCCGATGCCCCTCTCGTTGACGATGCGCCCCACCTGGACGTCCGCCACCCTGCAACCACCACCGCTTGCCGCGACTGCGGCTGCGGTCTCAGCAGGGGTGACGGAATCGTCCAGATCTGGAGACCCTCACCGTATCTTCGGTCAACTCCTCCCTTAGTTTCTGGGCTAAGGCGTCTGCCTTGGCCCTGGCTTCTTCTGGAGGCCCGGAGATCTCCAGCAGGCGGACACCGGTTGCAGCCGCACGGAAGTGGATGCTGTCGATGCCCAGACCTGCCTGGTCGAGCCTCCCTTTTGCAGCGGAGATCACCTGAGCATAGGTGAGACCTCCCTGCACAGCCTCCGGGCCAAAGCTGACCACCACCGCCGCAGTGCGGGGAGTGCGCAGCTTCTTGGCTACTGCCTTGGACTTTTCCAAGGCCGTCTACTTCGGCCCTGGAGTAAGGGCAGCCAGGACTGGAGCAGCCCGCTCCTTGTCCCTGTTCCTCTTCCTCTTCTTTTTCTTATTTTTGCCCCTTCCGGCCCCCGTCACCAGAGTGCAGCCATCATCATTTGCCGGACCAGTGGGAGGAGGGACGTGGGGGGCAGAAGAAGTGCCCGCCTCGGGTCTTCGGGGCTGAAGCCGCTCTGGGCGCCGGGGCTGCTTGTGGGGCCCCACGAGGGGCCGCGGCCGCTTTGGCTTTCGGGGTAGCTCGAGGGGCCGGGCCGCTCGAGGCACTGGAGCCGAGGGGGCTCTGTCCACCGCCAAGGACGGCCGAGGTCGCTGGGCCGGGAGGAGGCGCTCGTCCAGGGCCTCCAGTCGCGCGTTCAACATGGTCCCAAACTGGACCATCATGTCGCGTTTGACCTCCTCCAAGTTGAGGGCGGAGGAGGCTCCAGACCGAGCAATCGTCCGGAGCTCCTCCATCTCCCTTCGGAGGAGGGCCATTTCTCCATGGAGGCTCCTCGCCTCCTCCCGGGCTGCCTTCGCCCCTTGAGGCGAGCGTTCTCTGCCGCGAGCAGCCTGCTCTCCTCAGAGGAGGTTCTGTTCCTCAGCTCCGGTATTCCGAGAGAAGGAAGCCGAGGCGTCTACCCCCCCCCCCCCCCCCCCTCCTCTCCATCCCGCCCGCCGCGATGCCCGGCGCGCTTTTAAGACTGCATCGCAAACAACGGCCACGGCGCTGTTTGCGATGAAATGAAAAAAGTTGTTGTAGTGACATAACTACAATAGTTGTACATATGCTACCGCGGAGTTTTTTGTAGGATCCCTAAATTCCCTAATTTTTTTCAAAATGAAATGTAGCCTATGTCAAATTGGAAGAATGTAGCGTTCTATTGGTGAAAGGATTTCTTAAATCAGCCCAGTACTCTTTGAGCCTATTCATTACAAACATACAAAAATAGGTACAAATCTTTCCTCTTTATAATATTAGTGTAGAAGTGTAGATATTGAATCCTATGGAAGTGTCCGCACCAGCGGATAAAAATCCGCTGTTGCGGTTTTATTTCCGCGCGGATAAAAATTCACCTGTACGTTCGGGGACTAAGAATAAGGTTGAAAATGAAATAAAAACCTTTTAAACCGCGCGGAAATAAAACCGCAACAGCGGATTTTTATCCGCGCGATATAAATCCGCCTGTGCGTTTGAAGCCTTAGTTATTAAAAACTGTGAGACCTACTTGACTTGACTTACTTGATACTTATCTATTAAAAATAATTTTCACATGACAAAAAATAGTAATATGTTATGCCTTCATTATCAGTACATAATTTTGTATATTATATAATATATTTATATTTATAGATATTAGATATTAGATATTATATACTAGCTTTTGCCCGCAGCTTCGCACGCGTTTTTTTATTAAAATTGTTAATTACTGGTTGATTTACGACTCAGGATTTTGGTGACATCATTTCTGATCGCACCCATACCCCCTAAAAATATCTATCTTTATTTCAGTTCCCGTGGCAACTCCATAAATTCATTTCTACACTCCACCATTCAGACACTGAAACTTCTATTAGCTGGTTGGATAAAAGTAGTTGGATATACGTACCTACTTCCCTTATATATGTACCTACTTGAGTAAAAAAAAGTTGAAGATTTTTAGGCGCTTTATGTTTTTGGGAATTGTCCGTTACCATGTGAATTTTGGTTATTTTTTTCTTAATAGAACTCTGAATCTAATTACACCCACTGAAGAACCCGTTTTCCTATTTTTACGTAGAAATAAAGAAATATATATACATTGTTTTATTTTACGTGCCCGTGGGAATTTAGTATATTTCTTCCTGCCAACACCCTTATACTTGTAGACCAAATTTCACGTTGGCATACTCAAGGAAATCGATTTTTCATACTAAATAATTAGTCCTGTAACCCTATTCCCATGGGAATTTAGTTAATTCATTTCTTTAACACCCTTTTATCTACTGAGGAACCTGTACACAAATTTCACGTCGAAACACTCAAGGAAGTCGAGGTTTCATTCTCACAAAAAGTCCCGTTCCAGTTCCCGTGGGAATTTTGTTAATTACTTTCAACATTCCTACATTAACTGAGGAACCTGTACACCAAGTTTCACGTCGATACACTCAATAATGTCGATTTTTCATACTAACTAAAAAGTCCCGTAATTCCCGTTCCTGAGGGAATTTTGGGAAATCCTTTCTTAGCGGATGCCTACGCCATAACATCTACCTGCATGCCAAATTTCAGCTTAATCCGTCCAGTAGTTTGGGCTGTGCATTGATAGATCACTATGTCAATCAGTCAGTCAGTCAGTCACCTTTGAATTTTATATATATAGATTATATTTATATTTATAGATACAGGTTCTTCCTAGTTAGGAGCTCTGAGTGTGATGTGTTATTATTATTATTATGTTTCTCAATACTCTTCGGTATCACGGGATGGAGCCCGGTCCTTTGAGAGGCGTGCGAGGGGACGAATCCAACTCGTAGAGGCCCTTTCGAGAGTTTTGCTATATTGTATATGGATCACCAACTAGGCACCGCCACTAAATGCACAAATAGATCATGCACCCAGAGGCGGCACCCAGAAGGTGATAGGAACTATTGTAAAATGGATGACAAGAAATGGTTTATGGGGGTGAACTGTTTAATGGACCGGTTAACTGGTGCTATGGAGTGAAATACCGGTACGCCTGCCTTTTAATGCAACATTTCACTAATTATCATGGCAGGCGGTGACTCGCTGTCCACTGGGTGGGCTTCCACTAAGTCGCCGATATATTGGCAACGGGTCGCAACACTGGTCGTAGACAGCTAAGGTTGTCGAGAGGTGAGACTGCGGGCAGCATAAGATGCACCCGGCGTTATGACATTTTACACTTCCAACCTGGAGCATAGGCTTCGCTCTTGCTACTCCACTCTGGCCGGCTGATGAAGGCAAGCTCAGAGGCGGGGGGGTGTGTGTCTGTGATGACTGCATGTGAGTGTGCGTGTGATGACTGCGTGTGTCCCCCTGGAGGTATAGGGTCCGTGGTGTCGCCACTCACCATCGACTCGCCACAAGCCGTCCCTGCGGTGACTAATTGCAATGGAAGTTCCAGACCGAAAGTACTGGAATTTCCACTGGGCGATGGGGTCGTCACATCCCTACGCCATTATTATTATTATTATTATAAAAATTTAGGTGTGTATCCCTTTTTTGGTGGATCTACAGCACATAAGGTACCAGCTAGCAATTTAATAATTTAGTGATCTTTATTCGTTGATTCTGTGGCACCGACTCAAAATTTCTTGGTAATCCAAAATTACTTTAAGAAGTGAGTAAATTAAGGCCTAATAGAAAATGTTTCCCTATTATTTAATGCTTTTCAGTTTTTTCGGCGGTTTAATTTTTTTATAAAAAGTTTTTATTTTTTACTTTTCAGTTTTTTTGGGCTAATTTTTTTGACCCCAGCTAATCACCCTTCACAGGGTGGTCGCACCCCACAAGGTGGCCACACAACCTGGTGAAGGTTGAGGGACTAACAGGATGAGGTTCGATCACGACTGGTCGGTGAGGCGATTTATGAGGGAGGCCTACGTCCAGCAGTGGACGTCTATCGGCTGAGATTATGATTATTAACATTCATATAAAAAAGACTCATAATTATACCCTAGCAGTTTTCACGTAAATCACAACACGGCAATACAATCGGTGAGTGAACAAAAAAGTCACCCCTAATTTGCCACCCTTAGGGTTGAAATTTTATCCAAATTTTTATGGGACCAACTTCAAGGTATACCCTGTCGATTAAAAATAGAATTATCAAAATCGGTCCACACAGTAAAAAGTTATGAGTGATCATACATAAAAAAATATATATATATATATACGCGACGAATTGAGAACCTCCTCCTTTTTGTTTTTTCGTCGGTTAAAAATTAATTATTGAGCGACGAGCTTGCGCTTCGCGTGTGAGAACCGCGCTGAGATTAGGCCGATAGCGGCCTGAGACCGCTCGGCGCAGAAGTAGGTAATTACGGCGCGCAAGTACATAAGAGTGACGGAGGCCTGCTATAGCCACCCATAGTAACAATATGATACAAGAATTCATTATAACAAAAAACATTGGATCGTCAACAATGCAATTTTATTTAACTAAACAATATTAGAGCAGGAGCATTGCACTGCAGGCCGCACACCGCTGTCTTGCCTCTTTTTTTTTGTAACGGGGGGAAATGCCTATCGCATTTCCCGACGCTCGGGGGAGTATGTGGGGTATGTGGGTCTCGCACCCACTAAAACCCCCCGGCGGCCGTCTTGGCGCTTTTGGGAAGGACCCCGGGAACCACGCATTACTGGCGTCCGAAGTTCTTCCCACGCTCAGCTGATATCAGCTTCGTGCTCTGGGAGAGCATGTTGTTCCTTCCCCGGCTCGCCTTTGTAGCTGCGGCGGCACAGTGCCACAAGCTGTGCCGCCGCCCATCTTGGGGCCGTTTGATGAGTGTGTCGGGCCCCCGCCCTTCACAACCACGACCCCAAAGACCCCTTTTAGTCGCCTCTTACGACAGGCAGGGTATACCGTAGACCTATTCTTACGCCCCGACCTACAGGGCTTCTGTCTTGCCTCTTCCACTAACACTAAAAATACCATTAATATATTTTATCTACATCCATATCATAACTTCCCTATAATATGTTCAGAAGCGATAAGGTAATCTATACCAATACTAGAGGCTGCCCCGCGGTTTTTCCCGCGCAGATTTCTCATAAACACAAAATTCCCGTTTTTTCCCGTTCCCGTGGGAATTTCGGGAAATCCCTTCTTAGTGCTCACCTACACTCCCTAAGGAACCTACATGCAAAATTTCAGCCCGCTACGCCCAGTAGTTTCGGCTCTGCGTTGTCTGTCAGTCAGTCAGTCAGTCAGTCAGTAACGGAAGAGTTTTATATATATTGATTATAAAGAGGAAAGATCTGTTTGTTTGTTTGTTTGTAACGAATAGGCTCCGGAAATACTGAACCAATTTGAAAAATTCTTTCACTGGTAGGAAGCTAGATTAACCCCGAGTGTCATAGGCTATATTAGATTTTCAAAAAAATTAGGGATCCTTACCTAAACTCAAATAATATAACTCAAATAATATTATTAGTATAGTTAATAAAAAATTAAAAACCTCATTGAATGGCTTGATTTTAGTATGCATCACAAAGTTGAATTTGCACAGTTCACATGATCTTGTCTCCGATGCCGTAAGCCACTGCTGAAGGCAGCTCTGGTGTACATACTTGAGGCTTCCTGTAATTTATTTATTTTTATTATTATTATGTATACAAAAATGCATTTATCTATCTATTTATTTAAAGTAGAAAGGGTGTTTAGGGTAAGGGTCGTCTGATCTCTGGATACAACAAACATAAAGTAAAGCGTCCTATATAGCAGTGGTACCTAGTCTTATAAACTAAGGATGTACTGAATGTAGAATTTTGGACATTCATGATTGCAAATGCGAATGTTAGGCATGCAAATGATGCAAATGTTGGACAAGGTCAGTAAAAAGGAATATTATCAAACCCAATTATTATGCAACTAGTCGACCCGGCGAACTTTGTACCCCCTAACCTACAACTTTATTGTGCATTTATTTTACTTGTAAACCTTCCTCTTGAATCACACTATATATTAAAGAAAAAAATTGCATAGTTTTAAAGATTTAAGCATACATAGGGACAGACGCGGAAAGCGACTTTATTTTATCCCATGTATTATTAAGTAATTATAATTAAAAAAAAGTAGACTTCTCCTACAAATACAACAAACATACAATAAATATATTGTACTTAATTCTCAGTACATAGTTATTTTGTAAAAATATTAAAATTATCACACATAAATTTAAACATAACTTATTATTTTTGAGATAGTTGCATCTTTTTGACCATTATTTCTTTATTAATAAATTATCAACAAAAAAAATAAAACTATAAAAAACAACAAACTAATATTAATTCTCAGTTCTAGTTAAAGAATATTTCAACAGAGGCAGTATTAGAAGAAAAGCAATTTTGCAGCTATCGCATTTGGTTCAATGAAGGAACATTCACATTTGCATCACATTCACATTTGACTGCTCCGTAGCTCAGTTGGCAGTGATGTGGACTGAGTAAGCGTGAGCACCCGGGTTCGATTCCTGGGCGGGGCGAATATTGATATGATGAATATCGATGTTTGTTTCCGGTCTGGGTGTGATGTTCGTCTCTGTGTGTGTTTCGGGCTCCCTAGATACAGGTTCTTCCTAGTTAGGGGCTCTGAGTGTGATGTGTTATTATTATGTGTTATTATTATTATTCACATCTTGTTGATGCAAATTAAAATATTGATACCAATGTATGGAATAGTTTGGAACATCCCTGATATAAACAGTCATTATACTGCGCCATTTATTATTTTTTTAATATTGATTTGAGTCTTTTGAATGATAATGATATATGTCCTGGCAAAACCCTTGTTGATCATTGTGAGACCACCCATTGCAATTAGGGTTCATGATTTCTCGAGCTTATCAGTTTCTCGGGTCTCGAGAATTCTCGAGGCCAATTTCTCGGGTCTTCTCAGGTTGTCGAGAAATTAACATTTAACTTTCTTTTTGCATCGAAAAGCGATTCAAATAATGAAAAAAGTGGACACAAAATTAACCATGTGAATGATAATAAAAAAAAACTTATTTTAAACCAATAAATTAAGTGGTTTTTCTGCGAAATATAAGTTTAAAAAAAAATACTTCTCTCAATATATTTAATAAACCTTTAACTAATAAAAATAGTCATTAAACTAAAAGTATAGTAAGTTATGTAAGTATTTTAAGTGTTTAAATTTTAAGAAGAAAATCTTAAAATTTAAACACTTAAAATACTTACATCTTTCTTCTCTTTTCTTCTTTTCTTTCTGTCTTTTCTATAAAAGAAGGGCACGAGTCGCTTAAATAAAAAAAACCATGAAAATTCGATGACAATGACAGCATTTGAAAACTATTGCTGCTTTTCAGGGGGCATGTACTGTTGTCGTCTTTAAAAAGCCGCAATGATTTTTAATGCTGTCACTGACACCAAATTTTAATTGTTAATTAAGGGGCGAACTGGTGCGATACTAGCGCCACTTCGATTAATGATTAATATATATATTCTAAACCATGGCCGAAATCAAAAATATGCGCATATGCGCCTTTGACGCCCTAGATAAATTTGCTTACAATTTTTAAGGCTCTGTTGTGTAGCTATTAGGATAATGATCTTAAAAATATTTTTATAAAACAAAAGTGGCCACTTCAGACAAAAAACGGTTTATTCCTTAGATTTTGAACCCGAAAGCTACACAACAGGGCCTTAAAAATTCTAAGCAATATTATCTAGGGAGTCAAAGACGCATACTTATCTTTGATTTCGGCCATGGTTTAGATAGGTTTAAATTATTTATCAAGAGTGGCGCTAGTTTCGCACATGTAAGCCCTTAAATCTGTGTGATTCAAGCTGTAATCATCATGTTTTAAATCTTCGCTAAAACAAATTTTGAGAATGCAAAAAATTAGTTATGAATTGATCCAAATTGGTCCACAAAGTAAAATAATTAGCCCACTTACACATTTAGAAGTTAAAAAATCTAAGCAAGATTACCTAGGGCGTCAAAAGCGCATATTTTTCTCTCGGCCATTGTTTAGAAGATATTAATTATTTATTGGAAGTGGCGCTAGTTTCGCACCGTGTAAGCCCTTAATTAATAACCAGATGTAGGTAGTGAAATTCATAAGATTATAAATTTAATTTGACAAAATAAAACACAAAATATTAACAAACAGTACACTGTCAAGCTTCGTAATTGAGCTCTATCGAATTGTAGTTCATGTTATCAATTTCGTTAATGATTGCTGCTTTCGTTAAGTCGATTTCTGTTATACCCCTAAAGAAACCAGCAATGGTTAAGACCGTCACTTGTAAAACGATTACGAGTCGATCCATTTTGTTTACGAGACTTGACTCCACCGCGTACCATTATTATGCTTATAAAAGTAAAAAGGACATTTTTATTTTTAACATTATTTACGAACTTATTTGCACTACATAGACTCAAATATGATTTCTCGGGTTCTCGACTTTTCTCGAGCATAATTTCCCGAGAACAAAACCCAACGATTTCCCGGGAATTCTCCGGGAATGAACCCTAATTGCAATGCATTTTCAATAATGTGAAGGATCTTATAATAGAAAAAAATTAT
This sequence comes from Euspilapteryx auroguttella, assembly GCA_951802225.1. Lineage (NCBI taxonomy): Eukaryota > Metazoa > Arthropoda > Insecta > Lepidoptera > Gracillariidae > Euspilapteryx > Euspilapteryx auroguttella. The sequence goes on from OX637645.1 coordinate 6,908,299, forward strand.
AAGAAAATGTGTAAGAAGATTAGAATTACGTTCTTTGTCTGGCCAGAATTAGTGAAACAACATAACCAAAGAAACAAGTTTTTTTTTAAAAAAAAGCTTAAAGTTGACAAATTGCCAAGTAGCATTGGGGCATTCCAAGTGTGACGGTCGGGACATTTTACTCCTTTTTCTGAGTACTTGTGTATTTATTTCAGTTATTTAAGAGCAAAATATAAAAATTGCGATTTCAACATAAACTTAAATCATTAAACTTTAACATCCCTAAATTTCAAGCATGTACTTAATAATTTACTATGAAAAAAAAGGTCTTGAAAATTGTGACGGTCGGGACCCTTACTTTCTTGTATACTCCAGATTTACACATACATTTTAAAGTTCGTAAGAAACTATTAATGATTAGAATACGAATCATTCTATGAACATTTATGAATAGTAAAGCATTCAGTATGTACCTTTTTTGTTACTCCAAATCTGTAGATTTGGAGTAACAAAAAAGGTTTTTGTTTAACAAAGTTCTGATTTGATGAGTGTGACGGTCGGGATAAGACAATGTGACGGTCGGGACGAGTAACAAATCAAAAAAAAATGTTTTTTAATTCTTTTATTTAGTCTAATTAAAGTTTTTTTTACATTAACATTTACAATTATTTTTCAAAATCAGCTATATCGTCGGTGCGCCGACCAAATCCGATATGTGCATTTTTTTGAAATTTTTTTTTTTCGCTAGGTGGCCTTAGTTTTAGAATCTCTATTCGTTACAAAAACCCGTATGTGAATTGAGGGCTTAGTTTTCGAAAAACCGATCCAGATATTATGTGCATTTGTTGATTAAAAAAAACAGCTATGTGCATAAAAGCACATACGGAATTTGGCTTTTACTTGTAATACTACTGCACATATCTGTTTTTTCCCTGAACATGTGGCGTAATACGCCACACGGAAAACAGCGGTAAGCTGGAAGATTCGAGCTCCCGTCACCGTGGACTTGACCAGCACGGAATAAATCTCGAGCCAGGCAGATCCATATTTTGTCTGGCCTCCCTAATTACTGTCAAGCAGTACACCCTGCTCCTCATTCGGCACCAGAGTTAGCACCACTGCCGAGCTTCCTTGCGTTCTTTTGCGGATTTGCCTGCTGCGAATATCTCGCGTCCGCGTAAAACGAGGCTTTTGCTCTGCCATGCTTATACTCGACCATTCAGATTTGGGCTGTTTGCCTGGTGCCGAATGTGAGGGCGACGAAGGGCCAGCTAGGCCGAGGGATGTCGGGACGTAGCTGGAGCAGGCTGTTACCGTGCGTCTTCGGCAAAGTACCAGGGCAAGGAACAAGGAACCTGCGACTTCTTGTCCTTGCCTTACCCTTTTCCTTTCCCCTGGCCAGGCTCAGATTTGGAGTTGGGACAGGAGTAAGTCTCGAAACGGAGACAGCCTCGTCACGGCCTCAGTTAACCTCCTATCTGCGGCAAGAGGCCCTCCTCCAGTACCTCGAATTTTGCCGATATCATGGTACTTACTTGGACCCTGATGCCGTGGACTTTGTCATCTACTGGAACTGCTGCAGCCTGACCCCCCTTTTTTTTAAAGGCGGAGAAACTCCTAACGAGTACCATGCAGCCCCGGGGGGAGCCGCAGGGTTATGTTAGGTTCACAACCACTAAAACCCCGCTGGTGTCCATCTCGGCTGTTAGCAAGGGGGTCACGGGAGATTTTTCCATCCTAATGTTCAACTCCGAGACCCCCTCCAGCATTGGCTCTTCGGCCGCTTCTCGGGGGGACATAGTGATCGTCCCCCCGTAGCGTGGATCTCTTTCCCAACGCTCGACGCCGGAGTCGGGACCCCGCGTTATGTCATCCTTCTCGGGGCCGTTATATGACTACACGAGGCCCCCGTCTCGTGCACCCAACGACCCCGGGGTCCCCTCTTAGTCGACTCTTACGACAGGCAGGGGATACCTCAGTCCTATTCTTCGGCCCGGTACTGCAGGGCGTGCAGCAGGCTCCCTTGCAATGTCTCCTTAATAGCGCAAGCTCGTCATAGTAAGCCAGACATTCTTCATACTAATCTATCACATATCTGATTTGGAAGTCTCAAACCAAAACCGATATGTGCATGAAAAGCGGAAAAAAAAATATTGAGCCTAAAATAGCGAGAACAAGACCTCTTTCATTAAATATATCAAACTTTAGATTTTTTGTACAACTTTTCTTTTCTCTCAGCTTTTTTCAACTTTTTTCATTCATAGAATTTTCTTAAGTTAGACTCAATTTGAGTAATCATGTTTTTTGTGCCTCCTGAAAAGTTAAAGAAATGCACATATCGCTTTCGGTCGGCGCACCGACGATATATTGCTAAAACGTCAAAAATTGCGATCCCTTAATCTTTTTACTCTTACAATTTCTTTGATATCTTTGCTTTCTGAGGCTTTCTATGCACTGTCTATTAGCTTTCAGTCTTCTTATTCTACTTTTTTCTTACTCATTACTTCATACTCTCATACTCATAGTTTACTGCTGGACAATAGGCCTTTTTTTCGATGACGGGGGGCCACTCGAGTACGTTACGTCCCATAATATATCAAAAAACCAATAAACTCGGGGAATCAAATTTTATTATAATATGTTTAGTCTTATTTAAGCCATAAGCAAGCGAAATTTTTAAAATACGAGTATTTTGCTTCGAAATATATACTAAAAACTCAATAAAACCAAGAAAATAAATTATATCATTTTGGATATACTTATTTAAGCCCATTGCAAGGATATTTATAAAAATACAAGAAAATTGCTACTTGGAATTATGACGCTTGGATGGGACTTTGACGGTCGGGACAGAACTTAAAATTAATATGTAAAAAAAACAACAGCCCATAGCCAATTTAAGAAATGGCAAACTCCTCAGATTCTATTTATTTGTTACTTGCAATACACACATTTTATCATAAACACGCATTTTAAAGGTAAAAATCAACAAAAGTTACTTTAAATGTGACGTTCGGGACATAGTTCTAGTTACCAATGATTGCTTAATCAATATATATAAAACTCTTCCGTTACTGACTGACTGACTGACTGACTGACAGACAACGCAGAGCCGCAACTACTGGGCGTAGAAAGCTGAAAATTGGCACGTGGGTTACTTGGAGAGTGTAGGTGAGCACTAAGAAGGGATTTCCCGAAATTCCCACGGGAACGGGAAAAAACGGGTTTTAGTGTTTATGAGAAATCTGCGCGGGAAAAACCGCGGGGCAGCCTCTAGTCAATATATATAAAACTCTTCCGTTACTGACTGACTGACTGACAGACAACGCAGAGCCGAAACTACTGGGCGTAGCGGTCTAAAATTTTGCTTGTAGGTTCCTTAGGGAGTGTAGGTGAGCACTAAGAAGGGATTTCCCGAAATTCCCACGGGAACGGGAAAAAACGGGAATTTTGTGTTTATGAGAAATCTGCGCGGGAAAAACCGCAGGGCAGCCTCTAGTCAATATATATAAAACTCTTCCGTTACTGACTGACTGACAGACAACGCAGAGCCGAAACTACTAGGCGTAGAAAGCTGAAAATTGGCACGTGGGTTCCTTGGGCAGTGTAGGTGAGCACTAAGAAGGAATTTCCCGAAATTCCCACGGGAACGGGAAAAAACGGGATTTTTGTGTTTATGAGAAATCTGCGCGGGAAAAACCGCTGGGCAGCCTCTAGTAAATATTATAGAGACTAACAAACCGTTTTACTTTATATTTTATGTAGTAAATCTTTAATAATATACTAATTGGTTACGACCACAACACGCACGCACACAACACACACAATTCACATTCAGAATATCTGGGTTTTCATTTATTGAAATCATACACAATAACCTGTATGTGGTGAGCTTGACTAACACCTGTGCTGTGTTGATATTGACCAAAAAAGTAGAAAAAACTGTTTTTTTTTACAATTTTTTTAATTAATTTCATAAACTTGAGACTGTATACTGTTATTCTAAATGCATAATTAAACTATTCTTTAACTTTTATGTTTTACTTGTCTGGTGTCACTTTGCTTGGAATGCCCCCATTCACATATCCTAGCACAATTGGACTTGCAGGGTTTGTGAAGGCTTAAGACTATACCATGCAGTCTCAAATTATTGCAATTTTACCTGTCAAGATGATTGTTTATTTGTAGAAGGTTTGTTTATAATACCTACCAGCACAATAGCATGGTGCCAGCAGAGGGTTTTGTGGCTCACTCTCACAGTGACAGATGCGACAAATATCTCCGCTGCTGTTCGAGCACGACGTGCGGCTGCTGCCAGAGCCCGCGCGGACTGCATCGCGCCCGCAGCCACCACCCCCGCCCCATTCCCAGCTCTCGATATCCGACGAGTTCTTGACATTGATCTGCTGAACTGGCATCTTGATCGCACCGTACACTACCAACACTCGGTGCACATTTCTCAGAGCGCAATCCAACGTACTGTGTGTAAGGAGAGGCACAGAAAATGCATCAAAGCCAAACCAAAGACATGTCACCTTTGTCTGCTTTGCTTGCCTGATCAGTCATTCCCTAATTCCCTATATTCCACGGAAAGTAATGGATACTTGACATTGTGATGCGATGCGAAAAAATGATGCAATGCAGGGTCGGTGGGTCGTTTTAGTGCAGCAAATGCTTCTAAACTAATTTTCAATAAAACAAAAAGCCAAGCAAGCCATTTACTTTGCTTTGCTTTGGTTCGATCACGGTTCGATTTCGATCATAGAAAAGTTTACTCTCTAGTCGAGATTTCGATTTCGTTCGAAGTTCGATTCAGTGTTGCCAATGGCTATTTACCAGATTTCCCAAGATCACTGGTCAAATTCCCCAAATTTGGGGAGAAAAATATCCTGATTCCCCACAAAATCCCCTCACAATGAGATAGTGAACTACGACCTATTACGCTATTCCCTCCCCCCGTTTTACTTGTTTGTCATTAATAAATGGTTGATTTTAAAAGTTTAGTGAACTATAAACGATATAACTTTTAAAATCAACCATTTATTAATGACAAACACTTAAAAAACTTTTCAATTTTATTTGAAAGAACCATATATTTACCTAGGTACATTAGCAAAGACTAGGGATAACCTACTGACTGATTTTAGGGTGGGGTGATACATTTTCATTATTGTATTTTTTACATCGATGTTGCGTTATATCAAACAAACATCTTATCATCGATGTTGTTATATCAAACATCGAAATCGAAACCTCGAAACATATTTTGTTTTGCATCGTAACATCGATGTTACAAACATAAAATTGAAACCGGGCCTCTAAAAGAAATCGATTTCTTATACAATAAATCGATCGTACTGGTGGACGCGTAGTGAATCCAGCTTGACTAGCTTCGATGCGAACAAATATGGATTAAAGTCGTATTACCTGCGCAGATAAAGAACAGATTTAAATATGGCGTCGATCCGCATGCTATCTCGCTCACACAGTGAAGTACACGCCGCAAAAAAAAAAATTAACGCAGAACACATTTAGCCATTTAATATTGCCATCACCAATATTATTTTATTATTTATTACTTGTATTATCCCGTTGTTGTGAGTGTCCGCCTTATGTGGCAATAAAGTATTTTTTAACATAATTTTATCTTTCTTGTTAAATGTTTTCAAATCACAAATAATAGAGAAAAATAAAAGAACAATGTTTTATTTACCCTTGCTTCTAATTTATTTTATTATGATATTATTTGTAAATACTATTATATCATTCATTAATAATAATAAAAAAAGAATTATTCATTACGAAGAGTCGGTAGAAGAAATATTTATCGAAGTTCTTTATCTGCGCGGCATATATATGTATACTAGCTTTTCGCCCGCAGCTTCGCAAGCGCTTTTTATAATAAACTAGTCGACCCGGCAAACTTCGTACCGCCTAAACTTTTACTTTCTTGTGCATGAATTATACTTTAAAACCTTCCTTTTGAATTACTCTATCTATTAATAAAAACTTTTTATAAAAAAATTAAACCGCCGAAAAAACTGAAAAGCATTAAATAATAGGGAAACATTTTCTATTAGGCCTTAATTTACTCACTTCTTAAAGTAATTTTGGATTACCAAGAAATTTTAAGTCGGCGCCACACCACACAAGCAAATTCATTATCTATGTAAAGCGCGATGCGCAGCGGCATACGTTTTTCGGTTATTTCTTTGAATTTCAGGTAATTTAGTGATCTTTATTCGTTGATTCTGTGGCACCGACTCAAAATTTCTTGGTAATCCAAAATTACTTTAAGAAGTGAGTAAATTAAGGCCTAATAGAAAATGTTTCCCTATTATTTAATGCTTTTCAGTTTTTTCGGCGGTTTAATTTTTTTATAAAAAGTTTTTATTTTTTGCTTTTCAATTTTTTTTGGGCTAATTTTTTGACCCCAGCTAATCATACTTCACCGGGTGGTCGCACCCCACAATGTGGCCACACAACCTGGTGAAGGTTGAGGGACTAACAGGATGAGGTTCGATCACGACCGGTCGGTGAGGCGATTTGTGAGGGAGGCCTATGTCCAGCAGTGGACGTCTTTTGGCTGATTTTATTTCATTTCCAAAGATATTGTAAGTAGGTATCAAAAGTTATAATGTAACACGGAAAATTTACTCAAAATCATACAAATTATACACACCATACACATTTGATGACTGCTCGCTTTCAGGTTCTTCTATGTTCCGTCTATAGGAAGCGCAGTGTTCTACTTTGTCTTTGTTTGAGCTTCATTGATTCATTTCAACTTTACCTTGTAGATTTTTGCTACCGCCATCTGATAGCGGCATGTTAAAACTTAATTTTCTTGAAAGAGACCCGCCTTAACAACAAACTGACCAGAGACATGGTAATACTCGTAATACTAGATTTACCATCTCTCCAGCGTTGCCAATGTGTGGGGAATTCCCCAAACTGCGGGGAATCCTAAAGCGAATGGGGAATTTGTGGGGAGAGGCACTGTGCGGGGAATATGCGGGGAATTTAGCATTTTCCCAATTCAAAAAAACTTACAACCAAAACATCCATTGATGAAATATAATTTTTTTTAATTTTATTACGAGTAAGTTTAATTTACACTTCATCAGTTTTTACATGTATTTAACCTAGTTTTTACTTTAAAGCCTGAACATAAGAGAAAACCAGAGGAGGATTATACCGGATGTTTTTTAAAGTGATATTGCGTTTTTTTTTGTGTTTGTCATTAATAAAAGGTTAAATTTTAAAGTTATATCGTAAATAGTTCACTATCTCATTGTGAGGGGATTTTGTGGGGAATCAGGATGTTTTTCTCCCCAAATTTGGGGATATTGACCAGTGATCTTGGGGTATCTGTTAAATAGCCATTGGCAACACTGCTTCTCTCTGCTGCAGTGTTGCCAAAGTGTGGGGAATTCCCCAAAATGCGGGGAATCCCAAAGCGATTGGGGAATTTGTGGGGAGAGGCACCGTGCGGGGAATATGCGGGGAATTTAGCATTTTACCGATTCAAAAAAACTAACAACCAAAACATCCATTGATCAAATATAAAATACTGCCTTTATTTAGTTTTTATTGATAAATAGGCTTATACTTATCTTTAGGGAAGTGAATAATACCTTATTCGTTTAAGACGATATACGCGAAATAAATCAAACGACCGAGGATCAAAGGTTGTCCTTTTTCCTCAAACATACTGAGGGAAAAATACAGGCATATGTCAGTCGCCCACGTCGGTTACTACATTTTATTCGAAAAAGTAATAAATATTAATATCCATTTAATTATAACTTTTAAATCAAATTTAAATTACCAGAATTTAATTTACTTTGTTATCATTATTCCTATGTAGTTTCAACAAAAACTAGTTAGTAATTTCGAAGAACTAGCTATTCCCGTTTTTTGGAATGGTTATCTTTGATTAAATAATTTGTATCGAGGTTTTTTGATTCCACAAGTGTTTCTCAATTATAAAAAACTTTGTTATATCCTTAAAAAACGTTATGTTAAAATTCCAGAACTTTACCTCTTATGGATTAAGAGAATTACTTGATTTAAAAAACCTTAAAAACTCATATAGCGTCTTAAATTACTGAATATTAGCGAAATACAATAATGAAAATGTATCACCCCACCCTAAAATCAGTTAGTTGGTTATCCCTAGTCTTTGCTAATGTAGGTATCTACATAAATATTAGGTTTTTTTAAGTAAATTAGAAAACTTTTGATATTTTTTCTTTTTTGGTTTTTGTTCGAGTTTAGTGAAATTTATACTTCATCAGTTTGTACATGTGTATTTAACCTAGTTTTAACTTGTAAGCCTGAGCATAAGAAAAAACCGGAGTAGGATTTTAATATAATTACCCGATGATTGCTTTAGGTGACATTGCGATTTTAAAGTGTTTGTCATTAATAAATGGTTGATTTTTTAAGTTATTTCGTATATCGTTCACTATCTCATTTTGTGGGGACTTTGTGGGGAATCAGGATATTTTTCTCCCTAAATTTGGGGAATTTGACCAGTGATCTTGGGGAATCTGGTAAATATAGCCATTGGCATGGCAACACTGCTCTGCTCCTGTCTCTGTCTTTTTGATTTGACAAGCGGCATCGTCGAGCTGCGCTTTTTTCTTGTAAATTAAAAATTATTTTATAAAAATGAGTGCTGCTGCAAATATTCGTGAAACAGTGTCATCGCTTGTGCATGACTACCTTAACACGGTTGACAAGTCGCTGGCGCAACAATTTATGAAAAAGACCAAAGCGGTAAGCTGGTCCTTCCTCCTAACCCCAAACCACGTGTGGCGTGTGTCTACATAGTGTCTGCACGGCACGTGTTGTTTTTCAAATTATCCTTTATTTAGCATTAAGGAGTGTTAGGTATAGTCTTTTTTTACAATATGATCGTGTCTAGGAGAAGAATATCTGCTCTAATTAAGTTCTTTCAACTAGGTATCAATAGGTAGTCTCCCAATTTATAATTAAAACGACCCACTGTCCAAATTTTGGTCAAAATATAAATTCCATTATATCTGTCTGATTGATGTTTCTTTCAGCTTTTCCTGAATCTTTAAACACTTCTATTGTGGGGGTAGAGCGAGGCCTGCACTTAGTTCACATAATTAAAACGACCCACTGTCCAAATTTTGGTCAAAATATAAATTCCATTATATCTGTCTGATTGATGTTTCTTTCAGCTTTTCCTGAATCTTTAAACACTTCTATTGTGGGGGTAGAGCGAGGCCTGCACTTAGTTCACATGTTTGAATCCATTGATACATTTTACAACGATGTTATTGTTTTCAGAAACCTAAATTAAAGAGTCATCCGTCACTCACAGATTTCATTGCACGGTTTTGGAAACAAGCTGAAACTAAACAAAATGAAAGGTAATATTTACTAAATTTTACTAAAAGTTTGCTAATACAGTACATAGTAGGGCCTTGTTAATCCTGAGGCATAAACCACCCTTTCCAGATTGATTATTCTAGATTATAGTATCCCTTTATTTAATTGTATAATAAAACAATTTTTTAACCTTTGTTTCTATTTAAAGAATCAATTTTTAAATTAAATATAATATAATTTAGATAAGCAAGGCCCTACTGTTCTATTTATGTGCAGTACTATTTTGTTTTGGGCTCTTTATTCAATGCATAACTAGCCTTTTCATCCAATAGTCGCCACCCCAAAAACCCTAAAAGCCCTCGACTAGGGTGTCCAATTTCCCGGCCTATTTCCTTTCCTGTGTATCAAAAAAAACCGGGAATTTTCAAAAAATTTGATAAATCCTGTTAATTTGCACAAAGATTGATCGATTACTTGAAAACATTATTTCATTGCAATTTTTTTTAAATTATCATACACTTGGCGAGTCTTGAGGTTGGACTCAGAATGAACCGTTCAAAAACACAAATCATGACAAACGGCCTGAAACGCGGGATCGAGATGCATGGGCAGCAACTACACTACGTTGACGACTAAAACTTCTTGGGCCAGATAGTTTCCTTCAAAAACAGGCAAGATAAAGAGATCGATAACGCCTGGAAGAGCTTCTGGTTCATGAAGGAGCTAATGAAGGGTAATCTTCCAATTACCCTGAAGTGCAAGCTCGTCGACATGTGTATTCTACCCATTCTTACCTATGGCGCTCAGACCTGGTCTTTAACAGAACTACAGAAGTCCAGACTCAATATTTGCCAGTGGGCCATGGAACGCAGTATTCTAGGCATTACGTTACTTGACCGTGTAAGTAATCCAATTAGAATAGCCTTTTGTTTCTAAACCGTCTCATTTGCTTTCTTTATTTTCTTTTTCTTAAAATTGGTTTAGTGTGTCAATAGACAGAGGCCTCCTCTTTACATCTTCATCAAGTTTTCTATGTAATCAAGGTAATCTTTTGTTGTAAGAGGGTAATTGTCATACTCCCCCGCAGTGACAAACTGTATTGGGAGAGGAATGTTGTGTCTACTAAAGAATGTCTCTAATTTCGGAATATCTTTTGACATAGGCATCTTCTAGTGTTTTCCATTGATCTCTGTCGAGTGCTACCCTTCTCCATTTTGCTCCTGCTGTTAGTTTTAAGTCGTCTTCCCATCTTACATATTGTCTTCCACAATTCCTTTTTCCGTCTCTAGGGTACCATTCAGTCACTGTCTTACTCCATTTTGTTTGAGGGTCTCTTAACATATGACCAGTCCATCTCCACTTTTGTTTATCTATTGTTTTAAGAATATCCGATAGCTTTGTTTTTTCTCTTAAGTCTTTGTTCCTTACTTTATCAAGTAGTTTTGTTCTTGTTATGCTCCTTTCCATCGCTCTTTGGCATTTGGCAAGTTTATCCCTTAAAGCTTTAGTTAGCGCCCATGTTTCGCATCCATAGGTTAAACACGGAAGGATACATGTGTTGAAGGTTTTCCTTTTAATTTTCATGTCCAGATCTTTAGATTTCATTATCTCTTTAAGTGACCAAAATTGTTTCCATCCCTTGGCTACTCTTGTTATTATTTCTTTCTCAATTTGATATTTTGGTGTAATGATTTGGCCCAAGTAGATATATTCGTCCACATATTCCAGAGTTTCGTTATTTAAATTTATTTTGATTTTTTTGGAGTTAGTCATCACCTTAGTTTTTTTAGAGTTCATTTTCAATACTGATCCAATACTGCGCTCAAAATCAGGAGTCAGCAATGTTGGTGCAGTAATTGCCAATTTAAAATGGAACTGGGCCGGTCACATTTGCCGAATGGACCCGTACCGGTGGGCCAAAATCGTCACCGAGTGGGTTCCGAATGATGGACGGCGAAAGCGTGGTCGACCCAGGCGGAGATGGCAGGACAACCTCGACAAGTGTCAGGATTGGTTGGGGGTGGCACTGGATAGAGTGGAGTGGAGGAAAAGGGGGAGGCCTTTGCTCAGCAGTGGGACACAATAAAGGCTACATAAAAAATCATACACTCAACGGCAAACAATAAAAAAATGTGGCCCGGGCAACCTATAGAAAAGGAGGTCCCTTGAAAAACAGTTATTTTTTTTTCTCAAAATGCGCAAAAACATCAAGTTGGCAATGTTTGGTAATTGACATGACAATTCATCAAAAAAGTAATTTAAAATGTGTTTTATTTTTTTTACTGAAAAAGACAAAAAAAAACGATTTTGTATGAGCAAATGACCAAAGAATTTCGAAATCACTTTAGTATGGAGTTGGGACTTGTAATTTTTTTTTACATGTACTCAAGAATACACTTTTTTTATTTTTTTATTAATAAAGTATGGGTTAAAGACTGACCAATTTTAAAGTCTCTTTACTATGGAGTTGGATCCTAAAAACTCAGGTTTAGTTTAGTTTACGGGCGAGTTTCTACAATTTGACAGCTATCGTGCCTATTTTGCGTTAAAAACTTTGTTCATCGCCATTGGAAAACCGATGTTTTGCGAATTTTAAAAAAAACAAAAGTGAAATTTTTAATATGTGTATATTCCCCCTTTCCTATAGTTTGACCGGGCCACACATTTTTTCCCGTTGAGTGGATGAATGTTTCAATTAAAATGGCAATGAAATGTTGATTTCAAGTAATTTAAGTACCTATCAATTGTTTGTGGAAATAACAGGCTTTATCAAAAGTCTGAATAGTTCTATTCAGTTAGATATATGATAATTAATTAGTAAGAATTTAATTCGAATTTTGCTATGGTATTCTTTCCCGGGATTCCCGCGAATTAGGGATTATTTCCCGGGAAGAAGATCGTCCGATTTCCCGGGAATTCTCTAACTATTAGGCTACGAACGCACAGGCGGTTTTTTGCCGCGCGGATTTTATGTAACATATTGAATCCTATGGAAGTGTGCGCACCAGCGGATAAAAAACCGTAAAAACACGCTTGTGCGTTCGGTGCCTATGAATAAGGTTGAAAATTAAATAACAAACTTTGACACCGCGCGGAAATAAAACCGCCTGTGTGTTCGTAGCCTTATAGTCGCCACAAAATAAGAAGCCCGTTTTGACGTTATCATTGTGACATAACTAGTGATGTAGCCAAACCACTATACACGATAAATCGATTCAGGTTTGTGTGAGTATTTGATTGATTTGTTTTTTTTTTTTATAAAGTGCATTGGATTTAAATTATGATAGTTTTACTAAACTTTAATATTGTAGGTAATTTGAAATTAAGCAATGGTACGAAACGTCAGTTATCGCTTTTTACAATAAAATTGGCCTAATCACAAAAAAATAAATAGAAAAGCCAAAGTGATTGAATATTTAATCAATAACAATCTTCTGACTAGAAGCCAAAATCGACAGATGAGCGATCATCGCCATTATAATAAAAAAAAAAAACGATTTCGATTCGATTTATCGAAAGAATCTGGTTAGTTGCGAAATGAATTGTTCATCATCACTACTAAAAAAACAGACTTAGAGCGTAATTTTTCTGTATTTGAGATGTTTCGTAAAATTATAAAGCATGTTACTTCAAATTCAGAGCTAAAAGAAAGATGCAAATAATTTTTAACACCCCACAAAGAGTATTGTATAGAAACACTCTAGGTAATTAATTATTATTTTGTTGTTTCTTTCAGTTATGTTCCAAGTTACATTCTATGGTTTTTCTCAAATGTCAAAACAGGCTTCTTATTTTGTGGCGACCATAGGTACCTTGGGCCGGTTGGGGAATTTATCCCTTTTTTGTAACTTTTTAGGGATAATTTGGGTTGTACAGCCTGTTAGTTCTACATTAATTCACTTAAAAAAAGTTTACTCAAAGTGGCAGTGGTTCGCTGTCACCGTGTGACGTGGACGTCGGAAAAATTCGCCCTCGGGCTTTCGCGGTTTTTTACGCTTCTGAGGCTTGGGCTTGGAAAGGCTAGTGTGCACATTCATACATATATGTAGGTACTTGAATGCTTACTTTGTTTCATTTGAAGACTTTTATGCCAGGGCAAAGCATATAGTATAGATCCTGTCTTGAGCAAACAAGAATGTTTGCTTTGTCAGACATAATAATTAAAAGGATTACATAAATAACTAAAAGAGTTACATAAATAATAGGTTAAATTACATAGTTGTAAAATTATTAGTTGTATAACTGCCTTGGTTTTTTTATTTTATTTCTTTATATTAATTTTTTAGCTCTGATGACACTGATGATGAAAGCAAAAACCCAAAAATGACATCAGTTCCAGTCAATGGTAAATCACCAGTTAAAAAGCAGAATTCTTCAGACTCTGACAGTTCTGAAGATGAAAAAAAACCTTCGCAGGTATGATGGTTAATCCTGTCAACTGGCATTATTTCAGAATTTCCATTTCAATGATGTTAACACGGACAATGATCACACATGATTTTAAATCAACAATTTCGTCACTATCTCTGATATATTTAATTCGTTAAAAAAAATATTTAGATTTTTCTATCTATCCCTAATTTGAGTAATAATTTCAGGGGAAGGCCACCACCACTAAAGCTGCACCTCAAGCAAATGGGGTAAGTAAAAAGAAGGTTGAGTCCTCTGATGAGAGTGACAGTGATGATGAGCCTCCTAAACCAGCACAGAAGCCAGCAGCCATGCCTGCACCTCAGGCTGCCAAGAAACAAGATTCATCATCTGATGATAGCAGTGATGATGATAAACCAGCTCCTAAGTTAACTCTAGTAAAGCCTGTCACCAAACCCCCTCCAGCCAAAAAGCAGGCATCATCTGATTCTGAAGATAGCAGCAAAGATGAAAAACCAGCTCCAAAATCTACCCCAGCAAAGACATCTGCGAAACCAACACCAGCAAGGAAACAGGAGTCGTCGTCTGATGACAGCAGTGATGATGATACTCCCGCGCCCGCTAAACAAGCTGTCAAGACAGCCCCTGCTAAACCAGCAGTCAAAAGTACACCCGCAAAGCCACCTGTTAAAAAACAAGATACATCCGACTCAGAAGAGAGTGATGATGAAAAACCTGCTCCAAAACCAGCTGCAAAGACACCTGCTAAACCAGTTGCCAAACTCACTCCAGCTAAAAAGCAGGAGTCATCATCTGATGACAGCAGTGAAGATGAAAAGCCTGCTGCAAAGGCAACCCCAGCTAAACCTGCAGCAAAGGCAACACCAGCTAAGCCAACACCTGTTAAAAAGCAGGAATCATCATCTGATGACAGCAGTGAAGATGAAAAGCCTGCTGCAAAGGCAACCCCAGCTAAACCTGCAGCAAAGGCAACACCAGCTAAGCCAACACCTGTTAAAAAGCAGGAATCATCATCTGATGACAGCAGTGATGATGACAAGCCTTCCAAACAAACTGCTAAGGCCACCCCAGCTAAACCTGCAGGAAAACCAACTGCCAAGACAACCCCTGCTAAAAAAACAGACTCTTCAGACAGTGACGATAGCAGTGAAGATGAAAAGCCTAAAACAAAAGCTACTCCGGTTAAGGCCGTATCAAAATCAGCTCCCAAGAAAGACTCTTCCAGTGATGGCAGTAGTGAAGACGAACAAAAGGTTACTACAGTTCAACAAAAATCGAAGATACCTCAAAAACCAGGTAAAGCAGCAGCCAAAGATTCGTCATCAGACAGTGACAACGAGGAGGCCGCAGCCGTGCCGAAACTGAAGCCCACTGCAGTCAAACCTGTAGCCAAAGCTGTACCTAAAAGAGATTCATCAGACAGCAGTGATAGTGAAGAGGAGCCCAAGGCTAAAAAGGGCCCGCCGCAAAAGGTTCCTAAAAAAGAGTCTTCTGACGATGAAAGTAGCGAGGACGAAGCGCCGAAGTCAGCTCCACTACAGAAGAAACCAGCTAAGAAAGATTCATCAGATGAAAGTGAAGATGATGGTGCTCCACCCAAGAAGGACACTAATAAAGGCGCTGAAGAAGAACAGGTTTTACTTATTTTATTTTTTATTAGTGTTTCCGAATTATTGAACTATTTGTTCTTAAATGTTTATTATATGTACCTAATTATTGTTTTAGCCCTTCAAAGCTGGAAAGAAGAGAAAACATTCGGGCGGTGACGACACTCCAGCTAAGAAACCATATGGAAATTTTGTTAAGGTATTATTTATACTATCTATCTATCATCTACTATACAGTGTGTCCGGGGAAGTTATAACATAATTTTAAGGGTGTATTCTATGATCAATTTCATCGATGAAAACACCCCATATGGGGGTCGCAGCCTCACCCCCCCCTCAGTATGTTTTTAATTATTTTCTTGCAAAAGTCGACCCCGCCTACTTTTAAATTCACAGTTAAAGATCTAAGGCTCACAGAACCTTGATTAAGGTCTTGATCGAAGGCTAAGTAGTTAGGCTACCTAAGTTACTAAGAAAATAACCAAGTATTGCTTTTACTTTTTTTTTAAGATGTTAAACCAAATAAATAGATAAATTAAGTATGTTATAACTTCCCCGGACACACTGTATATGTCACCGGAAAATAATAAGATTCGCAAGTTTATACATTTCCTAGGAAGCAGAGTACCTAGGTAATGTTGAGAACAATATTTTATTTCGAACTCTTAACGGATTCAGCCAGTCGTGTGCCATAAAAGTGCAGATGAACTAGTTAATCTGCACTTTTACTGAGTTTCGCACATAAGCGGTAACATATTAACCTATAAACCTACCTTGTTTTTAGTACCAGTAAAAATACTGTTAGTGTAATCGAATTATTTGGCAAGTCTGATTGTACGTAAGTCTATGGACGCAAGCATTTTCACTGTCAACATCGACCAAATCAGAGAGCAGTGTGTTATTTTCCGTATTTAAAAAAGCGTAAAATTAAAAGCTCTTCTGTGATTGGTCGATCCGTTTAGAATCTTACGAATTGATATCCGTTAGTTTATAAATTTACCACGACGCGTCGAAAATTTATAAATTCGCAAAAAAAGTGGGCGTAAAATAAAACATTTTATCTCTCGTTTAGAATCCTACGAAAGTTTATAAATTTCCTAGAAAATTTATAAATTTACTGTTCTTGTTATTTTCCGGTGACATATATATAAAATTGAATCGTGTTTCGTTAGTCTCGCTAAAACTCGCGGACGGCCGATTTAGCTGATTTTGGTCTCGAAATTTTAGTAATAGTCCAGAGAAGGGTTAAAAGGTGAAAAAGTTTGGAAAAATAGAAGGGAAGTTAGCTAAAACAACAATATTTTTAATAAAAGAGAAGTTTTCCATATAAAATTGTAAGGCGCGGTACGAAGTTCGCAGGGACAGCTAGTAGAACATAATAATACTGGTACTTTACATATTTTTAAGGTTCCGGGTACTCGTCCCGGGACCTTATTAATATGACTATGTCGTCCGTCCGTCTGTCAAAGGCACTTATCTTATCTTAAAGGATCTCTAAAACGGCTCAATAAATCTAAATCAAATGTTTGCACGAACATTTTCTCGTTCAAAGAATACTAACAAATAATTTAAAAATATGGGAATGTTGAGTGCTAGGCTCCAGTTTAGTATCCCGGGGATACTGTAAGGACTGTACTAGTTATAAATTAGGTAAAAGGCTTAAAACGATCGCGACTGAAGGAATGCGCTGAAGCGAGTGAGACTGTGTGCCGGCGAGCTACGCCGACCGCCGTCCGAGCTAGGCCTCCGAACCGGCCCGCGGTACCGCGGCCCGATGATATGTTGTGACGTCAGAAACATAAATTTTAAGATACATACTTAACCAATTTTGTAGAGCCTCTACTAGTGGGTTTGTTAACGACCAAAGGTAATATTTTCTGCATTAAAGCATGAAACTTGGCAAAGTGGTTGCTTAGGTGGCCCAGACTGAGAATCGCCCGGGAGGGAGCGGGAGACCCCCCTCTGGGGGGCGGGGGGAGGGGGTGAAGTTTTCTTCTGCCGCGCGCGCTATGGATCCCTATTGCTGCTATTTTATAGGTACTAGGGCAAGTTTGGTGTCATTTTCGGATAATTTAAGGATGAGGAATCCATTTCTGGAACAATTTTTTTACATTTCCATAGAAAAAAATCGGAATTTACCATAAAATAGATAATTGTCGACGCAAAAAAAAATCTTCTACTGACGATATTTTTTGAATGAGTATAGATATCAACCATCTATATATATAAAATCCAAATACCACTGATCTACTCACTCACTCACTCACTCACTCATCATCGCCCAGCCGAAACCGCTGAAGATAGAAAGATGAAACTTGGACAGTAGCTTCCTTACGTGACGTAGGCACCCACTAAGACGGGATTTTTGGATAACTTAACCGGGACGCCGTATACAGGGTGAAACAGTTTGTATAAAACTCCTAAACTGCTGGGTTTAGAAAGTTGAAATTTACACTGTATATTGTCATTGCATTACAAACATCATAAATGGTTTTATTTTTTTTATATCTTGCCCCTGAGTTCTTATACAGGGTGAAATATGATTTTTGCTAAAATCTAAACTAATTACACTAGAGACTTGAAATTTTCTAAATAAGTTTGTTTTATATAACAACATGAAATATGATATCAAAACTGCGTTGATTAGTCCTGTAAGCCATGATACAGGATGTTAAAGTTTGTATGAAAAACCGAAACCGCTCCTTATTTTGCTTAAAAATTGAAATGGGTGATGTTTCTTGGTTATAAGGGTCGCTAATTACACAAAAAACGTCGGTTTTGAAATCCAAGATGGCGGAAATAAATTTGTATTAACAATCAATATGGGTGGCATTTTCTAGGTTTTTGGGGGCGCTGATTGCGAAATCATTTGTGGGTGTGCTGATTCTGGGTGCCTACGTCTCACAAAGACGGGATATGGGGATAACTTTACTGAGCCGCCGTATACAGGATGTAACAGTTTGTATCAGACTCTAAAATGCTGCGATTACAAAGTTGAAATTAACGCTGAAGATTCTCTTTACATTACATACCTCATAAATGGTTTTATTTTTTAATATGTTGCCCTTGAGTTCAGAGTAAAACAGGTTTTTTTTGCTAAAATTAAAGTAATGACACAATCTTTAAATTTTCAAAATAAGCTCCTCATAATACTTAAACATCAAATATGATATAATAACTGCGTTTATTAGTCCTGGAGTCCTTGATACAATATGTATGGCGTACATTTAAGTTTCCTTATAAAGTAATATATGGTAGGTATTTTCAAAGTTTTTGCGGGTTAACAGTTAGTATGAAAAAAAGAAGTGATGTAAGTAAACTGGATAAAGGTCGCGCAAGAAAAGTAAATATGGCAACCTGTAGGGGAGCCATTTCAGCAATGAACGACACTTAGTTGGGACGACGATGATGATGAATCTAAGTAGACCTAATTAGGGTACTGGTAGGGTAGGGTAGGAACTGGATTTTTAGCGAAGCCTCAGAGCTTAGCCTCACAGATGAAGCATACAGGAAAGTTTGTTTATTTTTAGTGAAGCCTCAAAGCTTAGCCTCAGAGATGAAGCATATTGTATAAACAGCAGTTTGTATAAACAATACAGGGTGACATTAATGAAGGAAATCCTGAAATGGAAAAGGGTACAATGAGTAGTTAATTTTTTAAGCCCAAACATCTCGAGACAGAAACATGAGGAATATAAGTCTAGCAAAGACATGAATTCGTGAAGATACTACGGGAACTGGAAAAACAAAATTTTACTGTTGTAAAGGCAAACTGCCTTTTTATGATTTCTTTAGGGCTTTGGTGCGATTACAAATGATTTCCCTATATTTCTAAGAAACAAATCAACCAGTTATTTACTTTTATTATAAAAAGCGCTTGCGAAGCTGCGGGCGGAAAGCTAGTATAAAAATATATTTGAAAAGCTGCATTCATGCAGTTTTCAAAAATATAGGGTTCCTTGTACTTTTTGTTTATATTTATGTGTTAAAAAAAAATAGTAAACACACCGCGGAAGAGGTTGTAAAGATATTGAATGCCTAATTTCGGTTTAAAAATTACTTGGTTACTTCAAATTTCTACCTAATACTGAACAGGTTCATTCAGCCTGTGATAGCTAACAACTTTCTGTATTAAAACATAGGTTGTATAAAAAAAAAAAACATTTCTCATACATTATCTACCCAATTAGCTGACAACTTGCTCAGTGACAAGTATATATGAAACAAAGGATTTTTTGTGCTTTTGCCACTGGGAAGAGTTGTTATTTACGATATCGCAAGACAGCTTGAAGAAGCGAGAGCATTGGAAGTGGACCAGCATAAGTCCCGACGGTGCAAAGCGAGATAGACTTCATCCATTATGATGTCTGTGATCAACGCTGTTAGAACCGGAAGCAATCACTGTTGATACAGGACACATTAATATAAATGTTAAGCTCGAAAGTTCGCGACTGGTAAATATTTATATAATATTAATAATATTGCATTTATTTCATGCGGTGGGAGGTAAGTAACATTGACATAAGATTTCATCATATCCGATCACGCAGGGATATAGCTTTTTCCTTGTCCTTGTCCTCCAATGATCTTGTACTTTCTAATTAGACCCTTTGTTTGCAACTGTGTCCCGGTTCCGTAAGTTATCACTGGTATGGTAACGCACATTGTTCAAAGACTTTCGTCTTGAGGCACCTCTTGCCTCAAGACGAAACCTGAACCTGCAATTCGGATGAGCATCGACGGACGAACAGTTTGTCCCAGGTATGTATTATTTAACAACTTCGAGTGTATTGTATAGTCTTTGATTTGGAGTGGAATTGTTGTTACATGGGCGCTGAACATTATCTTTGTTATGTCCATGTTCATTCTAATACCAACTCGATCGGAGGCCCAACTGATTACATCGAGCATTGTACTAGATCCTTCGCGGTCTAGGCCATAGCTTGTGAGTAATGTTGTCGCCGTTTATGCTGATGCCTAGTTCCTTCCAGTCCAGAGTCTTGAAGACATCCTGGAATGCAGCGGTTAACAGTTTTGGGGATATGATCAGCGGATAATGAAATTGAAGAATTTCTGACGGGCCTTATAGGCTGGTTTTACCACTTGCCTTCGGAAGTTCGGCTTGTGATGCGACTTTACATGCAGTCTTGTTGTTTGTAAGATGTTGGCGAGCATACAGGCTGACGGCCGAGATGTCCTCGGTATAGTGTCGGGTCGATGTTGTCGGGAGCTTATCTTGACTGTCAGTGATGGGTTACTGACAGTCAAAATAAGTGACTGGCTGAGTGTTACTGCGGTATGGCAGACGAATGGAGGGACCATGTGTTGTGGGAGTGCCCTCTGTATGCAGAAGAAAGAGAGGAGATGATAAGAGAGATAGAGCTCCTGGAGCCGGGCCCGGTGTAGTTCACCGATCTTGTGAGCTCCGAGGCCAACTTGCGCGCGTGTGGCACAAGAAGAGATCGGCGATGGAGAGAGAGGAGAAGAAAACCCGAGCCCCTGCCCAACACACGAACCCAGCAAGCACCACGGACACCGACGACGACAGCCCAAACGACGACCACAGCAACGACACGGACTTTGATTACGACAACGGCTAGCTTCACGGACACCGATTTGATTTGATCTTCAGCACCACGACGAACTAAGCAAAAACACGGATACTGACAGCCCATTGATGGAATAGTATAGATACAACGGAATGACGACCATGGCACATCAAAGGACACTGAACGACTACACCATTGATATACACCATGATACGACGACCCAGCTAGTACACGGGCAACGACGGACAAGACCAGAATGTGACCATGGCAGAACTACGGAGGAGAGCCGAGAGTTAACAGCTTGAGAAGGCATCCTGAGAGACTGGACACGCGCAGAACCAGCTAGATGTTGCGTGTTTCCATGTGTCAGAACGACCAGAGTGGCCTAAGCACATGCGAAGGCCTGTAAGTGAGCCAATTCGCTGTGGCAGCCGAATGTTGCACTGGTAGTACCAGTCGCCGGTGCAATGCTCCCGCGCATTTAGGTCCCCATAACATGAAGTTTGAAGGAGGTGGGTTATGTCAGTGATGGGTTGTCGTGTCGACGTGTTTAATAGAACTTCTGTCCATAGAACTTCTCAAATTCCTCCACAATCTCAGGTTTGGATATAGTACTTTACCAACCATTCTCGGTCTTCAGCCTCGCCTGGCTTTGCCGAATAGATAGATCTCGAGCAAAAGCTTTGGAGGCTTTGTTTCGGTCTATGGCTCTTTACCTTAACAAATTTTGTATAAAATCGCCTGATGTCTCTCGTAATTTTTATAAAGACCTGCCTCTTCAGCTGCCTGCAGGCAGAGGCATCCGGCGCCGTTGTCTGCTGAGACGTATCACGCCTCTTCTCCATCAGATCAAGTGTGCTTAGTAGTAAGTAATTACTTCCAACCCCAACCGTATTGACAACTTCTCAAGAACCTATCATTTACATCATCCACGCTGCGCCCTAGGCAATATAACGGTTTTGGAGTTCTAATTCTAAGTTTTTCCGGTCTAAGTGTAGACTTTACCAATCGCGACCTTTCGCGCTTAACATTTATATCAATGTGTCCTGTACCAACAGTGATTGCTTCCGGTTCTAACCGCGTTGATCACAGACATCTTTCAATATACGGTTATATGTCGGCATGATAGATGAAGTCTATCTCGTTTTTAAGTGCACCGTTAGGACTTATGCTGGTCCACTTCGGATGCTCTCGCTTCCTCAAGCTGTCTTGCGATATCGTAAATAACAACTCTTCCCAGTGGCAAAAGCACAAAAAATTCCTTTGTTTCATCCATACTTGTCAGCTAATTGGGTAGATAATGTATGAGAAATGTTTTTTTTTTACAACCTATGTTTTAATACAGAAAGTTGTTAGCTATCACAGGCTGAATGAACCTGTTCAGTATTAGGTAGAAATTTGAAGTAACCAAGTAATTTTTAAACCGAAATTAAGCATTCAATATTTTTACAACCTCTTCCGCGGTGTGTTTACTATTTTTTTTAACACATCAATATAAACAAAAAGTACAAGGAACCCTATATTTTTGAAAACTGCATGAATGCAGCTTTTCAAATATATTTTTATATGGTTGATATCTATACTCATTCAAAAAATATCGTCAGTAGAAGATTTTTTTTTGCGTCGACAATTATCTATTTTATGGTAAATTCCAATTTTTTTCTATGGAAATGTAAAAAAATTGTTCCAGAAATGGATTCCTCATCCTTAAATTATCCGAAAATGACACCAAACTTGCCCTAGTACCTATAAAATAGCAGCAATAGGGATCCATAGCGCGCGCGGCAGAAGAAAACTTCACCCCCTCCCCCCGCCCCCCAGAGGGGGGTCTCCCGCTCCCTCCCGGGCGATTCGCAGTCTGGGCCACCTAAGCAACAAGTGTGCCAAGTTTCATGCTTTAATGCAGAAAATATTGGTTCCCATACATTTATTGGACCTAACAAACCCACTATACTGAGAAACCTACCGTGTTAACAGGCACTAAATATTTAGCAGTTGCAACTTCTGCTAAAACCAGCCAATTTTACACAATTGACGCTTTTATAAGTACCTAAACATAATGAAATCATCGCCATTGTAACTCTGTTTTAGACCGTAGTTTGTTGTTAGCCCATTCTGAACAGGCAAAGGAACATAGTCCATACAGCCAAATTTTAAGTAGAACTTAGTAAATTTCTTCCTCGCAGTTGGCCGTTTATTCTTGCTTTTTATATTATCTAATTAAATTTTACTATTTATTTGCATTATTTTAGGGTACAAATGACGCATCTACGCCTAATGTAAAGGAGAATGGAGTTAACAAACCAACTCCCTTCCGTCGAGTAGTTACAGAGGCGGTAGAAGTGGACCCTAGACTTACGGATAACTCATTCGAAGCGAAGGTAAATGCCCAAAAATTTGCGAAGCCAGAGGCAACTCTAAGTGCAGCCGGGTAGCGACGGCCCCTTGCGGCATGGCTTTAGTTCATTATGGGCATTTACTTTTAAATCGTCGGTAGAGTTAGCACATAGAGTTGTCTCGGTGTTAACATAGGTACTCTCTCACAGGAGGGGGAGCAAGATGGTGAGGACGAGGGCGGCGAGCAGGAGCAGCGCGGCTTCGGCCAGCGCGGGCGCGGGGGGAGGGGGGGCTTCGACCGCGGGGGGCGCGGCTTCCGTGGGGGCTTCGGGGACCGCGGCGGTCGGGGCCGCGGGGGGTTCGGGGACCGAGGTCGGGGCGGCCGCGGCGGGTTTGACCGAGGGGGCCGCGGCGGGTTCGACCGGGGCGGCCGCGGGGGTGACCGCGGAGGGCGCGGGTTCGGCCGCGGCGGCGACCGCGGCGGGCGGGGCTTCGGCCGCGGCGGCGATCGCGGCGGGCGGGGCTTCGGCCGCGGCGGCGGCGGGGACCGCCACTCGTGGGGCGGAGACGCCGGCAAGAGGGACTTCAACAATGACAGGAAAAGTTTTGGCGGAGAAACTCAGAATAAAAAAATTACTTTTGACTAAATGGTGAGATTATAAGATTAAACTATTGGGATTTTTACTTACATAAGACAATTTTTCTCCGAAACTGTTCACCGCCACTTTAGAAGACGCCTTCAAACTTCTAGAATGGAAAGGGCAGGGCATCAATATTAACGGCGAATACATGACTCACCTTCGGTTTGCCGACGACATTGTAGTCATGGCAAGGTCGATGGAGGAACTCAGCACGATGCTCGAAGGCCTCGACCGAGTCTCCCAACAGGTGGGCCTTAAAATGAACATGGACAAGACGAAGGTCATGTCTAATGTCCATGTTCTGCCTACCCCAGTTATGGTTGGGAACTCGGTTCTCGAAGTTGTCGACGAGTACGTATTACTAGGACAAACCATCCAATTAGGTAGGTCCAACTTCGAGAAGGAGGTCAATCGCCGAATCCAGCTCGGATGGGCGGCGTTCGGGAAACTACGCAACGTCTTCTCGTCCAATATTCCTCAGTGCCTGAAGACGAAGGTATTTAACCAATGTGTGCTGCCAGTGATGACATACGGTTCTGAAACGTGGTGCTTCACTATAGGGCTTATGAACAGGCTCCGAGTAGCTCAACGAGCCATGGAGCGGGCTATGCTCGGGATTTCTCTGCGGGATCGAATCAGAAATGAGGACATACGCAGAGAAACCAGGGTCACCGACATAGCCAAGCGGATAAGCTCGTTGAAGTGGCAATGGGCAGGTCATATAGCCCGCAGAACAGATGGCCGCTGGGGCCGAAAAGTTCTCGAGTGGAGACCACGGATCGGCAAGCGCAGCGTAGGACGTCCACCGACCAGATGGACGGATGATCTGCGCAAGGCTGCGGGTCCACGCTGGATGAGACCTTGAGAGAGGCCTATGTCCAGCAGTAGACGTCCTACGGCTGAAATGATGATGATGATAAAGTCAAATTTTTATGTGTTGCCAGGGAGGATAAGTGCTTCTTTAGTCTGGTTCCGCTATGCCTACATTTTGAAAATAGCATTCTATAATAGTTGTTTTAATAAAAACTAAATGAGAAAGAAATTTGTTTGCAATCACGAGTAAAATTCATTGCAATTAAAAAACGGGTGGAATCGTTTTTAACCCCCAACGATAAACTCAAAGGGGTGTTATAATTTAAATGTGTGTGTCTGTCTGTGGCATCGTAGAGCCCAAACGGATGAACTGATTTTCGTTTAGTTTTTTTTTTTGTATCATAGATAATTTTAGCCCGAGTGTTCTTAGCCATGTCTCATGAAGATCTGATCAGCGATTTGAAGATAATCAGCACTTTTCTAGGTGATGAGGGGATCTAACTAGCTTCCTTATGTCCGCTCAATTTGAAATTTGGTTGGTACCATGTTACATCGATGATATTGAAAGTATATGGTAAGGTAATCATGACCTGAGGATCTATTGCTGTTCAAAATTAAAATGAAAATGTGAATCATTTTGACACGTGATAAGTATATAGACGCGGGTATATAGGAGAAACATTTTGTCTATACAAGAGATTCAGCTGTGAACCCGCAATCTATATATATAAAACTCAAAGGTGACTGACTGACTGACTGACATAGTGATCTATCAACGCACAGCCCAAACCACTTGACGGATCGGGCTGAAATTTAGCATGCAGGTAGATGTTATGACGTAGGCATCCGCTAAGAAAGGATTTCTCAAAATTCCCTCAGGAACAGGAATTACGGGATTTTTTAGTTAGTATGAAAAATCTACATTATTGAGTGTATCGACGTGAAATTTGGTGTACAGTTTCCTCAGTGAATGAAGGAGTGTTGTAAGAAAGGAAATTAAAAAATTACCACGGAAACGGGAACTACGGGACTTTTTTAGTGAGAATGAAAAATCGAGATCCTAGGGTGTATCGACGTGAAATTTGGTGTACAGGTTCCTTAGTAAATGTAGGAATGTTGAAAGAAAGTAATTTACAAAATTCCCACGAGAACGGGAATAACGGGACTTTTTTTGTGGTAATGAAAAATCGACTTTCTTGAGTGTATCGACGTGAAATTTATGTACAGGTTCCTCAGTGGATGAAAGTGTGTTGAAAGAAAGGAATTAACTAAATTCCCATGGGAACGGGGATTACCGTACTAATTATTTTATTTAACATTGATTTCCTTGAGTATGTCAACGTGGAATTTGGTCTACAAGTGTCTCTGTGGATGTAGTAGTAGTAGTTACAAGAAAGAAATATACTAAATTCCCACGGGAATGTAAAAATGGACTCTTTAGTTACTATGAAAACAATGTATATTTCTTTATTTTGACGTAAAAATAGGAAAATGGGTTCTTCAGTGGGTGTAATTAGATTCAGAGTCATATTAAGAAAAGATTTACCAAAATTCACATGGTAGGTAACGGAACATTCCCAAAAACATAAAGCGCCTAAAAAAAATTTACTCGCGTAGGTACATAATCCAACTACCGAGCTAATATTTTACCCAACCAGCTAATATAAATGTTAGGAATATGAGTTTCAGTGTCTGAATGGTGGTGTGTAGAAAGGAATTTCTGGAGTGCCACGGGAACTGAAATAAACACAATATTACAACTGTAAATAGGTAGATATTTTTAGGGGGTATAGGTGCGATCAGAAATGATGTCACCAAAATCCTGAGTAGTAAATCAACCAGTAATTAACGTTTTTAATCATCCTCATCAATCTCGTCCACTATTTAAGAGCTGATCATCTTCAAATGGGTGATCTGGTCATGGTTAGGTTAGTCCCGTAATCCCCGTTCCCATGGGAATTTAGTTAATTCCTTTCTTTCAACACACTTTCATCCACTGAGGAACCTGTACATAAATTTCACGTCAATACACTCAAGAAAGTCGATTTTTCATTACCACAAAAAAGTCCCGTTATTCCCGTTCCCGTTGGAATTTTGTAAATTTCTTTCTTTCAACATTCCTACATTTACTAAGGAACCTGTACACCAAATTTCACGTCGATACACCCTAGGATCTCGATTTTTCATTCTCACTAAAAAAGTCCCGTAGTTCCCGTTTCCGTGGTAATTTTTTAATTTCCTTTCTTACAACACTCCTTCATTCACTGAGGAAACTGTACACCAAATTTCACGTCGATACACTCAATAATGTAGATTTTTCATACTAACTAAAAAATCCCGTAATTCCCGTTCCTGAGGGAATTTTAAGAAATCCTTTCTTAGCGGATGCCTACGTCATAACATCTACCTGCATGCCAAATTTCAGCCCGATCCGTCTCGTGGTTTGGGCTGTGCGTTGATAGATCACTATGTCAGTCAGTCAGTCAGTCAGTCTTTATATACTGGGTGTTTCTGACAAGGCGGTAATAAATCAAAGGAGGTATTCAGCTCACCATACCTAACAACTCTCCCAAAGCAACATGGGTCAAAATCTCAAAAAAAGTATCAGCTGTTCCATACATTGGTTCGATCAGCTGACGGGGTCAATGTACGGGACAGCTGGTTTTCGTTTTGAGATTTCGACCCATGTTGCTTTGGGAAAGTTGTTAGGTATGGTGAGCTGAATCCCTCCTCTGATTTATTACCGCCTTGTCAGAAACACCCTGTATATAGATAATGGTAGATAATAAGGTAACCATGACCTTTTAAAGAAGATCAGCTCTAGTTCTAGTTTTGTTGATAAGGGTCTAGTTTAGATGATATGACTTAGTTGGTTTTTTTTTATTTTGTTATGTAGGTAAGTAATGTCAAAAAATAAATAAAAAAAAAAAAACTTAATAACATAAATTGCTGATAGAATATTAATCTTTTGTTAGTTTTATGAACTGAGATATTTATGTTCATAAAACAAAATGGAATTGGGGTGTCTGAGTATTTTTTAAATGTGTGTGTATACATTAATAAATTTTTAGCTTCTTTCTGTGCAATAATATACTGGGTGTTTCTGACAAGGCGGTAATAAATCAAAGGAGGTATTCAGCTCACCATTCCTAACAACTTTCACAAAGCAACATGGGTCGAAATCTCAAAAAAAATATCAGCTGTTCCATACATTGGTTCGATCAGCTGTTGGGGTCAATGTACGGGACAGCTGGTTTTCGTTTTGATATTTCGACCCATGTTGCTTTGGGAAAGTTGTTAGATATGGTGAGCTGAATACCTCATTTGATTTATTACCGCCTTGTCAGAAACACCCTGTATATATTGATAGTAAATAAATGTGATTTTTGTTATAGAGTGGAGCGCGCGGGTCGTGGGGCGAGCGCGCCAGCAACGACCTGAAGCACACGCGCGGCAAGTCCTTCAAGCACGAGAAGACCAAGAAGAAGCGCGGCGCCTACCGCGGCGGCGCCATCGACACCGGCGTGCACTCCATCAAGTTTGACTAGCCCTACTCGTACTCGCTCACATTATACGAACAGCTACAGCACTGCTCATCATTCGTACTCTTGTCGTGAAGTCGCAAAACTAAAGCATTGGTCAAATCATATATTTTTCTCGTATGAATCCTATATTATATATATGGATTAACTTTATTTAGGTTCCTACATCTGTTGTTGCGCGTAGGTAAATCGCAATATAAATTTCATTTATTATCTAATCCATATAGGTGCGATGTCCACTCAGTTCAGTGATCGACTTCTTTTGCTAAGCTCAAAAAAATCATTTAATTTTTTGGAGCTTAGCGAAAGATGTTTGATGGAAACATAAAATTTATTATATTTTGTAACTTTCAAGAAACTTATAGGTAGAAAATGCAATTGAATATTCACAAAAACTTCACACACACATCCTCGAGGTAATTGTGGTGGCAAAAATTTAATTAATGACTTCCTTTTTTTTTGTAATGAGAGCGCCACCATCTGAACTATTTCACCTAAGAGTCCTGTATCTTAAAAAATACTGTACGTAAACAGAGCCTCGGGCAAACACTAACCCTGTTATTCATAAAAAGTTAAAGAGCATTTTAGTTAGTTGACGTCTGTCTGTCAATTTATACTGGATGTCACGTATTTACCATACAACAAACCACCAGAGAAGTAGACCTCCAGTAAAGCTACTTAAAATCTACTATATCTTTATGAATAATACGGTTATTGTATATAAATCATTATTATTGACTAAAATAATATTAAACATCTTTCATTCAAAGTGCACCATGACTGGGATGCATTTTATATATTTTGAATTTTAAAGCATTTACTTATTGTTATCTAGTGTCATTCTTGTATATATATAAATTTTATATGTCTGCATAATCACAAACAAATTAAGCAAACTAAATAGCATTTGACACTAACATGACGAAAATTTTGTCTACTTTGTCGTATCTATCTGTCACTTTTGTCGATCGTCTCCATACATTTTCCCGCATTTAAATGTCAAAAGCGATTAAAAGTGACAGTTAAATTCGACAAATAGTCCGTCATGCTGCGGGGGCAGCATAAAATCATATATATTTTTTAATAAACTTACAATACTTGTAGGATTAAGGTACTTAACATTTATTTTATTTCAGAGTCCAATCATCTGAAATTTACATCATTTGACATTGTCTTAAATCTATAACTATTCATTTCGTGTAAACATTGAAATAATTCATTTGTAAATAAGTCACTGTTATTGTGTTAGTTTCTTTTAAGAGGTATAATCATACCAACTGTAAATAATAAATAGGGATTTTCTAGTTCTTATTTTTAATGTACAATTTACGTAGATATAATACTAAATTTACATAATTTGGTCCCTAGCTACACGTAAGATGTAAGCTATAATAAGTAAGTAGGTAGGTTGCTTTAGTAAGTAAGTACCTACCTAAACATTAAGGTTATGCTAGCCTTCTAAATACAAATTTAATTTGAGATTCGGTGTTTTAATTATTTAATGGGTATACAATACACCGTATAGGCATTTTATAAACAGTACTAGTCGACCCGGCAACTTCGTACCGCCTTACCTATTACTATATTGTGCATGAATTATACTTATAAACCTTCCTCTTGAATCACTATCTTTTAAAAAAACACCGCATCAAAATCCGTTGCATAGTTTTAAAAATATAAGCATACATAGGGACAGACGCGGGAAGCGACTTTATTCTATACTATGTATTGAAGTAGGTATGGGTACTTTTCATTTACTACTTTAAAGTGTGAAGACCTTTTTTTACCCTTAATTTTTATTTTTTTTACCATGAAAACTTATTTAAAATGTATATTTTGTTGTATTTATTATACGTATGCTAAATTAAGGAATAACAAATAGTTATTACTTTAAAATAATGGATAATTTATACTGAAATGTCACGGAACATGGTCTGTGAGAAATCCGTTTTTTGACATATTTTATTTTTTTATTTTTTTTCAATTCATTATTTTGTCAAACTAATCAAACATTCACAACTAGAAATAATTTATCGACAAAACTACGCAAAATATAAACTAACATAATGATTATAAATAAGTTTTTTTGATATAAAGATTTTGTGAGAAATTTTTTTGTCACGCACATGTAGGCATCTGGCCATGTCCAGAGATGTACAAGATACCTTGAATAAAGTATCTGAATACAAGATACAAATACCTTTTTAAATAAGTATTTCAGATACCAGATGCAAATACCTTTCTAAAATAGTATCTGAAATACAAGATACAAAATACGTATCTTGAAGATACTTTTTTAAAGATAAAATACTTTTTACGTAACTTTTTTTTATGAGTTTTTTTTTAAGAGTAAATCGCGTTCATTTCGTATATTGGACAAATAACATTAAACAGTGTGTCCGGGAAAGTTATAACATAATTTTAAGGGTGTATTTATTCTATGATCAATTTTATCGACGAAAACACCCCAAATGTGGGGTCGCAACCTCAACCCCCCCCCCTCCCTCCGTATGAAGTTTTTTTATTGCAAAAGTCGTCCTCTCTTAATTTTAAATTCACAGTTAAAGATCTTAGGATCACAGAAGCTTCATAAAGTACTCGATCGAAGGCTAAGTAGTTAGGCTACTTAAGTTACTACCAAAATAACCAAGTATTGCCTTTACTTTAAGAAATGTAGTTGATAATTTCTGAAGTAATAGTAATATATTTAAAAAATAAATCTAGTACCATTTTGGAGAACAACTCAAAAGCTAACAATGAAACACAAAAAATAAAAAAAAGCATTGCATATTTTTGTGGTAACTTTAAAAAACCGTAAAAAAATGCAAGTCAAGGCAATACGTGGTTATTTTGTTAGTAGCTTAGGTAGCCTAACTACTTGGCCTTCGATCATGACCTTAATGAAGCTTCCGTGAGCCTCTGATCTTTAACTGTGAATTTTAAAGTAGGCAGGGTTGACTTTTGCCAAAAAACTTAAAAACATCATACTGAGGGGGGGGGGGGGGTCTGCGACCCCTCATATGAAATTGATCATAGAATACACCCTTAAAATTATGTTATAACTTCCCCGGACACCCTGTATAAAACAAGCAAGCACGCCGAACTTTGTACCGCCCTACAATGTAAGTTTACACAATGTTTGTGTTCGTTTGCATCGAATAGGCTCATAACTACCGGACCGTTTTATTTTTTCATCTTATGAATCCTAAATTATCCCTGATGAACATAATAATAGTATAGAATATTCACAAAAATTCAAAATAGACTCTCGAATTGAATAGACTCTATTGTATAGGCTTTGTTAATTAATCTATCTCCTTCTACTATATATCTATGAAAAAATATCGTGGCTCGTTAGTCTCGCAAAAACTCGAGAACGGCCGGGACGATTTAGTTGATTTTGGTTTTAAAATGTTCGTTCTAGTCCAGGGAAGGTTTAAAAGGTGACAAAATATGGAAAACGGAGGGGAAGTTAGTTAAAACGACATTTAATTTTTTCCATGTAAAATTGTGTGTGAGGCACGATACGAAGTTCGCCGGGAAAGCTAGTCGGGAATAATTCAGGATTCTAATGTTTTTTTTTTTTAAATATCGGTCTAGTTAGTTATGGACTAAGTTTATTCGATACAAAGAAACAATTTTTTTTTCTCTAAACAAGAAAAAATTAAAACGCCATGCACAAACACACCCTCATAATCCAATCTAAAAGTATTTTGCAAACAAAGTATCTTCAAGATACTAAGATACCTAACAAAAGTATTTAAATACCAGATACAAAATGCATTTAAAAAAAAGTATCTAGATACAAGATTGAAGATACGTATTTTGTATCTTGTATCTGTATTTAAGATACTTTTATCTTAGATAAGTCACATCTCTGGCCATGTCTGCTGACGTTCATAAATTGTGTTTCGTTGGTTTGGTAAAATTGGCAACACTTTGTTTTAAAAGAATAAGATTGTGCATTTACTTTTCTTCATTCAATGTGCAGTGCAAAAGTGATTTGGTAAAGATATGTTATTTTTTATTCTTAGATACCTTATTTTGTCGAGCATGTCTCATCACAAACATAAATTAAGTTGTATTCACTGAGGTTATGTAAATTTAATGGCTATCAATTTTTTTGGTGGATTATTGTACCAAATTATTGTGAATTAAATCCCACGCCGCTAGAGTCGTTTCTATGCCAAGTTTTGGCGCGCACGTTCAAAAAATGTCACAGACATGGCTTCGCATGAGTGTCACAAACATGGATTTTTAGGAGCATGTTTGTGACATTTAACCATGTTCGTGATATTTTACATTAAAATTGTTAAACATTAGTTAGTTTTCATAGATAATTTCATAATAAAATACGTAATATTTGCGTTTAATTATTATAATTATATTATGAAGATGAAATAACTATATTTCAGATAAAACCTTACTATATTTCAGATAAAACCTTCATTTGTTTGTATATAGCGAGGATATAATCCTATAGAAGCAATAATGTACTGACTGATATAAGCGAATTGCTTTAAGTTAGTAGCAGTCTTAATTTGATTTTTTTTTTAAATTATATCATACATTTTCGGACAGAATTGAGAAAAAAATCATAAAAATTCTAATATAAAAGAATATAAAACCTACATCTCAACATTAAACAGTATTTAAATTTGTGCATCGTTAGCAAGACTTCATGTATTGTGATATTTTTTCTTGAAGTTTATTGTTTAAGTTAACTTTTAATCAAAAAGAAAAAAAATGAATCATTCATATGATAATTTTCTGTATGAAAAAGTCACAAACATGGGCTAAATGTCACTAAACATGTCTTATTTAGCTAATAACTATTCAGTAGTCACACACATGTATGCTTGTGTCACACACATGTCGGTATTATTTTTCAAATATTTATATTTAACCTCCTAGACATTTCCAAGCTCAGCCACATATATAGCAAGACTTCTTTTATCCAAAAGAACATTAAAAAAAATAAAAACAATTTTTTGGAGATAACCATCTCTTCT
This sequence comes from Euspilapteryx auroguttella, assembly GCA_951802225.1. Taxonomy (NCBI): domain Eukaryota; kingdom Metazoa; phylum Arthropoda; class Insecta; order Lepidoptera; family Gracillariidae; genus Euspilapteryx; species Euspilapteryx auroguttella. The sequence goes on from OX637645.1 coordinate 6,941,537, forward strand.
ACAAACTTGGTGAAAATGACCCGTATGCAAATTATAAATTAAGGTCAATGTGGCGAAGTCCGGTCCGTCTAACGGCAATAACTTCCGTTCTAAAAGGAATTTAGCGGTTACGATTCGATCGGTAAAACAGATCCGTAAATTACTTTGCAGCTAATTATCATAGATGTCGCTAGAAGCATTATCTGAAGATCTTAAGGCAGTAACTCACGGTATGGCGCGAAATTCAAATTTTTTCACGTTTTTTTATTATTTTGGCGAAAGTATTCATTTTTAATTAAATTTAAATGAATTCGCGTACGTAAAAACCTATTTCCCACATTGTGATATATCGTTTTTGAAAGACAGTGTTACCGATTTTGTGTATAATCAAGGAACTTGTTTTTTGGCCTTTTACCCCTTAGATACAAAATCTGTAGGTCTGTCTTCCAAAAACGTTGTATTGCAATGTGGGAGATGGTTTTTTACATACGCGAATTCATTTAAACTTTATTAAAAATGTATACTTTTGCCAGAATAAATAAAAAACACGAAAAAATTTGAATTTCGCGCCACAGCGAGAGTTACCACCTTAAGAGACATTTGGCAAACTTTTTTTTTGCATATTTGAACTTGAAGTGTAGCGGTGACGTACTTTCGAAAAATATTTTTAGAAAAATTAAATATTGAAAGAGTTCTACCATTTTCTGTTTCTACCTAAGTAATTTAATTATCCTTTTTTGTTTTTCTTACACTAGATTTGATAAAATCACTTGTTTTAAACAATTTTCTCATCCAAAAATAATCATAACTATTAAATATAAAAGTTGGGAAGTCCGTCTAGTAAAAATCGGGAAGTCCGTCTATGACGGAATTCAATTAATATCAGATATTGTAAACCTTGAGTACCTATAGTGCTAGTTGTTGAAAGTCAATTTTTGAACACACTTGGCCAGGCGTAAAGACGACAGCGGTCACAGAGTGGTGGCCTAGAGACGGACGACGTGGAGTAGGCAGCCCGATGGTCTGACGACATAGTGAAGGTCGCCGGTAGGCAGTGGATCAGACTGGCGCAGGACCGTGGTGCATGGCGTGCGAGAGAAGAGGCCTATGTCCAGCAGTGGGCTCTTACAGGCTGATCATGAATTTTTGAACAGCTTTGAGCTTGATTTTATTAAATAATGAAGATGAACTTCACGGCGAAATCGCCTTTAGTACAAAAGTACAATTCATTATATTGGGGGTCAATTGTATACACAATTATTTATTAAGTTTAAAACAAAAAAAAGTTTACAACCCCTGCTTGCTTGCATTATGACGGTCTTGACCTAAAAATAATAAAATTGGATTATCATCGAAATCTCAACTGTATTTGAGCAATTCCACCAAAATGTGTACATTGGCCGTTTTTGAATGTCCCTAGCGTATTTTATTTTTTATGGAAATATGACGATAAGCAGTATTTTGCCAGCGTCAGTTTTATATATTTAAGTATCTAGGCCACTTCTTCCTATTTTTTGTTCAACTATTGTCATAGTGGGTTTGTTAACGACCAAAGGTAATATTTTCTGCATTAAAGCATGAAACTTGGCACACTTGTTGCTTATGTGGCCCAGACTGAGAATCGCCCGGGAGGGAGCGGGATACCCCCCTCTGGGGGGCGGGGGGAGGGGGTGAAGTTTCCTTCTACCGCGCGCGCTATCGATCCCTATTGCTGCTATTTTATAGCTACTAGGGCAAGTGTGGTGTCATTTTCGGATAATTTAAGGATGAGGAATCCATTTCTGGAACATTTTTTTTACATTTCTATACAAAAAAATTGGAATTTACCATAAAATAGATAATTGTCGACGCAAAAAAAAATCTTCTAATGTCGATATTTTTTGAATGAGTATAGATATCAACAAAATAAAAATATATTTGAAAAGCTGCATTCATGCAGTTTTTAAAAATATAGGGTTCAATATACTTTATGTTTATATTTATGTGTTAAAAAAAATAGTAAACACTGCGCGGAAGAGGTTGTAAAAATATTTAATGCCTAATTTCGGTTTAAAAATTACTTGGTTACTTCAAATTACTACCAAATACTGAACAGGGTCATTCAGCCTGTGATAAGTAACAACTTTCTGTATTCAAACATAGGTTGTATAGGTACAAAAAAAATACATTTCTCATACATTATCTACCCAATTAGCTGACAAGTATGTATGAAACATATGAAATTTTTGTGCTTTTGCCACTGGGAAGAGTTGTTATTTACGATATCGCAAGACAGCTTGAGGAAGCGAGAGCATCAGAAGTGGACCTGCATAAGTCCCGACGGTGCACTTAAAAACGAGATATACTTCATCCATCATGTCGACATAAAACCGTATATTGAAAGATGTCTGTGAACAACGCGGTTAAAACCGGAAGCAATCACTGTTGGTACAGGACACATTGATATCAATGTTAAGCTCGAAAGGTCGCAACTGGTAAAGTCTACACTCAGACCGGCAAAACCGGCAGACCAAAACCCAAACTCGGAACTCTTTCAATTAAAACTCTAAAACCGTTTCGATTGTCTAGGGCGCAGCGTGGATGATGTAAATGATGGGTTCTTGAGAAGTTGTCAATGCGGTTGGAGGTAATTACTTACTACTAAGCACACATCATCTGATCGAGAAGAGGTGTGAAACGTCTCAGCAGACAACGGCACCGTGGAGGCATGCGGTTGGAGGTAAGGTAACGTAAGGTAAGTAAGGCGAGGTAACTTCGACGTAGGATCTCATCATATCCGATCACGCAGGGAAACAGCTCTTTCTTTGTCCTTATCCTCCAGTGACCTTGTACTTTCTAATAAGGCCCGTTGTTTGCAGCCGTATCCCGGTTCCGTAAGTTACCACTGGTAACGCACATTGTTCAAAGACTTTTGTCTTGAGGCACCTCTTGCCTCAAGACAAAACTTGAACCTGCCACTCGGATGAGCATCGTTCAGTAAGCTTATTCAAGTTAAGCTAAGAATCCCAAACGATGCTCATCCGAGTTGAAGTCGACGGACGAACAGTTTGTCCAAGGTATGTATTCTTTAACAACTTCGAGTGTATTTAGTGTATGGTAGTCATTATCTTTGATTTGGAGTGGATTGAATTGTTCCTACATGGGCGCTGAACATTATCTTTGTTATGTCCATGTTCATTCTAATACCAAATCGATCGGAAGCCCAACTGAGGTGAGGACATCGAGCATTGTACTAGATCCTTCGCGGTCTGGGCCATAACTAGTAACTAGTTAGTAATGTTGTCGCCGTTTATAATGATGCCTAGTTCCTTCCAGTCCAGAGTCTTGAAGACATCCTGGAATGCAGCGGTTAACAGATTTCGGGGAATATGATTAGCGTATAATGAAATTGAAGGATTTCTGACGGGCCATAAACGCTGGTTTTACCACTTGCCTTCTGAAGTTCGGCTGTGATGAAAGAAAGAAACGAAAAAGAAGGAAATCATTTATTTACAGCAGCCTTTGTCACGCAAACATAACATAACAATGAGACATACATTCAAACATATTTGATGCGACTTTACATGCAGTCTTGTTGTTTGTAAGATGTTGACGGCCGAGATGTCCTCGGTATAGTGTCGGGTCCATGTTGCTCTCGGGACCTTATCTTGACTGTCAGTGATGGGTTGTCGTGTCGACGTGTATAATAGAAGTTCTGTCCATAGAACTTCTCGAATTTCCCCACAATCTCAGGTGTGGATATAGTACTCTACCAACCATCCTCGGTCTTCAGCCATGCCTGGCTTTTCCGAAAAAATTAATCTCGAGCAAAAACTTTGGAGGCTTTGTTTCGGTCTATGGCTCTTCACCTTAATATTTTTTGTATAAAATCGCCTGATGTCTCTTGTATTGTAATTGATATAAAGATCTGTCTCTTCAGCTGCCTGCAGGCAAAGGCATCCGGTGCCGTTGTCTGCTAAGACGTATCACGCCTCTTCTTTATCAGATCAAGTGTGCTTAGTATTAAGTAATTATCTCCAACCGCAGTGACACTTCTCAAGAACCCTTCATTTACATCATCCACGCTGCGCCCTAGGCAATCGAAACTGTTTTGGAGTTCTAATTAAAAGAGTTCCGAGTTTGGGTTTTGGTCTGCCGGTTTTGCCGGTCTGAGTGTAGACTTTACCAGTTGCGACCTTTCGAGCTTAACATTGATATCAATGTGTCCTGTACCAACAGTGATTGCTTCCGGTTCTAACCGCATTGATCACATACATCTTTCAATATACGGTTATATGTATTATGTCGACATGATGGATGAAGTCTATTTCTCTTTTTTGAGTGCACCGTCGAGACTTATGCAGGTCCACTTCCGATGCTCTCGCTTCCTTAAGCTGTCTTCCGATATCGTAAATAACAACTCTTTTCAGTGGCAAAAGCACAAAAAAATCCTTTGTTTCATACATACTTGTCAGCTAATTGGGTAGATAAATGTATGAGAAATGTATTTTTTTGTACCTATACAACCTATGTTTTAATACAGAAAATTGTTATTTATCACAGGTTGAATGACCCTGTTCAGTATTTGGTAGTAATTTGAATTAACCAAGTAATTTTCAAACCGAAATTAGGCATTAAATATTTTTACATCCTCTTCCGCGCAGTGTTTACTATTTTTTTTAACACATAAATATAAACAAAATGTATATCGAACCTTATATTTTTGAAAACTGCATAAATGCAGCTTTTCAAATATATTTTTATTTTGCCGATATCTATACTCATTCAAAAAATATCGTCATTAGAAGATTTTTTTTTGCGTCGACAATTATCTATTTTATGGTAAATTCCAATTTTTTTGTGTAGAAATGTAAAAAAATTGTTCCAGAAATGGATTCCTCATCCTTAAATTATCCGAAAATGACACCAAACTTGCCCTAGTAGCTATAAAATAGCAGCAATAGGGATCGATAGCGCGCGCGGTAGAAGGAAACTTCACCCCCTCCCCCCGCCCCCCACAGGGGGGTCTCCCGCTCCCTCCCGGGCGATTCTCAGTCTGGGCCACATAAGCAACAACTGTGCCAAGTTTCATGCTTTAATGCAGAAAATATTGGTTCCCATACATTTATTGGACTTAACAAACCCACTATCAAAGAAAAACTATTTTAAATTAATTGTTGAAAATTCTGAAATTTCTTCCCCCATAATGTCCCTTTGGTTGTCGCATTCACGTCTTAGTTTAGAAAGGTTTTTGTTCTAAAATATCATTTGTTATTATTTTATCCCACAATGTAAAATTACTTGGCCTAATAAATATCGAGATTACATTTAAAAAAGTATTTTTAAATGATTTATTTCTCTTGTCCATGAAATTTCGACGATCCTGACATGTCAATATAATTACGCTATTTTCTCAAATTTCCAAAAGAAAATCTTTGTCCATATTTAGGCAATTTTTTATGTACTGGCAGGCCGGTGGTAATAGAATATTTAAAACTGACTTATCTTTTTTCTATAAAAAGATAGGCACCAACTTGTGACGAGCGGTTGCACGTTGTGAGTTTTTTCTACACTTTTTGTCAATATAGTTATAACAATTTCCAGATATTTTTATATGATACTAGTACTGCTGATTTTAGTGGCTAATTTCTATGTTATCTACGAACAAATAAGTGAAAGATTTAAATCTGAAAATGCATTTTTCAAATAAATATTAATTTTCTTTTCAAACGGGACCCTTGCGCGTTACGTCAGGCTCGTTACATTTTGTTTTGTAACATATATCCTGACAGGACTTGTAACGAAACTGACTAGATAAAGCTGGTGACACAATAAACTGATTAGTTTCGCTCGATACATTTACAGGGTAGTAAAAAATTACGTTTTAAAATAATAATAAAAAGAAATGTATTCTTTAATGTAGACGGCAATTTACACTCTCAAATTTTCGATTGTCACAATAATTTTGGCTGATAAATATTAACTTTTTACATCATGCTACTTTAGGTAACTATTTTAAAGAAATATTACGCAAAATTATAAAAACAAGACTTTAAAATGTTATTTTAGTGCATTTTTACTGTTTAACTAAAATCATTGCTAAAGACAAATTAAAATGACTACTGTGATCTCAGCTTTAGCATGTCAGTATTGTAACAACAATGTCAGGGTTAGTTACTGTCCCTAAAATATTTTGTAGTTTTTTTTATTTTAAAAATGTTTTAGACGGAATAAGTATATTAAAACTTATATAAATCGAAAGATCTTTTAAAAAGCCATAATATAGTACCAGTAATTGTACCCATAAAATAAAAACCATTTGTAGCATCCTTATTCTTCATATAATTTTTAATTAAATAATATTTTTGTAGCGAACTTCTTTATTCTTCTGCTTTCTTTAAACAACATAGTTTAATAAATATGCTAACTATTTAAGCTATTAAAACATTAAATTTAACACTTTTTTTTTTGTTACGAAAATTCAAAACGTGTACAAATTTTGGTAGAACAGCTCATTTACAACTGAATTTACACCAAAGTGCCAAGCCATTTGTCATTATAATCTGAAAGAATTTCTTATCTTAGAATTGCCCTCAAATAAATTAGGAATGTTGCCACAAAACTTATAATTGTGTTCAAAAAATTAGTTTTAGATATTATAACAATAAGGGTGTTTCCTCAAGAAGCGATATCGCTCGCTCGATAAAAGTTCGATAGCCAATATGAATCGCTCGTACATCCGAATGATGCAATTCTGTATCGTCGCGATATCGAGCCCAGTCCCGTATCTAGAGGGGGCTGGGCAGGCCCGTGCCCCGGGCGCCAAGATCAGGGGGGCGCCAAATTCACACTACAGACGAATCAAATCATGTGTTTGATGTGTAAAATCAACGAGCGCTCTAGCGCAGCGTAAGGTTAGCGCTCCAGCGCGACGCTATAGCGCCGTCTTTTTGACAATCCTGGGTGACAAAACATTTGAGTGAATTCTCAGCGAAATCCATCGAGTCAAAGAATATATTATCCTGGCCCGTTTCTTGGCACTAATGGATGGTCTTACATGACTGTTTTGACATATAAATGCGGAAAAATGTATTGAGATGATGTCAAAAAAGGTCAAAAGTGACAGAAAAAATCGACAAATGGTCGGTCATGCTACGGCCGCTGATAGGTGAAATTCAACACATGAAAAAGGTAAAATTTAATATAACTGGGCAGGGGGGGCGCCATTTTTCAGTTTTGCCCCGCCTAAAAAAATTGGAGATCCGGGGCTGTATGTATCGAGCGCGCTGTTTGTCAGACGATCAAACGTCAACAAAAACACTTTTGGGTACCTACATCCTTAAATAGAAAAAAAAACCTTGACACAACGTCATATAGATAGAAAAAAATATATTTTTACCTTTGCATCGAATAGGCTCCAAAACTACTGAACCAATTTAAAAAATTATTTGACTGTTGGGAAGCTACATATTACTTTTTTTTTTAAATGTGCTATAGTAGCGCCACTTTGATAAATAATAATAATAACACATCACACTCAGAGCCCCTAACTAGGAAGAACCTGTATCTAGGGTGCCCGAAACACATACAGAGACGAACATCACACCCAGACCGGAAACAAACATCGATATTCATCATATCAATATTCGCCCCGCCCGGGAATCGAACCCGGGTGCACACGTTTACTCAGTCCACATCACTGCCAACTGAGCCACGGAGCAGTCATAAATAATTAATATCTTATAAATCATGGCCGAAATAAAAAATATGCGTCTTTGACTCCCTAGATAATCTTGGTAATGATCTTAGAAATATTATTTTATTTGCCTAAAGTGGCTATTTTAGTTTCATAAAATAATGAAACTAAAGTAGCCACTTTAGGCAATAAACGGTTTATTCCTTAGATTATGAAACTGAAAGCTACACAACAGGACCTTAAAAACCTCTTAGCCAAGGAGGCCTTAGGAGTCAAAGACCCATATTTTGACTTTTGCCATGGATTAGAAAATATAATTTTTTTTCGGAAGTGGCGCTAGTTTCGCACCTTGTAAGCCCTTAAACTAAAAAAAATTAACCCTAGGTGTAAAAAAATATTCTTACGTATTTTTTACATCGCGTAAGCTGCGAAAAGTATTGATCTTAGTTATCGAATGTACTAATACGATATGTAAGAATATGTAAAATAAGCTTAGATAATGTAAGATCGGATATGGTAAAATAAGGTAGGTTATGATTATAAAGGCACATATGTTACTAGAGGCTACCCCGCGGTTTTTCCCGCGCAGATTTCTCATAAACACAAAATTACCGTTTTTTCCCGTTCCCGTGGGAATTTCGGAAAATCCCTTCTTAGTGCTCACCTACACTCCCTAAGGAACCTACATGCAAACTTTCAGCCCGCTACGCCCAGTTGTCTGTCAGTCAGTCAGTCAGTCAGTCGGTCGGTCGGTCGGTCGGTCGGTCGGTCGGTCGGTCGGTCGGTCGGTCGGTCGGTCGGTCGGTCGGTCGGTCGGTCGGTCGGTCGGTCGGTCGGTCGGTCGGTCGGTCGGTCGGTCGGTCGGTCGGTCGGTCGGTCGGTCGGTCGGTCGGTCGGTCGGTCGGTCGGTCGGTCGGTCGGTCGGTCGGTCGGTCGGTCGGTCGGTCGGTCGGTCGGTCGGTCGGTCGGTCGGTCGGTCGGTCGGTCGGTCGGTCGGTCGGTCGGTCGGTCGGTCGGTCGGTCGGTCGGTCGGTCGGTCGGTCGGTCGGTCGGTCGGTCGGTCGGTCGGTCGGTCGGTCGGTCGGTCGGTCGGTCGGTCGGTCGGTCGGTCGGTCGGTCGGTCGGTCGGTCGGTCGGTCGGTCGGTCGGTCGGTCGGTCGGTCGGTCGGTCGGTCGGTCGGTCGGTCGGTCGGTCGGTCGGTCGGTCGGTCGGTCGGTCGGTCGGTCGGTCGGTCAGTCAGTCAGTCAGTCAGTCAAAACACACCAAATCGAAATCAAGTATTACATTTCACCGGTAAGTCGATTTTCATACTTATTTTTATAACAACAATTCAATAATCGCGGGGTTGAAGGAGACGTGAAAGGCGGGCACGCACAAGCTCGCCTCCTCCACACCGCACCTCACCATTCTCCCCACTTGCTCCCAGTGTTGCCAATGGCTATTTAAAAAACATTAATTGTTAATAAAAAAAATTCTTAAACAAAACGTTTTTTTTATTTAATAAATCAACTAGCTTCCCCGCAAGATTTCTTCTGCGTAAAGTATTAGATGCAAAAGAAAACCGGTAAGTATACATGCACCCAATGCAAGTAGTTGATTTACATCCCTAGCTGTCATACACATATCTCTGTAGGTATGTATAGCTCATCTGTCTACACTGCGCACTGAGTGATTGACTGTATAGGCTTGTTCTTGTATTATTATTATTCTGAGATTCAATATGTTACATAAAATCCGCGCGGCAAAAAACCGCCTGTGCGTTCGTAGCTCAGAATAATAATAATATGTATACTCTAAGGTTCGTAGCCTAGTCAACACTGTTTCGAACTGTCAATTTTAGTTACAGAGACTTCCATAAGATGGCACTAGCAATCAGGTTAAATGTCAAATTCTCAAATTCTATATAAATTCAATCAGTCAGGTCAATCAGATTAAAAAAACAAAATTGATGCAATATAAACCATTTCAGAAAAATAAAATAGATATAAACATTCAATTTGATGGAAATAATTTAGAAAATGTTGATGAATCTACCCTCCTAGGTATGACAGTTGATACAGAAATAAATTGGAAAGCCCATGTTCAGAATACAGCAAACAAAATTTCAAAATTCACCTATGCTCTTAACATACTTAAGAGAAATACAGATACCAAAACTGTAATTAATGCATATTATGCATATGCACATTCCAGAATTAGCTATGGCATAATCCTATGGGGAAACAGCACTGATGCGGAAACCATTTTTATATAACAAAAGAGATGCATACGAATAATAAATAATGTTGATCAGATGGAAAGCTGTAGACAACATTTTATCAAGCTAAAAATTCTTACTATGACATCACTATATATTTTAGAATTAAGTAAATTTGTCAGGAAAAATAAAAAAATATTCTCACATGCAAAAGATCACTATACAAAAGATATTAATACCAGAAACAAAAACAATCTTGCTATACCAACCTCTTCATTAAAAATTCATAGCTCAGGTCCATATGCTATGGCAGTTAAAATTTATAATAAACTAGAGGCTGCCCCGCGGTTTTTCCCGCGCAGATTTCTCATAAACACAAAAATCCCGTTTTTTCCCGTTCCCGTGGGAATTTCGGGAAATCCTTTCTTAGTGCTCACCTACACTCCCCAAGGAACCCACGTGCCAATTTTCAGCTTTCTACTCCCAGTAGTTTCGGCTCTGCGTTGTCTGTCAGTCAGTCAGTCAGTCAGTAACGGAAGAGTTTTATATATATTGATTACCAAAAAACATAATACAGGAGGAAATATATAATAAATTTATAAACAAACTAAAAATATTTCTTTTAGAAAAATGCTTCTATACCCTTAAATAATTTCTTGAAACACATGAAAGATAAATAAATGATATATTATTAAATACAAAAATGTACTTACATATTAACTCGATTTAATGTGCCATTCAAATATAAGAAATAATACTTTACTATTATATTATTACTAAACGTTAAGTTTTTTAAATTCTAATATAATTAGTTAAATAGTTTTAACACTTTAAAGTATATTGTTATTGTAGTAGCTACAATACAGGATTTTTCTTATTTTTATTTACTTACCTTAAGAGCCTACTTAACTTAACTTAATATAGGAAGTTCCTACCTAGTTTTTAAGTTTTAGTCTTTTTAAGTACCTACTTTTATGTTTCGGTGCCCTTACAGGGTTCATTGTGCTGTACTTTACCATACACTACCACCTGTATCTTACCACATGTTTGAAATAAATGTTTCTGATTCTGATTTGACGTTGACATTAAACCTAGAATCTCTAGTTGGTCTGTGATTACACCTACATACATTGCATATCACAGACAGACCTACATACATTGCATATACCCTAGAGTATACATAATTACAGCTATTATTATTCTGAGGCATATAAATTGGCTATACAGTGCCATCTATTAGCATTCCCCTAGAACCATTAAAACTGTCAAAAACGAAAACTCCGGTGCAAAAAAAGGGAACTCTATTCCGGACGCAGTTTTGCAAAACATACATAGGTACCTAGTGATCAGCGTTGCCAATGTGTGGGGAATTCCCCAAACTGCGGGGAATCCCAAAGCGATGGGGGAATTTGTGGGGAGAGGCACTGTGTGGGGAATATGCGGGGAATTCAGCATTTTACAAATTCAAAAAAACTTACAACCAAAACATCCATTGATCGAATATAAATTACTGCCTTTAATTAATTTAATTTAAAAAAAAGCTCAAACTTATCTTTATGGAAGAGATTATTTACCTTATTCGTTTGAATTACTGAATAATAGCGAAATTAAATATTGAAAATGTATCACCCCACCCTAAAATCAGTCAGTTGGATATCCTTAGTCTTTGCTAATGTATAATATTTGTTTATTTTAAGTATAAATTATAGAAAACATTGATATTTTTTTCTTTTTTTGGTTTGTGTTCGAGTAAGTTAAATTTACACTTTATCAGTTTTTACATGTATTTAAGCTAGTAAGTATTTACTTTTAAGCCTGAACATAAGAGAAACCCGGAGGAGGATTATAATATACCGGATGATTTTTTTAAGTGATATTGCGATTTTTTTTTAATGTTTGTCATTAGTAAATGGTTGATTTTTAAAGTTATTTCGTAAATAGTTCACTATCTCATTGTGTGGGGATTTTGTGGGGAATCAGGATATTTTTCTCCCCAAATTTGGGGAATTTGACCAGTGATCTTGGGGAATCTGGTAAATAGCCATTGGCAACACTGCTAGTGATAGTGATTTGATTTACCTTCTCTCTGACTGTTGTTTGTTGTTGGTTTGAATTTCAGTTAGATTGCGCTGCGCAATTAATATTAATATGCCTAAACAGTTTAGTACATTAAAGGAGCTTATGCAGCTAAAGCAAATGCAGCTTAAAAGCTGCAGAACATACAAAAACTTCGGACACAAACGACAGCCAGTCGCAGCTTACACAACATTATGGCATGGTTTTTTAACTTTTACATTTATTGGACTTCTTTTCGAATGGAATACGTAAGTACCTATCAATCACATTTCCTATTTGACGTATAAATAACCAAGTCACTAACCAATTTAAATGTGAGCTAAAGCTAAATAACCATAAGAGCCAGTTTGCGGCGATGCTAGCGCCATTCGCGAAAAAAAATAATATCTTCTAAACTAAGGCAAATATCAAAAATGTGGCACTGTATGACACTAGATAATGTAGCCTAGTATTTTTAGGGCACTTCTGTATAGCTTTTAGGTTGAAGACCAAAGAAAGCTACAAATTGTTGCTAAAAGTGGCCACTTTTGGCAACAATCTATGTTTTTTTTGTTCTTTTTACCCAGGACTAGGTACTTTGCTGTGATCAAAAAATACTAGGCTACATTATTTAGTGTCTTATAGTGCCACATTTTTGATATTTGCCTTAGTTTAGAAGACATTAATTTTTATCGCGAATGGCGCTAGCATCGCTGTAAACTGGCTCTTAAATTGCCCCACTGACCCTTAAATCTCAAACTGCCCCTTGCAATTCTTCCTGCACCTTCTGTCTGTTAGATTTTAAATGTCACAAAAGTATTAAAAAATAAGGAAACTTTAAAACATGTTTAATTCAGTTTATTAGTTTTTGTTTGTTTGTCTTTTTCTTTCATTAAACCTAATCAAAAATATACATTTATGTTTGGTGGGTCCCGCAGTGGTCGCATGCACTAACTCATATAAACACTCGAGGGGCATTCCAAGTGGGACGGTCGGGACATTTTACTCCTTTTTCTGAGTATTTCTGTATTTATTTCAGTTATTAAGAGCATCATATAAAAATTGCGATTTCAACATAAACTTAAATCATTAAACTTTAACATCCATAAATTTCAAGCATGTACTTAATAATTTACTATAAAAAAAAAGGTCTTGAAAATTGTGACGGTCGGGACCCTTACTTTCTTGTATACTCCAGAATTACACATACATTTTAAAGTTCGTAAGAAACTATTAATGATATGAATGCGAATCATTCTATGCACATTAATGAATAGTAAAGCATTCAGTATGTACAGATTTGGAGTAACAAAAAAGGTTTTTGTTTAACAAAGTTCTGATTTGATGTGTGTGACGGTCGGGACAAGTCAATGTGACGGTTGGGACGAGTAACAAATCAACCAAAAAAATATGTTTTTTTATTCTTTTATTTAGTCTAATTAAAGTTTTTTTTACCTTAACATTTACAATGATTTTTCAAAATCAGCTATATATTGCTAAAACGTCAAAAATTGCGATCCTTTAATCTTTTTACTCTTACAATTGCTTTCTGAGGCTTTCTATGCACTTTCTATTAGCATTCAGTCTTCTTATTCTACTTTTTAATTACTCATTACTTCATACTCTAATAGTCATAGTCTACTGCTGGACAATAGGCCTTTTTTTCGATGACGGGGGGCCACTCGACTACGTCACGTCCCATAATATATCAAAAAACCAATATACTTGGGGAATCAAATTTTATTATAATATGTTTAGTCTTATTTAAGCCATAAAGCAAGCGAAATTTTTAAAATACGAGTATTTTGCTTCGAAATATGTACTAAAAACTCAATAAAACCAAGAAAATAAATTAAATCATTTTGGACATACTTATTTAAGCCCAATGCAAGCGATATAAATTTGTAAAAATACAAGAAAATTGCTACTTGGAATTATGACGGTCGGGTGGGACTGTGACGGTCGGGACAGAACTTAAAATTAATATGTAAAAAAAACAACAGCCCATAGCCACTTTAAGAAATGGCAAACCCCTCAGATTCTATTTATTTGTTACTTGCAACACACGCATTTTATCATAAACACGCATTTTAAAGGTAAAAATAAACAAAAGTTAATTTAAATGTGACGGTCGGGACATAGTTTTAGTTACTAATGATTGCTTAATATTATAGAAACTAACGAACCGTTTTACTTTATATTTTACGTAGTAAATCTTTAATAATATACTAACCGTCTTATTCATAAAGATACAGTACATTTTAAGTAGCGTTACTGGAGGTCTACTTCTCTGGTTTGTTGTATGGTAAATACCGAAGAAAACTAACCACATTTTAGACTTTATTAACATCACAAAAAGTTGAGAATAGACTGCTCATGTCTTCAAGGATCGAAGGGATCTCAGTAGAGTGTGACCTACTTCCAAAAGTAATAAAAGCTTGGTTATATCTCGCGTACTTTTTAAAATGTACGTGACATCCAGTCTAAATTGACGTATGTCAAATAACTATATTCCTCTTTAACTTTTTATGAATATGAGGGTTACTCTTTATATGCTTTTTTAACATACATGAACATGGGGCAGTGCATAGACAAATTTAATTGTTGACTAAATCTTCCACATCATTAGTCGAGATAAATGGGCTAATAGACAAAAAAAGACCTATCATTGCGTTTAGTTTAACTAATTACTTACCTACTTTTTTTTTCATAAATTTATACAGATTGGAATGTACAAGAATATGATTAATGAAGATTGAATTTAGATCACAGAGTAGGCAGGCAGACCCCCCGCAAGGTGGTCAGACAACCTGGTCGCTCTAGACTGGTTGTTATGGTGTTCTGTGGGGGAGGCCTATGTCCAGCAGACGTCTTTTGGCTGAGTTGATGATGATAAAATAAAAATTCCTCCACAATGTTTGTACTTGTGGCAATCTGTGGGGGAGACCTGAGTCCAGCAGTGGACATCTACCGGATATGATGATGATGATGATGAAATAAAAATTCCTCCACAATGTTTGTTCTTGTGGCAATCTGTGGGGAAGGCCTGTGTCCAGGAGTGGACGTCTATGATGATGAGTGAATATTATATTGTCATCCCGCGTGACGAGAGATCACATATAGCATAATAAAAATGCTTTTTCTGCACCCCTTCCACTAGTAGACAAAAAAGTCGGATGTCGTAGAGAAAAGCGTATCTCATATTAGCACTTGTGGCAAGATTTTAGACAAATGATTAAACTGACAGTTCAACACGACAAGAGTAGTAGGTATCCCGTGCAGCCCCCCGCAGCACCCTACGCAGCACGACGGACCATTTGTCGAGTCGTTCTGTCACTTTTGATCGCTTTTGACATTTAAATGCGGGAAAATGTATGGAGACGATCGGCTATGTGAACTTGGCATTCGAGATTGAGAAATTTTGTTATTATACCTTTATTTCCATAGATAAACGTTTGTAGTTGATTGTAGTAAAATTTTTTTTTTTTGTAGTTGGACAGAAAAAAAATTATAGCACTTTGAAAAAATCGCGTCCCCCCGATTTACGGAAACTCAAATTTTGTCTTCGATTCAAGAAAAGAATCGTTAGTAGTTGATTGTAGTGAAAATCATTTCGTTTGTAGTTGAAAAAAAAATTTTTTTTTGTGAACTTGGCACCCGACAATCTTTTTTTTTTATCTTTTTTTTCGATTCTAATACCTTATAGGACGTAGTTGATTGTAGTGATTTTCTTTTCGTTTGTAGTATCTTAAAAAAATTAAAAAAAAAAAAATTCGTTTGAAGTAAAGTAAATTTTGTTTGTAGTGACGTTCAATTCGTTTGTAGTAACTTATTCTCGTTTGTAGTGAGCTTTAAATTGTTTGTAGTAACTTATTTTCGTTTGTAGTGACGTTAATTTCGTTTGTAGTAACTTATTTTCGTTTGTAGTTAGCTTTAAATCGTTTGTAGTAACTTACTTTCGTTTGTAGTAACTTACTTTCGTTTGTAGTGACGTTGATTTCGTTTGTAGTTACCTATTTTCGTTTGTAGTGAGCTTTAAATCGTTTGTAAAAACTTACTTTCGTTTGTTTTGAGGTTAAATTCGTTTGTAGTAACTTATTTTCGTTTGTAGAGAGCTTTATATCGTTTGTAGTAACTTATTTTCGTTTGTAGTGACGTTAAATTCGTTTGTAGTAACTTATTTTCGTTTGTAGTGAGCTTTAAATCGTTTGTAGTAACTTATTTTCGTTTGTAGTGAGCTTTAAATCGTTTGTAGTAACTGATTTTCGTTTGTAGTGACATTAAATTCGTTTGTAGTAACTTATTTTCGTTTGTAGTGAGCTTTAAATCGTTTGTAGTAACTTATTTTCGTTTGTAGTGAGGTTAAATTCGTTTGTAGTAACTTATTTTCGTTTGTAGTGACGTTGAATTCGTTTGAAGTAACTTATTTTCGTTTGTAAAGAGCTTTAAATCGTTTGTACTAACTTACTTTCGTTTGTAGTGAGGTTAAATTCGTTTGTAGTAACTTATTTTCGTTTGTAGTGAGCTTCAAATCGTTTGTAGTAACTTATTTTCGTTTGTAGTGAGCTTTAAATCGTTTGTAGTAACTTATTTTCGTTTGTAGTGACGTTAAATACGATTGTAGTAACTTATTTTCGTTTGTAGTGAGCTTTAAATCGTTTGTAAAAACTTACTTTCGTTTGTAGTAACTTACTTTCGTTTGTAGTGACGTTGAATTCGTTTGAAGTAACTTATTTTCGTTTGTAGTGAGCTTTAAATCGTTTGTACTAACTTACTTTCGTTTGTAGTGAGGTTAAATTCGTTTGTAGTAACTTATTTTCGTTTGTAGTGAGCTTCAAATCGTTTGTAGTAACTTATTTTCGTTTGTAGTGACGTAAAATACGTTTGTAGTAACTTATTTTCGTTTGTAGTGAGCTTTAAATCGTTTGTAGTAACTTATTTTCGTTTGTAGTGACGTTAAATACGTTTGTAGTAACTTATTTTCGTTTGTAGTGAGCTTTAAATCGTTTGTAAAAACTTACTTTCGTTTGTAGTGAGGTTAAATTCGTTTGTAGTAACTTATTTTCGTTTGTAGTGAGCTTTAAATCGTTTGTAGTTACTTACTTTCGTTTGTAGTGAAGATAATTTCGTTTGTAGTAACTAATTTTCGTTTGTAGTGACGTTAAATTCGTTTGTAGTAACTTATTTTCGTTTGTAGTAAGCTTTAAATCGTTTGTAGTAACTTATTTTCTTTTGTAGTGAGGAAAAATTCGTTTGTAGTAACTTATTTTCGTTTGTAGTGAGCTTTAAATCGTTTGTAGTAACTTATTTTCGTTTGTAGTGAGGTAAAATTCGTTTGCAGTAACTGATTTTCGTTTGTAGTGAGTTTTAAATCGTTTGTAGTAACTTACTTTCGTTTGTAGTGAGGTTAATTTCGTTTGTAGTAACTTATTTTCGTTTGTAGTGAGCTTCAAATCGTTTGTAGTAACTTATTTTCGTTTGTAGTGACGTAAAATACGTTTGTAGTAACTTATTTTCGTTTGTAGTGAGCTTTAAATCGTTTGTAGTAACTTATTTTCGTTTGTAGTGACGTTAAATACGTTTGTAGTAACTTTTTTCGTTTGAAGTGAGCTTTAAATCGTTTGTAAAAACTTAATTTCGTTTGTAGTGAGGTTAAATTCGTTTGTAGTAACTTATTTTCGTTTGTAGTGAGCTTGAAATCGTTTGTAGTTACTTACTTTCGTTTGTAGTGTAGATAATTTCGTTTGTAGTAACTGATTTTCGTTTGTAGTGACGTTAAATTCGTTTGTAGTAACTTATTTTCGTTTGTAGTAAGCTTTAAATCGTTTGTAGTAACTAATTTTCGTTTGTAGTGAGCTTTAAATCGTTTGTAAAAACTTACTTTCTTTTGTAGTGAGGTTAAATTCGTTTGTAGTGAGCTTTGAATCGTTTGTAGTTACTTACTTTCATTTGTAGTGAAGATAATTTCGTTTGTAGTAACTGATTTTCGTTTGTAGTGACGTTAAATTCGTTTGTAGTAACTTACTTTCGTTTGTAGTGATGTTAATTTCGTTTGTAGTTACCTATTTTCGTTTGAAGTGAGCTTTAAATCGTTTGTAGTAACTTACTTTCGTTTGTAGTGAGGTTAATTTCGTTTGAAGTAACTTATTTTCGTTTGTAGTGAGCTTTAAATCGTTTGTAGTTACTTACTTTCGTTTGTAGTGAGCTTTAAATCGTTTGTAGTAACTTATTTTCTACAAACGTGTTTAACGTCACTACAAACTTTTTTTTTTTTTTTTTTTTTTATTATTATGGTCCACAAAACCGATGGAAATTACAATTTCCTGCAAATTTTACAAGTAATAGGTAGAACAATACATAATACCATCTGCTAGAAGCGGACACAAACGAAAATAAGTTACTACAAACGAATTTAACGTCACTACAAACGAAAATCAGTTACTACAAACGAAATTATCTTCACTACAAACGAAAGTAAGTAACTACAAACGATTTAAAGCTCACTAAAAACGAAAATAAGTTACTACAAACGAATTTAACGTCACTACAAACGAAAATCAGTTACTACAAACGAAATTATCTTCACTACAAATGAAAGTAAGTAACTACAAACGATTCAAAGCTCACTACAAACGAATTTAACCTCACTACAAACGAAAGTAAGTTTTTACAAACGATTTAAAGCTCACTACAAACGTATTTAACGTCACTACAAACGAAAATAAGTTACTACAAACGATTTAAAGCTTACTACAAACGAAAATAAGTTACTACAAACGAATTTAACGTCACTACAAACGAAAATCAGTTACTACAAACGAAATTATCTTCACTACAAACGAAAGTAAGTAACTGCAAACGATTTAAAGCTCACTACAAACGAAAATAAGTTACTACAAACGAATTTAACCTCACTACAAACGAAAGTAAGTTTTTACAAACGATTTAAAGCTCACTACAAACGAAAATAAGTTACTACAAACGTATTTAACGTCACTACAAACGAAAATAAGTTACTACAAACGATTTAAAGCTCACTACAAACGAAAATAAGTTACTACAAACGTATTTTACGTCACTACAAACGAAAATAAGTTACTACAAACGATTTGAAGCTCACTACAAACGAAAATAAGTTACTACAAACGAATTTAACCTCACTACAAACGAAAGTAAGTTACTACAAACGATTTAAAGCTCACTACAAACGAAAATCAGTTACTGCAAACGAATTTTACCTCACAACAAACGAAAATAAGTTACTACAAACGATTTAAAGCTCACTACAAACGAAAATAAGTTACTACAAACGAATTTTTCCTCACTACAAAAGAAAATAAGTTACTACAAACGATTTAAAGCTCACTAAAAACGAAAATAAGTTACTACAAACGAATTTAACGTCACTACAAACGAAAATCAGTTACTACAAACGAAATTATCTTCACTACACACGAAAGTAAGTAACTACAAACGATTTAAAGCTCACTACAAACGAAAATAAGTTACTACAAACGAATTTAACCTCACTACAAACGAAAGTAAGTTTTTACAAACGATTTAAAGCTCACTACAAACGAAAATAAGTTACTACAAACGTATTTAACGTCACTACAAACGAAAATAAGTTACTACAAACGATTTAAAGCTTACTACAAACGAAAATAAGTTACTACAAACTAATTTAACGTCACTACAAACGAAAATCAGTTACTACAAACGAAATTATCTTCACTACAAACGAAAGTAAGTAACTACAAACGATTTAAAGCTCACTACAAACGAAAATAAGTTACTACAAACGAATTTAACCTCACTACAAACGAAAGTAAGTTTTTACAAACGATTTAAAGCTCACTACAAACGAAAATTAATGATTAAACGAACTTACCTGTACGTGAAGTTCTATCATAATTATACGAGTAGTTTTGTCCGAAGAGATTAGCATTAGTAAACATGTAGGTAGTACCCCGTCAGGATTCGCCAATACACACTGTTTGAGAGAAAAAATTTAAAAGAAAAAACTTGTCTTTGGTCTCTCAATACTTGATACCGCTTCAGTCAATCAATACACCTGTCTGTCATTTAGTTCAGAGTACATATTATATAGAAACAATTTCAAGACCTTCATTTGGGTTAATAGGGAGGGAGGGATGCTAATCTCTTCGGACAAAACTACTCGTATAATTATGATAGAACTTCACGTACAGGTAAGTTCGTTTAATCATTAATTATACTCGTGTTTTGTCCTCAAGATTAGCATTAGTAAACATGTAGACTTTTAGAGATTGTCTTGAAATTGTTGATAAACTTACTGCATAAGTAGGTAAGTTTATAAAAAATATACGTTGTAAAAAACTATAAATACATTTTATATGTCAAATTTGAATTCAGGTAACTTCTCAGTTAACAAAACATATTAACCAAAATGCTAATTCAAAGTTAATGTCCATACGAGAAAATAAGAAACCAGTTAACTTCTGTAGTACAACAGTAGTACCTATATATTAGTAGTTTTAGTTTATCATTGGTTTCACTTGTTTGCATGGTGGCAATCGAATTGATTTTCTGTAATTATTTTATTACTAGGAATGTTTATTTAAAATACCGCTCCAGAACAAACTAGTTCCAAATTTATGAGTTACCGACGTATTAGTATTAGTCGTTTATCTGATATTGTGGACTTAGAAAATGGCCACTTTAATGATACAGAAAAGGTTATTTACCCTTTTTCTAAATAAATGAGAGTTAGCGGGCGATATCACGATATAAAAAATAAATAAATATATGTATATATATATTCCTGAAATAAATTCAGCAATTTTCAAATACCGGGCATTGCATCTGTACCTCAATAATCAATACACAAAACATTGTTGAGCAGAGTGAAAATATTCTTACATGTTTCAGTCTGTTTTCAAAAAAGGTACTAACATACGTTTATAGTATGCAGACCATTACAGGTATAATAATATTATTATTATTATTATTATTATTATTTTTTTTTTTTTTTTTGTTACAGATGAACAAAAATAATAATATTGCATGCTTTGAACTTAATGCTTCAAGTAATGCTTGTAAACCAATTTTGAATGTCTAGAAATAAATAATTGTTACTAAATATCTTAAAAACAAAAAGGAATACTTAATAAAAGTGATGAACCTTACATGGTGTCCTATTTAATATTTTAATTTGTAAGAAAGGTATTAACCAAAACTGACTATGATCATAAAACTTAAAAGCAAAGTGCTTGTCCGAAAAAAGGGGCAATTTTCATAAACCTAGCTCGATCAAGCTTATCTAAAACTTTCTGTGACGTGCTCGATGAAAGACAAAGATAGATCAGGGTCTATCTGTATTATCTTTGTAAGTAAGACAGTACTCTGTGCTGTATTCAATAAATCCAAGTCAATATAAGAGCAAAAAAAAAAGAAAACTTTACCTGCTTTGCTGTTAGCATTCATCATATTCATTGATTACATTATGTTAGTTTTATAATTTACACAAGTAGCTACTGCTGTGCAGGTGGTGTGGGCTATCATCACAATGGCTGGCAGACAGAGGAGTTTTACCTCCTAATCGGCGTCCGTACAGCACTCCTGAAACTAGGCTTACCTTAGCCAAGGATATCTTAAACTTTGCAGGCTGAAAGTATGATAAAACATTAAACAAATCTTACTTAAAGTATATATTATTAAGATAACTTTATTAGTCGTTACCATTCTCTGAAAAAGATTTTTAGATTGATCTAAGGGAAGACCATTATGCGGGTGAAACCATAAAAAAAAAACTTCTCTTTTTTTTTTTTTTTTTTTTTTACATATATACTTTAATATTACTTTATATAAATATTATATAATATTTATTTAAATTTAAAAGAAAAAAGAGAGGTTAAAAGAGGTTCCTTCCCTAGGGAACCCTAAGAAAAAAGGTAAACCATACAAGTTAAAACCATTAAAGGTATTGTCTCGATTGATAATGGGATTGCAAATCAAAATCAAAATCAGATTGCAAATTACAGCAACAACCTCCACTCAGGAAAAGTTAATACTTTTAAGCCAGTTCCCGTTCATATTATTATCATGGTGGTTTTTTTTTTTTTTTTTTTACACAGTTTAACTATAAATGTATAGGATTAGTTTAGTCATACTAAAAAGGAAACTTTTTTTTTTTTTTTTTTTATATGATAATGTCATTTTTGTATCATTGTGTATAAATGATTGCATTAGTTAGTGGTGTTCTCGAGTTAAATATATATATTATTCTATGACAAAAAAATAAAACTGATGAAATTTTTAAGTAGGTGTACTTAATTAAGGTGCTAGTTGAAATCATCTTTGTTCCACCCACAATTCTTATACTAGGGGATATTACCCAATCGTTTAGAGTATTTAAATTTAGTAGTAATTGTGTTACCAAAAATTAGTAGGTATTGTGTTACCTTTTATTGTGTTACTGTTACTAGTCACCTTTTGGTTTAAGACTGATTTATCTCAAGGATAACAGTCTGGTCTGCATATAACGCTGGCGTTATCCATGAAGCTTTCAGTAATTTTCACATTTTCTAACAAAAATAATAAGTTAGGTAAGTAAAATCTATTTGATATAATAAAACTGGGGACTTTATCCCCCAATGTAACTGTTCCTGAAAGAAAGTATTTTAATTTACCTATAAAAAAAGACGTTGTTCGTTTGATATACCTACTTAATAATATTGTGTTTGATTTATTTTATTTTTAGGTTTATTTTATTAACAATATTAATCCACATTTAACAGCAAGTACTTTAGTTATAAAAGTTCATTTACTAAGCAGTTTTCGCCAATAATTAATTAATAAATAAACAATTATGGCACCTATAATAAAATTTATTGAAATATTTACTTGTATGTTTTTACTATTTTGTACTGTAAACATGGGCTGTATTTAAACTAATTTAAAATCATTGAAAGTATCTTATCAGAAAAATATTAAAATAAAAACATAAGAAACTTCTCTAAGTTGCATGTTTGCAAAATAAATTATAAAAGACATTCTTTTATTTTTTATTATAGTTATTTATACTTTTTCGTATTAACATAGAGGCACTACACAAATTTGGAGCAAGTACTTAATTATTTTTGCTTTGACAAATTTGTATTTATAATTATTAATTATAACTGGAGTAAGTATAGGGTAAGGCCACTCAAAAAAAAAAAAAATTTCATACTTATAGTAAATGAAGAAACATGTAAATTTGTGCCTATTAAGGCAAAAACTTATTGAAACTTGTTTTACCTATTACATTTTATGTAACCGAAATTGTCATCCATTAGACATAAGTTTTGTGCACAATAAATCTTTTCTTATGAAAACAAAGAAATCATTTACACTTTTCCAAAAATTAACATATTTTCCTGGGTTGTATGTTGTAATATAATAAAAAATCACTGTTTTCCAAAACAAAACAGTAGTCATTAAAATGTATCATGATTATTTACATTACAACAACCACTTTGAAAAAACATGTCCTCGTTCATTTGTCATGACAACTCCTCTCTCGGAGGCTGGTTTCACCTATTTACTGGATAACTCTAACTGGATGGACCATTTGTTCATTTGTCACTGAGCTAATGCAAAGCTCATTACCTATTCAAAAATAGTAAATTAAATAAAACAACAAAAAAGTATTTTGGTTCGCTTAGGACTTCATTTAAGATAGTCAAACAAGTGGCTGCTATATGTTTAAAATAAAAATTCTTTTTATTTCCTTTTGGCAATTACATCCAGTCATCAAAAACATTTTTATACCAAAAACAATTTTTACCTTGTAAGTACAGAATCAGTCACAATGACAAAATATTGATAGACTGATTGCGTATTTGTTATCCATTTATGTTCCAAGTATGTTCACAAAAATTTTAACATAGTTGGTTTATCACAATTGATTTAACCTCAGAACTATAGTTGAAAAAAAAAAAAAAATACTATGCCCGAGGAACCTTGTATAAATCATCAACCTAAATTACAGATTTTCATATGCTGAAAAAACTAACAGTAGGTAGGTATATTTATTTGTGAGGTATTTGACATGAGTATGTTGTCTAATGTAAGATCCTCCAAAACATTTTCAGCAAATTTGCTAAAAGAGTATTTATACTCTTTATTATTGAAAGGCTGGGTACAGCCTGCGTCCAATCACAGATTGCATCAGGGCTGGCTGGAGGTTCTGGATCAAAAAGTCTGCATCAGGCATATCAAAAAGCAAAGCTTTGACTTGAGACACTTATATAGAAGTTCACAGAGATGGCTGCATGCCTTAAGAACTCTTGAGAAGCTAGGTCCGGAGTTCATAAACATGACAAAGCTTTTAACTAAATGTCTTGTGGCCCTTCAAATGCAAGAAATGAAACAGTAATCATTACTATTTCTCTACTGCTTTTAACAGAGTCACCGGTTTGTAAGTGAAGTCAACGCCCATATAGAGATGCTCTGTCACTTGTCACTGTATCCAAGCATCCACATAACGGTGCAATCTTCACCTTTTGTTGGCTTCCGTAAACAGTATGTTAGTGAACACTAGAATCTGTGGAATCCACTCAACCATTGGTTTATAAACCAGGCATAAACAAAAAAGGCAGCCATCAAACAACCAGACAAAAAAGAAATAAAATCGTCAAATTTTCTCTAAGTACCTAGTACTTACCTTCCTCCACCCACTTTGTATTCGTAGTGTTTATGTTTTTTAATCGGCAACTGAATTGAAAGTTTCCCAGAAGAAATCTAATAAAGTAGGTAGGTAGGTAAGTATCCTTATTTTACTGGAACAAAGGACCGTAGGCGACGTCTTGGTGACGTTATTGCCGGCCCGTGCTGCTTGTTGGAGCGGAGCTTGTGCGCTGCGCCAGCGCTCCAAATGTTCACACTTTATCACAACACTTCGCATCTTTACGACGACTAGTTTTTCAATACTCATAATCACTAAATAATGTGCAAAAAATACTTATTTACAATTTATTTAGAAAAAATTGTTGTGCAATTGGCGAGCACTGAAACGAGAATGACAGACAGGTGTATTGATTGACTGAAGCGGTATCAAGTATTGAGAGACCAAAGACAAGTTTTTTCTTTTAAATTTTTTCTCTCAAACAGTGTGTATTGGCGAATCCTGACGGGGTACTACCTACATGTTTACTAATGCTAATCTTGAGGACAAAACACGAGTATAATAAGTTACTACAAACGTATTTAACGTCACTACAAACGAAAATAAGTTACTACAAACGATTTAAAGCTCACTACAAACGAAAATAAGTTACTACAAACGTATTTTACGTCACTACAAACGAAAATAAGTTACTACAAACGATTTGAAGCTCACTACAAACGAAAATAAGTTACTACAAACGAATTTAACCTCACTAAAAACGAAAATAAGTTACTACAAACGTATTTAACGTCACTACAAACGAAAATAAGTTACTACAAACGATTTAAAGCTTACTACAAACGAAAATAAGTTACTACAAACGAATTTAACGTCACTACAAACGAAAATCAGTTACTACAAACGAAATTATCTTCACTACAAACGAAAGTAAGTAACTACAAACGATTTAAAGCTCACTACAAACGAAAATAAGTTACTACAAACGAATTTAACCTCACTACAAACGAAAGTAAGTTTTTACAAACGATTTAAAGCTCACTACAAACGAAAATAAGTTACTACAAACGTATTTAACGTCACTACAAACGAAAATAAGTTACTACAAACGATTTAAAGCTCACTACAAACGAAAATAAGTTACTACAAACGTATTTTACGTCACTACAAACGAAAATAAGTTACTACAAACGATTTGAAGCTCACTACAAACGAAAATAAGTTACTACAAACGAATTTAACCTCACTACAAACGAAAGTAAGTTAGTACAAACGATTTAAAGCTCACTACAAACGAAAATAAGTAACTTCAAACGAATTCAACGTCACTACAAACGAAAGTAAGTTACTACAAACGAAAGTAAGTTTTTACAAACGATTTAAAGCTCACTACAAACGAAAATAAGTTAATACAATCGTATTTAACGTCACTACAAACGAAAATAAGTTACTACAAACGATTTAAAGCTCACTACAAAAACGAAAATAAGTTACTACAAACGATTTAAAGCTCACTACAAACGAAAATCAGTTACTACAAACGAAATTATCTTCACTACAAACGAAAGTAAGTAACTACAAACGATTTAAAGCTCACTACAAACGAAAATAAGTTACTACAAACGAAATTAACCTCACTACAAACGAAAGTAAGTTACTACAAACGATTTAAAACTCACTACAAACGAAAATCAGTTACTGCAAACGAATTTTACCTCACTACAAACGAAAATAAGTTACTACAAACGATTTAAAGCTCACTACAAACGAAAATAAGTTACTACAAACGAATTCAACCTCACTACAAACGAAAATAAGTTACTACAAACGATTTAAAGCTCACTACAAACGAAAATCAGTTACTACAAACGAAATTATCTTCACTACAAACGAAAGTAAGTAACTACAAACGATTTAAAGCTCACTACAAACGAAAATAAGTTACTACAAACGAAATTAACCTCACTACAAACGAAAGTAAGTTACTACAAACGATTTAAAACTCACTACAAACGAAAATCAGTTACTGCAAACGAATTTTACCTCACTACAAACGAAAATAAGTTACTACAAACGATTTAAAGCTCACTACAAACGAAAATAAGTTACTACAAACGAATTCAACCTCACTACAAACGAAAGTAAGTTACTACAAACGATTTAAAGCTCACTACAAACGAAAATCAGTTACTACAAACGAATTTTACCTCACTACAAACGAAAATAAGTTACTACAAACGAATTTAACGTCACTACAAACGAAAATCAGTTACTACAAACGAAATTATCTTCACTACAAACGAAAGTAAGTAACTACAAACGATTTAAAGCTCACTACAAACGAAAATAAGTCACTACAAACGAATTTAACCTCACTACAAACGAAAGTAAGTTTTTACAAACGATTTAAAGCTCACTACAAACGAAAATAAGTTACTACAAACGTATTTAACGTCACTACAAACGAAAATAAGTTACTACAAACGATTTAAAGCTCACTACAAACGAAAATAAGTTACTACAAACGATTTGAAGCTCACTACAAACGAAAATAAGTTACTACAAACGAATTTAACCTCACTACAAACGAAAGTAAGTTAGTACAAACGATTTAAAGCTCACTACAAACGAAAATAAGTTACTTCAAACGAATTCAACGTCACTACAAACGAAAGTAAGTTACTACAAACGAAAGTAAGTTTTTACAAACGATTTAAAGCTCACTACAAACGAAAATAAGTTACTACAATCGTATTTAACGTCACTACAAACGAAAATAAGTTACTACAAACGATTTAAAGCTCACTTCAAACGCAAATAAGTTACTACAAACGATTTGAAGCTCACTACAAACGAAAATAAGTTACTACAAACGAATTTAACCTCACTACAAACGAAAGTAAGTTATTACAAACGATTTAAAGCTCACTACAAACGAAAATAAGTTACTTCAAACGAATTCAACGTCACTACAAACGAAAATAAGTTACTACAAACGAATTTAACCTCACTACAAACGAAAATAAGTTACTACAAACGATTTAAAGCTCACTACAAACGAAAATAAGTTACTACAAACGAATTCAACCTCACTACAAACGAAAGTAAGTTACTACAAACGATTTAAAGCTCACTACAAACGAAAATCAGTTACTACAAACGAATTTAACGTCACTACAAACGAAAATCAGTTACTACAAACGAAATTATCTTCACTACAAACGAAAGTAAGTAACTACAAACGATTTAAAGCTCACTACAAACGAAAATAAGTCACTACAAACGAATTTAACCTCACTACAAACGAAAGTAAGTTTTTACAAACGATTTAAAGCTCACTACAAACGAAAATAAGTTACTACAAACGTATTTAACGTCACTACAAACGAAAATAAGTTACTACAAACGATTTAAAGCTCACTACAAACGAAAATAAGTTACTACAAACGATTTGAAGCTCACTACAAACGAAAATAAGTTACTACAAACGAATTTAACCTCACTACAAACGAAAGTAAGTTAGTACAAACGATTTAAAGCTCACTACAAACGAAAATAAGTTACTTCAAACGAATTCAACGTCACTACAAACGAAAGTAAGTTACTACAAACGAAAGTAAGTTTTTACAAACGATTTAAAGCTCACTACAAACGAAAATAAGTTACTACAATCGTATTTAACGTCACTACAAACGAAAATAAGTTACTACAAACGATTTAAAGCTCACTTCAAACGAAAATAAGTTACTACAAACGATTTGAAGCTCACTACAAACGAAAATAAGTTACTACAAACGAATTTAACCTCACTACAAACGAAAGTAAGTTATTACAAACGATTTAAAGCTCACTACAAACGAAAATAAGTTACTTCAAACGAATTCAACGTCACTACAAACGAAAATAAGTTACTACAAACGAATTTAACCTCACTACAAACGAAAATAAGTTACTACAAACGATTTAAAGCTCACTACAAACGAAAATAAGTTACTACAAACGAATTTAATGTCACTACAAACGAAAATCAGTTACTACAAACGATTTAAAGCTCACTACAAACGAAAATAAGTTACTACAAACGATTTAAAGCTCACTACAAACGAAAATAAGTTACTACAAACGAATTGAACGTCACTACAAACGAAAATAAGTTACTACAAACGATATAAAGCTCTCTACAAACGAAAATAAGTTACTACAAACGAATTTAACCTCAAAACAAACGAAAGTAAGTTACTACAAACGATTTAAAGCTCACTACATACGAAAATAGGTAACTACAAACGAAATCAACGTCACTACAAACGAAAGTAAGTTACTACAAACGAAAGTAAGTTACTACAAACGATTTAAAGCTAACTACAAACGAAAATAAGTTACTACAAACGAAATTAACGTCACTACAAACGAAAATAAGTTACTACAAACGATTTAAAGCTCACTACAAACGAGAATAAGTTACTACAAACGAATTGAACGTCACTACAAACAAAATTTACTTTACTTCAAACGAAAATTTTTTTTTTTATTTTTTTTAAGATACTACAAACGAAAAGAAAATCACTACAATCAACTACGTCCTATAAGGTATTAGAATCGAAAAAAAAAATAAAAAAAAAAGATTGTCGGGTGCCAAGTCCACAAAAAAAATTTTTTTTTTCAACTACAAACGAAATGATTTTCACTACAATCAACTACTAACGATTCTTTTCTTGAATCGAAGACAAAATTTGAGTTTCCGTGAATCGGGGGGACGCGATTTTTTCAAAGTGCTATAATTTTTTTTCTGTCCAACTACAAAAAAAAAAATTTTTACTACAATCAACTACAAACGTTTATCTATGGGAATAAAGGTATAATAACAAAATTTCTCAATCTCGGGTGCCAAGTTCACACAGCCGAGACGATCGACAAAAGTGACAGATAGATACGACAAAGTCGACAAATTTTCGTCATGTTACCACTGCACGAACGACCATTTGTGGTGTCTTTCTGTCACTTTAGGCATCTATTTGCCGGAAAATGACGTCACGAATCGAGAGCGAACCATTATGTCTATGGTGCGAGCATGAGCTGCACGGGATACAACTCTTCCGATGATGAACTGTCAGTTTAATCATTTGTCTTTAATCTTGCTACAAGTGCGAACAAGAGATACACTTTTCTCTACCACTTCCGACTATAATTTGTCTACTAGTAGAAGGGGTGCAGACAAAGCATTTTTATTATGATTTGTTATCTTTCGTCACGCGGGATGACACGATAATATTTACTCATCATCATAACAACCGGTAGACGTCAACTGCTGGACACAGGTCTCCCCCACAGATTGCCACAAGGACAACAATGTAGAGGAATTTCTATTTCATCATCATCATCATAACATCCGGTACACGTCTACTGCTGGACACAGGTCTCCCCCATAGATTGCCACAAGGACAACAATGTAGAGGAATTTTTATTTCATCATCATCATCATGATTTAAGCCGAATTACGTCCACTGCTGGACATAGGCCTCCCCCACAGAACGCCACAACGACCGGTCTTGAGCGACCCTCATCCATTCTATGTACTCCCGCAGCCTTCACCGGATCGTCTGATTACCTTGTGGGGGGTCTGCCTGCCTACTCTGTGATTGGATGTACGGGAGTCGGCCCATCCGTTTTAGTGGCCACAAATCAATCAATTCAATCTTCGTTAATCTTATTATTGTACTTTACAATCTGTATAAATTATTCTTAAAAAAAGGTAAGCAATTAGTTAAAACACAATGAACGAACGATTTGTCCTTTTTAGTCTATTAGCCCATTTATCTCGACTAATGATGAGGATGATTTAGTCAACGATTAAATTTGTCTACGCACTGCCGCATGTTCGATGCGGGAAAACAAGATCCTCGAGATAATTTTAAACATTTTATCGCGTGTTTAAATGAGTGAGTGTATGCAGCAGCAGCCGCAGCAGCTCATGCTCGCGCCATAGACATAATGGTTCGCTCTCGATTCGTGACGTCATTTTCCCGCATTGAGATGTCTAAAGTAGCAGAAAGACACGAAAAATGGTTGGTCATGCTGCGGGGGCTGGCGAACTTACATCTTCTCAGTAAAATAATTATCTGTCAACCTATAGGAAAGGAGTTCTCATATAAAAAACATTTTTTTTCTTTTTCTAAATACGTAAAAAAATATTTTTTGCAATATGGATGGATGGACAAATGTTCGAAATAGTTTTTTTTTTTGTTGAACTGAAAAAATACATAGATATTTTTTAATATTTTTGTCCATATTTTTTTGGATCTATGTAGATTAAAAAAACGCCTAAGGCAGCATTTGTGGGCACGCGGGGCGTTGCGCTGGGCGTCGTCGTGGCGTCTTTCCGTTCTATACAAGGCCAGTACGCAGCCATAGGTAACTGCTCACGTATACATTGTAGTGCTGTTTTAAAATCTGTTATTGCAATACAAGAGCAGTACGCAAATTCTCACGTATATTTCGTAGTTACGTTAAAATTTATCTGGCTCCTATGTACAGCGCCAGTACGCATGCGGACTAATCGTGTATGAATCGGAGTAAGCGCTCCAAACCTCTATTTACAATTTATACGCGAGCAGCATGCTTCTGGTTTTCTTTGCGTGATTGAAAAGCTTTCGCAAGTTTGCTCTCATTCTTTCCAGTGATTTGCACCACCAGTTATTTGGTGTTGGTTTTGGTCAAATGAGAGGGCAAGATTTTTCATAACTATCTATAATACATTTATTTAGATTTTCTACTGCATTTTCAATCGATTCTACTGAGTTCAGGTTCCTAGGAGTTCCTAATGCATCGAGCCCCGTAGTTAAGCTTTGAATATATTCATTCTTGTTTCTTTTCCTAGGATTTCTAAATTTTCTTGGTTTCGGTACTACGGCTTACCTTAAAGGTTACCCACCTGTGGTCCGAGCAGGACAGCTCTGGGGATACCCTCCAGCCCGTCACGTTTTCCCTGGCCAAAGTGTTTGTAATTGTGACATCTAGTATAGTTTGGGCTCGGGCTGTTACAAAAGTAGGCTCCGATCCTCTATTCAGTACACTTAAGTCGTAAGATAGTAAATTCAATAAGGTCCTTACCTCGTTTGTTTGTTTCCCTGCAACCCCATAGCATGCCGTGTGCGTTCGCCTACTATGAGCGGGATCTGTATCGATATTGTTAATGATTTTGTTTTGGGTTTAATTTGTTAACCTTGAAAATCTTTTTTGAATGTGTAATTGAGTAAAATAATTAAAATATGGCGATTGTAGTTTCATCATTCAATCTTTATTTTTTTCGTAACCATAGTGATAATAATTTATCGTTTTGCAACCGCAATACCAATGATATGGATATCATCGACATTTCAGTTGATGGATCCATCAACTGGAATGTCGATTTTGATTAAACAATTTTTATTCTCGTAATCCGTTCCATTACTATTAAAAACCGCAATAGGCCCAGTGAGTTGTAATTACTACGTATAGAGACGCTCGCTCTAACAAAAATCGCGTCCGCCTTTTCTCCCTCCCTCTTTCTCTCGCGTCTCATAGATTATGATAGTGCAGAAGTGTACAGCTCAATCACAGGTATTAAACCTACGAAACTTAATTTAATTTAAGTATTGCATTATCATTTATCATGACTTGGTAATAAAAAATATAAATTGAAAATAAAATTTGTTCAAAAATTAAATTGCTCAAAAATAAATTATTAAAGTAAAATGAAAATCCATACATTTTATTTAGCATTACTTTTATATAACTTAAAAATAAAACATTAAGTTTGTTGCTCGCACGACATTAAAAAGTCTTTGTTTGATCAGTTTTTACTATTTATTTATAATTATTTAATCATAGCATCAGAGCACACATACATTCGGTTCACGGGAGAGTTGAGAGAGAGAGGGAAACATACATAGACAATAAATACTATAGGCTATTGACCATAAAGCATGCGATGTACAGTGGCGGACACTGTCGGCGTAAAACTTCCAGTTTTTCTGTATTGCAAAATAGCTCTTGTTCTTTGGTAATACAATCTAGGGCTGACGAAAGTATAGACAGATCTGATACGGCCTCCTAGTCCGCCTCTGTACTACCGTTTATTGGCTAGGGAAGTTAAGCAGGAACAACATTATCTTAGGTTGAATGTTCTTCGAACAAAGTTAGATTCTGATGCTAAGTCAGATAAAAGAGGAAGTCACAGCTAACAATAAATACCTACGTGTCCTATCTGTACGATTTACTCTCTGTATTTTCTTACAAAATGGTGGAACCATGGAATACATTAGAAAATAATGTCAAAAACTAGTTCTCATTGATGTTTTGGATACTTACCGATGATAAGTCACACCGGTGTTTTTTTTACTTTAGTGGAGTGATTTGTGCATCCTTTCATCATTATGCAAGACGGAATTTTCTCATTTTTTGTTTTTAGTCGCGAAAGCGGGTGAACACCTCGAGCGAAGGCGAGCGAATAAACGCGTTGGAGCTAATTAGCTCTAACGCACTGCGCAAGACCAAGTTGTGGTTGTCTTTTCCATACGCTATAGTAATAATAGTTCAATGAAAAGGCCTAATTACAACATAGTGATAAATTAAAAATTACCTAGAAATTAGGTTATTTTTTATTTACCTATCACTGTTTTTTGCAATTCTTCCATAAAGTTACATTTGTTGTTTCAGAATCTACAAATTTGTAATGGGTAATGATCCTTTATATAAAGAAGAAAACACAGAAGATGCATTTGTTAAATAAGTTTTAACCAAATTAATAAAGTAAATAGGTAGATAAGATGTTCACTGATAATATTTAATACTTTTAATTCCATCCGACGAGATTTTTTTTCCTCTGCCTAATTCTGTTAAAACGCGTACGCATTGGCGCACGGAAAACAATGTCCTCACTACATTGCGCAAAGATAGCGGACATCCAACCTCAAACGCCGCAAAAGTTAAGCAAATCGTTAAGGAGTTCTACGGAGAACTATCTCTACAAAGATTCCGAAAGCTCACATAATCAACCACGGCGACAAGCGAGCCCCGCTAAGTCAACATTTCACTGAAGATCTCCCAGAATTCAGTTCATTCGAAGTCAAATTAGCTATGAAACAACTGAAGAAAAACAAAGCACCGGGTGAGGACGAAATCGGGGGCAGACCAGTCATAAAAGAACTACAGCTTCTTTTTAACGAGGTTCTATACACAGGTGAAGTACCGCGAGACTGGACAATTAGCTTGGTGGTGCTTTTCCATTAAAATGGTGACAAAACTCTCCTAAAAAACTATCCTATCTCTCTCCTTAGCCAAATATATAAGATCTTCTCCAGAGTGCTTACAAATAGACTTAACTTAGACTTAAAGTAGATAAAATTCAAAACAAAAATTTAAGGTTAATAAGTGGTGCTATGAGAACTACCCCTATTAACTCTTTACAGGTTGAATGTAATGTTCCTCCCATACAGTTCCGTTTCAAATTTCTTAAAAATAAATTTCTCATTAAATTGTTTTCTATTCAAAATCATCCCTTAATAAAAAGCTCAATCACATTATTTAATTAATCCACACCTTAGTGTTACCTCCAACGTCCCCTTTATTCTTCACGAGCTTTCCCGGCTTACTTCGTTACGCCATAGAATATAAGATACTACAAAATACGGCGCTATAGACTATGTTCTTTTGACTGCCCAGAATGGCCGAAAAAAAACAAACAACAACAACAAACCACCTGTCAAAATATGTAAACAACGGAAAAAATATTGCACCTTGGGTTATATTATTTGAGTTTAGGTAAGGATCCCTAATTTTTTTGAAAATCTAATATAGCCTATGACACTCGGGGTTAATGTAGCTTCCTACCAGTGAAATAATTTTTCAAATCAGTTCAGTATTTCCGAAACCTATTTGTTACAAACAAACAAACAAATCTTTCCTCTTTATAATATTGGTATAGATGACTTTGCGAACATGAAAGCTTTTAAGGCGGTAACTCACGTTATGGCGCGAAATTCAAAAATTTTCACGTTTTTTAATTATTTTGGCGAAAGTATTCATTCCCTCGCTTGTTAAGTTTTTTCCATACGGAATAATTCCGCCGCCCATCTCTAATCAGGACAGACTGGAAGGTGGAATAGCCACTTAACTTAACCGGTACGCCGTATACATGTAACAGTTTGTATACAACTCCTAAACTACTGGGTTTAGAAAGTTGAAATTTACACTGATTCTTTTTGCATCACCAACGTCATAAATGTTTTTTTTTTTTTTTTTAAATATATTTAACCCCTGAGTTCTTATACAGGTTGAAACCAGTGAGTTGTAATTACTACGTATAGAGACGCTCGCTCTAACAAAAATCGTGTCAGCCTTTTCTCCCTCTCCCTCTTTCTCTCGCGTCTCATAGATTATGATAGGTGCAGAAGTGCACAGCTCAAACACAGCTATTAAACCTACGAAACTTAATTTGATTTATTGCATTATTATGACTTGGTTATAAAAAATATAATTTAGTTAAAGAAGTACTTAAATTAAAATTAATAATTTTGTAATTAAAACAAAATTTGGTCAAAAGTGAAATTGGTCAAAAATATTAAATTATTTAAGTAAAATAAAAATCCATAAATTTTATTTAGCATTACTTTTATATAACTTAAAAATAAAAAACACTAAGTTAGATTAAGTAGTAAGTGACGCTCAGACGGAGTCATAAAAGAGGAAGTCACAGCCAACAATAAATACCTACGTGTCCTATCTGTACGATTTACTGATGATTACAAGATGGAAAAAAATTCTTAAAAAAATTATTAGTAAAAGTGAATGTAAAAAAAAGTGATTCTGCCAACTTGGAACGAAAATATTCTGCTTTGTCGGTCACCGAGATAATCATAGGAACTCTTTAGAACCACGAGAAAAGGCAACATAAAATATTTAAAAATACAGGGTGTAATAATGGGAAAAGCTTTTATTTAATTTCAACGGGCGACGAGACGAAAACTCCTTTTCCAAAAAAACAAATAATTCGTTTAGTGAACAAAAAATGTCAGCATCGCGTTTTTATACTATATCTTATAAACCTTTTCTATTTTTACACTCGTCCAGTCGATACCGATATTACCGATTAAAATAGGAAGATAAAAATGAGGACAGTACTTAGCTGACTTTTGTCGATCTGGTTTATGGTTTGGTA
Organism: Euspilapteryx auroguttella; assembly: GCA_951802225.1. Lineage (NCBI taxonomy): Eukaryota > Metazoa > Arthropoda > Insecta > Lepidoptera > Gracillariidae > Euspilapteryx > Euspilapteryx auroguttella. Next base: position 6,977,287 of record OX637645.1, read on the forward strand.
CTCACTCATTTCTTGTAAGTAGGTATAATAGGTATAATACTTATTTGTATAATTGTATTTTCTTTAGAAAGAGGGAGTTACCAACTCATTCAGTATCAGTGGTGAGTTTGCAGTGTTAAACAGTTGCTTCGGTTCGAAACTTTTGTTATTATTTTTTTCCTACGTTAACTATTTCAAAGTAGGATCAAAATACATGTTTCTATTGCAAAAATGTACATTGTCGTCAGCTTCTTTTTATAAAAAACATATAGATATATTTTTGCATTTTTTCAGATATAATCTATAAAACGTAGTGATTTAAGTACCTTCTCTCTGCTAGCTCCTTTTAAAAATCGGTGTTGGCAACACTGCTTTGTAAGTCAAGTCAGTTACTAAGTCTGCCGAAAAACGCAAACAACCTGCACAACATGGGCTGGGCTCCGCGCTTTAGTGGTTGACCTTGATCGTACGCTCATGGTATACGATGTGACCTTGATCGCATCGTAGCTAGTCTAGCTCAGCTGTCCACACTATGCGTCCACCAGTGCGCTCGATAGGACGTATAAGACGATAGGACGTGCAGTCTAAGGCAGTTGTCCCACCAACGACGAGAAAACGACTAACTATCGGCTATTTTCTCGCTCAAGAAACGTACAATAGATATACTTTCTGTGTGAACAAAAGAGATGCATATACAAACAGTTGATCGCTGACTGTTCACACTGCCGGCGAGCACTCGCTTCACTAGAAGAGCTATGAAAGAAAACACTCGCTCGGCGATACTCGCCAAGCGATTAGAACTCACGCCGAACCACCGCCAACCAGTGGTCATTTCTACTTGCTTGACTGCCGCGAGCGAGTGATGCGAGTAATCGCCCGCCTCACTCGCACACTCGCTTATAGCCGAGCTACACAAATATCGGAACTACCACAGAACAAGGAAGATGCTCTCTCTCTAAATAGAAATCGCGAGTAGGCGGAGCCCGCGTGCCTATCATTAGCTCTGCAGTGCCTGTGCGTAGTTTTTGACAGATTTGATAAGCTCAGTTGCTTTTTACTTCTTGTAAACAAACCACCAGGAAAAATATGAAAAAAAACCCACTAAAATGCCATATTGTGCTGTGTTGGAATGCAAAAATTAAAGTTGGGGACTTAAAAGTACTAATTATGCCGTATCATTACATCGGTAAGTAATATTTCACTGTATTTTTAAATAAATTTGAAATTATACATGAACAAGAAAACAAAACAATAAGTGAGAAACTGAAAACACCCTAATTACGGAGCAGTAAAATTGAATTTTCATTGAAGCCTGTGAGTCCTGTGACTGTGACTGTACCTTCTTAGCGTTCTTCTTTATCTATGGTATTAGACTCATGACTTTTTCTAGAACATTTTGACAACCAGTATAATGGAAATCAGTTAGAGATTGCTCAACATGATGAAAATCTATCGATAATTTTCTATGATAAAAATCTATCGATAATAATAATTTTCAGTGAAAAAAAAAATAGGTATTCGCTTTGACTTGAAAACCTCTACCTTTTTTATGGTTTAAAATGTGATTTACTTTAAAGTTAAATTCTTGAATACGAATGAAATTATATGAATCTTTCAACTTAGACTCTTGCGTATGAATGAAATTATATTAGCATCATCATCATATTACAATAATGTTGTAATATGTAAAAAATAAAGTCACTTTCCGCATCAGTCCTTAGGTATGTTTAAATCTTAAAAAGTACAGCGGATTTTAATGCGGATTTTTTTAATAGATAGAGTGATTCAAGAGGAAGGTTTATAAGTATAAAACATGCACGTTCTAATAATAGGTTAGGCGGTACGAAGCTTACCGGGTCGACTAGTATTGTATAAAGACAAGTCGTCACTCTTATAGTGTGCTATATTTTATTTTTCTTTTCATTTATTTACAGCCTGTGTTACTGGATCACCTTGGGCCAAGCTCAGAACCTAATACACTTAAGCATAAACTTGAAGATGGAGCCATCATGAAAGCTTCTTAAGCTAAGAGGAGTTTCAATAAACAATACCTAGAGAAGAAAAAATGCTAAATATTATGTATTAAAAAAACCAAGATTAGTTAAGAGTTTAAGGCAAGTAATAAATTAGCACTTACTTCGATATTAAATAAGATAAAATAATATAAATATAAAACCCATCTTGTTTTATTGGTCTATCTATCCATCCACCTAAATTGTTTACTTTGGTTAAAATAAAGCTTCATTTAAAGTACAATACTAACTCCAAAATTAATAATGCGCATGCAGATATCATAATTCTACTAAATTACGCATGCAGAAAATGCACTTAACCTCCTTCAATACATATCGTCTTCCATCGCTTGGGAATACGACCGTTGTCGAACAGTGACGAAGATTTCTATGCGCATTATAACTTTTACAGTACTGTATGTATATACAATTTTATAACTAAACACATTTTTATTTCTGAATCTCTATTTATGCGAAGCATAACTGTTGAATACAAAACAACATTGGAAATAAATAAAAATTAAACTGTACACTAAAATAAACTTTATTCTATGAGCGACTGGTTTTTTCATATGATAATACCAATACATCGCCAATCACCAAGAAGGCCGTTTGCGTAGAATACACATAGATTTTCGTAAAAAAAAAGTAATTGTTAACTGTAGCCATATGAAAGAAAGTTGTATATCGATAGGTTTTTTTCATCGACAAACTTTCTCCCGCAATATGTACATCCCTAGCTTAGTTTTTCATTTTTCGACGTAGCCACCTAGTGTTTAGTAGCGGTAGTACAAAAGCTGTAGTTCCATCTAGCGTCGAATAGTAAAACTAGGAACATTGCGTGAGGATTTTAAAGCAAAGAGGATGTATAGCTTTCTACCATGTCTTTGGAAAAACCTAATGTCATTCTTTTATCATATGTATGTCATCATTATCTTAAGTATTTCATAATTGTTATTTGATTTTGATCTTTGTTTTTTTGTAAAAAAGGTTCATAGTCTACTTCAAAGTTTTGTGATGTAGATCTTTTCGGCTTTGTCGTTAATCACCAATGGTAGCTTGGATTTCATAGTGAGCGTTTGGTTTATATGTGTGAGTTTGGACACACTGGTTTTAGTACTAAAAGCTCATGATGCTATTTCTATTGTATTCTCTTGTTCTGTGGGAACTACGCACTCGCTCCCCGCGTCTCGCTAACTCGTTTCTAGTTCTAGCTCTACTCGTTACTCGTTGCCGGTGAGACAAGTGCCTAAATGATGCTTTAGCCTATTTGCTAACAACAGTCAAAGGGCATCGGGTGACAACTCTTGTATCCCTTTGTATATTTGGTAGCAAAGAGTAATAAATAGCATGTTTTGTAGAAACTGATAAAACCATGGACATTATTTCGCTTCGCACATTCTCTCTCACAGTCTCTTCAATCAACAGATAAACTAATGGCTCAAACAGCTGCACTACAGTTATTCGCTCCATATCGACGGAACTTACGAGTCGCGAGTTGGTCACTCGACCGACATCCCGTACGAGTAGCTGTTCAATGGCCATGCTAGCTGCTCACTGTGTAAACTACCCATAAGAAATAAAACAAAATTTAAATAAAATACATTATTTAAGCTCAGATAAAACCTATCTGCAGTAATCTAATTGCAAGAGAAATACATCTAAATAAATAAATTCTTACAGTGTAAGTATGTATATGTTTCACAAATGTTTATAAGTACTTACTATCATTTATTTATATATTATATAAGATTTTGCAATTGTAATTTCTAAAAAATAAGTATAAATAGACAGAGAAATTATAACAATTAACTTATTTGTTAAGTATATAACTTAATAAAAAATTTAAAAATTATTATTGGTTACTACCTTAACTCTTATATTTTGGAATCCTAATTTCGTTTAGGACCTATTTGTTTGTTGTTTGGTGCACCAATAATGAATGTCTACATCTACAACATCATGATAGACATATTAAGTTTAGTAGGCAAGTTATTATAATTGTTAGTAACAGTTTGCTGCAACATTCCGAAAGCTGTTTACAAAGCCGTAATTTACATTAGCAGAAACTGTGAAATATCACAAAATTGCAAGTGTATTTTCAAGTAGTAAAAGCACTAATAATGTTAAGGTCACAAACATAATTAAGTAGGTGTAAGAGAATACCTTTCATTATGTACATCTTCTTGTTCCAATTATTGAAATTCCAAAGAATGTGATGCATTGACTTATTTTCTTAATATTTTTAAATACCATTACAATAAACATGTAAGTGTACTAACAATGCTTGACTAGTGATCATTTATTAAAAAAAAAAAAAGTGAATTTACCTTACATATTTTTTCCGTGACAATTTCTTTTAATGTATTGGTAAATAAGATTGTATACAATTAATATAAAACATAAAATAATTGCGTGGTAATGAATTGGCATACTATAAATAGCTTTTAAAACTCCTTGATTATCTTTTTTTACACTGTCAGAATTTTGCTTTTTATAATTCCATTCCGGCAGTGGGGATGACGTCTCCGGCTCCCTTTCCTTCATACTGACGTGCTCTTCTGTACCGAAAAAACCATTTGTATTCGAAGATGCTTTGCAAGTTTTTAATTGATACGATTTGTTTTCATTTATTTTGCTTTGCTTAAATGTTTCGAGTGGCTCTGTTTCTGGAGCCTCCGCCGCCCTCACCTCCGTAGCCGCGCGGGCCGCGCCGGCCGCGCCCCCCGTGCACACGTCTAAGCTCTGTTGCAAGCAGCGGTCGATCCTGGCCAGCTGGCCCGGCACGGCGCGGCTGGCCAGCGGGCTGCGCGGCCGGATACTGTCCGACCCCTCTTCGCGAACACCCAGATCTTTGCGTTCAAATCCTTTTTCCTTACAAATGGAACTGACAATTTTATAACTTTGCAAGTCTTTAAAGTCATCCTTGAAGTATGTAGGTGTCGGCTCAGCCAAGTCGGGCCGCAGCGGCGTGAACTTGACCTTGATGACGTCTTCGTTGGTGACCGTCTCCGTGGCGACGTGGTGGTCCACGAAGTTCCGTGCGCCCGGCGCGCCCGGGCCGGCCGCCGCGGACTCGGGCGGCGCGTCGGTGACGTCACGCCGGCACGAGCTGTGCACTCGGTCGACGGTCACCTTGCTTAGCAGTTTACCATTTTCACTGCGGATGTCGGAAAACAGTCCTCCATCGAATTGAAGGGGTGTTTCCAACTTTCTTGTTCTTTGCGGCGAGACGGGCTCGACAGCGGCGGGCGCGGGGGCGGGGGAGGCGGGAGCCGCGGGCGAGACGGGCCGGAACGTGGTGGTGGAGTAGACAGTGTCGGAGTTGTACATTATTTGCTTAGCGCGCGTGCAGTTTGCAGAATGGCCGTCCACCCTTGGCGAAGAAACTCTGTCCTTCGAGGTTCTTTTTGCAGACCTGAAATTTATAATCGTAATTTCATTGTAGTAACAGTGTTCACAGTCACTACAGTCTGAACATTATCTTGTAAAATTAAAGTAAGTTACTGGACTGGTAACAATACTTATTTAAAGAGTTCTTTCATTAAATAAAGTAAAGATTATTTTTATTTTTAATCTAGGCAGGTAAGTAAGTACTTATATATACTTAAAATTATAAAATTGAAAAATAATTTATATTTGACTATTCAAAAATGTAATAAGCGACAGCTTATTCTGCGCGCGACTTGGGGGCGCCACTGTTTACGTACACGTAAGTACAAGCCGTACAATCAAAACAAATTGTTATATGGCTGACAGATTACCAATTGGTTCATATTTGGACCGCGCGCAGACTAAAGTCCGTCACACATTACGCAGATGCGATAAGATTTTATCTGCGTATCTATACAAACTTTTTTATCTGAAGGTACCACACATTACGCAGATGCGGTAATATGACAAGATTATACATTCACTCGAAATTTCTCGGACTGAGCAGACTTGTTTTTTGCTAAAGAATGTTTATATAGGATGTTACAATGAGTTCACGTTTACGAAAAGAACTCTGCTTCTGGATTTATTAGACAGCTCGTCAGAAGATGATTCTGATTATGAATGAGTCACGTCTTGCTTTAAACACACGCACTATAATTTCTTTTTTACAAAAAGAGACCCGCCTTCAACGAACTGACACAATTATAATCTGAGAACTTCCTCGAAAGTCGAAGTCGGTTAAAATAGGTAAAACCTTCTCACCTTCTCCTGAATGTAACAAATACATTACCTACTGAAAACCGCATCAAAAGCGGTTCAGCCAAACGCGAGAAAATCGCGGACAAACATACATACATACTTACATACAGGTCAAACTGATAACCTCCTTTTTGAAGTCGGTTAAAAACACGAAGAATTTTCATAGAACAGCATATACAGGGTGTTTCTGACAAGGCGGTAATAAATCAAAGGAGGGATTCTGCTCACCATACCTAACAACTTTCCTAAAGCAACATGGGTCGAAATCTCAAACCAAAAATCAGCCGTCCCGTACATTGAACTCGCCAGCTGATCGAACCAATGTATGGAACAGCTGTTTTTTTTTTTGTGATTTTGAACCATGTTGCTTTGGGAAAGTTATAAGTTATGGTGAGCAGAATCCCTCCTCTGATTTATTACCGCCTTGTCAGAAACACCCAGTATATAAAGTTTAAACAGACCGAGGTGAATTCCATATCTTCGAGGATCGATCAGATAACAAATTCACAGCCTATTTCCGAAACCCGAGGGCTACTTCATCATACATCCTGTATTTAGCTGCAGTTAAAATATTATGCCATATTTGTATCGGCAGATGTAATCTGCAGATAAACTTGTATCGGCAGATGTTATCTGCAGATCTTTCAATTTATATGTCACGTTTCGGCTTATATTTTACATTAGTTGCGTAGAGTGTGGTCGTCTATAGGATTACATAGAAATTCATGTTGAAGATGATCTGCGCCGATACAGATATCTTGACTGCTCCGTAGCTCAGTTGGCAGTGATGTGGACTGAGAAGCGAGTGCACCCGGGTTCGATTCCCGGGCGGGGCGAATATTGATATGATGAATATCGATGTTTGTTTCCGGTCTGGGTGTGATGTTCGTCTCTGTATGTGTTTCGGGCACCCTAGATACAGGTTCTTCCTAGTTAGGGGCTCTGAGTGTGATGTGTTATTATTATTATTATCTTATCGGATCTGCACAGTCTGTGAATCGCTTAAGTCTATATTTTTACTCTTCTTATTTAATAACTTTATGCAGTGCTTTAGTAAGTAGTAGTAGATTTTATCTGCGTATACAAACTTTTTTATCTGAAGGTACCACACATTACGCAGATGCGGTAATATGACAAGATTATACATTCACTCGAAATCTCTCGGACTGAGCAGACTTGTTTTTTGCTAAAGAATGTTTATATAGGATGTTACAATGAGTTCACGTTTACGAAAAGAACTCTGCTTCTGGATTTATTAGACAGCTCGTCAGAAGATGATTGTGATTATCAATGAGTCACGTCTTGCTTTAAAAGCGTGTGTTTAAAGCAAGACGTGACTCAGTATAATTTCTTTTTTACAAAAAGTGACCCGCCTTCAACGAACTTACACAAACATAATCTGAGAACTTCCTCGAAAGTCGAAGTTGGTTAAAATAGGTACTAAACCTTCTCACCTTCTCCTGAATGTAACAAATACATTACCTACTGAAAACCGCATCAAAAGTGGTTTAGCCAAACGCGAGATAATCGCGGACATACTTACATACAGGTCAAACTGATAACCTCCTTTTTTGAAGTCGGTTAAAACACGAAGAATTTTGATGTAACAGCATATATATAAAGCTTAAAAAGACCGAGGTGAATTTCATATCTTCGAGGATCGATCAGATAACAAATTCACAGCCTATTTCCGAAACCCGAGGGCTACTTCATCATACATCCTGTATTTAGCTGCAGTTAAAATATTATGGCATATTTGTATCGGCAGATGTTATCTACAGATAAACTTGTATCGGCAGATGTTATCTGCAGATCTTTCAATTTATATGTCACGGCTCAGATATATTTTACATTATCTGCGTAGTGTGTGGTCGTCCATAGGATTACATAGAAATTAATGTTGAAAATGATCTGCGCCGATACAGATATCTTATCGTATCTGCGTAGTCTGTGAAGCGCTTAAGGCTGACATTCACATTGGAGTCGCAGGTCGAACTCGCACTCCAAATTGTCAAAATAAAAACTAATCGTTTCCCACTCCAAATTGATAAACACAGTCGAATTTAGACTTCAAGACAGTAAAGCATACACTCGACGGAGTATAAGACGGCTCGAGCCAGGATAATCAGTACTCGGGAACTACTTGTCCGAGTATCATACTTGACCTAGTAGCCTTCAAACACTGGCTGTGAATATCAGCCTTAGCTTGCACGCACTCAACGTAAGATTCTTCCCTGCTAACAAAAATCTGTCAATAAAAAATATTTAAGTACTTAGTGGTTGGTTTTAAATTAGGACAACTACAAATAGGTAGGTAATGTGAAAGTCTGAAATAGCCAAAACAATATCAAATAAATATACTTAACAAAGGAACTGTAACTATATTTACGCACCCTTCTAATAACTACTAATTTTATAAGCTATCTTCCGGAATCATGGGAAGTTTCTTATTAAGTAAATCTTTTTTTTTTAAACAGGCTGCAAGGATTGGATTTCACACAAATTGTTTGTTAATTAGGATTCAATAAGCCAGTGTGGCAGCGTATGATGAGCTTTTCATGTAGGTATGTGTATTTATACTCGATTTTTAGGGGTATCCCACTTGTGAAATGAGTCTGCTCTATTTTATAATTTACTAGTCGACCCGACGAACTTTGTACCGCCTAACCTATAACTATCTTGTGCACGTATTATACTTTTAAACCTTCCTCTTGAATCACAATATCTATTTAAAAAAAACGCATCAAAATCCGTAGCATAATTTTAAGTGTGCTTCAAGCTGTAATCATCATGTTTTAAATCTTCGCTAAAAACCAAACAAAAGAAAAGATATTTTCCAAATACTTAAAAACTCACCTTATCTCAAATTGCTATTATTCTGTTGAAGATTTCCTATCAAGTTAATTTTTGGTTTCTATACTCAGTTCTAAAAAAAGTTCCTATTATGTTAATTAGGAGATTTTGTTTTAAAAAAAGGTATTATTTTAATTTTATTAAATAGTTTATTTAAGTAAATAAGTATTATGTTGAAGGAGAAATTCTCTGTTTAGTATTTAATGTTAAGTTGCAGTGTCAAATTTTGATAAAAAAAAAAATCTGCTGTGTTACTATTTGCTGCGCCCTTTAAGGGCAACTAAGTTCTTAAGCTCTGTTTTTTATTTTAAAACCATCTGTAAAAACACTTAGTTCGCAATAAAATTTATGATTTATGATTTATGATTTATGATTTAAAACAAATTTTGAGAATGCAAGTAATTAGTCATGAATTGATCCAAATTGGTCCACAAAGAAAAATAATTAGTCCAATTATACTTTAGAAGTTAAAGCCAAATGTTTGTGAGGATTATGGCTTGACGTTCAAGCTGTAATCCTCATCTCTGGTCAAAAGTAAAAGTAAAGTAAAAGTAAAAAATGATTTATTCAATACAGGATACAAGATATCGCTTATTGAAAGTCAATTAGACTAATCTAATTAATATTGATACCTTATTTCGTAAAGTATCCTATACTGATAGAGGCGAGGTAGTTAAGGGTGCCCACTAATTGGCTCTGGCAAACAATGTTTGCCTTGCCTTACGACAATGGTCGCCTGGAGACGCCCCCAAACGAGCCCTCCTCTGTCAAATGATTCTACTCCCTTTCGCAATGATTTTACAGCGTAGAGAAGAAAGGGGTAACAAACTCTACTTTACAATTTCTCTTTTTTTTTTTTTTTTTTTTTTTGTTCTTATATATGTGACATTACAATTCAATTTACAATACAAAGAACATAAATTAATAAGATTTAAAGTACATACATGAAATAATGAAAATATCGTGCAGAGCTAGACTACTTCCATGCGTCTTTGTCGTTTTCATAATCATCAACATTGTAATAAGCTTTCTTAATCAAACCTTTTTTGATACGAGTTTTAAACTCATTATCATTCAGGATCAAAATCTCTTCTGGGATCTTGTTATAAAATCTTACTTCGTTTCCTATAAAGCATTTGTTTGTCCGTTTTAGTCTGTTCTGTGGAATACTTAGTTTGTTTTTGCTACGCGTTCTAAGGTCTTTAATTTTATCACATTTTTTATCAAACATATGTAAGTTTTTACGAGTATACATAATAATTTCAAAGACGTACTGGGACGGAAGCGTCAAAATATCAATTTCTTTGAATTTTTGTCTGAGGGACTCGCGAGCTTTAAGCTGATAAATGTTTCTAATTGCACGTTTTTGTAGTATAAAAATGACGTTAATATCTGCAGCTCTTCCCCATAGAAGCAAGCCATAGGTCATTAAGCTATGAAAGTAACTGAAATACACAAGTCTCGCGGTAGAAACATCAGTTAATTTTCTGATTTTCCAGATTGCGTACGCAGCCGAACTGAGCCTTGCCGCAAGATTTGAGATATGGGGGCCCCACTGAAGTTTCGAATCTAGAGTGATACCAAGGAATACAGTTTGATTTACCAGATTAAGCTTGTTATTGTCCAAATGTATGTCTGTAGAAAACGGTAGGGCCTATCGACTTGGTTCAGGTCTAAATAATTAGTCCTCAATTGATCCACACAACATGCCAAATCTCAGAATTGGTCCTCAAGAGGTTCCGGAGTTATAAGGGCATCTTAGTGAGGATTATGGCTTGAACATTTGTCACCTTCAATTATCTCCGGAACGCCTATAGCTATTGGTTTGAAATTTTGCCAAAAATTAATCCTCAATTGGTCCACCAGAATTATAATCACTTTAGGTTTCCTTTGAAGAAGTACGTTAAAATCATCAGTTTTACTTTTCCATACATTGCGATATTTATACAGTTGTGCACAGAATAATTAATCAACATTGGTATTAACCGGTTACCTAATCTATTGTTCGAGTAGGTAACCGGTTAATACCTTCGAATAGTGAAAGAGGTTTTTGTTTGTTTAAGACAGCACTGATTGTATTTTCAACGGGTTTATGATCCCTGGTTGCATTGCAGGTATAAATGAATAATATCTGCAGAAATAATAAATAATAATATCTGAATAATATAAAAACCGGAAGTGTTATGCCGTCCGTGTCCCGTCACTGTACAGTGGCGGAGACGGTCGGCGTAACACGTCCGGTTTTTCTGTATTGCAAAATAGCTCTTGTTCTTTGGTAATACAGTCTAGGGCTGACGAAACCATAGACAAATCAGTTACGGCCTCCTAGTCCGCCACTGTACCAAAATATTTGAGCAAAAAAACTGTCAGTATCATTAATGTTTTTGTATTAAAAGTTTGCAAAAGTTTCTTTACTTCAATAAAATTACTTAGAGCGGGCAACAAGTGAGTGAACGCCGCATGCCGTGTGTTGGTGGCACTGAATACCACCACAAACACACTATTTCTCCCTGTGGGTGTCGTTAAAGTCAATTAAGACAATTTCTAAATTGTTTAATAATCATAATCCTCACAAACATTTGGCTATAACTTCTAAAGTATAAGTGGACTAATTATTTTACTTTGTGGACCAATTTGGATTCATGAATAATTATTTGCATTTTCAAAATTTGTTTTAGCGAAGATTTAAAAGATGAGGATTACAGCTTGAAGTACACACAAATTTAAGGGCTTACACGGTGCGAAACTAGCGCCACTCTTGATAAATAATTTAAACCTATCTAAACCATGGCCGAAATCAAAGATATGCGTCTTTGACTCCCTAGATAATATTGCTTAGAATTTTTAGGGCCCTGTTGTGTAGCTTTCAGGTTCGAAATATAAGAAAAAAACCGTTTGTTGCCTAAAGTGGCCACTTTAATTTCGTAAAAAATATTTCTAAGATCATTTTCCTAAAAGCTACACAACAGAGCCTTAAAAATTTTAAGCAAGATTATCTAGGGAGTCAAAGACGCATATTTTTTATTTTGGCCATGGTTTAGAAGATATTCATTATTTATCGACGTGGCACTAGTATCGCGCCCCATACATACGTTTCGCATACATAGGAACAGACTCAGTAAGCGACTTTATTTTATACCTAAGTATGTACTATTTATTGTAATGTTTGAGTGGTTATAAATTAGCGATTTATTAAGTCAAGTTAATACAAAATGAATTGCCCATGTGTTCACTATACAATAAGAGTAAAACAAGGCACATTAGAATAGTGTCCATAAATTTTTCTAAGATGCGCGCGCACACATTTAAGCCGACCCACGGCGTGTTCACAGGTATATGGGTCAAGATAGATTATATGTACTTTTTTTAAGTACTGAACCTTTGCTGCGCTTTGACTGTAAGACAATGTGCCTTTACCCTAAGTGTGACTGTAGCATGTGTGTGTGGGTGTCGGTGTGTGTAAGTATATACAGGCATCGCTAGCATCATACGCACCGTGCAGTTGAAGCACTGACTGTGGTAGTTATTGTTGAGCGCCTCGACCCACCTGTCGCCCGCCTCCACGGGGAACCCGCAAGCGAAACATTTCGTCGTGAATAGCTCGTTCCAATCTGGAAATTATCACATTTTATTGCTACCCAGTTAAGCCTATCTAGATCTAGCAGAGCCAATAGTTCGTTTGGTATTTGTTTACATTAAATAATCTGACTTAAAAATCACCTCAGGCCGTACCGTAATCTTGAAGACTATACCTTCTATCTCTCATCTTAAAACTGGATCCTACGGGCTTGGTAGGACCAACGAAAGTGAAAACTGCACATTTAATTACCTACTTCATAAGCTAACTTAGCTTGCAGTTGTACCTCAAAGGTAGTAAGCTGTGTTTTACTATAAGTATGAGCTAGGAGATAACACATAGATGACACATTATCGGGATAGGGATCTTATTGCTAAGGTCAAGATGAGATTACCTGATTCACAGTAGGGCAGGCCGTCTTCCAGGAAGAAGGGGTTGTTCCCGAACAGCTTGCCGCAGTAGACGCAGTTGAAGCACTCCGGGTGGAAGTGCTTGCCGATCGCGTTCAGGCAGTCCTGGGGACATTCGCTAGGTGACAACCTATCATACTGTATGAGATGGGATCTCATACTGCATGTTATAAATTTACTGTGTTTTGTTTTACTGCCCGTAGCTAGGCCGTGCACGCTATAATTCGACTAGAAGCTAACAGCTTGTCCGACGAGAATTCGTCTCGTCAAATTGATATGAAACTAAATTGCTGCTGCTGTAAGTACAAATTCAATCAAACTAATAAAAAAAACATAACTAACTTATCATATTAAAAAAGGTAAACCCCTAAATTATCCCGACAGATTAGGACAAATCGTATTTCCCTCAGATCGCCATAATGAAATGACCGACCATGTCCCTTGACCCAGAGAACCCCCAGGTTGTTTGTCTGACCTGATGTGACCTTGTAAGGCGCATGACGCATAATAGTGATGAAGATGAAATCTAGTTAGTATAGTCCTCATCAGGGACAAAGGGCTAGAATAAGGTATTTCCACTTTACTCAATTCTGCGCACCTTCCCCCAGGTTCCTCAACTATGACACCGGATGCCGGATTATCTTCTGGGGTAGTTTTCGTGGGTACGAGCTTAAACATACCCCCGTTGCTCGGGGTAGCGTCACTAAAACTATACCTCATATTAAAAGAGTACCTAAGTATAAGTAAGCACTTACCCCCTTGATCTTGGCGTGGCACTTGTCGCAGGCGGGCGCGATGTACTGCTCGAAGCAGTACTCGCAGTACAGCTGGCCGCCCTCCTCCACGAAGCCGATGTCCTGCAGCGCGCGCCGGCAGCTCGCGCTCACGCACACGAAGTGCTCCGGGCACCAGATGCGACCGAGCGCGGTTATGAACGGACCCCTGCACCAGACATTTACCCAGTTACTTTATAAAGTTGAAAGTGGTGTGTGGCGTCGGCCTAGAGGCATTGCGAACCAGTAAAAATTTTCTCAATTTCGTTATTGTAACACTCACAAAGTACAGGTTACACTCATGACAGGCGGGCCCGTAGTCTAAACGGCACTAAGACTTGTATAAATGTAAAAATCTCGAAAACGACATAAATCTCACTGGCTTGGCTCTCACTAAGCTAACACTGTATATTTAATAATGTTGAGTGAGAGATATTGATTAATATTAACGATCTGAATTCTTACAGAAAAAGGGGCTCAAATAAACTTGTCAATAATTTGCTTCTGTTAAGGAAAGCTCATAAAATCATGCGAAAACAACACATTTATCGTTAAGTTAATATCGTTAAAGATATTCGTGCAATCAATTTACCTAGTTCTTGCTGAATGGTGTTCCTATAGTGAAATTGGTTTATTAAATTGTTTACCTTGTAATAGCTTTCTCGCACACATGACACACCGGGTACTGGCCGTCTGAGACGTCCACGGCCGTCATTGTGCTCAGCGGGCGCGCCACGATGTGCGAGTCTCGTCGCCCGTCAGAGTTTCTATCGGTTTTCTTAGGCCGCCTCTTTACAAATACGTCCGCCTCGTTGTTATCCCTAAAATTATCCCTTTCCCCATCAACGACGTTAGACTTGTCGTCAGTATCAACTTTGTTACCGTTGACTATATTCATGAGATTTGTAGCCTCGTTGGTTGCATTACGAAAACTGTACAAAGTATTGTCGTAAAGATTTTTATGAATGCCAGTGTTCTTCAATAACTCTTCTGTATTTTTATTTGTTTTCATTTCTACTTCATCATCCACAGTAAAGGTTTTTTCGACTGAATTATTTTTAAAGGTGTTTGTGTCATTTATGTATTTATCTGTTCCGTTTAAATTGTAGTTATGAATGTCATTATCGCGTTTTTCAAATATGTTTCTCTTGTTTAATGTGTTAGAGTAATTATTATTAATATTCAATTCAGTCTTATAGGCATCATTTTTTGAGGAATAAATCTCATTAAGAAAAGAAGATTTGTCGAAAATATTATTTTTCTTCAAGACATTATTATCGATTTTAGTATCAGTTATTACATCTTCGGAACTATTGTATCCATTTTTATGATTCTCAACTTTCTTTGTTTCATTAGTTATCTTATTTTTATCGAAAAAGTTGTTCGGAATGTACACTTTAGATGCTGAATCATTGTTTCTCTTTAAGAGATCACCTATAGGTATAGGTATTGGAGTGCTGTTGACATTAAATACGGTTTCCTTTTTCTTCTTCAATAATTCAGGCATTGGTGGGGGTATCGGGGTACTGTGCACATGAAATGTGGGAATGGGAGAGTTTGGAATGGGTGGTGGAACTGGGACATTGCCATTGAGCGTAGCAGGGTGATTATTTAGAATAGTTTCTTTGATTTTATCTCCAATGCTCTGGATGTTGTCAGCAGTTTTGAAGACTCTATCAACAGGTTTGTTCATTGCTCTTTTTAATGTGCCTTCTCGGCTACTGTGGCCACTGTCACTTGACGAAAAGCTGTCTGCGTTTATTGGATGCTTGGATACAACAGTTTCCTGAATTTTCTCAGCCATGGACTGAATGTGATCGGCTGGTTTAATCCTTCTCTGGATCCCAATCTCGTAGCCGTTGAGCGCCATTTTAGCAATTTTCCGCTTCAGCCTTTCTTCAGCTGGACTCTTGAATTCCGATCTTGGCAGGGTTGGCGTGGTGATATTGTGTTGATCGTTAGCTGTTAGAACAAACCATCCAATCATTAAAAATATTAATAGATTAGGTATTTATTAGTTACTTTAGAAGACAGAACAGAGATCTAAATCACACCATGCAAATCAAAACAACAAATCACCTAACAAACATTCATCTTATATCACCTAATATTGCCATTGCAGGAGGCGCATAGCGGAACGCGTGATCCTGGCATCGCGGCCTTATTCAAAACACCCCTGCCGCGTTTCGGTGCTGATGATACACCGAAAGTTTTGCCACGACTGGCACCTCCGGCCCCTACACTGGAACCTGTCGACGGGGTAGGATCACACACTGGAGTTTGGTTAGCACCAGAGTTTGGAGGATATGCGTGGTCAGCTTCGCTACTTGATTTAGGCATTTTTTTATTAGTAAAGTTAACAGATGATATCTGTTGGGAAGATGAGTCACTCATTAAGGGTGGCGGGAACACTTGTCTAGGGTTTATAGACGAGGGTCGGAGGTTAGAATCAATTTGTTGAGTTCCGAAGGAAGATGAACCCCCACTTCTTATTTCTATGACCTTAGCGGATTGTGTGCTTTCAAATTCTTCAAAACATTTTATTGTGGACTGTACTACAGTGTTTCCGTATTCGGCTATATTTTGAGTTTGCATTTGCTTATGCCCGGAGTTCTGATTGAAAAGTGAGTCTTCTTTAATTTTCTTGCCAGACTGCTCATAATGTTCGCTCTTGAAGCCGACATTGGATGATCTTTGTTCCTTGATTACTGATGGTTGATTGTTAGACCATTTATTTGCACCAGATGTATTAAATGTTTCTACGTTGCTATGTAAATCTTTCTGGGCACTCTCATGTTCTTTGCGAAGGTTTGTCGTCGCTTGCGTTAGTAAATTATGACCTGTAGGGCGCAAAGGAGCAGTAGCCTCCTGGGTGTCTTTAATACGAGGTGCTTGTGCTTTAAGAGGGTTAGCCGGCGGGCCAGAAGCAGGTGATTTAGACCGCAGCTTAGGAGTTGGTGACCGACTAGTTTCCGGACTAGAAGGATCATATAAACTGGAAGCTGCTGCGTTATGCTCGACGGTGACGAGGTTCATTTGGTAGTGAGGAATAATTGGAGCAGGTTTGTTAATCTTACTGGGAGTAGAAGGACGGCTGCGGGCTGGAGATGCTCGAAACAGTGCTTCGTCGGAAACTGGCTGGAAGGTCATGGAGATAGGAGTGGTATCTTTATGAAAATAAACCGGTTGTTGGACAGGTGTTTGTATTTGAGTGGTAGATACAAAAGTTTTTGTCGGTTGTGTAGCTGCGTTAGTTTCTAATGATTTATCCATTGGTCTTGTGGGTGGCTCGGTCGTGGGAGTGACAGGGCGTTGTAACACGGCTGGGGCGCTGCAAATTTCTGGCGTTATGCCACGCTGCGAAATAAGCTGATCAAAGTTTTTTTGATATGTTGGGATGGTGTCTGGTTTATGTAATCCAGACTTTGACCTCACAGAGGTCGAACATAGATTTTCTCGTTTATCTAACTGTTCGAAATAACTTTGTGCTGATTTTACAGAGGAAAAGGTTTGTGTGTTAGAGCTACTCATTGTAGTTGTGCTTTGCATCGTTTTTGACTGTGTTACCATCGATTCCTGCTTTATCCTTGAAGACTGTTCAAAGCTTGATTTTATATCAGGAGGATGATAATTCATCAGTTTACAAAACTCCTCTGGCGAGGGTGGCGGGAACGTTTGTTTAGACACGGGTCGGAATGCTGAAACTTCCGAAGAGGATTGCAATTGGCAAGTGTTTTGCATTGAAGAAAACTCTTGTTGTATATGTTCAGACATGTTGGTTGTTGTTTGTGTAGCAATGGGTCTTAAAATCTGGGATGAGCTCGATTGCACTTGCACTGTGGAATCGGAGGTCAGGATACTGGAGCTTACTTGATGTACTTGATTTTGATTAATAATATTTAACGGTAAGGGGCTGAAGGATCGTTCCGGCGCTACAGTCAACGCCTGTATCAAAGATCCTCTCTCTATGTCGTGTGTTAAATCTTTGGCAGGTGTGAAAGGTCGATCGGGAGCTGTAGTTAGTGCCTCTATCATTGGCGAAGCAGCGGCTTCTCGTGGCTTAGCTTTCGGTTCAATAATTATTTTGAAATCAGGTGGGATGTAGGGTGTCGTCTCAGGAGGCATGGGTACAGGAGCCTCTGTGGATTCAGGCGGGTTATATGGTGTTATTGGTGGTATAGGTGAGAAACCCTGTTTTGGCTGTTGAGTAAACATGTTGGATAATTGTAGTGGTGGATGGCTTATTTGCGACTCTGTCATACGCCTGGGAGAAGAAACTGGGGCAGGTGTGGGTTCTTCCATTGGCGGAATTGGTGGTATGAGTGGTTGTGTTGGAATTGGTAAAGGAGAATAGGGACGGTCCGGAGCAGTTGTAAGGGCGTCAACCATTGAAATGAAACCACGCGGTATACTATTTTGTATGTTGCTTGGAGGGGATTTATTTGCTGGTATTTCAAGATCTGGTATCGATTCTCTTGGTTTGTCATCTCTGTTGCATATGCTTTGGGTTTCTGAATTTTGTGTTGATTGTCTTCGATTATCAGATTGCTTACATACACTTAGGGGTTCGGAATTTGATATTGAATATCTTGGTTGGGAATTGGTGGAACTTTCTTGAGACGTTTGTATAATTTTTTTCTCCTCAACAAATTCCGTAAAACTAGTCTTATTTTCTTCAAATACAGTTTCTGATTGTTTTGTTTTTAGTGCGTCGCCAGCGTCAGATGAATCTTGTATTTGCTGCTGGTTACTTTTTTCTGCTGAAGTTATAGATTGCTTCCTTTCAAAGGATTCATTGCATTCAATATTTTTATTGGCCAAGTTGTCATGGTTTTCTTTTTCAAAATATTTTTCTTCTTTTTTTTCGATATTCTCTTTTACTGATTGTTCGAACTTTTCTGATTTTATTGAAGTAACAGACTCTTTTCTTTTAGATGAAGTGCATTCAAAATTGAACTTTCCATTTTGTTGATCTAAATTACTTTCCATCGGATTATCGAAACATTTTTGAATCGGAGGGCTTGTTTCAGATTGATAAATTGTAACAGATTGGCTTTTAGATTTTTGTTCAGAAAACGATTCAACCACTGTAGTTGATTCATTGATTTCCTGTGACTTTGCTTCCTGGACAACAGACTCAGAGGTTGTCATCGACGCCGCTGCCGACACGGAAGCAGAAGCAAATGATTCTTTTGATGAAAATACCTCTGAAATCTGCTGGCTGTGTTGAGCGCTTGCATTCTGGATTCTCGAGTCACAACTACTTATCATGCCCTTTGGAGTTGCAAAAGTCACAAGCCCTTGAGCAATACCGGGTTTGGTCGGTATCGGTTCTTGGTCACGCGACACCTTGGGCGGTTCATCTTCAGGGGGATTCAGTGGGGGCCAAACTACACTCTTAACATTTTTGGCTGTTAGTTGTTAGTTCATTTGTAGGTTACGAAAGGGTGGGATAGAAAAAAACGATGAAAAATATAATTAGTATAGTTGTAACAGCTGTAAATAATTGTGATATTTAAAAGCGTGTGGTTTGCACAGATTCAAGGAATTTGCGGCAACAACATTGTTGTGAGCTTAGCACTAGGTTGAACAACGTAAAAATGAGGTTATTAGCTTTGGTAACGCGGTGACTGATATTGGAGGCCTGCATAGCGATGAAATTGTTTAACAATCCTCTTGTTTATCTGGTGGAATATACTTTTTGAGTCGCCTGCATAAAGTTATTAAATAAGAAGAGTAAAAATATAGACTTAAGCGCTTCACAGACTACGCAGATACGATAAGATATCTGTATCGGCGCAGATCATCTTCAACATGAATTTCTATGTAGTCCTATGGACGACCACACACTACGCAGATAATGTAAAATATAAGCCGAAACGTGACATATAAATTAAAAGATCTGCAGATAACATCTGCCGATACAAGTTTATCTGCAGATAGCATCTGCCGATACAAATATGCCATAATATTTTAACTGCAGCTAAATACAGGATGTATGATGAAGTAGCCCTCGGGTTCCGGAAATAGGCTGTGAATTTGTTATCTGATCGATCCTCGAAGATATGGAATTCACCTCGGTCTGTTTAAACTTTATATAATATGCTGTTCTATCAAAATTCTTCGTGTTTTTAACCGACTTCAAAAAGGAGGTTATCAGTTTGACCTGTATGTATGTATGTATGTTTGTTTGTCCGCGATTTTCTCGCGTTTGGCTGAACCGATTTTGATGCGGTTTTCAGTAGGTAATGTATTTGTTACATTCAGGAGAAGGTGAGAAGGTTTTACCTATTTTAACCGACTTCGACTTTCGAGGAAGTTCTCAGATTATGATTGTGTCAGTTCGTTGAAGGCGGGTCTCTTTTTGTAAAAAAGAAATTATAGTGCGTGTGTTTAAAGCAAGACGTGACTCATTCATAATCAGGATCATCTTCTGACGAGCTGTCTAATAAATCCAGAAGCAGAGTTCTTTTCGTAAACGTGAACTCATTGTAACATCCTATATAAACATTCTTTAGCAAAAAACAAGTCTGTTCAGTCCGAGAGATTTCGAGTGAATGTATAATCTTGTCATATTACCGCATCTGCGTAATGTGTGGTACCTTCACATAAAAAAGTTTGTATACGCAGATAAAATCTTATCGCATCTGCGTAATGTGTGATAAGCTTTAAGCCTTATTTTTTACTTATTGAACATATTTCTACTCGTAAACAAGTTGATTGGTACAAAATAATTTAAAGCCATAGCTTGTCATTTACAAAATCCTATTACCTTTAAAAAGAGAAACTGGGGCCTCTGTTGAAAAATAACAATTTTGAATAAATGTATCAATACATAATATAAAAAAAAGTAGCTTCCCGCGTCTGTCCTAATGTATGCTTATATCTTTAAATAAAACTATGCAACGAATTTTGACGCGGTTTTTTTTAAAAGGTATAGTGATTCAAGAGCAGGTTTATAAGTATAAAACAGGCCTAAAATAGGCTCATAGGTTACGCGGTACGAAGTTCGCCGGGTTGACTAGTTATTAATAAAAATTAATATTATTGCTAATTGCTAATAGTAAAAGGTGCTCAGTTAAGTCCACGCATGTGTACCACACCACTAACTACAATTTATTCTGATATTTCACGAAATTCAAAGTGCAATGTCTTCTAACTGCATTTTCATGTAGATCTTCTTATATGAAAATCAAAACGGCTCCAATTAAATTATCTGTTATTTGATCATGAAATAAAATATTAAAAATGAATTTATGTGTTATATTCAAACTTATAAAAATATTTAGGTATAAGTATAAAAAAAATTATATTCTCACCGTCTTATTCATAAAGATACAGTACATTTTAAGTAGCTTTAGTGGAGGTCTACTTCTCTGGTTTGTTGAATGCTAAATACGTGACATCCAGTCTAAATTGACATATGTCAAATAACTAAAATGCTCTTTAGCTTTTTATGAATAACAGGGTAACTGTCCAAAATTAAAACACATTAGTAAAAATAAACCAAAAAAGTGTTTTAAGGTTTGTCAAAAATACCCTGGAGTTCGGTTTTTTTCTGATTTTATAAACATTTATACTTACTTGAACAAAACAAAAGTTAAATATAATAGTAGGTAGTTAAATAGCAATGAGAAGGACTCCGGTCGATAATCTATGGTTCCCGGGGTCCTTCCTAAAAACGACCAACGTTTTAGTAGGTGCGAACCCTATATACCCCCGCGTTCGTTCGAGCGTCGAGAAATGAGATTAAACAGCAAAAGTAACTCTCTTACTGGGAGCGTAGGGCGCGGCGGGCGCGTGTGAAGCCGTGAAGGGCGCGGGCGGGGCGTGGGCCGGGGCGACGGGCGGCGGCACGGGCGCGGGCGCCGGGGCCGCCACGTGCCGCGCCGGGGACAGCGGCGCCGAGCGCGGCGACAGCGACGGCGAGTACGCCGACCCGAACGACGACCCGAACGGCTTCGGACCCGACAAGTTGCTAGACGGCTGTCAAAAAGAATCACTAATTCACGAGAGAGGCTGTACTGTAACTATATTGGTCTTTCGAGCCAGATTTATCAGGCCAGAACAAAGAGGTTGAAAACGGCAAGAATTATAAAATGAGAAGTATGCTATTGTGAATTCTCAGTGCAGACTATACAGACAATGACAGATTTATTAAAACGATGCATGAAATAACAAGTATTAAGAATCGAACGGTTACTTAAACATAATAGTGTATCAAGTTAGCAATTGGTAATGTAATTAATGTAGGTAAGTAATCGTAAGTAGGTATACTCACGCTAAACATGGAAGAAGATCCATTTGTGTAGTTGTTCGTTGAGAGCGGCGGTAGAGGAGTCGAGTACGCGTTGCTTGGGATTCGCCCTCCACTGCGAATGTATATTTGTGATTGTAGTTTTAAAAGATCAAAACTAAGAAGATACCTATGGTAGGTAATGGTAAAATGACATGATGCTTGTAATAGAAACCAGCCAAACAACGTATAAGAAATTAAATTATAATCTAAATCTGTGGTTAACTTTGAAAAAAAAAAAAAACTGTTACTATCGACAAAATATCACTTTTTTTTACAGAAACAATAATTATTCCTCCTAAAGTAAATTATCTTAGGCGAAAAAAAACATCTAAGTACTACTGGACCACCACAGACCACAGTACTCGTCGTGTTCGACCCTCATCAAATGCAGTCCCGCTACTACACCGTAACCATTACCAGGGGCCTTAGTCTCTTAAACTTGCGATTGAACTTCTATACTATTACTGTTCTACTATTACTCTATTACGATTGGGTCAAAAATCACAAGTCTCGTAACTTTGATCTTGTAAGACTAGTAGAATGAAGATACTATAAAAATTTCGAGAATCGCAATTGTTGACCCAATCGTAATAGAATCGCAATAGAAGTATTATCTTTACCAGGGGGCCAAGTTTCTTAACTAAAAACGAGTGACTCGTAATTGTCTTGTTAGCGATTTCGTTAACCATTGCCGCTTTAACAAAGGTAATTTCTGTTGCACGCTCAAAAAAAACAGCAATGGTTAACTAAGTCGCTAACAAGACAATTACGAGTCACTCGTTTTTAGTTAAGAAACTTGGCCCCCTGGTAAAGATAATACTTCTATTGCGATTCTATTACGATTGGGTCAACAATTGCGATTCTCGAAATTTTTATAGTATCTTCATTCTACATTATGAGACTAAGGCCCCAGGTCGTCTGACCAACTAAGTAAATTATGAAACTATAAAAATGTATTCATTAATTTATTAAAACCGATAGAATGCTGGTCATCGATGTTCCCCACAGATTGCCACAAGGACAAACAATGTGGAGGGAGTTTGCCGTAATCGCCACGCTTGGCAATCGGGTAGACGATCGCAGTGTGGCTCTTCAACTATTTCAACGCTGCTGTCCGTCCTCCAGCCGTTACTTTAGTTGCCTTTTACGACACCCATATAAGGTTGTGGTATTCTAAACGGTTATAATTACCTAAAAATAGTGTAAAATAACAATAAATAGTATGAAATGATAGTATTACGTACGGCGGCACTACGACGGGCTCGAGGTGCGGCGCGGGCGGCTGCTGGCGCGCGGCGAGCGCGGCGTGGATGTCGCAGTACAGCTTCTGGTTGATGTTGTAGTAGCCCTGGTTCTTGAGAGCGGCGCCGCACGTCGCGCACTTGAAGCACTCCACGTGCAGGTTCTTGTCCTTTATGCGCACGAACACGCCTCTGTTACACGACAACGACATTCAACTTTTAAAATTTTACGATATAAAATACTTACATTTGCAAATAAATATAGAGAGTCGTGAGGGTTTCTTCCTACACTCTTAGTTTGGCGACAGTTATACTGTCCGTCTTTTCAAATCGATAATTAAATGGACTGAGATAAAAAACTTATTTATCCAATCGATATATTGATGGACTAACGAATCGTATTAGCACATCATTAGTAAAGTAGTTGTAAGTATTAGTTTAATATCCAGGCCAGACTGAGCAATAATATGAACCCTCAAATTAGATACTATACAGGATGATATTCAGAAAAAAAATGCAGTTTTGTTTCTTTTCATAAATAAAGAAATTTCCCTTAAGTAAAATATAATATTTATCAACATGAAAAGTAATTTTTCTCCAGGTTACATAACAAAATCTATTTTGTACATTATTCTATTTACTGGAAACATGATCTTCTTTTCAAATATCTACAAAAAAAAGTGCTGATGAACATACCACGGCGCGGTGCGATGACATGCTGTGCTTTGCTCAGGACTAACTAAGTACAATGTTTACAATTACATAAGAATATGATTTAATGTTGATTAAGTAAGATGGAATGTATACAAATAGGTCTAATAAGTTTCGTGCTTATTTAGTAAGAATTCGAAATTTTCACCGTTATTCCTTCTGTATTTGCTTTTTAATATGTCCGTTTGCATAAGGTTCTAAGTGGGTTGCCTGGAAGAAATCGCTTTTAGCGATAAGGCCGCCCATTGCATGCAAATTCAGTTTGTTTGTACCCTGTATTTATTAATGTACTTTTGTATTGTATGCAATAAAGTGTTTTCTATTCTATTCTATTCTATTAAGTAGGTATGTATTTAAATTTTAAACTGCAACAGAAGGAATAAAGATGGCGAAAATAAACAAGTATAAATATAAACAAGTGCTAGACAGTAGATCTACACCGATACTCCTTTCTATACACTTACATTAAAAGGAGACACAGTGTCGAAAACAACAGAACTAAAGTAAAGTTCATAACTACAGAGGTCGACACGGTTGCAAACACGTAAGGCATGCCCCGTCTTACATAATGTAGCGGTTACAGTCGGCGCAGTGGGGGGTGTCGGCGACGACGGGCAGCGGCGCGGCGGCGGGCGGCGGGACGGGCGGCTGCGCCGGCGCGCCCAGCACCAGTCGTCCGTCCGGCAGCACCTGGTGGCAGCCCACGGGGATGGAGGGCCGGTGCGGCGGCTCCGGCGCCAGCTGGGCCGGCTCCGGCTCCGGCTCCGGCGCGGGCGTCTGCGTGCCAGTACTGGACCGCGGCCGCACACTCGCCGCCGGCACGGGCGTGTTCAGCACCCGCGGCGTGCCCGAGCGCGCGCGGTGCAGGCAGCAGGGAGTCCCCGCGCGCGCCACGCTCGCCCGCGTATAAAAGTGAGACGGCTCTGCCGGCCCGCAATCGATGGTTAGGAGACCACAACAATTAACACACCGGGTGTGCCTGTCACACTTCTTCTAAAGACCTCTTTGATTTCGTAATAGGTTCAATATTACAAATACCAAACAATTTTGTTTAGTTTTTTTTTAAATATTATTTTGTAGGTACTTATCTGGCTATGTACTTTATAATCATCTGAACCTTGCCTGTCGCTTTCGCAATATCAAAGAAGAAAGTGTAACAGGCAGATCTGAAATTTAATACCGGCGCAAGTCTAACAAGGGTAAGTAATCGTAGAGGGTGCATGCCTTATCCTTATATGAACGGAACTAGAGGTGGGTCAGCCTAGAGGCCGCCTCGTGTTGCCACCGTGTCGGCCGAGCGCTGGCGACGCGAAGGCGGACTCACGTGATGAGGCGCTCGCACTCCTCGCAAATGTTCTGTCCGTGCGGCAGGCCGCCCGTGTGCAGCGGCTCGCGCGCGGCGGGCGCCGGCGCCGGCACGTGCCGCAGCCCGGCCACGCCCGCCGGTACCGCGCCACATACTTCTACACCATTGCCAATTTATTATTATTTTTATTTTAAAGATTTTTTATTGCTATCATAGGGCGCGTAAACGCACTAGGCGATTAGCCGCCACGCGGTCAACCGCTCGGTTGGGATTTAGTATGCAACCGCGCGGCCGCATTGCGGCTAACCGCTTAGAGCGCACACGTTCCTTATTTTAAGGGTTTGCATTTCAATGACACTGCACTTCGTTAGACATTCAATCATACTTATATAGTTCGGTCCTGTAAAATACGCAGTGCAATTTCAACTTAATATGACTTTCATTAAATAAGTAAGTATACGTATGTTTGAAAATCATTAGGTAAGTATACTTATGATGACAAAATAAATTTTGAGGAGTCCGAAGTTTGAAGTCCCAGGTCCGGATATTTTAGGTTACCAGTCGATATTTTATTATAAACGGATCAAAGTGATGGATGAACATATTTACAGAACTCAATGAAGTTGGATGGGCATACATTCAGATTTAATAACTTTTCATTATTTATTTTAAAAAGTCAGGATAAAATTTTAAGTGCTTTCGGTTTATTTTAAAAAATTAGATTCAGTGATGAAATCCGATTAAAAACATCAGCATTTGCCAGAACAGTTTGGTTTTACCTGGCTCAGGATCGTTCTGTTCCTCCTGCAGAACCTTGAACACGGCGCTTTTCTCAGCGTCGTATGTCTTCTCATTTTTCTTGAAGTTCACTCTGTAGACAAAACATGTCATCAATGTAGACATGCACCATGATTATGTACACGATGCAAGGGCGGATCCAGATTTGGTGCTAGGGCGGGGTCACATACTTAGTCAATTCATGAGCTGTAATGTAATTAGGTACGTTAATTAGGACCGCCTATACGCGATCTCAAAACACTTTGATTTTCTTTCTCAAAATGCGCAAAAACATATATTCTTGTTGCAAAGGTGATACACATGGGTTGGTTGATTTTTTGATTGCATCATATAAGGGGCTAACGGTTGCAATACTTGCGCCACTTCGATTAATAATCTTCTAAACTATTGCCGAAATCAAAAATTGCGTCCTTCACGCCCTAGATAATCTTACTTAGAATATTTAGTGCTCTGTTGTGTAGCTTTTATGATAATAAAATTAGAAATATATGCTTTTGAAACTAAAAGTGGCCACTTTAGGCAACAAACTGTTTATTCCTTAGATTTTAAAACCTAAAAGCTACACAACAGAGCCTTAAAAATTGTAAGAAAGAATATGTAGGGCGTCAATAGACGGATATTTTTGATTTCGGCCATGGTTCAGAAGATATTACTTAATTATTTATTGGAAGTGGAGCTAGTATCGCGTCACACGCACCCGTGTGGCAACTTAAATACGATAATATTTTTTTGAAAAATCTTAGTTAATCAGATTTTATAATTTTTTTATTGTATTAATTTATTTGCACAAAATGAGACATGGATGGGACTCAGAGGATTTCGCAATCGGTCACAGCAAAATAAATTTTATTTTTATTTTTTTTCCGTAATGTAAGAAGGACCTTAATAAAGAAATACAATTTTGGCAACATATCATGTAAAAAAGCACTAAGTACCTTATACTTTAAACCTGGCTGTCAAGATATATATATATTTACCCTCTAATTCATAAAAAGTTAAAAAGCATTTTAGTTATTTGACGTAAGTAAGTATGTCAATTTAGACTGGATGTCACGTATTTACCATACAACAAACCCGAGAAGAAGACCTCCAGTAACGCTACTTAAAATGTACTGTATCTTTATGAATAACACGGATAGCATATTATATGCAAAAAAAAAAAAAATGTTGATTGCGAGGATGAAAATACATACAAAAACAGAATCACTGATTTTTATTGACATAATCACTTGATTGAAATTAAAAATTATTTAAAAATACAGTTTAACAACGCTAAAATATTAAGAAAAACTCATGCTGTCGCCCCCTAACCGCAACCATGCGACAGAGAGAGAGAGCATTTTTTTTATGAAATTGCATTTCGGTGAAAAACGTTTTTACTACCTAATTTTTACAAATGACAATTATTTTGATATCCATCGCTTCAGCATTAAATAATCTAGGCTTGTACTCTTTCCTTTTTTCATAATATGCATTAGTTTCGTAAAACAAACAACCTTATCCGACCAATTTTTATAAAAAAAATCTGTATTTCAGGGGCCCATAAGTCTGAATCTTAAGTATTTTGAAAAAAAAAGAAAACGTACAAACCTAGTTTATTAGTGTTAGTAACATACTAAAACTTCATGGCGATTGGAAAATTATTAGAAGTGGAAAAACGTTTTCTCTTTTTAACCGACGAAAAAACAAAAAGGAGGAGGTTCTCAATTCGTCGCGTATTTTTTTTATTTTTTTTTATGTATGATCACGCATAACTTTTTACTGTGTGGACCGATTTTAATAATTATTTTTTTAATCGACAGGGTATACCTTGAAGTTGGTCCCTTAAAAATTTGGAAATAAAATTCCCACCCTGTGGGTGGGAAAATAGGGGTGACTTTTTGGTCGGCGGGTCGATTTATCCACTCACAGGTTGCATTTCCGTTTTACATTATAACTTTTGATACCTACCTACAATATCTTTGGAAATGAAATAAAATCAGCCGAAAGACGTCCACTGCTGGACATAGGCCTCCCTCACAAATCGCCTCACCGACCGGTCGTGATCGAACCTCATCCTGTTAGTCCCTCAACCTTCACCAGGTTGTGTGGCCACCTTGTGGGGTGCGACCACCCTGTGAAGGGTGATTAGCTGGGGTCAAAAAAATTAGCCCAAAAAAAACTGAAAAGCAAAAAATAAAAACTTTTTATAAAAAAATTAAACCGCCGAAAAAACTGAAAAGCATTAAATAATAGGGAAACATTTTCTATTAGGCCTTAATTTACTCACTTCTTAAAGTAATTTTGGATTACCAAAAAAATTTTGAGTCGGTGCAACAGAATCAACGAATAAAGATCACTAAATTACCTGAAATTCAAAGAAATAACCGAAAAACGTATGCCGCTGAGCATAGCGATAATGAATTTGCTTGTGTGGTGTGGCGCCGACTTAAAATTTCTTGGTAATCCAAAATTACTTTAAGAAGTGAGTAAATTAAGGCCTAATAAAAAATGTTTCCCTATTATTTAATGCTTTTCAGTTTTTTCGGCGGTTTAATTTTTTTATAAAAAGTTTTTATTGTATGGACGCGTTCGGGGTCATCTTAATCGTGCCACACACAACCCTTGACATATCTTTGAAAAAAATATGTTTTTTTTACTGCAAAAAGACATATTTTTTAATTCGCATTTCGGAATCACTAAAGTATGAAGTTGTGACTTCTATTGTTTACAGCTACTAGAAAGGGTTTCAACAATAAGAAACATTCTGATCGATTTTTCATGTTTTTTCGTAGTTTTGCCTCAATTTCAATCAATTCGTACAGATTCTGGCTACTAATTAATATCTATGTAGATTTCTGGCACTCGCCGACCGCTTCCGCGGTACGCTCGCTGCGCTGGCTCAGCTCGTGCGTGTGGTCTAGGTCAATGTCAGCCAGTATGTAGCGCAATTCCGCTCCTTTCTTTCGCTCTTTGCTAACCTGACCGTATAGAGTAGCTTCTGAATTTTCAAAAAATCTTTAAAACTATTGATTTTTTTGAACCAAAATTTCAGGAAGTTGTTTGTAACCACCTTAAATATAAACTAAAAATAACTTGGACACCCTCCCGCCATATGGTCAAGCAAAATACAATGGTTCATACTAAATAGAAAACAAAAAACCCCATGAACTGATTCTAGTTGAACCCCAGAAGTTGTTTTTTTTTAAATCATACACCAAAGTGGCCACGCACGACATTTTTTAGAATCTTTTGCTCATAATTAACTGATCAAAATCTAGATAAGTACTTAGATAGATATTGCAATTAATACACTAATAACTATCTATTAGGTACCTAACAATATGTTTAACAGTTATAGTCCACCAGGTCTTGGACCCAGCCAAGGGTGGGGTCATGACCCCCATGACCCCACCCCTGGATCCGCCCTTGACACGATGACGGGTTCTTGCAGATGCACAGGTTTGGGCGTACGGTGTTAGTAGAGTTATTTACTTTACTACTTAACTTAACAGGAGCTTTCGTTTTGTGATAATTTTGAATGGGTTTGTAAATTTTGCTATGGCCGGAAGTCACAAATCATGTTCTAGCTTTAGCCGTTTGTGTATAGGGATTCTAGAAAATAGTATTCCTAGGTGGTGCAGAATAGAGCGCACGGACATGTGACCGCGGACAAAACTTATTGGAAAATCATCATTCACCCAGCAGCGCTCCGCTCTATACACCGATCAAGATGATTACTCGTAGATAGCCGTACTTGCTAGCTCACCTTGTACCATTGTTTTCTGTGTCCTGAATTTTCATTGTCTAAAAATATATTTTTCTACTGATCCGTCAGATGGCGTTTCTTTTCTTAACTAGATAGCTATTGAAAATATCATTTTATTTTCACATTTAGTCTGTTACCCTGTGAGGCGCCGACATGTGAAGACATTTCGGAACTTCTTTTGATTGCCTCAAATGAGCTTCTTGGAAAACAGTAAAAGGGCAAATACAAGATATTTATTAACTACCTAAGACTTAGAAACGGTCTTTTGGATGAAACTTGAAGATTTATGACAAAGACTTCGCTGTACCGCCTACGTCCTTTGTCAGACCAGAATCAAAAGAAGTTAATTGTGAATGAAGTTGAAATTAGAGAAAGTAGTGCGCGCGAGCGGAGAGCGACGAGCGACGAGCGACGAGCGACTGACCCCAGCACGCCGCCGGCCAGCACCTCGCTCTGCGCGGACAGCGTCTCGGCGATGGTCTGCTCGCTGTACATGTTCACGGGCGTGTTGTACTGCTTGTTCACGATGCTCTTTACCGCCGCTGCCTCGTTGCCGTTCGTCTGAAATATCATATAACTTACTCGTTCAAATATTATACTTAAACCACAATGAAGTAGTCCAACTGATATTAACAACAAATTGTTCACCTAAGTGCAATAATTTAGGGCGGCGTTTCCACCTGAAAGAAAACTTCCGTGTGAAATGTCCGACAGTCTGAATTTTAGTGAAAACGCCGCAGCAAATGTCTTGCAAGCAGCTGTCTGACAGGCTGTTGGACATGCCTCGCGGATGTTTACTTGCACGTGATTATCACGCGGCCTGAGACTATTTGGCATACTTTTCTATAAAAGAAGTTTACAAATTGTCTTAAGGGGCGAAACGTTGCGAAACTAGCTACACAAAAAGGTCCTTAAAAATTCTAAGCAAGATTATCGTCTAGGGAGTCAAAGACGCATATTTTTGATTTCAGCCATGGTTTAGAAGTTTATTTATCGGTAGTGGTGGTCAATAAGTTACTTTGTCGTATGATTGTGCATAACCTGCAGATAATGTGCAGACGCAAATTAATGAAATACTGACATATCCATAAGGCTTAGGCACGTTGTTATGTCCAGAGCCGAAGGCTTGGTTGGGCTGCGGGGTGGCTCTCAGCGAGGTGCTGGTGACGGGCGTGGGCGCGGCGCCGAGCGGCCGCGAGCCGGGCCGCGGCAGGCTGCCCGTGGGGGTCACTTGCGGCCGCCACGTGCCGCCACCGCTAAGGGAATATAACACTTTAATAACATACATATATGAACGAACCTAGGTACGAGAATTTAATCAAATTAAGTATAAGTTAAATTTAAGCATAAAAAATGATCCGTTCTTTGGTAGTTGGTCCCGGCCGCAGTAGCGATCGTTATTATCGCGGCGACAAGCTGGCCCCTTGTCACGATCGACGGTAAGAATTATAACTAAGTAATTTTAATACCTACTACCTACATTAGGCATTTTACCTACCTTCATTAGGTAAAATGCCTTATTACTGTAAATAGCTTTGTAAGTTAAATAAACACGTTAAACAATAGTTTTGATAAGGTTTTATTTGCAACCTGCATACTGATTCAGTATTTATTTTAGCTTATATGATTGCAATAGTCTATCTAATTACAAACTACTTATGTTTAGCCAACTAAAGTAAGATAAAAAAAACTAAGTATAAGTATCTACCTACTATACATCTCTTACGTACGTCTTCTATTGTTTATTAATATAATTCAGTTAATTCGTAAAACGACATAAAAGTGACAGTATTTTTAAAGCTAATAAGGGTTTTCCAACTAACGTTACTAAAACTATAACCACCTAGTAGGTAATATAATACCTGATGATTATTATGTAAACTTAGTAGAGCTTGTGGTGTGACAAATATGAAAAGGTAAAACTAAAACATAATATATTACTACGCCAGAATAAAACTACTTAAGAAACGACACGCGGAACAAGAGTGATAAGTCGAGGATATCCACTCTAAAAGGAAACGCAGTAGGTACGTTGACATTCGTAAAAGGTGCGAGGGAACCTCTTAATATTAATTACTAAAGCTTTAAAAAAGCCAGCCATAAATATGTTTATCCCACCCAAGGCCTTACTAACCTTTGGTTTAAGGTGGCATGGAGAAGGTATGACAACTATGACATACCATTTACGGCCTTAACACAAAAAATAATAGACTAGGTATACGTTTAAATCATGAATATTTAGCAAATGACTAATTGGATTTAGTCTAAAGATTTAGACCAGAGTCTATCTTTTTTTGTAGATTTGGTCGACTGTCAGTGAACTGTTCACATCACAACTTACCGCTGAACAGTGAGCTCGAGGTTGGTCCCGGCGGCGCGGATGGCGTCCTGCGCCTCCTGGTGCCGCAGCGTGTACACGTCGGTCGCGTTCACGCGGATGAGGGCATCGCCAGCTTGCAGGCCAGCTCGTTCAGCTGAGCTGCCGCCGTTCACCTGTCATAAATTTAAGCCATTTTAGAACAGAGAGGCCTTTGCCCTGTCGTGAAAAGTTAATGAGAGGTTTTAAATTTGACATCTCAGAAAAAAAACGTTTTATCACGCCGCTATCAGATGGCGCCTTGTAAAAGCCTAAAGGTCAAGTTGAAGTGAATCATTTAAAGCTCATAATAAAATTGAGACTCGTCACGCGTCAGTCAAATAGTATTTGTTTTGTTTTAAACTTTTTAACTTCATTTGAACTGATTTCAATTACTTACCTTACCTACGTCTATTTATTTAGACAAAGCCATTTAAGTATAAATGAAAATTTTTTTAAATATACTTTTGAAAACATTATAATACTCATCTATACCAATATTATAAAGAGGAAAAATTTGTTTGTTTGTTTGTAACGAATAGGCTCCGGAAATACTGAACCGATTTGAAAAATGTTTTCACTGGTAGGAAGCTACATTAACCCCGAGTGCCATAGGATATATTAGATTTTCAAAAAAAATAGGGATCCTCACCTAAACTGAAATAATATAACCCAAGGTGCAATATTTTTTCCGTTGTTTACATATTTTGACATCCTGCCTGTCGTAAGAGAGGGACCCCGGTCGTTGGGTGCACGAGGCGGGGGCCTCGTGTAGTCATATAACGGCCCCGAGAAGGACGACGGAACGCGGTGTCCCGATTCCGTCGTCAAGAGTAGGAAGAGCCTTCCGCGCTCAGGGGGGACTACCATCACTTGTCCCCCCGTGAAGAGGCTAAACAGCCAGTGCTGGAGGGGGTCGCGGAGTTGAACATATCGATCGAAAGATCACCCGTGACCCCCTTGCCAACAGCCGAGATGGACACCGGCGGGGTTTTAGTGGGTGCGAACCCCACATAACCCTGCGACTCCCCCCGGGGTCGCAGGGTACTCGTTAGGAGTTTCCCCGCCTTAAAAAAAAAAAAAAAAAAAGGTGGTTTGTTGTTGTTTGTACTTTTATTCGCGCATTCTGGGCAGTCAAAAGAACATAGTTTATAGAGCCAAGTCTTTTGTAGTATCTTATATTCTATGGCGTAACGAAGTAAGCCGGGAAAGCTCGTATATATATATAAACGATTTATAAAATGTGTTTTGCGGCCATTTTCCTACCCATCAAAGCAACTCAAGACTTATGGATAAGGAGGTGGCGAGCAAATTTTCTAAATAATAAGCACGCTTGGCAGACGCTATTAATAGCGATTATAATACCCTAACAAACATCAAGGACCGCGTCTGCCACAAAAAAATCGATTTTGAAATCCAAGATGGCGGAAATAAATTTGTATTAAAAATCGATATGGGTGGCTGTTATAGGTTTTTGGGGGCGCTGATTGCGAAATCATTTGTGGGTGTGCTGTTTCTAGGGGCCAACGTCTCATTAAGACGGGATATGGGGATAACTTCACTGAGCCGCCGTATACAGGATGTATGAGTTTGTATCAGACTCTAAACTGCTGCGATTAGAAAGTTGAAATTTACGCTGAAGATTTTCTTTACATTACAAACCTCATAAATGGTTTAATTTTTTTAATATTTTGCCCCTGAGTTCAGGGTAAAGTAATGACCCTATCTTAAAATTTTCAAAATAAGCTCCTCATAATACTTAAACATCAAATATGATATTATAACTGCGTTTATTAGTCCTGGAGTCCTTGATACAATATGTATAGCGAACATTAGGTTTCCTTATAAAGTAATTATGGTAGGTGTTTTCAAAGTTTTTGCGGGTGCTCGCTGATACAGAGTGTAACAGTTTGTATGAAAAAAAAAAAAGTGATGTTAGTAAACTGGATAAGGCAGGAAAGGTAATTATGGCAACCTGTAGGTGAGGCAAATATACAGCAATGAACGACAATCATGATCGCACGATCAACGGTAGCAGAATTATTATTGCGATAAAACTCGCGCACACAAAAAGCACGGTCCCGCCCCAGTGAAACGCTCAATGGCGACTGAATTCCGAAAGACCGTTAGTGCTTCCCCCGTACTAGGGTTTATTCATTCCCGGGAAATCATTGGGTTTTGTTCCCTGGAAATTATGCTCGAGAAAAGTCGAGAACTCGAGAAATCATATTTGAGTTTATGAAGTGCAAAAAAGATCGTGAATTACGCTAGTTATGGAAATAACTTTTTACTTTTATAAGCTTTATGATGATACAGTGGCGGTCTAGGACGGCGTAGCACTTCCGGTTTTTCTGTATTGCAAAATAGCTCTTGTTCTTTGGTAATACAGTTTAGGCCGCACAAGACCATACACAAATCTGTTACGCCGTCCTAGACCGCCACTGTACGTGGTGGAGTCAAGTCTCGTAACCAAAATCGATCGACTCGTAATCGTAATACAAGCTATTGTCTTAGTCATTGCTAGTTTCTTAAGTATTATAACAGAAATAAACTTTGCTAAAGCGGCAATGGTTAACGAATTCGCTAACAAGACAACTATGATTCGATAGAGTTCAATTACGTAGCTTGACGGTGTACTTACTGTTTGTTAATATTTTGTGTTTTTTTAATCAAATTAAATTTATAATCTTAGGAATTCCTCTACCTACATCTGCGTATTAAGTTGCTTATAAGCTTAACTTAATGAACAAAAAAATCGATGTCAGTGATAGCATTCAATAACAATAATATTCAACGGTCTTCGAAAATTGCTACTCATATGTGAGGATTATGCTAAGAAACATGGTCTAAAATACAACACCATCAAATCAGAGATAATGGTTTTTAAGTCTGGCCTTAAATGTCCTTCTTGTATACCTGAGCTAAGGTTGAATAGTGTGCCCCTGGTTAGTTTTTTCTTTCAAGTATCTAGGGCACATTATTACAGATGATTTGAAGGATGACGCCGATATTGAAAGAGAGCGCAGGGCTTTAGCAATAAGGGCTAACATGATAGTCCATAGGTTTCGAAAATGTACTGCACAAGTTAAGATTACACTTTTCCAGGCGTACTGTACTTCCTTATATACCTGCAGTTTGTGGACATGCTATAGATTATCAACCTTGAATGCTTTGCGAGTACAATTTAACAATGCTTTCAGGATGCTCTTGGGGCTGCCGAGGTTCTGCAGTGCGTCGGGCATGTTTGCGGATGCACATGTTGACGGCTTTCCAGCTGTGCTCCGCAAGCGATGCCTGGCTACACGGCGGAGGCTTGATGCGGCCTCCAATAGCATCCTGAAAGTCATAGCCGACCGCCCTCACAATTTTTTTAATAAGCACTGGTCGCAAGGACAGAAAGCAGTCTGTAGATATGTCGTGCTGTGATATTGAATGTATACCTACTAGTACTAAGCACCAATTTTTTAATGTAGAATTTAACTTTAATTTGTAAACTAAATTTAAACTCTGCCTATGATAAGCTCAAACTAAAATGTAAGTTATGGATATGGTCTGAACTGAAATAAATAATTTTTTTTTTTTTTTTTTTAATAATCATTGCGGCTTTTTAAAGTGGACAACAGAGTAAATGTCCTAAGAAAATCAGAAATAGTTTGTAGTAATTTTCATTATATTTATTTACTTAAGCGACTCAGGCCCTTTTTCTAAATTTTTTCTTGAAATTTAAACACTACACAAATTTAAATACCTTACTAACAATACTTTTAGTTTAACGTAGACTTTTTCCTAATGAACCATCCAAAATTGGTTTATTTATTTTTTCAAGTTAACTACTTACTTTCATATATAACTTATATTTTGCAGAAAAAACACTTGATTTATTGGTTTAAAATGAGTTTTTTTTATGATTCACATTGCGAATTTTGTGTCAATATTTTTTATGATTTGGATCGAAAATATTTGCAAAAACATAGGTAAATCAAAATTTCTCGACAACCCGAGAAGACCCGAGAAATGAGCCTCGAGAATTCTCGAAACCCGAGAAACTGAAAAGCTCGAGAAATCAGGAACCCTACCCCGTACCCCGCGCGCCATTCTTGCGCACCGTTTGAATTTTATTCGAAATTTAAATTTCAAAGGACTTATGAGCCACCCTGTATATAAAACTCTTGCGCTGACTGACTGACAGACTGACAGACTGATGACTGACAGACTGACAGACTGACAGACTGACAGACTGACAGACTGACAGACTGACAGACTGACAGACTGACAGACTGACAGACTGACAGACTGACAGACTGACAGACTGACAGACTGACAGACTGACAGACTGACATACTGACAGACTGACAGACTGACAGACTGACAGACTGACAGACTGACAGACTGACAGACTGACAGACTGACAGACTGACAGACTGACAGACTGACAGACTGACAGACTGACAGACTGACAGACTGACAGACTGACAGACTGACAGACTGACAGACTGACAGACTGACAGACTGACAGACTGACAGACTGACAGACTGACAGACTGACAGACTGACAGACTGACAGACTGACAGACTGACAGACTGACAGACTGACAGACTGACAGACTGACATACTGACAGACTGACAGACTGACAGACTGACAGACTGACAGACTGACAGACTGACAGACTGACAGACTGACAGACTGACAGACTGACAGACTGACAGACTGACAGACTGACAGACTGACAGACTGACAGACTGACAGACTGACAGACTGACAGACTGACAGACTGACAGACTGACAGACTGACAGACTGACAGACTGACAGACTGACAGACTGACAGACTGACAGACTGACAGACTGACAGACTGACAGACTGACAGACTGACAGACTGACAGACTGACAGACTGACAGACTGACAGACTGACAGACTGACAGACTGACAGACTGACAGACTGACAGACTGACAGACTGACAGACTGACAGACTGACAGACTGACAGACTGACAGACTGACAGACTGACAGACTGACAGACTGACAGACTGACAGACAACGCAGAGCCGAAACTACTAGGCGTAGCAGGCTCAAATTTTACACTTGGATTCCTTTAGAAGTGTAGGGGAGCACTAAGGAATAATTTCCCGAAATTTCCATGGGAACGGGAAAAAACCGGATTTTTGTGTTTATGAGAAAACTGCGCAGGTGGATAAGCGGGGCAGCCTCTAGTGATAGCATAAAAAACAGTCTGGCTGGATCTGAAGTCTACTGAAGACTAAAGATACCAGACGGAGCTACATCAATATTTTACTAATGACTTATTTAATTAAGAAAATATTCTTACAATTAATTCAATGGAAAATGTGATTACAAAAAAAAATTACCTATAAGAGATATGATAATGATATGTCTTATTTGTATGTAAGAGAAACTTAGAATAACATAGGTTCACAAATAATACTTACAATAGGTCCTTAAGTGTGTTTGTTAAATCTTGCAATTTTTAATATTGTCTACTTTTATAGATACTTGAAACAACTCGAGGTAAAACAATAAATGATCACCAATGACAAGTGACGTTTTTTTAAAAACCACTGTAAATTAGGAAGCACTTCTAATAGCTTGTCAAAAAGCACTTTACACAAAAAACTTTATTACACTGAGCGTCTTCGAAGGTTCTCATAACATGAGCACAAGTAGTTAGGAAACAATTTACGACACTTTTTGCTTGCGTGCTGTATCATTTAAACGCGCTCACGTTTTCCTTTTTGTTTATATACGATCTCCCCCACCTACATTAATCAGCTGTCAGGCTTTAATGGTCCTGCAGTAAGAAGCAGCTTTCTTCCGGTCTCGGCTGTCGGCCCGGTTGAAAATGACCTCGCCTGTCTGGCTGCTTCAAGAATGCACCTTAGCCTTTTTTTTAAACCCTGGTTAAGTCTTTTACCCATCTACCCACTGAGCTCTGGACAAATACTTATCAGCAATAACAAACCTCCCAAAATAATATAAAGTCATTTAAATAAGATATTTATAATGAAGATATTTATTTTTTTCTAGAGTGGCGCTACTTTAGCTGTGCTATGGCTCTTAAGGTGGTAACTCTCGCTATGGCGCGAATTTCATTTTTTTTCGTGTTTTTTATTTATTCTGGCGAAAGTATACATTTTTAATAAAGTTTAAATGAATTCGCGTATGTAAAAAGCCATCTCCCATATTGTAATACAACGTTTTTTGAAGACAGACCTACAGATTTTGTGTCTAAGGGGTAAAAGGGCAAAAAACAAGTTCCTTGAATATACACAAAATTGGCAACTTTCTCTTAAAAAACGATATATCACAATGTGACAAAATAGGTTTTTACGTACGCGAATTCATTTAAACTTTATTTAAAATTAATACTTTCGCCAAAATAAATAAAAAACGTGAAAAAATTTGAATTTCGCGCCATACCGTGAGTTACCGCCTTAAGTACAATTGAAGAGATCTGGGACCTTAGCTTTGCAAAATATGCATGTTATATTTGCGCCGGTGCCAGCGGTCGTGGCGCCGCGCCGCCGCGCTGTACGCGTGTTCTCCCTATAAGGCCATAGAGCTACAACAGAGAGTAGATATTAATGCAGCCTCTACAAGCGAGGTCACGCTTTATATTTGATCTTTATTGTTTTTCATATCTACGAAGACCGGTGAGGTGAACACCCAGATTTATATCAGGCATTCAAAATAATTATCGGGTTTTGGAATGTGGAAGACAAAGTAACGATGCGAACGTTAAGGCTTGGTGGTTCAAAAATTTGTGTTTTTGAGATTTTTTTAAACAATCTGAGACATACAAAATTGATGTCTTCATTCTGAAAAAAATATATGTGTTAGTTAAGGATCTAATCTAGTCATCATACTAAAGGGAAATAGGATCTAATTAATTTTAGTTGATAGAAAAAAATCTCAAAGTTACCCCTTTTTGTTCCGTTTTTTCCATTTTATTTTTAAACCGCTGATTGTTTTTATTTGATTTTTGGAATGAAAATTGCTGACCTTAAATTTTAGACATACTACTATAGTAAGAATTTTTAAGTTTAACGAAAAGACAAAAAACCAGCAAAAACTAAAAAAAAACATCGTTTTCGCGCGGTCCGATGCCATGCCGCGCCGCTCCCTACCCCGTCAGTACCCTTGTGGCCACGGCCGAGGCCGGTTCTGTGTCAAATTTTTGTTTTCGCGCTCTCGTATTTCGTTTTATTTTTATTCAAATGTAAACAAAATTTGACAACAGATGTCAAAACAATGAACCATAACATCTGATTAGGATCTGTATGGAGCTGAAAGAAACCAATTTTGATACCGATATTACATTTATAAAACCGTCGCATTACAAACTTACCTTTTTTATTCCCACAAATAAAACTTAAATCATAGGTTACTTATTATATAGTTATATCATATCTTTGTTAGTTCTGTGGCGCCGATAACACAATATTAATATTACATTAGCACAATATTACGTGGTATACTTACTCAAATTACTTTAAGAAGGCAGTAATTTATGTCTTAATAGAAAATGTTTCCTTTTTATTTAACGCTTTTCGGTTTTTTCGGCTGTTTAATTTTTTGATGAAAAGATTTAATTTTTTGCTTTTCAGTTTAATTTTAAGGAATTCCCCCCCCCCTCACTTCAAGGTTCACCTTCACCTCAAATCACCCTCCAAACGCTGGTCTCACACCCCTGAAGGTGGTCAGACGACCTGGTAAAGGTTGCGGCCTATGTCCAGCAGTGGACGCTATCGTGTGAGATCGGCTGCTTAAAATCAAAACCTAGTAACTCGTTTTAACAAAAATATTCAGGAGAGCCAAAAAACGGGTCGACCACTTTAATTCGTTGCCCCGAAGAAACCAGACGCAATAGCGATTTCGGTGTTTGACCAAAAGTTTGACTATATTGTTGACTATAGTCACACTTAAATCGATCCCACTATTTTTTTTTTTAATTTACCCAAATATGACAATGAAAACAATTTCAAAACATAGTATTTCACACTTAGTTAATTAACTAAGTGTGAAATACTATGTTTTGAAATACAATCTCTGAGTTAATTCTCTACTTTTTAAAGCAATTTATATTTTTAGTTGTACGTTTCGAATGAAAAATGTTATTTTTTGAAGTGCATTCATTTAAAAGTTATACAAATGATTTATTTGTGGCAGAATTAAGTTTTGTTTACTATTTGGTTACGACTCGTGGTTAATTCAGCCAAATTTGTATACTGTTTTTGTAACTTACTAAATTCCATCAAAATTTGATTGATTTTATAATCGGCGCCAAATTCAAAACATAGTAAGTCAGCTTTCAAATTCATAACCTAGTAAGTCGGTTGAGTTGCTAGGTTTTTTTATTTGTAATCCGACATGCGCTATGTTAAGAATATGTACTTCATGGAAATTTCAATAACTTTTCCAAATTGGGTAGACTTAAATTAAATTTTATTTTTAAAATTACGTTAGAAACTGGGTGTTTTAAGGTTCATATCAAATCTATACCGCCTAGTAAGTCGAAAAATGACAAAAATGGTTTTTTTGCAAAAACACCAGTTACTAGGTTTTGAATTTGGGCAGCCGAGATGATGATGATGATTATTATTATATTAGTCGGCGAGGCGCTTCTCCAGAAGTCCCCCAGAGTCCTCCAGAAGAAGGCAGGTAGTCGCCACTTACAATGGAACTGGTGGGGCGAGTGTTGAAAATTTTGCGGTTTTTGTAATCCAATCGTCGTAGGTCGCCAATTTAGAGAACTCCTATGTCCGCCCGCCTGCAGTAGAAATAACTCCAGAGGTTGAAGAAGGGATGATATATTTACACATGGTTAGGTACACTATTTACAAGAAAATGAATGCATGTTAATGTGTACAGCGGCTGAGATGTACTGCCTAGCGCACGCAGGGCGTTG
Organism: Euspilapteryx auroguttella; assembly: GCA_951802225.1. Taxonomy (NCBI): domain Eukaryota; kingdom Metazoa; phylum Arthropoda; class Insecta; order Lepidoptera; family Gracillariidae; genus Euspilapteryx; species Euspilapteryx auroguttella. The sequence goes on from OX637645.1 coordinate 7,018,469, forward strand.
CGCGAGGCGTCGTGCGGGGCGTGCTGCGCCCAAATCAAATGTAGAGCAATAGTATGAGACCGTTTACGGAGACGCGCATAGGCCTATGTTCGATATCGTATAAGGAAACGCGTCGGCTCCCGCGGCGGCGCCCGCGGCGGCGGCGACCGTGGTGGCGCCTGCGTCGGAACCCACACGACATCCCGCACAACACGCCGCGTCTTCGTAAAGGAGGCCTTAGGGTGTGATTTTAGTTCCAAATAAAAAAAGTTATCAACTCAAACTATATCGTTATTTGTTTTAAATTAAAACAACCAGTAATGTTTTATTTATATTGAGAAAACACTACAAAAAGGGTTTACTTTGATATTTATTTCTACAGAGTGAAATTCATTACATCTTGTTACTTTTTAATAACTTGTCTAAACTAAATCCTACATCTATATTTTTCAGAATTAAGAAATCTGTTTTATATTTCTCAGATGGTTTAAAAAAAACTCGTTATTACAAATACCTTACCTAAACGCAAATTCTTGTGCGCTGAAACGAAAATCGGAAAGAAAAATTGTGCGGTAGGTATAAACATCTCGATTTAACTTCGGCTTGTATGAAAAGTAATAAAATTTAAAACTGCCGCGACATTTCGCATTTCGACGCGCGCATGTCACAGCTGCGAGGGTGGGGGACCCTCATACCTAATTAGGTAAGAAGCTTCAAAGTACAGGCCGTTAAAGTGTGAGAAAGAAACTAAATACAATTGATTAGCTTTTGAGTTCTCGCTCTAGAATCAAAAGCATTCTAGAGCGAGAACTCAAAAGCTAATCAATTGTATTAACATTAACATAATTAATATCAGTTCTCATTAATTGCAATTTACTTACTATATATATATATATATTGTCCTCCCTTCGGCCGTTGTTGATCAGGCTGAAATACGCGTTAATTGTTGATCCACCTTTGTCCGCAGTTTACTAGGGAACTATTGCGGGTATCGTTTTATTTTTGATTAACATATATTCACCGACTTGTAACGCACTACCCAAGCCTACAGAAAAGTCGCTACCTTGACACCAACTGGCACGGCAGTTGTTGATCCTGAAACGGCTTTTTTTTTAAAAGAGAATAATTCTTTGTTGATCTATATAAATCATTTATGAGCAACATTTGCCGTGAACTTTTAAACCGATACTGCAGAACGGCAACGTTGCACAAGTGAGACAGATGTTCAAGTAAAGCGAAATACCTAGATACTGCGCCTACGATTATTGTTTGCGCTTCGCTCGGGCGGGGGCGCTCGTCTGTCTCAGTTAGAATGTGGTGATCGTTCGAAGCTCAAATCAAGAGGGCAGGCAAAATTACCTATTTGTAACTACAATGTTTGTAAAACTAAGGAACAGTCGGCCACAGATCAGGTTAAAAGTAAAATAAACTGTATTGCAAGGGATTAGAGTGCTAGGCAGGGTATAACCTGAACTGTGGCTGATCATTCTTAAGTACAAGTTAATTTTTAACCCCCGAACGAAAAATTCAGAGAGGGGTGTTATAATTTTAACGTGTGTCTGTCTGTCTGTCTGTGTATCTGTCTGTGGCATCGTAGAGCCCAAACGGCTGAACCGATTTTCGTTTAGTTTTTTTTGTATTATAGATAATTTCAGGCCGAGTGTTCTTAGCCATGTCTAATGAAGATCTGATCAGCGGTTTGAAGATGATCAGCTCTTGAATAACGGATGAGAGGATCTAACTAGCTTCCTTATGTCCGATCGATTTGAAATTTGGTACCATGTTACATCTATGTTATAGAAAGTATTTGGTAAGGCAACCATGACCTGATCTGCCATTTCAAGATGATCAGCTCTTGAATAATGGATGAGAGGATCTAACTAGCTTCCTTATGTCCGATCGAGTTGAAAATTGGTACCATGTTACATCTATGATATAGAAAGTATTTGGTAAGGTAACCATGACCTGATCTGCCGTTTCAAGATGATCAGCTCTTGAATAATGGATGAGAGGATCTAACTAGCTTCCTTATGTCCGATCGATTTGAAATTTGGTACCATGTTACATCTATGATATAGAAAGTATATGGTTGGTAAGGTAACCATTACCTGATCAGCCGTTTGAAGATGATCAGCTCTTGAATAATGGATGAGAGGATCTTACTAGCTTGCTTAAGTCCGATAGAGTTGAAATTTGGTACCATGTTACATCTATGATATTGAAAGTATATGTTAAGGTAACCATGACCTGATCGGCCGTTTGAAGATGATCAGTTTTTAAATAATGGATGAGAGGATCTAACTAGCTTCCTTATGTCCGATCGAGTTGAAATTTGGTACCATGTTACATCTATGATATAGAAAGAATATGGTAAGGTAACCATTACCTGATCAGCCGTTTGAAGATGATCAGCTCTTGAATAATGGATGAGAGGATCTAACTAGCTTCCTTATGTCCGATCGATTTTAAATTTGGTACCATGTTACATTTATGATATAGAAAGAATATGGTAAGGTAACCATGACCTGATCTGCCGTTTGAAGATGATCAGCTCTTGAATAATGGATGAGAGGATCTAACTAGCTTCCTTATGTCCGATCGAGTTTAAATTTGGTACCATGTTACATCTATGATATAGAAAGAATATGGTAAGGTAACCATTACCTGATCAGCCGTTTGAAGATGATCAGCTCTTGAATGATGGATGAGAGGATCTAACTAGCTTCCTTATGTCCGATCGATTTGAAATTTAGTACCATGTTACATCTATGATATAGGAAGTATATGGTGAGGTAACCATTACCTGATCCGCCGTTTGAAGATGATCAGCTCTTGAATGATGGATGAGAGGATCTAACTAGCTTCCTTATGTTCTATCAATTAAAAATTTGGTACAGTGTTACTTCAATGATATTGAAAGTATATGTTAAGGTAACCATGATATTTTTAAGATGATTAGCTCTCGTTCTACTTAAGTTGATGAGGGGTCTGATTTGGTCGTGGGTTTTTAAATTTTTAAATTTGAGTTATTATTGAAGATGATCAGTTTGAAAATAATGGATGAGAGGATCTAACTAGCTTCCTTATGTCCGATCGAGTTGAAATTTGGTACCATGTTACATCTATGATATAGAAAGAATATGGTAAGGTAACCATGACCTGATCTGCCGTTTGAAGATGATCAGCTCTTGAATAATGGATGAGAGGATCTAACTAGCTTCCTTATGTCCGATCGAGTTTAAATTTGGTACCATGTTACATCTATGATATAGAAAGAATATGGTAAGGTAACCATTACCTGATCAGCCGTTTGAAGATGATCAGCTCTTGAATAATGGATGAGAGGATCTAACTAGCTTCCTTATGTCCGATCGATTTGAAATTTGGTACCATGTTACATTTATGATATAGAAAGAATATGGTAAGGTAAACATTACCTGATCAGCCGTTTGAAGATGATCAGCTCTTGAATAATGGATGAGAGGATCTAACTAGCTGATCATCTTCAGACGGCAGATCAGGTCATGGTTACCTTACCAAATACTTTCTATATCATAGATGAAACATGGTACCAAATTTCAACTCGATCGGACATAAGGAAGCTAGTTAGATCCTCTCATCCATTATTCAAGAGCTGATCATCTTTTAACGGCAGATCAGGTCATGGTTACCTTACCAAATACTTTCTATATCATAGATGTAACATGGTACCAAATTTCAAATCGATCGGACATAAGGAAGCTGGTTAGATCCTCTCATCCATTATTCAAGAGCTGATCATCTTCAAACGGCAGATCAGGTCATGGTTACCTTAACATATACTTTTAATATCATAGATGTAACATGGTACCAAATTTCAACTCGATCGGACATAAGGAAGCTAGTTAGATCCTCTCATCCATTATTCAAGAGCTGATCATCTTCAAACGGCAGATCAGGTCATGGTTACCTTACCAAATACTTTCTATATCATAGATGTAACATGGTACCAAATTTCAAATCGATCGGACATAGGTAAGCTAGTTAGATCCTCTCAACCATTATTCAAGAGCTGATCATCTTCAAACCGCTGATCAGATCTTCACCAGACATGGCTAAGAATACTCGGCCTGAAATTATCTATGATACAAAAAAACCTAAACGAAAATCGGTTCAGCCGTTTGGGCTCTACGATGCCACAGACAGATACACACGTTAAAATTATAACACCCCTCTCTGAATTTTTCGTTCGGGGGTTAAAAAATATTTTTTTTTCTGACCTCTACAAAAAATATACTTATTTTTATTGGGTAGTCTCTTACATAGTCCTGGCCAAAATTGAAATTCTCCTCTATAGTTATATATATATATATATATATAGATATATCTTCTCGGCAAATGTTGATTATTCGGGTTGTAGCATCAGTTAATTGTTGATCCGTTGGCAATTGTTGATCCCGACAGCTTTTGTTGATCTAATTTATAACCCTGCATACAAATGTGGCTCCGCTCGGATCAACAATCGCTGTCCCTATAAGAGCACAAATACGAACAATTTATAACATTCTTTATACAAATCCGCTCCATCAAATGTTGATATGATTCAAATGTACCAATCAGAGGCCACCATTCTTATGATTGGTGGTTTTCTTATGTGCGTTGTTGCCACTTTGTTTCTTTGCTTTGTACAACGTCACAACACGTGTATGAATGAACGTCAATAACTATAGAGGAGAATTTCAATTTTGGCCAGGACTATGTAAGAGTATTCTAAATAAAAATAAGTATATTTTTTTTGTTGAGGTCAGAAAAAAATATATTTTTTAAGGGGTCAGAGAGGGGTGTTATAATTTTAACGCGTGTATCTGTCTGTCTGTCTGTCTGTGGCATCGTAGAGCCCAAACGGCTGAACCGATTTTCGTTTAGGTTTTTTTGTATCATAGATAATTTCAGGCCGAGTATTCTTAGCCAAGTCTGGTGAAGATCTGATCAGCGGTTTGAAGATGATCAGCTCTTGAATAATGGATGAGAGGATCTAACTAGCTTCCCTATGTCCGATCGATTTGAAATTTGGTACCATGTTACATCTATGATATAGAAAGTATTTGGTATGGTAACCATGATCTGATCTGCCGTTTGAAGATGATCAGCTCTTGAATAATGGATGAGAGGATCTAACTAGCTTCCTTATGTCCGATCGAGTTGAAATTTGGTACCATGTTACATCTATGATATTGAAAGTATATGTTAAGGTAACCATGACCTGATCTGCCGTTTGAAGATGATCAGCTCTTGAATAATGGATAAGAGGATCTAACTAGCTTCCTTATGTCCGATCGAGTTGAAATTTGGTACCATGTTACATCTATGATATAGAAAGTATTTGGTAAGGTAACCATGACCTGATCTGCCGTTTGAAGATGATCAGCTCTTGAATAATGGATGAGAGGATCTAACTAGCTTCCTTATGTCCGATCGAGTTGAAATTTGGTACCATGTTTCATCTATGATATAGAAAGTATTTGGTAAGGTAACCATGACCTGATCTGCCATTTGAAGATGATCAGCTCTTGAATAATGGATGAGAGGATCTAACTAGTATCCTTATGTCCGATCGAGTTGAAATTTGGTACCATGTTACATCTATGATATAGAAAGTATTTGGTAAGGTAACCATGACCTGATCTGCCGTTTGAAGATGATCAGCTCTTGAATAATTGATGAGAGGATCTAACTAGTTTCCTTATGTCCGATCGATTTGAAATTTGGTACCTACCATGTTACATCTATGATATAGAAAGTATATGGTAAGGTTACCATTACCTAATCAGCCGTTTGAAGATGATCAGCTCTTGAATAATGGATGAGAGGATCTAACTAGCTTCCTTACGTCCGATCGAGTTGAAATTTGGTACCATGTTACATCTATGATATTGAAAGTATATGTTAAGGTAACCATGACCTGCTCTGCCGTTTGATGATGATCAGCTCTTAAATAATGGATGAGAGGATCTAACTAGCTTCCTTATGTCCGATCGATTTGAAATTTAGTACCATGTTACATCTATGATATAGGAAGTTTATGGTGAGGTAACCATTACCAGATCCGCCGTTTGAAGATGATCAGCTCTTGAATGATGGATGAGAGGATCTAACTAGCTTCCTTATGTCCGATCGATTTGAAATTTAGTACCATGTTACATCTATGATATAGGAAGTATATGGTGAGGTAACCATTACCTGATCCGCCGTTTGAAGATGATCAGCTCTTGAATGATGGATGAGAGGATCTAACTAGCTTCCTTATGTTCTATCAATTAAAAATTTGGTACAGTGTTACTTCAATGATATTGAAAGTATATGTTAAGGTAACCATGATATTTTTAAGATGATTAGCTCTCGTTCTACTTAAGTTGATGAGGGGTCTGACTTGGTCGTGGGTTTTTAAATTTTTAAATTTGAGTTATTATTAAAACTTATAAGTTAGATTGTAAAAAATAATATTTTTATAAAGTATGGCAATATTTTTCATGCGTTTATGACAAATCTATACATATAATAAAATAGTGAATTCGCGTGTCTGAACATCCATACTATAATATTATAAATGCGAAAGTAACTGTCTGTCTGTCTCTATTTCACGCCTAAACAGCAGAACGGATTTTAATGAAAAATGGTATGGAAGAACATAGGCTACTTTTTACCGCGGGAAAACTTCTCATTCCCATTTTCCGCGGGAAAATTACAGCTGATAGTTAACGCGATACGTACACATACAAACAAACACAAACACACTAAAAGTCTACGGTCTGCGACCTGCTGTCTGTGTTCTGTGGTCTGCAGTCCACGGTCTGCGGTCTGCGGTCTACGGTATGTGGTCCACAGTCTGCGTTCTGTGGTCTTTGGTCTGCGGTCTCCGGTCTACGCTCCAGTCTACGGTCTGCGGTCTGCGTTCTACGGTCTGCGGTCTCTGGTCTACGCTGCAGTCTACGGTCTGCGTTCTACGTTCTGCAATCTCCGGTCTACGCTCCGGTCTACGGTCTACGTTCTGTAGTCTGCGTTCTACAGTCTCCGGTCCACGGTTTGCGGTCTATGGTCTACGTTCTGCAGTCTATGGTCCACGGTCTATGCTCCGGCCTACGGTCTACGGTCTGCGTTCTGCAGTCTACGGTCTACGGCTTACGGTCTGCGTTCTGCAGTTTCCGGTCTACGGTCTACGCTCCGGTCAACGGTCTGCAGGCAGCGTTCTGCGGTCTCCGGTCTACGGTCTATAGTCTACAGTCCTAAGTATATAAAGTCTATAGTCTACAGTCAAAATATTTTGTTTCCAAGTAAAGGATGTCACATACCTGCGCGGGCATTTCGCGGGCAGTGACAGTCGGTCTGTCATATAGTATGGAACTGCCCGCGACCATCGATAAGCCGATCTTACAGTTCCATATATTCTGACAGGCCACTGTCACTGCCCGCGAGCTGCCCGCGCAGGTATGTGACACCCTTAAGGGGTAGCCCACATCTGCGCGATCTGTGACAGCGATCTTTGAAAGATCTGTCAGAATGTATGTATTAGTAATTATTTCATCTGGTATCGTGTCAAAAAGGATTCAGAGTTTCAGAGGATTTACTGGGCAAACCTAAACCTAACCTCAAAACTAGAGGTAATTTATCTGTGAACGGACTGTACATTTTTTGTTTTGTCCTTTCTGACAGAAAAATCGGATCTCTCTTTCGCACTCGTGAGTGGAAGAGAGACAGCGAACTCTTCTATCTCTCTTCCACTCAGGAGTGCGAAAGAGAGATCCGATTTTTCTGACAGAAATTTCTGACCGTGTACGGCCGCGCTAAGGCGGCGCCCACGTCTAGCTAGGATACGAATACATCTCTCTCACTCACTCCAGTGAGAGAGATGAGTAACCATTATAACAACTTTCACATATTGTTTATAAATTTATTTGACCTTCAAAATTTAAAAATCAACAAAACATCAAAACTCAAAAAAGATACATTATTATTATATACGGTGAAATTTTATTCGTGGTGGATCCGTTAAGGGTGTGTTCTGTCAATGAAACTGAACACCTTTCCCCAAGGAACATAGGTCGAAATATGAAAAAAAAATTTGGACACCTCGCTCCCGTAGAAGATGCCTCTGTCAGCTGTTAATTTTTGTGTAGGGGTCCAATTTTTTTTTCATATTTCGACCTATGTTCGTTTGGGAAAGTTGTTCAGTTTAATTGACAGAACACACCCTTAACTGATCCATCACAAATAAAATTGCACCCTAAATTTACAAATTTAATAACTCAAATTTAAAAATTTAAAAACCCCCGATCCAGTCAGACCCCTCATCAACCTAAGTAGAACTAGAGCTAATCATCTTAAAAATATCATGGTTACCGTAACATATACTTTCAATATCATTGAAGTAATAGTGGGTTTGTTAAGTCCAATAAATGTATGGGAACCAATATTTTCTGCATTAAAGCATGAAACTTGGCACAGTTGTTGCTTAGGTGGCCCAGACTGAGAATCGCCCGGGAGGGAGCGGGATACCCCCCTCTGGGGGGCGGGGGGAGGGGGTGAAGTTTCCTTCTACCGCGCGCGCTATCGATCCCTATTGCTGCTATTTTATAGCTACTAGGGCAAGTGTGGTGTCATTTTCGGATAATTTAAGGATGAGGAATCCATTTCTGGAACATTTTTTTTACATTTCTATCCAAAAAAATTGGAATTTACCATAAAATAGATAATATTCGACGCAAAAAAAAATCTTCTAATGACGATATTTTTTGAATGAGTATAGATATCAGCAAAATAAAAATATATTTGAAAAGCTGCATTCATGTAGGTTTCAAAAATATAGGGTTTAATATACTTTTTGTTTATATTTATGTGTTAAAAAAAATAGTAAACACTGCGCGGAAGAGGATGTAAAAATATTTAATGCCTAATTTCGGTTTGAAAATTACTTGGTTAATTCAAATTACTACCAAATACTGAACAGGGTCATTCAACCTGTGATAAATAACAACTTTCTGTATTAAAACATAGGTTGTATAGGTACATAAAAATACATTTCTCATACATTAGCTGACAAGTATGTATGAAACAAAGGAATTTTTTGTGCTTTTGCCACTGAAAAGAGTTGTTATTTACGATATCGGAAGACAGCTTAAGGAAGCGAGAGCATCGGAAGTGGACCTGCATAAGTCTCGACGGTGCACTCAAAAAAGAGAAATAGACTTCATCCATCATGTCGACATATAACCGTATATTGAAAGATGTCTGTGATCAATGCGGTTAGAACCGGAAGCAATCACTGTTGGTACAGGACACATTGATATCAATGTTAAGCTCGAAAGGTCGCAACTGGTAAAGTCTACACTCAGGCCGGCAAAACCGGCAGACCAAAACCCAAACTCGGAACTCTTTTAATTAGAACTCCAAAACCGTTTCGATTGCCTAGGGCGCAGCGTGGATGATGTAAATGAAGGGTTCTTGAGAAGTGTCACTGCGGTTGGAGGTAATTACTTACTACTAAGCACACTTGATCTGATAGAGAAGAGGCGTTATACGTCTTAGCAGACAACGGCACCGGATGCCTTTGCCTGCAGACAGCTGAAGAGACAGATCTTTATATCAATTACAAGAGACATCAGGCGATTTTGTACAAAAAATATTAAGGTGAAGGAAGAGCCATAGACCGAAACAAAGCCTCCAAAGTTTTTGCTCGAGATCTATTTTTCGGCAAAGCTTGCATGGCTGAAGACCGAGGATGTTTGGTAGAGTACTATATCCACACCTGAGATTGTGGGGGAATTCGAGAAGTTCTATGGACAGAACTTCTATTATACACGTCGACACGACAACCCATCACTGACAGTCAAGATAAGGTCCCGAGAGCAACATGGACCCGACACTATACCGAGGACATCTCGGCCGTCAACATCTTACAAACAACAAGACTGCATGTAAAGTCGCATCAAATATGTTTGAATGTATGTCTCATTGTTATGTTTGCGTGACAAAGGCTGCTGTAAATAAATGATTTCCTTCTTTTTCGTTATTTCTTTCTTTCATCACAGCCGAACTTCAGAAGGCAAGTGGTAAAACCAGCGTTTATGGCCCGTCAGAAATTCTTCAATTTCATTATACGCTAATCATATTCCCCGAAAACTGTTAACCGCTGCATTCCAGAATGTCTTCAAGACTCTGGACTGGAAGGAACTAGGCATCATTATAAACGGCGGCAACATTACTCACAAGTTACTAGTTATGGCCCAGACCGCGAAGGATCCAGTACAATGCTCGATGTCCTCACCTCAGTTGGGCTTCCGATCGAGTAAACCGATCGACATAACAAAGATAATGTTCAGCGCCCATGTAGGAACACTTCAATCCACTCCAAATCAAAGATAATGACTACCATACACTAAATACACTCGAAGTTGTTAAAGAATACATACCTGGGACAAACTGTTCGTCGACAGTCGACACGACATCGACTTCAACTCGGATGAGCATCGTTCGGGATGCTTAGCTTAACTTGAATAAGCTTACTGAACGATGCTCATCCGAGTGGCAGGTTCAAGTTTTGTCTTGAGGCAAGAGGTGCCTCAAGACAAGTCTTTGAACAATGTGCGTTACCAGTGGTAACTTACGGAACCGGGATACGGCTGCAAACAACGGGCCTAATTAGAAAGTACAAGGTCACTGGAGGATAAGGACAAGGAAAGAGCTGTTTCCCTGCGTGATCGGATATGATGAGATCCTACGTCGATGTTACTTACCTCCAACCGCATGCCTCCACGGTGCCGTTGTCTGCTGAGACGTTTTACACCTCTTCTCGATCAGATGAAGTGTGCTTAGTAGTAAGTAATTACCTCCAACCGCATTGACAACTTCTCAAGAACCCATCATTTACATCATCCACGCTGCGCCCTAGGCAATAGAAACGGTTTTGGAGTTCTAATTGAAAGAGTTCCGAGTTTGGGTTTTGTTCTGCCGGTTTTGCCGGTCTGACCGAGACTTTACCAGTTGCGACCTTTCGAGCTTAACATTGATGTCAATGTGTCGTGTACCAACAGTGATTGCTTCCGGTTTTAACCGCGTTGTTCACAGACATCTTTCAATATACGGTTTTATGTCGACATGATGGATGAAGTATATCTCGTTTTTAAGTGCACCGTCGGGACTTATGCAGGTCCACTTCTGATGCTCTCGCTTCCTGAAACTGTCTTGCGATATCGTAAATAACAACTCTTCCCAGTGGCAAAAGCACAAAAATTTCATATGTTTCATACATACTTGTCAGCTAATTGGGTAGATAATGTATGAGAAATGTATTTTTTTTGTACCTATACAACCTATGTTTAAATACAGAAAGTTGTTACTTATCACAGGCTGAATGACCCTGTTCATATTTGGTAGTAATTTGAAGTAACCAAGTAATTTTTACACCGAAATTAGGCATTAAATATTTTTACAACCTCTTCCGCGCAGTGTTTACAATTTTTTTAACACATAAATACAAACAAAAAGTATATCGAACCCTATATTTTTGAAAACTGCATGAATGCAGCTTTTTAAATATATTTTTATTTTGCTGATATCTATACTCATTCAAAAAATATCGACATTAGAAGATTTTTTTTTGCGTCGACAATTATCTATTTTATGGTAAATTCCAATTTTTTTGTATAGAAATGTAAAAAAAATGTTCCAGAAATGGATTCCTCATCCTTAAATTATCCGAAAATGACACCACACTTGCCCTAGTAGCTATAAAATAGCAGCAATAGGGATCGATAGCGCGCGCGGTAGAAGGAAACTTCACCCCCTCCCCCCGCCCCCCAGAGGGGGGTATCCCGCTCCCTCCCGGGCGATTCTCAGTCTGGGCCACATAAGCAACAAGTGTGCCAAGTTTCATGCTTTAATGCAGAAAATATTACCTTTGGTCGTTAACAAACCCACTATAACACTGTACCAAATTTTTAATTGATAGGACAAATGGAAGGTAGTTAGTAGTAGTTAATTATTCAAGAGCTGATCATCTTCAAACGGCAGATCAGGTAATGTTTACCTTAAAATATACTTTCAATATCATAGATGTAACATGGTACCAAATTTCAACTCGAACGGACATAAGGAAGCTAGTTAGATCCTCTCATCCATTATTCAAGAGCTGATCATCTTCAAACGGCTGATCAGGTAATGGTTACCTTACCATATACTTTCTATATCATGGATGTAACATGGTACCAAATTTCAAATCGATCGGACATAAGGAAGCTAGTTAGATCCTCTCATCCATTATTCAAAAGCTGATCATCTTCAAACGGCAGATCAGGTCATGGTTACCTTAACATATACTTTCATTATTATAGTTGTAACATAGTACCAAATTTCAACTCGATCTGACCTAAGGAAGGTAGTAAGATCCTCTCATCCATTATTCAAGAGTTGATCATCTTCAAACGGCTGATCAGGTAATGGTTACCTTACCAACCATATACTTTCTATATCATAGATGTAACATGGTACCAAATCTCAAATCGATCGGACATAAGGAAGCTAGTTAGATCCTCTCATGCATTATTCAAGAGCTGATCATCTTCAAACGGCAGATCAGGTCATGGTTGCCTTACCAAATACTTTCTATAACATAGATGTAACATGGTACCAAATTTCCAATCGATCAGACATAAGGAAGCTAGTTAGATCCTCTCATCCATTATTCAAGAGCTGATCATCTTCAAACCGCTGATCAGATCTTCATCAGACATGGCTAAGAACACTCGGCCTGAAATTATCTATGATATAAAAAAAAACTAAACGAAAATCGGTTCAGCCGTTTGGGCTCTACGATGCCACAGACAGATACACAGACAGACAGACAGACACACGTTAAAATTATAACACCCCTCTCTGAATTTTTCGTTCGGGGGTTAAAAATTTACTTGTACTTAAGAATGATCAGCCACAGTTCAGGTTATACCCTGCCTAGCACTCTAATCCCTTGCAATACAGTTTATTTTACTTTTAAATAGGGTAACCTGATCTGTGGCCGACTGTTCCTTAGTTTTACAATCATTGTAGTTACAAATAAGTAATTTTGCCTGCCCTCTTGATTTGAGCTTCGAACGAACTCCACATTCTAACTGAGACAGACGAGCGCCCCCCCGCCCGAGCGAAGCGCACACAATAATCGTGGGCGCAGTATCTATTTCGCTTTACTTGAACATCTGTCTCACTTGTGCAACGTTGCCGTTCTGCAGTATCGGTCTAAAAGTTTACGGCAAATGTTGCTCATAAATGATTTATATAGATCAACAAAGCATTATTCTCTTGTAAAAAAAAAGCCGTTTCAGGATCAACAACTGCCGTGCCAGTTGGTGTCAAGGTAGCGACTTTTCCGTAAGCTTGGGTAGTGCGTTACGAGCCGGTGAATAAATTAAAAATTTGGTACAGTGTTACTTCAATGATATTGAAAGTATATGTTAAGGTAACCATGATATTTTTAAGATGATTAGCTCTCGTTCTACTTAAGTTGATGAGGGGTCTGACTTGGTCGTGGGTTTTTAAATTTTTAAATTTGAGTTATTATTAAAACTTATAAGTTAGATTGTAAAAAATAATATTTTTATAAAGTATGGCAATATTTTTCATGCGTTTATGACAAATCTATACATATAATAAAATAGTGAATTCGCGTGTCTGAACATCCATACTATAATATTATAAATGCGAAAGTAACTGTCTGTCTGTCTCTATTTCACGCCTAAACAGCAGAACGGATTTTAATGAAAAATGGTATGGAAGAACATAGGCTACTTTTTACCGCGGGAAAACTTCTCATTCCCATTTTCCGCGGGAAAATTACAGCTGATAGTTAACGCGATACGTACACATACAAACAAACACAAACACACTAAAAGTCTACGGTCTGCGACCTGCTGTCTGTGTTCTGTGGTCTGCAGTCCACGGTCTGCGGTCTGCGGTCTACGGTATGTGGTCCACAGTCTGCGTTCTGTGGTCTTTGGTCTGCGGTCTCCGGTCTACGCTCCAGTCTACGGTCTGCGGTCTGCGTTCTACGGTCTGCGGTCTCTGGTCTACGCTGCAGTCTACGGTCTGCGTTCTACGTTCTGCAATCTCCGGTCTACGCTCCGGTCTACGGTCTACGTTCTGTAGTCTGCGTTCTACAGTCTCCGGTCCACGGTTTGCGGTCTATGGTCTACGTTCTGCAGTCTATGGTCCACGGTCTATGCTCCGGCCTACGGTCTACGGTCTGCGTTCTGCAGTCTACGGTCTACGGCTTACGGTCTGCGTTCTGCAGTTTCCGGTCTACGGTCTACGCTCCGGTCAACGGTCTGCAGGCAGCGTTCTGCGGTCTCCGGTCTACGGTCTATAGTCTACAGTCCTAAGTATATAAAGTCTATAGTCTACAGTCAAAATATTTTGTTTCCAAGTAAAGGATGTCACATACCTGCGCGGGCATTTCGCGGGCAGTGACAGTCGGTCTGTCATATAGTATGGAACTGCCCGCGACCATCGATAAGCCGATCTTACAGTTCCATATATTCTGACAGGCCACTGTCACTGCCCGCGAGCTGCCCGCGCAGGTATGTGACACCCTTAAGGGGTAGCCCACATCTGCGCGATCTGTGACAGCGATCTTTGAAAGATCTGTCAGAATGTATGTATTAGTAATTATTTCATCTGGTATCGTGTCAAAAAGGATTCAGAGTTTCAGAGGATTTACTGGGCAAACCTAAACCTAACCTCAAAACTAGAGGTAATTTATCTGTGAACGGACTGTACATTTTTTGTTTTGTCCTTTCTGACAGAAAAATCGGATCTCTCTTTCGCACTCGTGAGTGGAAGAGAGACAGCGAACTCTTCTATCTCTCTTCCACTCAGGAGTGCGAAAGAGAGATCCGATTTTTCTGACAGAAATTTCTGACCGTGTACGGCCGCGCTAAGGCGGCGCCCACGTCTAGCTAGGATACGAATACATCTCTCTCACTCACTCCAGTGAGAGAGATGAGTAACCATTATAACAACTTTCACATATTGTTTATAAATTTATTTGACCTTCAAAATTTAAAAATCAACAAAACATCAAAACTCAAAAAAGATACATTATTATTATATACGGTGAAATTTTATTCGTGGTGGATCCGTTAAGGGTGTGTTCTGTCAATGAAACTGAACACCTTTCCCCAAGGAACATAGGTCGAAATATGAAAAAAAAATTTGGACACCTCGCTCCCGTAGAAGATGCCTCTGTCAGCTGTTAATTTTTGTGTAGGGGTCCAATTTTTTTTTCATATTTCGACCTATGTTCGTTTGGGAAAGTTGTTCAGTTTAATTGACAGAACACACCCTTAACTGATCCATCACAAATAAAATTGCACCCTAAATTTACAAATTTAATAACTCAAATTTAAAAATTTAAAAACCCCCGATCCAGTCAGACCCCTCATCAACCTAAGTAGAACTAGAGCTAATCATCTTAAAAATATCATGGTTACCGTAACATATACTTTCAATATCATTGAAGTAACACTGTACCAAATTTTTAATTGATAGGACAAATGGAAGGTAGTTAGTAGTAGTTAATTATTCAAGAGCTGATCATCTTCAAACGGCAGATCAGGTAATGTTTACCTTAAAATATACTTTCAATATCATAGATGTAACATGGTACCAAATTTCAACTCGAACGGACATAAGGAAGCTAGTTAGATCCTCTCATCCATTATTCAAGAGCTGATCATCTTCAAACGGCTGATCAGGTAATGGTTACCTTACCATATACTTTCTATATCATGGATGTAACATGGTACCAAATTTCAAATCGATCGGACATAAGGAAGCTAGTTAGATCCTCTCATCCATTATTCAAAAGCTGATCATCTTCAAACGGCAGATCAGGTCATGGTTACCTTAACATATACTTTCATTATTATAGTTGTAACATAGTACCAAATTTCAACTCGATCTGACCTAAGGAAGGTAGTAAGATCCTCTCATCCATTATTCAAGAGTTGATCATCTTCAAACGGCTGATCAGGTAATGGTTACCTTACCAACCATATACTTTCTATATCATAGATGTAACATGGTACCAAATCTCAAATCGATCGGACATAAGGAAGCTAGTTAGATCCTCTCATGCATTATTCAAGAGCTGATCATCTTCAAACGGCAGATCAGGTCATGGTTGCCTTACCAAATACTTTCTATAACATAGATGTAACATGGTACCAAATTTCCAATCGATCAGACATAAGGAAGCTAGTTAGATCCTCTCATCCATTATTCAAGAGCTGATCATCTTCAAACCGCTGATCAGATCTTCATCAGACATGGCTAAGAACACTCGGCCTGAAATTATCTATGATATAAAAAAAAACTAAACGAAAATCGGTTCAGCCGTTTGGGCTCTACGATGCCACAGACAGATACACAGACAGACAGACAGACACACGTTAAAATTATAACACCCCTCTCTGAATTTTTCGTTCGGGGGTTAAAAATTTACTTGTACTTAAGAATGATCAGCCACAGTTCAGGTTATACCCTGCCTAGCACTCTAATCCCTTGCAATACAGTTTATTTTACTTTTAAATAGGGTAACCTGATCTGTGGCCGACTGTTCCTTAGTTTTACAATTATTGTAGTTACAAATAAGTAATTTTGCCTGCCCTCTTGATTTGAGCTTCGAACGAACTCCACATTCTAACTGAGACAGACGAGCGCCCCCCCGCCCGAGCGAAGCGCACACAATAATCGTGGGCGCAGTATCTATTTCGCTTTACTTGAACATCTGTCTCACTTGTGCAACGTTGCCGTTCTGCAGTATCGGTCTAAAAGTTTACGGCAAATGTTGCTCATAAATGATTTATATAGATCAACAAAGCATTATTCTCTTGTAAAAAAAAAGCCGTTTCAGGATCAACAACTGCCGTGCCAGTTGGTGTCAAGGTAGCGACTTTTCCGTAAGCTTGGGTAGTGCGTTACGAGCCGGTGAATAAATATAAATCAAAAATAAAACGATACCCGCAATAATTAACTAGTAAACTGCGGACAAAGGTGGATCAACATTTAACGCGTATTTCAGCCTGATCAACAACGGCCGAAGGGAGGACAATATATATATATATATATATATATAAATGAATCATGGTTCGTTAGTCTCGCTGAAACTCGAGAACGGCCGGGCCGATTTAGCTGATTTTGGTCTTAAAATGATCGTAGTAGTCCAGGGAAGGTTTAAAAGGTGAGAAAATTTGGAAAAATAAGGGGAAGATAACAAAAACAAAAAAATATTTTTTCCATAAGTATAAAATTGTAGGGCGCGGTACGAAGTTCGACGGGACAGCTAGTATTTTGTTATTTTTAAACCCTATTTTGATTGACCCTACGAACCCTAGTTTATTTTTAGTTTAGTTACAAGTTAACCGCTCAGTTAATATCTAGTACTAAAGTACTTACTATATATATATATATATATATAAATGAATCATGGTTCGTTAGTCTCGCTGAAACTCGAGAACGGCCGGGCCGATTTAGCTGATTTTGGTCTTAAAATGATCGTAGTAGTCCAGGGAAGGTTTAAAAGGTGAGAAAATTTGGAAAAATAAGGGGAAGATAACAAAAACAAAAAAATATTTTTTCCATAAGTATAAAATTGTAGGGCGCGGTACGAAGTTCGACGGGACAGCTAGTATTTTGTCATTTTTAAACCCTATTTTGATTGACCCTACGAACCCTAGTTTATTTTTAGTTTAGTTACAAGTTAACCGCTCAGTTAATATCTAGTACTAAAGTACTGTTTTAGTCTGTTTTAATATGTTAGTTAGATACTAACTAGCAAACAAAACACACAAGTAATGTTTCATAGGTACTGTTTCATAGCTAACGCTATGTCGCAAATTTGGGTTTTGTTTTACCCATTTCTATCATTTTAGGTCACAAAAGCATGCGGCCATTTGTTCGCGACGGAATAGACAATTATCCTATAAGATTCCCTAAGAAGGAAACTGTCGTTGGCCGGTGTTCCAATTTCAAAACAAACCCTATTTCGAACGTGACTCAGTTTGTGTTCTGATCGGATCGTGGAAGCTAAGTTTTGCTGTTGTTGCCCAGAACAACAGCAAAGCAGTTAGTTGCGACTTGCGCAACAGCAACAGTCGCTGCGGCTGCGCCCCCGCCACGAAGCTCAAATTAAAATCAAGCGCGTGTGCGCTGTGAGCTCCTGATTACTATATACTTAAGGTGGGAACTCTCGGTATGGCGCGAAATTAAATTTTTTTGCGTTTTTTATTTATTATGGCGAAAGTATTCATTTTTAATAAAGTTTTAATAAATTGGTGTATGTAAAAAACCATTTCCCGCATTGTAATACAACGTTTTTGAAGACAGACCTACTGATTTTTAGGACATAAAGGCCAAAAATCAAGTTATGTCTGTAGCGCACACTAACGCCACCTAGCGCTACAACTTTAGAACCGAAGCAAATCCTACATCGCGCCATAAAAGTTTCTGACGCAAGTGCATAAATAGAATTTACAAAGTAGATGCATTGGGGATCTGACACTACCTCGAGGTTCCCCTTAGGAGCTACGCGCCTGCGGGACCAGGAGCTTCACTCCTGGTCCCCCAGGGCTCCGCTCATAGGGTAGCGCCGAGGTGTCCATGAGGATTTTCCCCTCCGATGTAATGTAAATACTCTGGCAAGCTATTTTCTTTTGTCACTTTTTTTCCCCTCATGGCTTGAGTGTTATGCACTCGCCTACCAAACGTTCGGTGTCGCAATTACCGTCCTTCAGACGAATTGCATTCAGTCATTTGGAAAAAAAAAAAAAAAAAAAAAAAAATGCATTGGGGAGGGATTGGCCAGTCTCTCTTTGCATCCTACATGTCCTTACACACAAAATCAGTAGTTCTGTCTTCAAAAAACGTTTCCTTTGGTGTGTGAGAGAAAATCCGCCATTTTGTTTTGATTTACCCTTTCTGTGAGGTCGGCAGGCGGACACGGTCACATGGGCTATCCGGAAAAACGTTTTTCTTAAAAAAAAAAAAAAATAAGGAATATGTTTTTTTTATTTTTTTTTTTAAATCGTGTTTTCTGGTATTTATGGGATGAGGCAAAGGCAACCAGTCCAAAACGCCTAAAAATAACCGAAAAAAAATAATAAAAAAAAGGAAAATTAAAAAAAACAAAATGGCGGGTGGTCGGCAAACGACCACGTCACAGACTGGGTGCGACAGTTTCCCGCCATTTTGGTCGGCATCCGACCACGTCACAGACAAGGGGATGACAATGTCGGAAATGTTTTTTTACATACGCGAATTAATTAAAACTTTATTAAAAATTTTAGCAGAGTAATTAAAAAACGCGAAAAAAATTGAATTTCGCGCCATACCGTGAGTTACCGCCTTAAGTCTAAGATTGTTCAAGAATAAATCTTCTAAAATCAGTGGAGGATTTAAAACTTTGATTTATACCTGGGGGCTTTGTAAGCTGGAGACTTCGGCAGATTTAAAGTTCGTTTTAATTATTAAAATTTAATTTCACTAGTCTTGTAGGTATAATATCTCTACAATTTGCGTAGAGATTTGCATAGGGTTAGTCAACAACTTGCCATAAAGTAAGCAATTCCGTGTATTGTTTTGTATGCACGGTTGCAGGTTTTCTCAGATACTAAGTATTATTGGTTTGAGGAAGCTGAATCTTGCATTATTAGGGTTCAATAGAGGTTTTAATTACTTTTTTAAAATCCTACACTGAAAAAAGCTCTGGCATTTTTATTTGTTCCATTTTCAACTGCTGTCGCAGACAACTTGATTCAAACTGAACAATCAGTGTTGACTAATGTTCCGTAAAGAAAGCGTTAAGATATATCAGAGTGCTACCTACTGTTAATTGCAACTCATAAAAATAACAAGCACACCTCATTTAGAATGCGCTAATGAGCTGTTTTGTTGTATACGTTAAAAAAATATTTCGGTAGATCAGTTGAATGCTTTACAATAAAACGAGTCGAACTGTGAGCATCGTAGTGAAAGTATCAGTGACAAAAGCCCAGGAATGCAGTTAGAATGGAACCTGTCCCGATCCCGATTAGAGAAGCGTCCTCCTCCCGCGTACGTTATAGTAAGGTACTTTATTGACTAATAGCAGCGCATGCTCCTCATAACATCTATTAAATCGAATAGGAACAATTATAGTATTTTATTATGCATTTTTATATCGATGCTTTTTATAAAGATTAAGTATGTGTATCTTAGGTATTATGTAAGTGATATTAAGAAATTAACAATTAAATTCTGAGTGATTCTCACTACACCGTGATTCGTACAGTCACGGACTAGGAGGCCGTAACAGATTTGTCTATGGTTTCGTCCCTAGACTGTATTACCAAAGAAAAAGAGCTATTTTGCAATATAGAAAAACCGAAAGTGTTACGCCGATCGTGTCCGCTCCGCCACTGTACCAGCCCAGCGACTAAATATCGGTGGGGTATTTTTTTAATAAAATTAATTATACTTAAGTAAGTAATTATTTTTGTCATATTTTCATTCTTGTAATTTTCATACAAGTGTGGAGCACTGGAATTATGAGGCATAGCTAAAGTAGCGCCACTTGCGAAAAGAAAAACAATATCTTCTAAAATAAGGCAAATATTATCAATGTGAAACAGTATTTTACTAGATAATGCAACTTAGTATGTTTAGTGCACTATTGTATAATTTTTAGGTTAAATGCCAAAAAAAGCTACAAAGTGTTGCAAAAAAAAAACGGCCACTTTTGGTAACAAACTATCAGTAGCTTTCTTTGGCATTTAACCTAAAAATTATACAACAGTGCACTAAAAATACTAAGTTGCATTATCTTGTGGAATACTGTTTCACATTTTTGATATTTGCCTTAGTTCAGAAGATACTAGAGGCTGTCCGGCGGTATCACCCGCGCAGATTTCACTTAAACACAAAAATCGCGTTTTTTCCCGTTCCTATGGGAATTTCGGAAAATATACCTTAGTGATCCCCTACACTCCCCAAGGAACTCGCGTGAAAATTTTCAGCCCGCTATGCCCAGTAGTTTCGGCTCTGCGTTGTCTGTCAGTCAGTCAGTATAATATAATATTGACTAGAGGCTGCCCCGCGGTTTTTCCCGCGTAGATTTATCATAAACACAAACATCCCGTTTTTTCCCGTTCCCGTGGGAATTTCAGAAAATCCCTTCTTAGTGCTCACCCACACTTCCTAAGGAACCCCCGTGCCAATTTTCAGCTTTCAATGTCCAGAAGTTTAGGCTCTGCGTTGTCTGTCAGTCAGTCAGTCAGTCAGTCAGTTACGGAAGAGTTTTATATATATTGACTAGAGGCTGCCCCGCGGTATTTCCCGCACAGATTTCTCATAAACACAAAAATCCCGTTTTTTCCCGTTCCCGTGGGAATTTTGGGAAATCCCTTCTTAGCGCTCACCTACACTCCCTAAGGAACCTACATGCCAAATTTCAGCTTTGTACGCCCAGTAGTTTCGGCTCTGCGTTGTCTGTCAGTCAGTCAGTCAGTCAGTCAGTCAGTCAGTCAGTCAGTCAGTCAGTCAGTCAGTCAGTCAGTCAGTCAGTCAGTCAGTCAGTCAGTCAGTCAGTCAGTCAGTCAGTCAGTCAGTCAGTCAGTCAGTCAGTCAGTCAGTCAGTCAGTCAGTCAGTCAGTCAGTCAGTCAGTCAGTCAGTCAGTCAGTCAGTCAGTCAGTCAGTCAGTCAGTCAGTCAGTCAGTCAGTCAGTCAGTCAGTCAGTCAGTCAGTCAGTCAGTCAGTCAGTCAGTCAGTCAGTCAGTCAGTAACGGAAGAGTTTTATATATATTGATTAACTTTTTTCTCGAGTGGCGCTACTTTAGCTGTGCTATGCCTCTTTAGATGATCCCTCTCGGTATGGCGCGAAATTCAATTTTTTTTCGCGTTTTTTATTTATTCTGGCGAAAGTATTCATCTACACCAATATTATAAAGAGGAAAGATTTGTTTGTTTGTTTGTTACGAATAGGCTCCGAAAATACTGAACCGATTTGAAAAATTTTTTCACTGGTAGGAAGCTAAACTATCCCCGAGTGACATAGGCTATATTAGATTTTCAAAATAATTAGGGATCCTTACTTAAATTCGAATAATGTAGCCCAAAGTGCATTTTTTACCCGTTGTTTACATATTTTGACAGTTGGTGGTTGTTGTTGTGGTTTTTAAATTTGCCCATTCTGGGCAGGCAAAGAAACTTAGTCCATACAGCCAATACAGTTGGTGGTTTTTTGTTGTTTTTTTTACCAAGCCCATTCTGGGCAGGCAAAAGAACATAGTTTATAGAGCCAAGTGTTATGTAGTATCTTAAATTTTGTGGCGTAACGAAGTTCGCCGTGTCAGCTAGTTTTTAATAAAGTTTTAATGAATTCGCGTATGTAAAAAACCATCTCCCACATTGTAATAAAACGTTTTTGGAAGACAGACCTACTGATTTTGAGTCTAAGGACATAATTTGATTTTTGGCCTTTTAGCCCTTACACTAAATTTAAAATCGATGGGACATATGGAAGGTAGTTAGCTAGCCCCTCATCAACTATTTAAAAGCTGTTCATCTTCAAACGGCTGAACAGATTTTAATGAAACATGGCTATAACACTCGGGCTAAATTATACATGCGATTGTACTACCACAGAATATACAGTGTGTCCGGGGAAGTTATAACATAATTTTAAGGGTGTATTCTATGATCAATTTCATCGATGAAAACACCCCATATGGGGGGTCGCAGCCTCACCCCACCCCTCAGTATGACGTTTTTAATTTTTTTTTTTTGCAAAAATTGACCCCGCCTACTTTTAAATTCACAGTTAAAGATCTAAGGCTCACAGAACCTTCATTAAGGTCTTGATCGAAGGCTAAGTAGTTAGGCTACATAAGTTACTAACAAAATAACCAAGTATTGCTTTAACTTTTTTTTTTTAAAGATGATAAACAAAAAAAAAATTTTTTTTTTGTGCATTTTTTACGGTTTTTCAAAGTTTCCACAAAAAAATGCAGATACTTTTTTTTATTTTTTGTGTTTTATTGTTAGCTTTTGAGTTGTTCTCCAAATTGGTATTAGATTTATTTCTCTAGGTCTATTACTTCAGAAATATCAACTACCAAAAAGACCCTTCGCTTTTACCTTTTAATTTAAGATTTCAGTTTAACCCACTTTTATTAAAAAATAAAGTCAATATTTAATTATTTTGCTAGTTATTTAGGTAGCCTACCTACTTAGCCTTCGTACAAGACCTAAATTAAGAGTCCTTTTACGCGAACAGTGGCGCCACTCTAGAAAAAAAAATATTTTTTAAAGTAAGGCTTTTTTTTTCAGAAAAAAGTGCTCCCTTGTGCATAAAATCTTGGTCGCTAGTATTTTTTTAGTATTTAAAATAATATCTAGGTTTAGAATGTTTATGTTTTACTGTTTGTTGCTAAAAGTGGCCACTTTAGGTTTATACTGTTTCATGTATTACTGTTTGTTCCTAAAAGTAGCTTTTTTATGGGACCCACTTCAAGGTATGCCCTGTCGATTAAAAAAAGAATTATTAAAATTGGACTACTCTGTAAAAAGTTATGCGTGATCATACATTAAAAAAGAAATATACGTGTCGAATTGAGTACCTTCTCCTTTTTTTTTCGTCGGTCAAAAATAGCTAAGATTATTGAGATATTTAGCTGGGTCGATAACCTAATTTATCAGCCTTAGGAAATATCAGTGGCAAGGAGGATCATGGTTCATAGAATCACATAATATAAACTGGCAACTATTAATAAAAAAAAATACCATCCACTTATCGAATCGATCATCATTACAGGTTTAAATTGAATATGGCACCGAACGTAACGATGTTGTGCTTATCTTTGTGCCTTGGGCTATGGCTATGGCTATATTACCAATTAATTTCGTATCCAAATTCTTAATTGGATACGGACTCCTTAATATTAAGGAGGAATCTTAAAAAAATATTATATTATTTAAATAGTTTATTTTAAAAATATTTTTATGCAGGACCGTAACTACAATAAACACTCACACTTTATTTAACTGAAGGCCCACTCTACACTATCTATTTTTGACAGCCGAAAAAACTGAAAAGCATAAAATAATAGGGTTTTTTTTCTATTAAGAGGTAATTTACTCACTTCTTAAATTAATTTAGGTATATTACCATGTAATTTTTTGTCGGCGCCACAACACACAAGCAAATTTATTAATTATCTACATAAAGCCGATTTAAAATTACTTGGTTTACCTATGAGTAATTTAAGAAGTGAGTAAATTATCTCTTAATAGAAAAAAAAAACCCTATAATTTTATGCTTTTTAAGAGTTTTTATTATTTGCTTTTTAGTTTTTTTGGGGTTATTATTTTTTGACCCCTTAAGCTGATCACCCTTCACAAGGTGGTCACACCCCACAAGGCCAGACGACTTTGTGAAGGTTTCGGTACTAAACAGGATGAGGGTCGCTCACACGACCGGTCGGTGAGGTGATTTGTGAGGCAGGCCTATGTCCAGTAGTGGACGTCTATCGTCTGAGATGATTTATATTTACATTCATATAAAATAGACATATACTTATATCTGCATTTTTCATGTAAATCACAACACGGCAATACAATATGTAAATGAACAATAGAGTCACCCCCATTTTTCCACCCTTAGGGAAGGAATTTTCCAAATTTTATGGGACCAACTTCTTTGTTTACCCTGTCGATTAAAAAAAGAATTATCGAAATCGGTCAACTCTGTAAAAATCTATGCGTGATCTTACTTAATAAGTATATATACGCGACGAATTAAGAACCTCCTTCTTTTTGTTTTTTCGTCGGTTAATAAAAATAAATATTGAAATCAGTACAGTAGTTTGGAGTCCCCTTACATACAAACATGCAAACTGGCAAACTTGCCCCTTTAATACAAAATATAGGAGGTCGTTTTTGAGTTGAAGTACGTTTGATACAATTTTTGTTTTAGAGCAATTGTTAATATTCAACTTTATCAATTACTAGCTGTCCCGGCGAACTTCGTAACACGCATTACAATTTTATATGGAAAAATTAAACTCTTGTTTGTGCTAAGTTCCCCACCATTATTCCAAATTTTTATCACCTTTTAACCTTCGCTGGACTACTACGAACATTTGAGACCAAATTCAGCTAAATTGGCCCAGTCGTTCTCGAGTTTAAGCGAGACTAACGAACCACGATTAATTTTTAAAAATATAGTAGATTTTAATAGAGATTTTAGATAAGTATAAATTGTATGTTGGTACTTCGTCATATTTCTTGTTTTGATCAAATATAATTTTTCTATAATTATTTGCGTATCGCTTGCTCTATTTATTTATCAAATTTTCTACTAAAAAGCTATTTTAATTTCTTTTAAGCTTGTTGCCAACTGGATACAGGCGTTGCGCGCGTCGCGTCGCCTCGGACATTAATACAGATGTTCGCCTACGCAACTATATTTTATAAACACGGATTGTAGTACCTAGATGTTTTTATTGCACACATATTATGTAGAGTGTAGTATCACGGTTTCAAAAGTTTAACTAGTTGTCTACTAGTGAAATATTTAGTAGTCAACTGTCGTTGAAAATAAAGTGCGATTTCGAACTTTATATGTATTTGTAAATGCAAAACTTAAGGGGCGAAACGGTGCGAAACTAGAGTGCCAATTCGATAAATAATTAATATCTTCTAAACCATGGCCGAAATAAAAAATACGCGTCTTTGATTCCCTAGAATCAAGGGATTTATCTAGGGCCTAGATAATCGAGCTTAGATTTTTTTAGGCCCCGTTGTGGGAGCTTTTAGGGTAATTATCTTAGAAATATTGTTTTACGAAACTAAAGTGGTCACTTTAGGCAACAAACGGTTTTTTTCTTAGATTTGGAACCTGAAAGCTACACCAAAGGGCCTTAAAAATTCTAAGCAAGATTATCTAGGGAGTCAAAGAGGCATATTTTTGATTTCGGCCATGGTTTAGAAGATATTTATTATTTGTCGGGAGTGGCGCTAGTTTCGCACCGTGTAAGCCCCTAATGCAAAAAATAATTTCCAAAGTCATTAATTACATTGGAATGATTATTAAAAATTAGGAAACTGCGAACACCCACGAGAGGTGTGAATGTGAACTCAATCCAATGCAAAACTTGAACCATTCATTATGAGCCGACCAATACCACTCTCCACTCCACCAGACCAGATAAGTTTTAAGTTATCCACTTGAGTGTTACTGACCTTTTGTACGACAAGAGGTGTGCCGAAGTCTTTCCCGCCCTGCAGACGGAACCCGAGCGGCTGCTGGTCCGACTTACTGAGCCGCACAGTTATCAACTGTGCCATCTGTCAACAACACATTTCGAGCTCATTAACTGTAAAAAAAAGAGCCGTCAAGTTATTCTCATCGAAAATCAAAAGGTCGCAGAAGGTGAGACCAAAGAAATGTTCGATTAAGTATTACGCCAGAGCATTAAGCCTGGCATTTGATCGACCTAATTGAAGATTTATTTTCTCTCGGTCCCGGCTCCGCTGACCGCACTCGCTATTCAGATATCGTGCGATCTATTTTATCTCCTATCGAGATCTAAGTGCGAACTCAAAGACATTAAGTGAAAGTACGATAATACAATAACTTTCGATTGATTTCAAGGATGTAACGAAAAAGTATCAGTCTATACGCCTGAGTTCAAACATTTTAATTCGAATAATATTATAATTTAGACATTATAATAATTGTAATTGCATGTTAGCTTTAGATCGATAATGCCGTCCTTTTGAGGTCTAAGGATAAAGAGAGTGTGCGTTGTCGTGACCAAGCGACCGCATGTTGCATATGCCAATGCCAATCAAAGGGTCATGACTCTCGAACCAGCGAAGTCATTGATTTGTTGTGGGCATTCTCCAAGTTAATTAGAGACGAAGCTTTTGTTATAACTCTCAATAAAAATATAGTTAATACGTGTTAAGATCGAAATTATTTACTAAAACAAGAAGACAATAAATTTATGGTTCACTTATCAGGTCGGACAGTCATTTCATGAACAATACGAGGATACAAATACAAGTTATTGCAAATTGTTTCCTGTTTTTGCAATATGCTTTAAGCTATATTTACACTACAACTACACCTTGTACTCCTGCTAAAGTATTGTCACTCCTGAAAATTGTGATGCATGTGTCGCCGGTATATTGAATGATTCTGCATTTTACATAATGCGTCGTCTTTTTACCAGCGCTTGTGGCTATGTAAAACGCCGAAGGCAAATTGTAAATTGCCTTATATATGACGAAAAAATTATTAATTATTTATTTATTTAATAAATTAATTATTTCAATTGCCGTTTAGAATATGCCGTGCCAAATTGAAGTATTTAGTTCTGGTTCTTACCACGAGCGTTGCTATTTGCGTTGGCAAAAATATTAAAAACCGTTCGAATTCTGGCTGTACAAAAGTTATTTTACAAAGAAATTTATTACAGCGATTAAAATTAATGATATTGGTCTCAATCAAGAATAGTAACCTCATCGCGTCGTGCGCACATAAACTGTGCATAATTTAAATGCGTTTGAGGGTAGTCAATCGTTCCACGGAGCCGTTATCGCACGTATCACAAAGTTTTTGAGGTTATCCAGCACGTAAAAAATTCTGAGGTGACCATCGATTCCGGTGCTTGGAAGATGCAAAATAACTGATACAAAAGTATGAAGTTATCATTATTGGCCGGGTTAACTATAATAGGTACCTATTCAAAAAAAAACAATCCGTTAAATAAAATAATTTAAGAATTTTACCACATGCCGTTAGATATTCATAGAGTATACATTAGATAAATGTATTATTATAAGAAATCAATTGCTGACTTACAGCGGACCCAAGATAATTAAGGTTCTTATTCAAGTTTGACTTGCGAATAAAGAACCTAATATAACAGTAAGTATCTTCATTTAAGTATAAAAAAATATTTAATTGTAAGGAATCAAATGCTGAGTTAAAGCTAACCCAAGATAATGGAGGTTCTTATTCAAGTTTGACTTGCGAATAAAAAAAACCTACTATCAATGAATCTTTATTAATAAATGAGTAAGTAAGTGTACTTTTATATTTTTATTGTTATATTTTTTTTTTTCGCAAGAGCGAAAGGAATGAAAGAGGGGGAGGGAAGCTTTTGCCCAAAAGTGGGACTATATAGGCTAATAACAATATTAGTTTTAGAATTTCTGATTTATCCAACCAATATTAAAAATATAGTCACCCCAGCCTACACTACAGATCAATAGTAAATCTTATTACGTTAACGAGTAATCAATTTGCCTCCGGCAATTTACATACCCGAAAACTTTCGTAAACAGACGACGCATTTTGTAAAATGCAGAATCATACAAATTGCCTGCGACACATGCATTGCAAACACTTGCTAGAAATCATACAACTTCACCATGAATTCAGTATGCCCATTTTATAAAAAGTAAAAAAAAATAATGCTTATAGGTAGGTACTTACCACGCACATTTTTTTTATGATTAAGTATAGCTTATCAGAAAAAAATGTTATTTTCAATTTATTATACATTATATTAAACATACAAACATGGTTTTAGCCTGACATTGGTATGTATGACTCTACCTAAATCGAATGCTGCAACATTTAGTCTAACACTATTTTAAAACTATGTTTACCACCGCGCACCAACTGATGTGGGTCAGTATCGTAATCAAATGTTTGGCAAACTTTCTTTTACAAGTAGCAGTTTCTGTATATTTAATATTTATTTATAAATAGTCGACCCGGCGAACTTCTTACCGCCTAAACTTTTATTATTTTGTGCATATATTACACTATAATCCTTCCTCTTGAATCACTCTATAAAAAAAACACATCATAATCCGTTGCGTAGTTTTAAAGAAGCATACATAGGGACAGACAGGGGCGGGAAGCAACTTTATTTTATACTATGCTTAGATACTAATATTGAAGTGTTAACTGCACAGTTTCGATTTCGTTCGACCTATCATTTATTTAGCGTTTTTAATTTCCATATTTATTAAAAATGTACGTGAAGACTTGATCAATCACGTCTTCTCGTCAATATCAAGTATCGACAATTATATAAAAATTATACTTTCCTTATTAAACTTGTAACGGTAGCCAGCACCTAACCTTCTCTTTTTGTCCTTAAATCGTCCCAAATAATAAATAAATAAAAATAATAGTAATGAAATTTTTAAGATAGAAAAGTAGTGGTTGGGGTGGGTTGGTTAATGTACGCCCTGCAGTACCGGGCTGAAGAATAGGACTGAGGTAACCCCTGCCTGTCGTAAAATGCGACTAAGAGGGGACCCGGGGTCGTCCAGGCCTCGTGCACTCGAAGATAAATTATCCAACATGGGTAGAGTGAGCCTCTGTTCCAGGTTGCAGAGGTGATGTGACGGGCCGGCCACCATGAATAGCATGAATTTGCATAATGTATAAGAAGTTCGTTTCTCTTTTAACTTTAACCGAGTGATCGAAGTACATTGGCGGACACAATCGGCGTAACACTTCCGGTTTTTTGTATTGCAAAATAGCTCTTGTTCTTTGGTTTTACAGTTTAGGGCTGACGTAACCATAGACAAATCTGTTACGGCCTCCTAGTCCTTGACTGTACATTATAGTCTTCTACTTAATATTTTAAAAAAACTACATAATGTGGTAGGTCAGAAAAAAATATTGAGCTGGAAGTTGGAACCCTTACAAATGAAAATCTATGCTCTCTTCCTAGATATTTAATACCGCTTCGGCCGTCTACAAATACACGCATAGCCCAATTCAGATTACGGTTGAAAATTAGGATTCAGCAAATCAATCGGCCAACAAAAGACGGTTTCACCAAAAATTCCAGATAAATATTAGGAAGCACGGAACATATTATGTGTAATGAACGTTACACAAAAGGCATCCTTTTTTATTACTTTGAAACTATGATTCCAAGAACCGATCCAAAACTGAAAGGTTTGTTTTTTATAACGAACTGAGTCACGTGTATATCGATGACGTCACTTATGTGCATGACTAACCGCAACATACATATCACGGTCGTCGCCGCGCCGCCACGCCGCGACGCCGCGCCGCCGCCGGCTCCCTGCCGCATCAGGGACGATTACGACGGTATTTGGGAGACGGAGATTCCATTGTGACATGAGATGAGTGCTTACGACGGTCAAATATACCGTCGTCGGATCGTTTACAGCACCGAGTCAGCGTTCGCTTATCGTGACGGCCTCCGTTTCAAACTTGAATCACGGCATACTTTAATTAATTATGTATGACAAACATTATATTTAAACTATAAGAAAATGGGAAGAGGAATCAAGTGCGTCAATGGTTTAGCACGGCACGTTCAAGCATCCAGTTTTTATTATGCTTAGTTCATGGTCAAGAGATAGGCTAGTGGCATCGTGAAATAATGTAATTACAAATGTCTAGTGAAAAACAGTGAACGATCAGTACAAATCATTATCATTAAAAGTATTGAGTTAGCACGCAAATGCAGTTCGTAAATAGGCCAGCTGGCCAGCTTGAGTAGATCATAGCTATCCCAATACTACGGTATAAAATTTGGGTGTTTTGAAATAGTAAGTACTAGAGGCTGCCCCGCGGTTTCACCCGCGCAGATTTCTCATAAACTCAAAAATCCCGTTTTTACCCGTTCCCATGGGAATTTCGGGAAATCCTTTCTTAGTGCTCCCCTACACTCCCCAAGGAACCCACTTGCAAAATTTCAGCCCGCTACGCCCAGTAGTTTCCGCTCTGCGTTGTCTGTCAGTCAGTCAGTCAGTCAGTCAGTCAGTCAGTAACGGAAGAGTTTTATATATATTGATTGGATTGAAAAAAGTCTCAAAGCAGTCTAAGTCTAAACTCTAAAACTTTTCTAAAGTTATGGTTTATTGAAGCCAGGACCCCATGCTTATAAATGGAAATACTAACTAGTCCAAGACATTTCAAATAGGTTTTCAAATTTTAAATAAATAATCTTTGCCACACAGAGATGTCGATTGTGTTAATGGATGTTCCCTAGTATAATGGACACTAATATATTCAATGAGACGTATCTTATACTCTGTCATTTACAAAAAGCTTTGAATAACTACATTTTTCTTTAAGCATGCCTGGGGATCTATTGCGGTTAGCAATGAATATAATTATGGCTATGAAAGAAAGAGACAGCGCTCTATAATGTGTATATCGCCATCTTTCTTTTTCAATACCCATAGCATATCCATTGTCAACCGCAAAAGTACTATGAATGTGCGAAAAGCAAATACCAAGAATAATCCAATTAATGTTATCGTGTAATTTGGTTTGGCACATAAGAATCATAAACTGGTCAGTATTACTTTAAACATGTTTGTGTAGGCAGACAGTTATAATTACTTATTTAAGATACAAGATCATCGAACTTCTTTAAATTTGGGTATACTATACTATACACGAGTGTGGGCGAGACTTGACCGGCCGGGGAGAGGCGTCGTTAGATTTTTATAGTTTTATCCGTTAACCAAATAATAAATTAATATTAAACTGCATGTTCATTAAAATGCATGCGACAAACTGGTTTCGTTACGCTTTACAGTATACCTGAACATACCTATATCTTATTCTTTAATTCCAGGAATGACTGACAGCTATAATTTTTTGACATGTGTAAACAAACAAAACGTTTGAGGGCGTGGCACATTTTTGAAATTGGATGCACCAATTCGTAAAATCACTAAGTCCAGTTTTTGCGTTTTGAGATACGGGCACTTTTGTGTTAGAAAAAAATCGTGAAACTTTCTCTTTGAGTTTAAAAAATAAATAACCACTGAAATATATGGCAAATATCCTAAACTTTGTTTTGCCAAGATCACAAAACTGTAATATTTGAAAACAAATTTATTAAAAATCATGAAAGTTTCTGGACTTAGTTCAAATTCTAGGACTTAGAGGTTTCTTAGCAGTTTTGTAAGGACTTAGTTAGTTTTCAATAGTATTCAGTACTTTTACTATGAGAAAACACGTGTTTTTTTTTGATAAAAAAACACAAAATTTTCGGTACTTTTTACTTTCCAGACCAATTAGGCATGATACCAATATAATTTATGTCAGTAAGTGTATCCGAAATCGACGATACAAAAAGTTTTTCTAAACAAAAACAAATTATTAAAGCAAAAAGCAGGTATCATGGCAATTAGGCAAAAAACATGTTTTAGGCTTTTCTCCATTACAATTATTTTTTATTGTAGTTTTTATAATGAGTATGTACTGAAAAAAATCTAATTCTAATGAACAGTTTTGCTGCATATACCAAAATAATTTGCTACTGTTAGTAAATTAGCTGTGTATACTTTTCCCTTCTAATGAGTCAACACGATTCATTATGTATATTCCACACACCTCCATATGACTCAAAAAATAAATATAGGTTCAAACCTGCAATACTTGCTAAAAAAACTTATATTATTATTATTTTTACACCGCGAAAAAAAATTCATATCCCACGCTTTTTTAGGCCTAAATTATGATAGTTTTTTATTTAGTACTTGAATGTAAAAAAAACCAAAAAAACCAGCGTAAATAAAAAAAAAGGTCACATAAGTATAATTACGTACTTAAGTGAAACAAATAATATTTGTTTTGCATACAAATTCCTTAAGAAGGTAGCTGGACTAAGTGATTTTATTCAGTTTTTAAGAGGACTTAGAGATTTTATGGACTTAGCGGTTTTACGAACTGGAATTCGAACAGATTTATTTTTTTTACATTTTGAAAATCGGGTTTAGAGATTACTGAACAAATATTTTCAAATACAGAAATATAGATAAAAATGCGCTCTTTTCAATGGTGTAGCTAGTTGAAAAAATCCCTAACTGTGACTTAGTGATTTTATGAATTGGAGCGTCCAATTCAGGGAAGTAAAATCAGTGAGGTGGGGAAACGCTACGGTACAAAGAAGATGAAACAAAATAACAATGACAACGCCTGCTTAGTCTGTCGTCCCAGTTACAATAGTGGATCCCATGAGTGGATCGCACTAGTGATGAGCCATGGCGGATTTTAAAAAATCGATATCGATATAATCTAGTTCTGTTTCGGAAGCTAAGAATGCGATTGTTTAATTTGGTGCTACTATTTAACTGCACAAAAATTTTAGGGTTGCCATGGCAACCAAAAATAAATCCACAAAATTTCCTTTATCTTTTACTCATTATTCTATTAAATACTCGCCCAGAACAGACAAGGCCTACTCGTAAGGAAAACAAAAAGCAACAATGGTTGGGTATAAAAATATAATTTATTAAATATAGGAATATAATAATAAAATCGACTACTGTCTTAGTTTATTTGTTGTGTAAAAATAATATTTATATGATCATAATCCTAAAAGCTACACAACAGAGCCATAAAAATTTTAAGCCAGTTTATATAGGGCGTCAAGGACGCATATTTTGGATTTCGGCCATGGTTTAGAAGATATTAATTATTTATCAGAAGTGGCGCTAGTTTTTTTTTTAAATGTGGTTCCTCAAACTATAAAAGGAACTGTAATACAGCTGTATTTAGTATAGTAGTAGTCTAAACTCATTGTGCTGGGCCTCAAAGTTTTTGAACCTGGATTTTGTGCTGGACATAGGCCTCCCCCATAAATCGCTACAATGACTGGACTTGCGCGATCAACCTCAAGTGCACTTCCTCAGCTTTTACCAGGTCCTCTGACCACATTGTAATGGGTCTGCCTACTCTGCGTCTTCCGGTTTGCAGTAACTCAAGAACTTTTCGGAGCGAAGTCGATCTGTTCTTCAAGCTAATGCCACTTAAATTTTGCAATTATTCGGGCTATGTCGGTGACTTTAGATCTTTTGCGGATCTCAAAATTTCTGATTCGATCAAGTAGTGTGTATTACTTTGTGCTTTTATATGCGCAGCATAGCGAATTTCCATTGGTTTCTGCACACACTTTTGATGTATTGGCGTTCAGGCAATCTTTGTGTGGGGATGCAAAATATAAAACCTATAACGGACAAGTTAACTATGAGACTACAATGGACGGTGATGCCCTCGTTGTGTTTCTCAATAATAAAAATGCTTAGAGAGATGGACTTAACGCTCATACAGACGACGCCGCCGCAAATTTTATGGTTCCACTGCGCTATTGTTAGTAATATATTGCTAGTTCTAAACATCCACGCGACG
Organism: Euspilapteryx auroguttella; assembly: GCA_951802225.1. Lineage (NCBI taxonomy): Eukaryota > Metazoa > Arthropoda > Insecta > Lepidoptera > Gracillariidae > Euspilapteryx > Euspilapteryx auroguttella. Next base: position 7,052,719 of record OX637645.1, read on the forward strand.
TATTTCAATGTTTTTTGTTAATAAAGAGAAACAAAATGAAGATAATTATCAAACATTATTAACCAATAAATTTTTTGATGGCAAAGCACCATCACGAAGTTTTACAATATTCATGAAGTAAATGAAGCAAACAAATATAAGTATATTTTCTTGCAGTACAAAAATTTTTCCTGACCAATTATGTCAAGCCAAGCCTTTCGCCTTTCCTGGATCTTAGGCAATCTAGAAAGTATAAAATGTTGTCTAGTGTCTATGTTTGGTATAATATTGTACTAGCTGACTTACCGAAATGAAAAGTAAGGCTAGCTACTAATAATATTAACCTACAGATAGGTTCACAAACAGTTACCAACAAAAACTGAAATAATAATATCGATAAGTACCTCCAATAAGAAGAATGTCATATCACTAATTTCCCTACATAATATTTTATTGTTTTTTTTTGTCAATAATTTCCTTTGTGTTTGGTGCCACATCCAATTATACTGCACGTTGGCATGTTGGATCACATTACTTGGTCTTTTTCAGGTTTTCGCACTTATAATAAACGCAAAATGAAAAAAAAAAAACAATAAACTCCCACAAACAACACGGACTGACAGATCACCTACCACAATATTATGGCAATTCAAAATCGCGACGAACTGGCCTAAAACTGTCAGACCATGTTAAAGGAAAAAAAAATGCAATTCCATACACTCAGAATCTTTGAGTCTAATGAAAATCAATGTAACAGATGCGAAGTGACAGTTTACAGCGGCTTTTATTTATTTGAAAGGTTTTTTATGACTGAATATTTGTGAGATACCAGCTATAGAATAAAATAAAGTGCATAATTATAATGAATTCAAAGAATTGTTCGGGATATTGAAATAAATGTTATTTATTATCGGACATCATCCATATTTTGTAGTAGTTTTAAGTAACTATTATACAACATGTCAGTTCGAATTTGTTAGGTAAAATAAACTTAAATAATTTTTGTTTTCGTATAGTTTATCAAAGCAAATATTTGTAGGTATTAATCCAGGCAAAACATAATTTATTAGGCATCTTATTTTTTTTTTTTTACTTTTGTGGCTTGTGTATATTTTTTTCCTTTTTCGGCAGAGATCTTTATTTAGTAGCTGCACCAATGAAATGTCATACTATTTTCATAAAATAGTCATACGTTTACTCGGCCAAATCGTTAAACGTCAAGCGTTCATTGATCTGGCCAGGCCACATCACGATGTGGTCAGCTAATATTGGACATTTCATGAAAAGTTTACATTTCATGAAATGGCCGGCCATATCATGAAATGTCCAATTTTAGGATTTGGCCACGACATAATTTAATGTGCATATTATCCAGTAAAGTGCACATTAACGTATTTTTAGCGAAATAAAAAAAAAAAACATTATTGTACGGATCCGAGACCAAATGCTCTCCGCAACTGACTCATTTTTCGTTTCGCTCGCGCCGAGTGGCAGACACAGCTCGAACAAAAAAGGAGAGGAGTAGACGAATGAGGATCAATATAATATGTAGTTAGTAATGGAAATTCAAAATAATTATTATCCACGCTATTCTTCATGACCAAACATTTTTTATTATGAATAATTTTTGTTATATCCTTAAGAAGATTATATTAAAGTTTTAGATCTCAACCATCTGTAGTTTATGAGAATTACTTGATTTAGAAACGCCTTCCCAGCGCGTATAGCGTCTTAACGGTGACATATACATACCTAGATACATATTACGGCAAATTAAAAACCAAGAAAAACGCTGGTTTGGGTTTATAACGCTGATGGTTGATTTTTGATTGGGTTCCAAACCACCTGAGCAATATTTTCCTGCGCTTCGCTCTAGTAGTGATGGTGATGTCAGTGGTGAAATTATCGACGGTGATGCGTGTTCGAACTGCATGCGCATGTTTATCCAGCTGCGGCCTTTTGAGGTCGTCGAGGTGTCAGGCTATTCTTACATACATACATACTACACATAATTTGATAATCGTTTATTTCAAAAATAATAGATCAATGTTTAAATTAAAAATTAATGATTAAAATTTTACGGGACACAATTACAGATCACCAACGAAAATTTCTAAATCTGTTGGCTTTGTCTGCGTTAGTTACGTCATTAATTACTACATAGTACTTGGCGCCACCCAAATTACTGTTGTCTAGTGTCTATGTCAGTCAGACATAGGTACTAGATCACCTTCAGAATTGTAGGGGCTTACCTCGAAATTTCGCGAAATTGAGTTGGGCTGCGCTCTATACGATGAATATTAAAAAACAGGCATTTTAACGACAGAAAAAGAAATCCGATACTTATGTCACTTTTACTCTGAGAAGTTCTCCTACACCCGCTCGGAAAAAGAGAGTGACGCAATCATTAATGCGCCAAAGTACAATAATCAATTTGCCTCCGGCATTTTACATACCCGAAAACTTTCGTAAACAGACGGCTCATTTTGTAAAATGCAGAATCATACAAATTGCCTGCGACATATATATATTCACCACTATATTACACTTATAAGCTTTAGTGTCATATATGCATTTGATTATACGACCAAAATGTTACTTGGGGTCAGGTAGTGTATTTGCATCGGCAAATTCTGGCTGTAAAAAAGTTATTTTACAGACACATTTTTATTGCAGTGAGTAAAATTTATTATATTAGTCTCAAAACTGTCAAACAGGAACCGAATTAAAGCCGTGGACAAATGATAAAGTTTAAGGTTATCCGGCACGTAAAAAATGCTAAGGTGACCATCGATTTTGGTGCTTGGAGGTAAAGAAAGTATGACGTTATTATTTGAATTGTGCCCCTACCGTTCTGGAGGTGGGAGAATAAATAGCTATACTAATATAGATAGAATAAATAGGAATAATGGCAAAGTATTTAAAAGGATATACAAGAAATAAATCAAACGACCGAATGAAATAGAGCTTAGATATAGCATACTGAGAGAGAGGGAGTCACATGTCAGTCACCCACATCGGGTACTACATTTTATTGGAAAAAGTACTAAATATTGAATATATTTTTAATTATTACTTTTAAATCAAATTTGAATTACCAGAATTTGATTTAAGTACTTTGTTATCATTATTCCTAGGTAATTTCAACAAAAACTAGTAAGTAATTTCGAAGAATTTTTCTAGCTATTTCCGTTTTTTTGAAATGGTTATCTTTAACGAAATAATGTATCGAGGTTTTTTGTTTCCGCTAGTTAATTCTCAATTATAAAAAACTTCGTTATATCCTCAAAAAAGTTAAATTAGAATTCCAGACCTTTTGCTTGATCAAAAAAACCTTCAAAACTCATATACTTAGCGTCTTAATTGCACGGCATAATTAGTGGGATTAGTATTACATATTAAAGATGTTTCTTAGTGAAATACAATATAACAAAATAAGCAGGCGTTACTTAGGTTATTTTGTGTACTTCAAGCTGTAATCCTCATCTTTTAAATCTTCGCTAAAACAAATTTTGAGAATGCAAATAATTAGTCATGAATTGATCCAAATTGGTCCACAAAGTAAAATAATTAGTCCACTTATACTTTAGAAGTTATAGCTAAATGTTTGTGAGGATTATGGCTTGACGTTCAAGCTGTAATCCTCATCTCTGGTCTAAGAAAACGGTAGGGTCTATCGACTTGGTTCAGGTCTAAATAATTAGTCCTCAATTGATCCACACGACATGCCAAATCTCAGAATTGGTCCTCCAGAGGTTCCGAAGTTATAAGGGCATCTTAGTGAGGATTATGGCTTGAACATTTGGCACCTTCAATTATCTCCGGAACGCTTATAGCTATTGGTTTGAAATTTGGCCAAAAATTAATCCTCAATTGGTCCACCAGAATCATAATCATTTTTAACTAGGTTTTCTTTGAAGAAGTACGTTAAAATCATCGGTTTTACTTTCCCATACATTGCGATCCATGTACAGTTGTGCACAAAATAATTGATAAACATTGATATTAACCGGTTACCTAAACGATTCTTTAGAAGTGTAAAGTGGGTAAAGTATGAACTTATTATTTTGACGAGTTCCCAATTTCGTAAATGTACTTTTACCAAGATATTTAACAAAAAAAAACCTTTATCTATGATTTATATTTTTGCATGTACTTCAATTAAAAGTTTACAATAGTTTCTTTTCTTACTTAACTTAATTACAGCACCATTTATATTGCAAAAATTATTTAGTTTTAACAAAATCACAGTTGGTTCAAGTGTAAATAAAACAACAACAAACATTTGTTATGTACTTGCGCTTGCACCCCTCATTAATTAATTATTTAAAGTAACCAGTGTTACTATGTTGACATTATGTGTCTGTGTCAACGTAAACTGCTATCTATGTGTATGTATACATATTTTTATTATTTTGGATGTAAGCAATAATAAGCGATTTTGTAAGGGCGACATTGGATCTTTCTGTCCATTACGCAAAATGTGTTTTAAACGCGGAGGAGAGACGGAGCTGCGGGAAGTAAGTAAGTACTATTTATATTACTATTATTAGGTACCTACTACTATTGTATAAAATACTAGTCGACCCGGCGAACTTTGTACCGCCTTACCTCTTACATTGTGCATGTATTATACTTTAAACCTTCTTCTTAAATCACTCTATCTGTTAAAAAAAAACCGCATCAAAATCCGTTGCATAGTTTAAAAGATATAAGCATACATAGGGACAGACGCGGAAAGCTACTTTGTTTTATACTATGTATTGATGATATTGTTGACAACCAGTAACAAACAACACAGTGTAAGGGAAGCTTACGTCTACTATCTCTATATGTATATATTGTAACACTGATCTCTATCTTCGATTGCGCGCACGCTGCTTTTGAGTGGAGACAAGGATAGCGCTATTTGGCCAATCCTGGGTTGATAAGAGACATCATGCGCGATACTCCTGTAGAGTAACATTAAATAATATATACACGAGTATAGCGCCTGACGCGCGTCGCGGGACTGTTGTCTCTTATCAACCCGGTATTGACCAAATAGCGCTATCCTTGTCTCCACTCAAAGGCAGCGTGTGCGCACGCAACTGCGCACTTGAAAATAGAGCCAGGTTCTCGAATGTTGAAGAGCTAGTATTAGCTAAACTAGAACAGGACTAGAATGTAGCTAAAACGGGTATATTTGTAGCCAAAATCGGGAGATGAAAAAAAAACAATGTAAATACTTGATAAAATTATTTCGTTTATTTATTAAAAGTATAGTTTCGCGCCATACCGAAAGTTACCACCTCACCATAAAAAACTGTGATTATTGCAATGAAGCAACTTTACTGTGATTATTAAAACAATTTTTTTTTGTTATTATTATAACTGAACTAACTGAGATTATTGTTAGTTATTAAAAATAATAAGTATAAGTATTGTGATATAAACGGTGATTTAATTAAGTTAAGTAAGAAAATACACTATTGTAAACTTTTAATTGAATATATACTTACAAAAATTTAAATTATACAAGAAGTATTTTTTGGTACATTAATGATTCACCTGCAACTAGTGATAGCAATCAATCAATCAGGCTGTCTTAAACATAAGTACATAGCGAAAACCAAACCCACTTTCACTTTTCTAAAGAATCGTTTAGGTAACTGGTTAGTATCAATGTTAATGAATTATTTTGTGCACAACTGTACATGGATCGCAATGTATGGGAAAGTAAAACTGATGATTTTAACGTACTTCTTCAAAGAAAACCTAGTTCGAAGTGATTATAATTCTGGTGGACTAATTGAGGATTAATTTTTGGCAAAATTTCAAACCAATAGCTATAGGCGTTCCGGAGATAATTGAAGGTGCCAAATGTTCAAGCCATAATCCTCACTAAGATGCCCTTATAACTCCGGAACCTCTTGAGGACCAATTCTGAGATTTGGCATGTCGTGTGGATCAATTGAGGACTAATTATTTAGACCTAAACCAAGTCGATAGACCCTACCGTTTTCTTGGACCAGAGATGAGGATTACAGCTTGAACGTCAAGCCATAATCCTCACAAACATTTGGCTATAACTTCTAAAGTATAAGTGGACTAATTATTTTACTTTGTGGACCAATTTGGATCAATTCATGACTAATTATTTGCATTCTCAAAATTTGTTTTAGCGAAGATTTAAAAGATGAGGATTACAGCTTGAAGTACATGTTATTTTAGCGGGTTGGGTCGGTCGACTACAAAATATTGATTCCAGTTAAAGAAAGGACTTAAGTGGCTTCCAATGTCGTTTGAGCAAGGCCAACAACCTGGACATAGGGTTTATGTTCATTATTAAACATAACAACTTAAATTTAATTTAATTTATTTATGCATTATGCTGTTCCATGTAAAATAAATTTCGTCTATGCATGTTTTTCACTCCGAATAGGAAAAATTTAAAATTTTCTAATTATATATTCGAACAATATTTCGCGAAAGAGATAGAGTATTGGCGAACGCAAGAAGCTGCCGTTTTTCATTTTCGTAAAAATATATATGTACTTACTTACTTATAAAATTATGTAACTTTGAGTTGAATAACAGGGTGTATGTACTGAGATTGCTACATGTCAATAACCCCCAAAATGTGAAGTGCAAACCTTGACGGGTAAATATAGATCAGATGCGTTACGAAAGACCTGGCGGTACGCCATGTAAAGTGACGCTGGCGTGGCGTACCGAACAGTTTAAGCACATAACTAACTATAATAAAAACTTTTTATAAAAAAATTAAACCGCCGAAAAAACTGAAAAGCATTAAATAATAGGGAAACATTTTCTATTAGGCCTTGATTTACTCACTTCTTAAAGTAATTTTGGATTACCAAGAAATTTTAAGTCAGCGCCACACCACACAAGCAAATTCATTATCTATATAAAGCGCGATGCGCAGCGGCATACGTTTTTCGGTTATTTCTTTGAATTTCAGGTAATTTAGTGATCTTTATTCGTTGATTCTGTGGCACCGACTCAAAATTTCTTGGTAATCCAAAATAACTTTAAGAAGTGAGTAAATCAAGGCCTAATAGAAAATGTTTCCCTTTTATTTAATGCTTTTCAGTTTTTGCTGCTCCCCTCGGGGCTGCAGGGTACTCGTTAGGAGTTTCCCCGCCTAAAAAAAAAAAAGGTAACTCTCGGTACCTATGGCGCGAAATTCAAATTTTTTCACGTTTTTAATTATTTTGGCGAAAGTAAGTACCTATTCATTTTTAATAAAGTTTGAATGAATTCGCGAACGTAAAAACCTATCTCCCACATTGTGATATATCGTTTTTGAAAGATAGACAGAGTTACCGATTTTGTGTATATTTAAGGAACTTGATTTTTGGCCTTTTCCCCCTTAGACACAAAAACTTTAGGTCTGTGTTCCAAAAACGTTGTATTACAATGTGGGAGATGGTTTTTTACATACGCGAATTTATTTAAACTTTATGAAAAATGTATACTTTCGCCAGAATAAATAAAAGACACGAAAAATTTTGAATTTCGCGCTATACCGAGAGTTACCACCTTAAAGTGGGTCCCATAAAAATTCCGACCCTAAGGGTAGGAAAATAGGGGTGATTTTTTGGTCAGTGGGACTTTTATTCACTCATAGGTTGTATTGCCGTGTTCTGTATGTACATTATAACTTTAGATAGGGTAAGCAGTACAATGATTGGCCCCTTAAGAAAAGTTTTGACTTTGAACATTTCTATGTGCCAAATAAGGTTCAAAATTGAAAAACTGTTAATGTAGAATGGTAGCTCATTTATCTGAGAATAAGATTAAACCACAGGAATCGTTATTTGCTAGCTTATAAACAACTTTATCAATAAAAATATAAAAATGTAGCGAAAAGTACAGTCATTGGCAGGGTATGTACAAAAATTGGCATACCCTAGTACAATGATTGGCATGACAATCATTGTACTTTTTGGGCATTGGCATGGCCAATCTTTATACTTTCCTAGGCCAATGACTATACTGATCCATTAAATTATTCAATAATGATGCCCAGACAATTTTTTTTTGAGCTCAAAAACTGAAAGGTACCCTTCATATACATAAAATCGCACTATTATCTCTCGGAAATAAGAATACTAAATAAACAAGACAAAATAAAAAGAACATAATCAAATTGGTGTATTATTTAACTACAAATTTAGTACAATGATTGGCATAGGGAAAAGTATAATGATTGGCATGGCCAATCACACAAAAGTACAATGATTGGCCCTGCCAAAATCTAGTTCCTCTGATTTTATTAAATAAAAAGAATTAGCATTTTAAACGCAATTGTTGATAAGATTTGATTTAATATTTAAATATAAATAATATTAAAAAGCAAAAAATACAATGATTGGCATAGATGCCAATCAACTGATACTTCATACTTACCACAGGTACTAATGTTGGCCTACCTATTTTTGAGGTTAATCTTTAGTGTTTTTCACGAATTACCGTAAATAAACCTGAATTGAAGTGTAATAAACATATATGGAAACATATATTGCAATTTAAACAAGAAGAAAACGAGTAAAACCATTCTAAAAGTTACGTACTTCTTACGATTTTCATAAGAAAACACACCCTCTGTTGTAGTCCAACACAAAGTATTTTTTTAATCAATTGCTAGCTGTTGCATTTAAAAACTATTAATTTCGTTTTAGAGTGTTTTAAATAAAGAAAAATATAAATATTTTTTCATTTCTGGTATATAAATACAACTCTTAATAAATAGATTTTTCATTGAAGGAGCCAATCATTGGAGGGGGGCCAACATTAGTACTGCTTACCTACTTACTTACTTAAATATATTTTGAAATTAAATAAAAAAAATAACATTTCAGCCGAAAGACGTCCACTGCTGGATATAGGCCTCCCCCACAAATCGCCATACCGACCGGTCTTGTCGACCCTGTCAACCATGTCGTTTGATCACCAGTGACCACTGACCACCTTGTGGGAGAAGAAAATAATAAAACCCTGAAAGAACTGAAAAGCACAAAATAAAACTTTTAATCAAAAAATAAAACAACCGAAAAAAAAAAAAGAAAAGTATAAAATAATAATCGAATTACTAAGTTCTTAAAGTATAATGTAGGGTATAACAAGTAATTTTGAGTCGGCGCCACAGATTTCTCGTACAAAGATCACTAAATTAGGTACCCTAAGTTAAAAGAAATAACCAAAATTCGTGATCTTTACGTAATTAAGGAATTTGCTTGTGTAGCGCACCGACTTAAAATTACTTGGTATACCCTATATTACTTTAAGTAACTTAGTAATTCAATTATTGTTTTTTTTTCGGCGGTTTTATTTTTTGATAAAAAGTTAATATAATGTAGTAGTAGTTGTGTGTATAGAATGACGAAACCAGAGTGGTTACTATTATAATGACATTTTTAGTACTTATAATGTTATTTTAATTTTTGTATTACTTACTTTTAATTACTTACTTAGTTATGTTTTTTTTTATTAATAATAATTTGTATTGACTGTAAGTAATTATTAATAAAAACCTTAAAAACTAATATTACGATATATTTTTTTCGAGAATGGCACTAGCATCGCGGTAAACTGGCTCTTAATCTCGTCGTATCTGGAATAAAACCAGCAAAATATATATATATATACTAGACGACCCGGCGAACTTCGTAACGCCTAACCTATTATTATTTTGTGCATGTATTATACTTATAAACGATCCTCTTGAATCACTCTATCTATTAAAAAAAACCGCATCAAAATCCGTTAAGTAGTTTTAAAGATTTAAGCATACATAGGGACAGACGCGGGAAGCGACTTTATTTTATACTATGTATTGATGATGATGATATATATATATAAATATATCAAGATCAATACATCAATACATAGTATAAAATAAAGTCGCTTCACGCGTCTGTCCCTATGTATGCTTATATCTTTAAAACTATTCAACGGATTTTGATGCGGTTTTTTGTAATCGATAGAGTGATCCAAGAGGAAGGTTTAAAAGTATAATACATGAGCAACATAGCAATAGGTTAGGCGGTACGAAGTTCGCCGGGTCGACTAGTAGTATATAAAATGAAGTCGCTTTCCGCGTCTGTCCCTTTGTATGCTTAAATCTTCAAAATTATGCAACGGATTTTGATGCGGTCTTTTTTAATAGATAGAGTGATTAAAGAGGAAGGTTTATAAGTATAATACATGCACAAGAAAGTAATAGTTTAGGCGGTACGAAGTTCGCCGGGTCGACTAGTATATATATATATACTAGCTTTTGCCCGCAGCTTCGCAGGCGCTTTTTCATTAAAATCGTTAATTACTGATTGATTTACGACCCAGGATTTTGGTGACATCATTTCTGATCGCAGCCATACCCCCTAAAAATATCTATCTTCATTTCAGTTCCTGTGGCAACTCCATAAATTCATTTCTACACTCCACCATTCAGACACTGAAACTTCTAACATTTCTATTAGCTGGTTGGGTAAAAGTAGTTGGATTTACGTACCTACATACATTATGTACCCACTCGAATAAAAAAAGTTTAAGATTTTTAGGCGCTTTATGTTTTTGGGAATGTTCCGTCACCATGTGAATTTTGGTTAATTTTTTCTTAATAGAACTCTGAATCTAATTACACCCACTGAAGAACCCGTTTTCCTATTTTTACGTGGAAATAAATAAATATATATTACATTGTTATAATACTAACTGAAGAGTCCCGTTATACGTTCCCGTGGGAATTTAGTATATTTCTTCCTTCCAACACCCTTACACTTGTAGACCAAATTTCACGTCGGCATACTCAAGGAAATCGATTTTTCATAAAAAAAATTAGTCCTGTAACCCTATTCCCATGGGAATTTAGTTAATTCCTTTTTTCAACACCCTTTCATCTACTGAGGAACCTGTACACAAATTTCACGTCGATACACTCAAGGAAGTCGAGATTTCACTCTAACAAAAAAGTCCCGTTATTCCAGTTCCCGTAGGAATTTTATAAATTCCTTTTTTTCAACACTCTTTCATTCACTGAGGAATCTGTACACCAAGTTTCACGTCGATACACTCAATAATGTCGATTTTTCATACTTACTAAAAAGTCCCGTAATTCCCGTTCCTGAGGGAATTTTGGGAAATCCTTTCTTAGCGGATGCCTACGCCATAACATCTACCTGCATGCAAACTTTCAGCTTAATCCGTCCAGTAGTTTGGGCTGTGCGTTGATAGATCACTATGTCAGTCAGTCAGTCAGTCAGTCAGTCACCTTTGAATTTTATAAATATAGATATATATATATATAAGTATATCTTAAATATTTTATGATCATTCATTAAGTAACATGCATTAATTTGCGATAAAATTATCATTTAGTATGATCTTATCAACGACAAACGTGATATATTATTATCTGCCCTGTCAAGCACTTAGGCAATTAAAACCGTACTCAGTTTCGTATTACCAGCCTGAATGTATGTAAAAACGTCATAATACACATCATAAGAAAGATATGTATTGTTCATTATGTTGGGGTTGTAGTTTAAACTTAGAATGACAGTATGTTTGACGGTTTTGACAAGTTTGTTTACTTTTATTATTAGGAAAATGGTGTTATGCTAAGTTGTGTTTTTATAAAGCTAAATAAAGTTTAAAACAGTGAATCTTGTTTATTACTCAAACCCCAAGTGGTTATGGGCCCAGCACGCTTCCACTGCGCAGTTTACTTATTTAATCGAACGTCGTCTAGTCGAACTTCTGATATTTTACTGTTCGAAATCTGGCATGGTGTGAAACCTAACTTAGAACATGTTAGAATGTTTGTAAGTCTGGGATATGTCTATGTGCCAAATGATCTAAGAAATGATGAAAAGAGGCGAAAATTGATACTAGTTGGATATGACCACAATAACTACAAGATGTAAGAACCAGAATCTAGGATAGTTACAATAACTAGACATGTGAGATTTGATGAATTGACGTGCCCTGACACTAACAATGAAACGGCGAGAATTTACATAAAAGATTATGATGTAGAACAATTACATAGAAAAGGTACCGGTAGTGATGACAATATCGAAATAGTTGATAAGTACAGAAAATGAAGAGAATGAACAACCCTACATAACAGTAATGAAGCCGGGTGCTTCTTCAAACAACGGATTATTTTGTGATTTACGTGGCAATTTTGAGATATCATTTTTTTTTTGTTTTGACATCAAAGTCCTAATAAATCAGTAAAACGAATGTTTTTAGCGGATGAGGCATCACAATAACTAAAAAACTTACTGAGATAATCAAGGTAAAAAAATCTAAAGCCACGCAAATCACAAAACATCTTACGTAAATCAGATTAAAATTGTATTGATATTATAATAGTTATCAATATATATAAAACTCTTCCGTTACTGACTGACTGACTGACTGACAGACAACGCAGAGCCGAAACTACTGGGCGTAGCGGGCTGAAATTTTGCGTGTAGGTTCCTTAGGGAGTGCAGGTGAGCACTAAGAAGGGATTTCCCGAAATTCCCACGGGAACGGGAATAAACGGGAATTTTATGTTTATGAGAAATCTGCGCGGGAAAAACCGCGGGGCAGCCTCTAGTCAATATATATAAAACTCTTCCGTTACTGACTGACAGACAACGCAGAGCCGAAACTACTGGGCGTAGAAAGCTGAAAATTGGCACGTGGGTTCCTTGGGGAGTGTAGGTGAGCACTAAGAAGGGATTTCCCGAAATTCCCACGGGAACGGGAAGAACGGGATTTTTGTGTTTATGAGAAATCTGCGCGGGAAAAACCGCGGGGCAGCCTCTAGTTGCTTTATATTATGCAATATCGAATTACCCTCAAATGCATACAAACTACGCCCAGGGTACGTGCGAACGACATTTTGAGGCTCAAAACGGCATTTTTTTAGGTAGGTTACATGTTAATAGGTTGGTAAGACTTAAACCAGTTATAATGAGTTCAATCTAGCATTTTTTTTTCGTTTTCGTTTGTAATTTTGCAGTAAAAACGTATAAAAACGTACGCGTATACGTAAACGTATATCGCTCTTAGCGATAAGACCGCCCATTGCATGCAAATTCAATTTGTTTGAACCCTGAATTTATTAATGTACTTTTGTATATGGGGCATTCCATGCAACGTGACACCAGACCAGTAAAACATAAAAGTTAAAGAATAGTTTATTTATGCATTTAGAATAACAGTATACAGTCTTAAGTTTATGAAATTAATAAAAAAAAATCGAAAAAAACAGTTTTTTCTACTTTTTTGGTCAATATCAACACAGGTGTTAGTCAAGCTCACCACATACAGGTCATTGTGTATGATTTCAAAAAATAAAAACCCAGATATTATGAATGTGAATCAGCCTGTTGGGAACATAACCAATTAGTACATTACTTAAGATTTACTACGTAAAATATAAATTAAAACGGTTAGTTAGTTTCTATAATATTAAGCAATCATTGGTAACCAGAACTATGTCCCGACCGTCACATTTAAATTAACTTTTGTTGATTTTTACCTTTAAAATGCGTGTTTATGATAAAATGCGTGTATTGCAAGTAACAAATAAATAGAATCTGAGGGGTTTGCCATTTCTTAAAGTGGCTATGGGCTGTTGTTTTTTTTACACATTAATTTAAAGTTCTGTCCCGACCGTCACAGTCCCATCCAACCACCATAATTCCAAGTAGCAATTTTCTTGTATTTTTACAAATATTGCTTGCATTGGGCTTAAACAAGTCTATCCAAAATTATTTAATTTATTTTCTTGGTTTTATTGATTTTTTAGTATATATTTCGTAGCAAAATACTTGTATTTTTTTTATTTCGCTTGCTTAAGGCTTAAATAAGACTAAACATATTATAATAAATTTTAATTCCCCGAGTTTATTGGTTTTTTGATATATTATGAGACGTAACGTACTCGAGTTGCCCACCATTACCAAAAAAAGGCCTATTGTCCAGCAGAAGACTATGAGTATGAGAGTATAATAATAATAACACATCACACTCAGAGCCCCTAACTAGGATGAACCTGTATCGGGCGCGCGAAACACACACAGAGACGAACATCACACCCAGACCGGAAACAAACATCGAATTCAAATTCAAATTCAAATCAATTTTCATCATATTAATATTCGCCCCGCCCGGGAATCGAACCCGGGTGCTCACGCTTACTCAGTCCACATCACTGCCAACTGAGCCACGGAGCAGTCGAAATGTATCACTACTGTTTCTTACTCATTACTACATACTTCAAAGTATGAAGTAATGAGTAAGAAAAAAGTAGAATAAGAAAACTGAAAGCTAAGGAAAACCAATACAAAGTAACTATGCATAGAAAGCCTCAGAAAGCAAAGATATTGTAGGCGAGCTGGCTATCTGACTCTGCTCCTAGCTTGAGCGATCCCCGCTAACTAATTACCAAACGATTTTAAAACAACTGTTCAATTTTATATTTACAGAAAATATTTTAAAAAATTATTTAAAGTACATAGGTATCAAAACGACTCGACTCGACTGCTTGGAAAATAATAATTGAATAATGAAAACATCGGCATACGTCGAAGCGAAGACTTTTCAATCTCAAGTTTGGAATTTCGTGTGACACTTTTCAGATTGCTATGGAATGGCCAGTCTTCTCCTGGCACAACCTCATTGTTGACGATGCGCCATATTACCCCCCGCTAAGTGAAGCGTACGGTACGACGCTGAGGTCGGCCGTATCGCGAAACGCTGGGCTCCTTCGGTTCTATGGCGATCTTGCCGTTGCCAGTGGTGCTGGTGCAGTCGGTGTGCTCGTCTTCTTCATCGCAGCTCAGGAACGCTGGCTTCAGTCGGTCCAGAGATACCGTGCTCGTTCTGTTCGCAAACTTGATCTTGAAGTACTTGTCGTGTCTCTCTACAACTTCGTAGGGTCCTTCATAAGGTGGTGTAAGCGGTTTTCGGGTTGCGTCAATCCTTAAGAAAACGTTTATTCAATAATTCTGTAACGCTGTCGATCAATCTTCCATGGTGTAAGTCTACCAGTATTTTATGGTGTTTTAGGAAATCTGCTCCCAGTATTGACTTTTTCGTGCCTGCTATTACGAAGTTCCAGGAAAAATTGCGGCGAAGTCCTAAGTTGATACGTAACGTCTTCTCGCCGTAAGTGGGTATGGGCGTGCCGTTTGCGGCGTATAGCTTGAAACTATCTTCTATAGGCGTGCGTTTCTTTTTCAGTGCGAGTACGGATATTTCGGCGCCTGTGTCAACCAGGAAACGTTCACCACTTTGACGGTCAGTGACGCAGAGGCGGTTGTTGACTAATTCAGCACCGACGCCCGCCGTGGACGGCGCTGGGTCTAGTTTTCCGGCTTCTTCTTACTGCAGGGTGATTCGCATCTGAAGGCTTTGTCCCCAAACTTATAGTGGTAGCGGCACAGGTAATCTGGGTCTCCCGGCTGCTTATCACGGCATCGATGGTTTCTAGAGTGTGATCGGGATCGGTAACGACGACGGTAAGGTGAGCGACCACGCCAGTTTTGTCTTGATCGCAACTCTTCTATCTCCAGCGTAAGTTTTTCTATCTGTTTCGATAGTAGGCTTATTTCAGTCATTTTTCTTAGTCGGTGGTCACCACTGTAGGCGAGCTGGCTATCTGACTCTGCTCCTAGCTTGAGCGATCCCCGCTAACTAATTACCAAACGATTTTAAAACAACTGTTCAATTTTATATTTACAGAAAATATTTTAAAAAATTATTTAAAGTACATAGGTATCAAAACGACTCGACTCGACTGCTTGGAAAATAATAATTGAATAATGAAAACATCGGCATACGTCGAAGCGAAGACTTTTCAATCTCAAGTTTGGAATTTCGTGTGACACTTTTCAGATTGCTATGGAATGGCCAGTCTTCTCCTGGCACAACCTCATTGTTGACGATGCGCCATAATATCAAAGAAATTGTAAGAGTAAAAATATTAAGGGATCGCATTTTTTGACGTTTTAGCAATATATAGCTGATTTTGAAAAATAATTGTAAAAGTTAATGTAAAAAAAACTTTAATTAAACTAAATAAAAGAATAAAAAAACATAATTTTTTGTTGATTTGTTACTCGTCCCGACCGTCACAATGACTTGTCCCGACCGTCACACTCATCAAATCGGAACTTTGTTAAAAAAAAATCATTTTTGTTACTTCAAATCTGTACATACTGAAAGCTTCACTATTCATAAATTTGCATAGAATGATTCATATTCATAACATTAATAGTTTCTTACAAACTTTAAAATGTATGTGTAAATCTGGAGTAGACAAGAAAGTAAGGGTCCCGACCGTCACAATTTTCAAGACCTTTTTTTTCATGGTAAATTACTAAGTACATTCTTGAAATTTAAGGATGTTAAAGTTTAATGATTTAAGTTTATGTTGAAATCGCAGTTTTTATTTGGTGCTCTTAAATAACTGAAATAAATACAGAAGTACTTAGAAAAAGGAGTAAAATGTCCCGACCGTCACACTTGGAATGCCCCATATCTTACTTTGTATGCAATAAAGTGTTTTCTATTCTTTTCTATAAAAATTGGATGAACATCATAAAAAAAATACTTTATTAGTATTTTTTTAGGAATGTCCTTAAATTTAACATCATCCGTTAAAAGTTTTTCATCATAGTACTTTAATCTCTTTCTTTAGCGATTTTTGTTGTATTTATCTCGGCGGATTTCTTTTTTCTAATTATTCCTCTCTTGAAAATGGCATTCTTATTCTAAAATATAACTTTTTTCTATGTAAATATTAGTATTTTTCATACTGGCGTACTAATAATCATGTTTTAAGTTTAACTTATTTTTTTTATTTATATCTTACATTCAATATTGGTACGTATACTATTAAGTAATGATAGGTATGTAAAACTAAAGCAAAAATTTAAATAATATCAATAACACTTGCTTTGCGTGGTCAAAATTGCCACGTTAACCACGCAAATCACAACCACCAAAATCAGAATAAAACCTTTATGATTTTTTTTTACCAAAACTTTTGATTAAATAAACTGTGAGTTAAACAAGTTATGTTACCCTATTAAATTAAATGATTCAGTCCATAAATATAGCTGGAAATAGAACCACGCAAATCAAAGATTTCAGAAACCAAACCCACGCAACGTTGTATTTGCCTATAATTTTCTGAAACTGCCGGAGTGTGGCTAGATATAAGTTGTATTAAGATGACATAAGATAGGCTCGCGAAACAAGGGACGTTCGAGTGATTCAATGCTGATCCACGCAAATCAGAGGCAACCCCAAGACAAGTACAAATCTTTTTTTTTTTCTGAAAAAGTTAAACTTATATAATCATGTCCAAATTTTTTATCGCATTGTCAACTATATAGGACTTAACGTTATTTTTTTTGCAATTTAGTATATACGAGCTGTCCCGGCTTACTTCGTTACGCCATAGAATATAAAATACTACAAAAGACTTGGCTCTATGGACTATGTTCTTTTGACTGCCCAGAATGGCCGAATAAATAACAAACAACAACAACAAACCACCTGTCAAAATATCTAAACAACGGAAAAAATATTGCACCTTGGGTTACATTATTTGAGTTTAGGTAAGGATCCCTAATTTTTCCTAAAGGAGGATGAATAAAAACTTTTTATAAAAAAATTAAACCGCCGAAAAAACTGAAAAGCAATAAATAATAGGGAAACATTTTCTATTAGGCCTTAATTTACTCACTTCTTTAAGTAATTTTGGATTACCAAGAAAGTTTAAGTCGGCGCCACACCACACAAGCAAATTCATTATCTATGTAAAGCGCAATGAGCAGCGGCATACGTTTTTCGGTTATTTCTTTGAATTTCAGGTAATTTAGTGATCTTTATTCGTTGATTCTGTGGCACCGACTCAAAATTTCTTGGTAATCCAAAATTACTTAAAGAAGTGAGTAAATTAAGGCCTAATAGAAAATGTTTCCCTATTATTTAATGCTTTTCAGTTTTTTTGGCGGTTTAATTTTTTTTATAAAAAGTTTTTATTTTTTGCTTTTCAGTTTTTTTTGGGCTAATTTTTTTGACCCCAGCTAATCACCCTTCACAAGGTGGTCGCACCCCACAAGGTGGCCACACAACCTGGTGAAGGTTGAGGGACTAACAGGATGAGGTTCGATCACGACCGCTCGGTGAGGCGATTTGTGAGGGAGGCCTATGTCCAGCAGTGGACGTCTTTCGGCTGATTTTATTTCATTTCCAAAGATATTGTAAGTAGGTATCAAAAGTTATAATGTAACACGGAAATGCAACCTGTGAGTGGATAAATCGACCCGCCGACCAAAAAGTCACCCCTATTTTCCCACCCTTAGGGTGGAAATTTTATTTCCAAATTTTTATGGGACCAACTTCAAGGTATATCCTGTCGATTAAAAAAAGAATTATCAAAATCGGTCCACACAGTAAAAAGTTATGCGTGATCATACATAAAAAAAAAAAATATACGCGACGAATTGAGAACCTCCTCCTTTTTGTTTTTTCTTCGGTTAAAAATGATGAAAACATTGCCTGAAAAAAAAACATTGCATTCTTACTCAACAAATTCTATTTTTTTTTTTTGCGATGCCGCCTAAAAAAAGTTTCCTGAAGAATGACCCCCATGATGAGTGCAATTGATGAAAATCATGAGAAAAATTAACTGTCACGTGAAATTAGAGAAAGTAGTCAAAGTAGACCAGAACCTGAAGAGTTGGTTAAGTCCATCAATGGTGAATTAAAGAAAATAAAACAGAAATGTTTGTTGATGATAAAAAACAAAGAGTAATTACAACTAATTGGGTGCTAACGATTATGTTTATGCTAATGTTATTGGGTCTACAAATACAAATCATAAAAGATAAAAATTGTATTGATATCTGCCAAAGTAATTGTATTGAACAAATAATCAACTGTTTTATACAATGTTACTCAACGATGATGCTTATTATTACGTCATTGCTTTAGCATTAGCACATACAAATATTTTGCAACTTAAATATTCACTAGAGGCTGCCACGCGGTATTTCCCGCGCAGATTTCTCATAAACACAAAAATCCCGTTTTTTCCCGTTCCCGTGGGAATTTCGGGAAATACCTTCTTAGTGCTCACCTACACTCCCCAAGGAACCCACGTGGTAATTTTCAGCTTTCTACGCCCAGTAGTTTCGGCTCTGCGTTGTCTGTCAGTCAGTCAGTCAGTAACGGAACAGTTTTATATATATTGATAATATATGAAAATATTATTTTGGATTTAGTACATAGAGCAAGAATAGGACCAGTCGACAAGGAGAAATTTGCCAGCAGACCAAAGTATAAAACTATCACTGCGATACATCTGTTGAGCCTAGCGATAAATTTAAACTAAACACTAAGGCCGGTATGCACCAACATGAGGACGGTATGCACCAACAATAATCGGCTGTTCATCAGCCGGTTAAATCGTTGACTACTACTAGTAATCTATACCAAACGGTTCTTTTTAACCTCATGATGATCAGCCGATTATTGTTGGTGCACACCGGGCTAATTATAAGAAAACACAATGCCTTATCAAATCAAACAGATTGATGGTGTAAAGAGTACGGACCAAATGCGACACTCGCTCTAACTCACTCAGTCAGTCGCAGTTACACAATAGAGTAACCGTATTCATAAAGATAAAGAACATTTTAAGTAGCCTTACTGGAGGTCTACTTCTCTGGTTTGTTGTAAAGTAAATACGTGACATCCAATCTAAATTGACATATGTCAAATAACTAAAATGCTCTTTTTAACTTTTTATGAATAACAGGGTAAGTATGTACGGTGGCTGTCTAGGACGGCGTAACACTTTCGGTTTTTCTGTATAGCAAAATAGCTCTTGTTTATTTGTAATACAATCTAGGGCGCACGGGACCATAGACAAATCTGTTACGCCGTCCTAGACCGCCACTATACAATGTGCACATTGATTTAAATATTTTACATAAATAAGCTTTAAAGAAGTAAGTAATTTTTTTTTTTGTTTTTTTACATATATATTTACTGTTTTATTTGTATTTTTGCTGATTTTTACATTTAATATGAATAAGACTGAATATAATTTGAATCATAATAAAAAAAAAAACTTAATAATATACTTAGTTAATTTTCCTCTGTTTTTTTTTTGTACTGGCTAAAATTAAATGACGCATGCCCTTAAGTTAGATACTAAAAATTCGGAGCGACGTAGTGACAGTACTTCGGAGGCAGGAGCGACGTGCCGACAGTGCTTCGTAAGCGCGGAGCGATGTAACGTCAGAGCGCCGTAAAGACAGTAAACCCAGAGCGACGTAACGTCAGAGCGCCGTAAAGACAGTAAACCACATTAAATAAGCATAATTATATTGTTGCGACTGGGCTTGGGATGCGTTTGCGCAGAACAGATATGCGGTTGGACAGTCATTATTGGTATTATCATGTATTTATGGTTATCGGTGTGTGTGTGTGACAGACAAATAAAAATAACCAAATTAGGGATTTATTCCCTAAGAAAAAAACAACCTGGTAAGTAATGTTATTAAAATAGAATTATCACATTCCTAAATAAATGGTGACTTGAATGATGTTGTCAAATGTATGTTTGTCCCCTTAAGAGGAAAGCGAAACGGTGCGTAACTAGCGCTACTCCCGATAAATCATAAAACTCTTCCGTTACTGACTGACTGACTGACAGAAAACGCAGAGCCGAAACTACTGGGCGTAGCGGGCTAAAATTTGGCACCGATAAATCAATATATATAAAACTCTTCCGTTACTGACTGACTGACTGACAGACAACGCAGAGCCGAAACTACTAAGCGTAGCGGGCTGAAATTTTGCACGTGCGGTCTTTGGGGAGTGTAAGGGATCACTAAGCAATGAATTCCTGAAATTCCCATGGGAACGGGAAAAAAACTGGATTTTTGTGTTTATGAGAAATCTGCGCGGGTAAGTAATTAATAACTTCTAAACCATGGCCGAAATCAAAAATATGCGCCTTTGACTCCCTAGATAATCTTGCTTAGAATTTGAAAGGCCTTGTTGTGTAGCTTTCAGGTTTAAAATCAAAGAAAAAAACCGTTTGTTGTTTCTTAACGGTTTTTTCTTTGCTTTTAAACTTAAAAGCTACGCCTTTTCCAAAAATCATTGATATAATTGATTTGAGCTATGTTAGGTCTTAAAGGGGGCGTTACCATAAAATCAAGTAGACGGTCTTAATCTTTAGACGACAAAACCTAATCGATTAATGGATTTATCTATTACAATTCCGTCCCACAACTTAGGTAAACATTTAAGGCAATGACCTCAAATCAGTTTTAAAAACTTAGGATAATGTTAAACACAACTTTCATCACAGATAAACCACCCTTTGTTGTACAGTACAACCTAGAATAACGATAAAGATATAATTTGTTGGTTTGTATAACGGTCTTAGTTTCTAAGCGTGTTTCCTCAAGAGGCGATATCGGTCGTGCGACATGGATTCGACAGCCAATCAGGGACTCTAGTCTCTTAAACTTACGATTATACTTCTATTCTATTATTATTCTACTATTACTCTATTACGTTTGTGTCAAAAATTGCGAGTCTCGTAACTTTGATCGATCATCATAGTATAGCAATAGAATATGAATAGCAAGCTATGGAATAATCTGGGATTTTTTTACCTAAATAGTGAATCCTGTTTTATGTTGTGAATCCGGACGGGCGTAGTGCAACTGTCACTTAAGGACCTGTACTTTGAAGCTTCTTACCTAATTAGGTATGAGGGTCCCCCACCCTCGCAGCTGTGACATGCGCGCGTCGAAATGCGAAATGTCGCGGCAGTTTTAAATTTTATTACTTTTCATACAAGCCGAAGTTAAATCGAGATGTTTATACCTACCGCACAATTTTTCTTTCCGATTTTCGTTTCAGCTAACAAGAATTTGCGTTTAGGTAAGGTATTTGTAATAACGAGTTTTTTTTAAACCATCTGAGAAATATAAAACAGATTTCTTAATTCTGAAAAATATAGATGTAGGATTTAGTTTAGACAAGTTATTAAAAAGTAACAAGATGTAATGAATTTCACTCTGTAGAAATAAATATCAAAGTAAACCCTTTTTGTAGTGTTTTCTCAATATAAATAAAACACCACTGGTTGTTTTAATTTTAAACAAATAAAGATATAGTTTGAGTTGATAACTTTTTTTATTTGGAACTAAAATCACACCCTAAGGCCTCCTTTACGAAGACGCGGCGTGTTGTGCGGGATGTCGTGTGGGTTCCGACGCAGGCGCCACCACGGTCGCCGCCGCCGCGGGCGCCGCCGCGGGAGCCGACGCGTTTCCTTATACGATATCGAACATAGGCCTATGCGCGTCTCCGTAAACGGTCTCATACTATTGCTATACATTTGATTTGGGCGCAGCACGCCCCGCACGACGCCTCGCGCAACGCCCTGCGTGCGGCCTGCAAATGCGGCCTAAGGGTGGATAAAATATGGATGCCTTTTTTATTCACTCACAGATTGTATTGCCATATTGTAATTTACATGAGAACTGCTCGCATAAGTATATATATTTTTTATATAAAAGTAAATTGTGCCTTTCCTCCAACCTTTTTGTAACCAAACTAATTTTTGATACTGTTACTTTTTAATTTATAGAAGAAGATTTTAAAATTGACATTGTTACCTTTCAAAAAGACTTTTGTTAACTAGGCAGTACATCTCAGCCGCTGTACACATTAACATGCATTCATTTTCTTGTAAATAGTGTACCAAACCATGTGTAAATATATCATCCCTTCTTCAACCTCTGGAGTTATTTCTACTGCAGGCGGGCGGACATAGGAGTTCTCTAAATTGGCGACCTACGACGATTGGATTACAAAAACCGCAAAATTTTCAACACTCGCCCCACCAGTTCCATTGTAAGTGGCGACTACCTGCCTTCTTCTGGAGGACTCTGGGGGACTTCTGGAGAAGCGCCTCGCCGACTAATATAATAATAATCATCATCATCATCTCGGCTGCCCAAATTCAAAACCTAGTAACTGGTGTTTTTGCAAAGAAACCATTTTTGTCATATTTCGACTTACTAGGCGGTATAGATTTGATATGAACCTTAAAACACCCAGTTTCTTACGTAATTTTAAAAATAAAATTTAGCAAGTCTACCCAATTTGGAAAAGTTATTGAAATTTCCATGAAGTACATATTCTTAACATAGCGCATGTCGGATTACAAATAAAAAAACCTAGCAACTCAACCGACTTACTAGGTTATAAATTTGAAAGCTGACTTACTATGTTTTGAATTTGGCGCCGATTATAAAATCAATCAAATTTTGATGGAATTTAGTAAGTTACAAAAACAGTATACAAATTTGGGTGAATTAACCACGAGTCGTAACCAAATCGTAAACAAAACTTAATTCTGCCACAAATAAATCATTTGTATAACTTTTAAATGAATGCACTTCAAAAAATAACATTTTTCATTCGAAACGTACAACTAAAAATATAAATTGCTTTAAAAAGTAGAGAATTAACTCAGAGATTGTATTTCAAAACATAGTATTTCACACTTAGTTAATTAACTAAGTGTGAAATACTATGTTTTGAAATTGTTTTCATTGTCATATTTGGGTAAATTAAAAAAAAAAAAATAGTGGGATCGATTTAAGTGTGACTATAGTCAACAATATAGTCAAACTTTTGGTCAAACACCGAAATCGCTATTGCGTCTGGTTTCTTCGGGGCAACGAATTAAAGTGGTCGACCCGTTTTTTGGCTCTCCTGAACATTTTTGTTAAAACGAGTTACTAGGTTTTGATTTTAAGCAGCCGATCTCACACGATAGCGTCCACTGCTGGACATAGGCCGCAACCTTTACCAGGTCGTCTGACCACCTTCAGGGGTGTGAGACCAGCGTTTGGAGGGTGATTTGAGGTGAAGGTGAACCTTGAAGTGAGGGGGGGGGCAATTCCTTAAAATTAAACTGAAAAGCAAAAAATAAAATCTTTTCATCAAAAAATTAAACAGCCGAAAAAACCGAAAAGCGTTAAATAAAAAGGAAACATTTTCTATTAAGACATAAATTACTGCCTTCTTAAAGTAATTTTAGTACTTACCACGTAATATTGTGCTAATGTAATATTAATATTGTGTTATCGGCGCCACAGAACTAACAAAGATATGATATAACTATATAATACGTAACCTATGATTTAAGTTTTATTTGTGGGAATAAAAAAGGTAAGTTTGTAATGCGACGGTTTTATAAATGTAATATCGGTATCAAAATTGGTTTCTTTCAGCTCCATACAGATCCTAATCAGATGTTATGGTTCATTGTTTTGACATCTGTTGTCAAAATTTGTTTACATTTGAATAAAAATAAAACGAAATACGAGAGCGCGAAAACAAAAATTTGACACAGAACCGGCCTTGGCCGTGGCCACAAGGGTACTTACGGGGTAGGGAGCGGCGCGGCATGGCATCGGACCGCGCGAAAACGATGTTTTTTTTAGTTTTTGCTGGTTTTTTGTCTTTTCGTTAAACTTAAAAAATCTTACTATAGTAGTATGTCTAAAATTTAAGGTCAGCAATTTTCATTCCAAAAATCAAATAAAAACAATCAGCGGTTTAAAAATAAAATGGAAAAAACGGAACAAAAAGATTGAGAACTTTGACATTTTTTTTTATCAACTAAAATTAATTAGATCCTATTTCCCTTTAGTATGATGACTAGATTAGATCCTTAACTAACACATATATTTTTTTCAAAATGAAGACATAAATTTTGTATGTCTCAGATTGTTTAAAAAAATCTCAAAAACACAAATTTTTGAAGCACCAAGCCTTAATATCAATCAATATTGACATATATAATGTCAGTCGAACGTAATCATAACAATATCTTATTATGGAGCAGACTACCCTTTTTGGTCAATTCCAATCTATTGCGATACTACTGCTATAGTTATAGCAAAATTGATTACGAGACTCCAAATGTGTATATTCTTGTGATTAACGTACTGTTTCTACTCTACTTTTATTCGTCAGTTACGTTTTGCGCGATGAGACTAAGGGCCCAGGCAGGCTTCGTGGATGTACGAGCGATTCCTATTGGCTGTCGAGCCCCTATCGCACGACCGATATCGCCTCTTGAGGAAACACGCTAAGATACTCAATAATTAGCTATTTATCTGAGCATTTGTTGCCACGAAAAATTTACTATATGCTAATTTAGTTTCTTGCAATAATGCAAAACGGCTACAGAACATGACTAATGAAAAAAGGATGAATCGACTGAGCAAGATCATGAATGACCTCTGAGTCACGGTCACGGTCTCCAAGGCATTATAATGTTTCCTGCAGGAATATCTCTACAAAAAGTATCTCTACACAAGACTGCACGGGGCGTACATAACTTCGCTCTATCTGCATACTTTATCCTTGATAAAGGAATTTATTTACAAAAACCAAAGACAATACTCGTATTCTGAGTCTTAAAAATGTGTACATATCGTTCGAAGATTTGATAATTAGGTTTTTTGCAAAAAAAAAACTAGGGATTTTGCGAAAACCCGGATAATTTGATATAAGGAAAGGATTATTTTTTTCCAATGATCCTGACAAAAGCATTTTTTTGCAATCAGAGTGAAGAAAAGTTTCAAATTTATCAATTATAGGTACTAGGTTTTTTTTTGCAAAAAAAACTAAGTACTTTTTGTCAGGATGATTAAAAAAAAGTACTTAATCCTATTATTAAATTATCAGAATTTTCGCAAAATCCCTAGTTTTTTTTTTGCAACAAAACTAATTATCTAATCTGCCTACGACATATACAAAATAAAAGTGCTTACAATAAGTATTTACAGGATAACATAACAATACAAAAAACTGAAAACTAACTGAAGCTACTGGGTTATCGGGATGATTCAACTAAAATCACTAAAAGAAACATGTTTTATTGGTTATATAAATTAGCACAGTTGACCGTGTGCGAAGGAAGAATCCGTATATATAATGCAATGCAAAGCAACATGATTCATGTATTAGATAGCGCCTTTAAGCAGTCATCAATACCAATATTATAAAGAGGAAAGATTTGTTTGTTTGTTTGTTTGTTTG
The DNA here is from genome assembly GCA_951802225.1 of Euspilapteryx auroguttella. Taxonomy (NCBI): domain Eukaryota; kingdom Metazoa; phylum Arthropoda; class Insecta; order Lepidoptera; family Gracillariidae; genus Euspilapteryx; species Euspilapteryx auroguttella. Next base: position 7,078,873 of record OX637645.1, read on the forward strand.
TTTGTAACGAATAGGCTCCGGAAATACTGAACTGATTTGAAAAATTCTTTCACTGGTAGGAAGCAACACTATTTCCGAGTGTCATAGGCTATATTAGATTTTCAAAATAATTAGGAATCCTTACTTAAACTCGAATAATGTAACCCAAGGTGCAATATTTTTTCCGTTGTTTACATATTTTGACAGGTGGTTTGTTGTTGTTGTTTGTCTTTTATTCGGCCATTCTGGGCAGTCAAAAGAACATAGTCTATAGAGCCAAGTCTTTGTAGTATCTTAATTCTAAGGCGTAACGAAGTAAGCCGGGAAAGCTCGTGGAAAATAAAAACAATGTTTTCCAAGGTATTAGGTACATTTATATTATAATTGATAGGTAATAACATACTGATGCAGAAAACCCAAAACAGAATACTGAAATGACATCATTACCTATATATTATCAGTAATCAACTTAAAAGAGGTGTGTATATAAATTTGCATTTGTGAGACTGCTAAATAGAGCGGCTAAAGAATGACATTGCATACCACTTTACTTACAATCATATTTTTTTCAAAATCAATATATATAAAACTCTTCCGTTACTGACTGACTGACTGACTGACAGACAACACAGAGCCGAAACTACTGGGCGTAGAAAGCTGAAAATTGGCACGTGGGTTCCTTGGGGAGTGTAGGTGAGCACTAAGAAGGGATTTCCCGAAATTCCCACGGGAACGGGGAAAAACGGGATTATTGTGTTTAAGACAAATCTGCGCGGGAAAAACCGCGGGGCAGCCTCTAGTTAGGTATAAAATATTAATAATTGTTAGTCTGTACACATACCTTGAGTTAAATGAAAAAAAAAAGCATTCACTAAAATAAGGTTTTATGTTTGTTTTATTGTGCCTAATAAACCAAACAAAATGAATCGATAGGATGTAAGTATTATGATTATACAAGTGGGCGCCCCGCGGCTTCGCCAGCGAATTTTCCCTTGTAACATCAAATTCCCAATTTTCCTGTACGAATTTAGGGATAAAAAGTAGCTTATGTCCTATATGTCGAGTAGTATATCAGTATAAGTATGCAGTAAGGATATGGGTAACTTAAAAAATCAAGAACGAATTTCATAAAAATCGGATTATTCGTGAGTTGTCGTTTACACATATAGTTAGAAAGTAGCGGAGCCGCGTGCAAACGCTAGTTCTTAATAAAAGTTGCATTCAACCATAATATTACTAATGGCATTAGTCTCAGATTGCAAACAGTTATTATAAGACACAATAAACAAACCCCAGAGAAACGAGAAACCACAATAAATTCAAGACAAATATTAGAGCAAGTATTCTTGATAATGATATGATTGATAACATGTTAGCTTTATTTGATAAGAAAATTCTTTTATAGGATAATGTGAAAATATTTCATTAAAGTCCTATAGTGGCTGCCCATGAGTGCCGTTCGAACATTGTTTGAGAAACAAAACTTATGAATTTTGTTAACACGTCATTTGCTTGTCTTCGGAAAGAACACAAAGGCTGCAAAAATAAAGTGTCTATTGTTCCAGACGCGGAGGACCGCCGAGTCAGCTTTATGCGATGGCTGGGAGGAGCGAACACGAACTTCTCTCACTGCATAGAGTTAAATTATACATATTATAAGATATAAATATGCGATGGCTCAAGGAAAAAGGTACCTCCGTTTTTAAATTCCCTTCAGTTTGGGCCGTTGCACTCTGGCAGGGCACAGACTCGTCTAACCGGCCCGCTATCTGTGCGGGTCCGATACATCGGCGCGCCCCGTCGTCGTCGTCGCGCCCGCGCCGGCCGGCAATGAGCCGGGATATCACCAATCGCAGCTTGAGGCTATATCCCGACACAACAAGAAATTTCAAGGATATAAACTCTTTGCATGTCTTGTTTAGACCCCGATACAAGACGATAGGAAACGCCAATGGCTATTTAGAGGCACTTTCAATAAACTTTGAAACATTGCGACTCGACAAATGCGAAAGTGCAATAAAGGTCTATAAAACACATCTTTAGAATAGAATAGAAAACACTTTATTGCATATAAAGTAATTTACAAGGGCACATTATTAAATTTAGGGTGCAGACTAATTGAATTTACATGCAATGGGCGGCCAATTTTTAATGCATTGAAAAGAGATACAGATCCCATTTAGTATTGGGTAATGGTATACGAATGAACAGAAATAGAGCTTCGATATAGCATACTGAGGGAAAGGGACAGTCATAATATGTCAGTAGCCCACATCGGTTACTACATTTTATTGGAAAAAGTAATAAATATTGAATATCTTTTTAATTGTTACTTTTAAATCAAATCTGAATTACCAGAATCTGATATTATTTATTATCATTATTCCTAGGTAGTTTTAACAAAAACTAGTAAGTAATTTCGAAGAACTAGCTATTCCCGCTTTTTGGAAAGGTTATCTTTAACGAAATAATGTATCGATGTTTTTTGATTCCAGTAGTGTTTCTCAATTATAAAAAAACTTTGTTATATCCTCAAAAAGGTTATATTAAAATTCCAGATCTTCACCTCCTATAGATAAAGAAAATTACTTGATTTAAAAAACCTTTAAAACTCATATAGCGTCTTAATATACAAGACAGCGATAACATAGTTAACCCGAAACAATGCATCGATAACCAAACAGACTTTCCCTAGGATGGGGTCAACACAGCGCCGCGAGCCACCGCTCTCCCTGCCGCCGCCGCCGCCGCCGCCACCGCCGCTGGGCATCGTTCATTTGCCAATTAATCGCTGTTATTGTTGCCAACAACTGTTAAAACGTTATCTTTGACGGACATCGCCACCGCCGCTACTGAGTCACTGCCCACGACATTCAGGCGAAAATTAAACGCTTATGCAATGTCTAGCTCCTAGGACCTGATTCAGGCAGCTACGAACTGGAATTTGCCAGTGTCTAGCTAGCTTGTTGGTAATTAGGTAGGTAGGACGCAGGACCTAGATTTAAAAAAAACACTAGCTGTCCCGGCAAACTTCGTATCGCGCCTTTGCAATCGTATCGCAATTGTTCTTACTCATTTTTCCATATTTTCTCACCTTTTAAACCTACTAAGTACTACTACAATAATTTTAAGACCAAAATTAGCTAAATCAGACCGGCCGTTCTCGAGTTTAAGCGAGACTAACGAACCACGATTCATTATTATATATAGTAGATTATTCAAATATGAGGTACAATTATATTATTGAGTAAATATTTAAAGCAATAGTTAAATTTATATACACAAACTTTCTTTTAATAGTTAAAACTGTAACAAATTTTGCCTAAATTCACCTACAAAAATAAAACGGTTGTGTAAAAGATGAATACAAAATAATTAAAACGTATGAAACTGATGTTAACGATAAACTTTTTGCAGAGTATTTACTGGAAGTTAATAGGTATTCGCATATTTCAATTCAAGGACCAACTTCATTATTTTGCAAAGAAATTAGTTTCTACACATTTATATGAATTCACAGCACCAGCTGTGACTGTATTCCTAATGACAGACGTGGAAAATCAATATAATTTTTTAATACCTACTTATTATTAATCTTCCATTGATGTGGACAGGCGGACCGAATCGGTGAATAGGATGCTCAAAACTTATAATGATCTGCTCTACGGTATGTATTTTTTTTACTTTACAATAAGTAGGTGTATCCGACGTTTAGCCGTAACTTGACAAACCTAGCACGAAATTAAAATTATTCGAGATTTATTCATCTATTGATTCTCAGGGTTCGATTCTTTATTTTAAACTACTGGGGCTGTACTGCATGTATAGCTCATAATACTATTCTAAATTTTACTGGAAAGGTTTTTTCGTTTTAATTCTATAAAAATAATAATAACATCATTGTACTCACGTTCCCTTTAGATTCCTCGTAGATATTATTTGGGCACTATCAATCACTGGTTCAAAACACGGCGCGCGGGACTATTTCGAAATGGGTGTTCGCGCGTTCGTAGTGTATTTTTGGAGCGGTAATATGACACCGTCGCGGGCAGCGGGTGGGTGTCGGTCGTCGAGTGTGGTGCGGACGGCGCGGGCGGCGCGAGTGGCGGCGCGCGCCTGTGCGTCCGTCGCCGCCGCCGCCCGCACCGCGCCCGCGGGAGCCGGGGCTGGTGGGGTCACCAGCACCAGGCAACCTGCAACCCCTAGGATGCTTACTCTAGTCCGCCCGGTTTTAACGAATCATAATATTTAACAATGTTTTGTATAAAAAAAAATGTTTTCTTGTTGGTTAATTATAGACCACCACCTACTTACTATTCGGTGTTTTTTTTTTTTTGTAAAATGCAGTAAAAATATCTATAGGTACCTTAGTCATTTAGTTTTAAAAAAATATATGCAAATGTAACTAATACTTGATTTTTTATTATTAAAGGAAACATACATAATTATTGATAAAAATAATAATAATAATAATTAATTATAAAATAATTCAAAACTAGCTGTCCCGGCGAACTTCGTAACGCGCCGTTCAATTTTATATGAGAAAATTAAATTGTTGTTTTACTATCTTCCATCAATTTTTCATATTTTCTCACCTTTTAAACCTTCCGTGGACTATTACGAACACTTCAAAACAAAAATCAGCTAAACCGGCCCGGCCGATCTCGAGTTTTAGCGAGACTAACGAACTACGATTCATTTTTAACCGACTTCAAAAAAAAGGAGTTTATCAGTTTGACCTGTGTGTATGTATGTATGTATGTATGTTTGTCCGCGATTATCTCGCGTTTGGCTGAACCGATTTCGATGCGGTTTTCAGTTATGTATTTGTTACATTCAACAGAAGGTTTTAGTACCTATTTTAACCGACTTCGAAAAAGAGGAAGTGCTCAGTTGATGTATGTGTCAGTTTATTGAAGGCGGGTTCCTTTTTTGTAAAAAAAGAAATTATTATATATATACTATTCGACCCGGCGAACTTCGTACCGCCTAACCTATTCCTTTTTTGTGCATGTATTATGCTTATAAACCTTCCTCTCAAATCATTCTATCTATGAAAAAAAACCGCATCAAAATACGTTGCGTAGTTTTAAAGATTTAAGGGATACATAGGGACAGACGCGGAAAGCGACTTTATTTTATACTATGTATTGATATTAGATAGATATAATTACAAAAAATTGCTTGATATCAATATATTGATATTTTTCTTTTCTTGTTGACTGACTGGAATGCATACTAAACATTCTTTCTTATCCTAATATCGACATTAGAACGAAAAAAATACCATAAGATACCGACCATATATCGCATGAAAAGGAACTACAAAAATAAATAACGATGACAGGAAAGATAAATATTAACGTAGCGTAAAATCAAGACAAGGCTGCACGGCTTACATTGGCCATTGCCTCTACAAAATATGATTGTCGAAACAAGAAAGCGAGAACAGAAAAAAGGAGCATGGGCAATTTGGTATACCGGCCAATATAAGTGGTAAAGTGTTTAGTTTGGGATACTATAGTACATCAATATTTACTATGGGATGTTTCCCCAAATCGTTGTATCTTATATAATTTTTAACTACATCAATAAATAGTTAATTTATATTAACAATAATGGTTTGGCTATGACTTATGTTTTCAAGCTCTTTTAAGCAAAAAGAAAATAAATAAAAAAAATAAAAATTTAAAGAGCAGGAGTAAAATTAAGAAAGAGAGGAGCGGGGGTAGGAGAGCGTACGGCAATATTCCAAGTTATTTTTGATTATTATGTTATTTAAACAATTAAATATTTATTACAAATCTTGTCTTTGTATTTATTACTTTAAATAGTACACGATAATAAAAAAAAAGTTGATAAAAAAAGTAAAAAAAAAATCATACTAAATATTCAGATTCAAAGATTTAGCGCGCTATAAAGAAGGATCTGGAGCACACGAGCCTCCCACACAGAGCACCTGGGAGGAAGTCTGCGATATTGCCTATATTGCTCAAGACCGTCGAGTGTGGCGGCGATTTGTTTCGGCCCTTTGCTCCCCAGCGGAGATTGGGCAAAAGTAAGTAAAGTAAGATAGCTCAGATAATACAGCTATTAGAAACATGCGACCCAGTGCATACGCATAAAATTACCTTTCTTTGCATATACATATGACTCATTGTTATTGCAAGGTATACCAGCTTCCATACCTATTTGGCCCTCCTCCTTAATAGATTCCGTTTGAAAAATATACGCGTCAATTTTAGTTAGTCATCATGGGAATACTTTAAAAAAATATTGAAACTATAAAAACAAAATGGTAGGTACAGAGATATTGGCTCTTAATTATGCTGTGATGTTGGTGAGGTCCACCATGCTATTGGCTAAAAGTGGGTTGCGGTACTCGTAAATAAGGATGTTTGATGATGTCATGTTCGTACGCGACATGCACACGACACATTCTGATCGAAGCACTTTACCAGTAATAATTATATTTATTCATTTGTTTCCATGTCGATGACGTTTAACAAAGATTTTGACAGACATTAGTTTACTCAGTATTCCGAAAATTCAACGAATCCTTGCATAACTCGGGCTTTATTATTAGTATATCAATAAGCCTGGACTTCCCTAATGTGGTCCAGGCATAGCATAGTCGTTTGGCATGCAATGCATCCTTTATACCTACGTGTACGGTATTTGTCTGTCAGCTAGAAACAAATGTCCTTGACCATGTTAATTTTAGGAATTACAAAAATAAGTTTATTTTAGCGTGGGTAGGAGATATGAGAATATCATGACTTCCGGAGTTAATATTCGTAACTTTTATTTATTTTTGACATTATTCGTATGTAAAATTTGAAATATAGAATTTCGATATTATTAATGAGCAGAAAATCGTCATTTATTGAGCTACATAGGGCGCCTTCATAATTACAATGAGCTAGCAAAAAGTGGATATGCGACAGTGGCGTTACTACAATATAAGCCGAGAAGCCCGGCTTGCCCTATTAAAATTACTGATTCAACTGCATTTACACGCTCCTAACTCATTATTATTATAAAAAAAATTCGTTTACGTATTTTTATAGTTCAAATATTCGAGCGCTTTTAACGCTGTCAACTTTGACGTTGACAGGTTGACACATGCACGGCGATTGGTCACGCCCTACCGCTATCGCCGTTTCGCTCGCACTCGTTGGCTTCTTATTTGGCTTCGTTTCGAGCCGTGTTCTCTCTTTCTAACCTATTTAAATTCGACAATGGCTACATACATGTAGACAAGTAGCTATATGCACTTTACTATGAAATCGAAAGCCCTGCTTGCGTACGAAGTTAGCAACGAGCGAGCCGCTGCGCGAGAGAGAGGAAACCGCCAATTGGTTTGCTGTTCACTTCAGTTCGATTTTATTTGTCGTGTTTGTTTTTGTTTTGAAGTTTAATTAAATTTAAATGTTTTCAAGGAGCAAACTATTGTGCAATGTGTTGATTTAATTTGAATGAGTATTTGAACTTTGACGGAAAGACGAGAAAAAGGTTAGTGGTTTGAAGTGCATTATTTCTCAAACGAATAAATACAGTAGGTTAGGAACCTAGGAGTAACCTTTTAGGAGTTAGGCACTTATCCCTTAAATCATAGGCCAGGCTTGCTCTAACTTGAAATCCAAGGCACGCCACTGATATGCGAAGCGCTTATGGCAGAAAAAAATAAACCGATTTAGTATCTCAAGAGTTACAAGGTCATCTCATGCCCATCAGTTCTGTGGCGTAGACGCAGCTTGCAGGAATGTTATCAAAGGAACTACAGGATGCTGATAATTTAGACATTCCAGCGCAACTTTTTAGCTACATTACTACTTTTTGTAAGGCTTTTTCGTTTTTATCTATTTTAAATCAGGAAGATACCTACGATCCACATTACGAAGACGATTATCTTTATTGTTTATTTTATGTATTGTTTTAATAACTATTGACCCCTTTTTATAATGGCAACAGATAGAGCACTGGGAGTTGCACTTTAATCATTTTAAATCATCGATCGGCACCTAGTATGTTATTTTTTTGTATGTAATTATGTTTATTTGTAAATAAAAGGGGGCTCAAATAATACCCTAGAGCCCCAAGTCAACCTCACCTGCACGTGGTATACCCTGCTGAATAACTAACGAGGCAATGGCGAACCCCCCACCAACACGCACTGGACCAGCGTGGTGGGTACACGGTCCACACCCCCTCTCATGAGAGTACACTCACTACCCAGGCCCCTAGTGCCCGGCGTCTCCAGCGCGGCTCCCGGTGACGACGGTAGCCGGGGCGGCGCTGGAGCTTGGGGTGCGAAGAATCCCCGGGCGGAATCGATATCCCGTCAAATGAACCTGGCTAGCAAAACGGACTGTGATAAGCTTAACGTCATGACCTACAATGTGCGTACTTTGATGAAGGACAACCGACTCGTAGAACTTGAGAACGCTCTCCTGGAAGTAAATTGGGACATTGTAGGCCTTGCAGAAGTTCGAAGACTTGGTGAAGAAACGACTGAAACACCAAACCATATATTTGACCATTCAGAGTCACCAGTGGAGAATATGGTGTTGGGTTCATGGTCGCTGCGAAATGGAAAAATAATATTATTGAATTTGTAGGATGCTCAGAGAGGATTGCTGTTTTGAAATTTAGGTTAGCCAATAAGAAAACTATTTCATTCATTCAAATTTATGCACCAACATCCACACATACAGACGAAGAAGTCGAGGACTTCTACGACCATCTTAACAGAGTCTGCGATGAGCACCGAGGCACATGGAACGTCGTTCTCGGTGACTTCAATGCGAAAGTCGGCTTGCGGCAAAATAATGATAATAGTGAAATTCTCGGACCACACGGGCTTGGAAAACGAAATGCTCGTGGAGACCGCCTTCTCCAGTTTGCTTTTGGCCAAGGCCTTAAAGTGAGCAACAGCTTTTTCATGAAAAAGGGAAATCGTCGCTGGACTTGGGTATCACCTGATGGTAAAACTAAAAATGAAATAGAGTACGAACTATCTTCAGATCAACAAATAATCCAAGATGTTGGCATCATTAATAGGTTTAAATTCAGCTCTGATCATAGACCACTCAGAATCAAATTGCGCTTCAATTATAAAATATATAGAAAGAACATTTTTGCCTCCAAAATCAAGAACATTGACAAAATAGCTCTTATGAACAATAAGCCAGCCTTTAATTTAGATCTTACTAATTACTTTAAACCCCTCGAAATTGATTCAAGAGACACGGACATACAATACAAACATCTTAAGAAATCGATAGAAATAGCAAGTAAACAAATTAAACCAATTAAAAAACACGACAACAAACTTAGTTCCGAAACTAAATTACTGATTGAAGAAAGGGAAAACCTTGTCAAATGTTCTAAAGATTATTACACATTAGACAAAAAAGTAAAACGCTGTATTCGGAAGGATATTAGAGATTACAATACACAATTAGTACAAAATGCAATCCAATCCAATACTTCGCTCCGCATAGCCAAACAGGGAATAAATAAAAGAAAATATTGGATAACCAGACTCACCGATAGCGAAGGCATTAAGCAAGGCAGTAGAGATAAGGATGTCGAGATTTGTACAAATTTTTATAAAGAGCTTTACTCTGACAATTCCAAACCGCCTTCCACCGAAAAATATATACCTCCAGATGAAAACACTGTCCCACCTATCACTGGTTACGAGGTTCACATAGCTCTAAAATCCATAAAGTATGATAAGAGCCCTGGGGAGGATGGCATTACAAAGGAGGCTTTAAAAATAGGAGAACCAGCACTTTTGCCCCACATTACCAATCTTTGTAACGCTATCATTTACACTGGAAAACTACCAGAGGGACTCTGTCATGCCAACATCATACTTTTACATAAGAAGGCAGAGCATAACAAGGCAGATATTGGCAATTACCGCCCTATAAGTCTTGTATCCCACGTCTACATGGTTTTTATTAAAGTTATTCAAAACCGCATTGCAGACCAGGTCAATGAACAACAACCACCCGAACAGGCAGGATTTAGACCAGGCTTCTCCACAACAGATCATCTTCAAGTAGTAAACCAAATAACTGAGAAGTTTACCGAGTTTAACAAGCCTCTTTACTTAGGGTTTGTTGACTACTCAAAGGTTTTTGACAGTCTTACTCACTCCTCCATATTTGCAGCCCTCCGAAAACAGAATATTGATCATACCTATATAAATATAATTGAAGCCATCTACACAAATAGCACCGCAGACATTAAACTGCACCTACCTGGCCCATCTTTTCTGATAAAACGTGGAGTAAAACAGGGGGACCCTCTTTCTCCAAAGCTTTTCACTTCTACACTTGAAGAAGTATTCAAGAGTTTGGCGGTTGCATGGGCGAACAAGGGCATTGAAGTTGGTGGAAGAAGGTTAACAAACCTTCGCTTCGCCGACGACATTGTTCTGTTTGCCCCGACAGCATCAATTCTGCAGCAAATGTTACAAGATCTTAGCGTGGCAAGTCTTGGGGTTGGATTGAAGATGAATCGGTCGAAGACCCAGGTTATGACCAACAGCACGAAACGTAGTGTCGAGGTGGATGGGCAAATTATACGCTATGTTGACGAGTATACCTATTTGGGCCAGATTGTCTCCTTCAACAACGGGCAAAATAAAGAAATAGATCGCAGGATCGAAAATGCCTGGAGGAGCTTCTGGTCCATGAAGGAGTTGATGAAGGGAAAGCTACCACTTTCCCTGAAGCGCAGGCTCGTCAATATGTGTATCTTGCCCAACAATTTATTTATTTATACTAAATAAATCTATCCACTACTAAACTAAAACCACTAACTACATAAATACTTTTCTATACAAACCTTTGATCCAATCAGCCAAATCATACAATCTCAAATAATCATAAGTGTATAATATACAAGTAAATAAAATATACATGAATATACTAAAAACATATATATTCGTTCATTCACTTACATCCCATACAAAAAGTTCACAGACACCCATAATAAACTCATGTAAAAATAATTTGTTACACCTAGTCGTCCTCCACCTCGTCGTCTGTCGTGAACTCGCTCTCGTTGCCGCCCTGCCGACAAACAACCCATATTAGATCAATCATCAACATCATCATCATCATTATCATCATCAGACTATAAGAGCCCACTACTGAACAAAGGGCTCTTCACTCGATTCGATACCAGTCTGACCCACTGCCGTCCGTCCAGGCCAGCAGTCCGTCAAACAACGTTGTATAAGGCAATACAAATATTGGGTGCAACACGTTTTTCGTCCTTCCGTTAGTAAAATTTTCTTACATCCATTGTTCGATGGCACGAATACGCGTAAAATACGAACATGTTCGGATTGTATTCGGGCATCGGACTTACCTACGCGACTAGCTTGCGCCCAGACGCAACGCTTTCTAAGTATTTGAAAGCTTGGGAATGTTCATTTTAGTACGTTTTCTCAAGAATGAATAGTAAAGAGCATGCAAAGGTCGCGGGGCCTGATAGCTGGTAATGAACCTGGTCGGCCTGGTCGTCCTCGCTGTCGCTGAGCGCCCACTGCGGGTGCTCGGCCGCCTCCTTCACGTCCAGCCGCAGCTCCTGCTGAGAGCACGTACCTGGTCGGCCTGGTCGTCCTCGCTGTCGCTGAGCTCCCACTGCGGGTGCTCGGCCGCCTCCTTCACGTCCAGCCGCAGCTCCTGCTGAGAGCACGTACCTGGTCGGCCTGGTCGTCCTCGCTGTCGCTGAGCTCCCACTGCGGGTGCTCGGCCGCCTCCTTCACGTCCAGCCGCAGCTCCTGCTGAGAGCACGTACCTGGTCGGCCTGGTCGTCCTTGCTTTCGCTGAGCTCCCACTGCGGGTGCTCGGCCGCCTCCTTCACGTCCAGCCGCAGCTCCTGCTGAGAGCACGTACCTGGTCGGCCTGGTCGTCCTCGCTGTCGCTGAGCTCCCACTGCGGGTGCTCGGCCGCCTCCTTCACATCCAGCCGCAGCTCCTGCTGAGAGCACGTACCTGGTCGGCCTGGTCGTCCTCGCTGTCGCTGAGCTCCCACTGCGGGTGCTCGGCGGGCACGGCCGCCGCCTCCTTCACGTCCAGCCGCAGCTCCTGCTGAGAGCACGTACCTGGTCGGCCTGGTCGTCCTCGCTGTCGCTGAGCTCCCACTGCGGGTGCTCGGCGGGCACGGCCGCCGCCTCCTTCACGTCCAGCCGCAGCTCCTGCTGAGAGCACGTACCTGGTCGGCCTGGTCGTCCTCGCTGTCGCTGAGCTCCCACTGCGGGTGCTCGGCGGGCACGGCCGCCGCCTCCTTCACGTCCAGCCGCAGCTCTTGTTGCTGGTCCATCCCGATGTATGAGTCTGCGTACAATAATTGTATTAGTCAAAAGTCAAAAAATATTTATCAATATAATACAAGGTCTAGTAAAGAACAGTTTAGTAACGTATTCTATACTGCGAGAGCCAAAGTGGTTCATGGTTAAATAAACCCTTGAACTTTCACTGCGCTCGAGTTTCAATATGAGCACCCTTATCATTACATTACTTTACAACCATTTCATATAATCTATATATATAAAATCCAAATACCACTGATTACTCACTTACTCACTCACTCATCAACGCCCAGCCTCAACCGCTGATGATAGAAAGATGAAATTTGGACAGTAGCTTCCTTACGTGACGTAGAATTTTGGGATAACTTAAGCCGTATACAGGGTGTAACAGTTTGTATGAAACTCCCTAAACTACTGGGTTTAGAAAGTTGAAATTTACACTGTAGATTCATTTTGCATCACCAACATCATAAATGTTTTTGATTTTTTTTATATTTTGCCCCTGAGTTCTTATACAGGGTGAAACATGTTTTTTGCTAAAATCTAAACTAATGACACTAGAGACTTGAAATTTTCAAAATAACTTCCTTATAATGTTACAACATCAAATATGATATCAAAACTGCGTTTATAAGTCCAAAAAGCCTTGATGGGGCATTCCAAGCAACGTGACACCAGACAAGTAAAACATAAAAGTTAAAGAATAGTTTAATTATGCATTTAGAATAACAGAACACAGTCTGAAGTTTATGAAATTAATAAAAAAAAGTCGAAAAAAACTGTTTTATCTACTTTTTTTGTCAATATCAACAAAGGTGTTAGTCAAGCTCACCACATACAGGTTAATGTGTATCATTTCAAAAAATAAAAACCCAGATATTTTGAATGTGAATCAGCGTGTTGTGAACGTAACCAATTAGTACATTATTAAAGATTTACTACGCAAAATACAAAGTAAAATGGTTAGTTAGTTTCTATAATATTAAGCAATCATTGGCAACCAGAACTATGTCCCGACCGTCACATTTTAATTACTTTTGTTGATTTTTGCGTGATTGAAAATGCGTGTTTTGTAAGTAACAAATAAAAAGTAATCTGAGGGTTTTGCCATTTCTTAAAGTGGCTATGGGCTGTTGTTTTTTTTTCCACATTCATTTTAAGTTCTGTCCCGACCGTCACAGTCCACTCAAACCGTCATAATTCCAAGTAGCTATTTACTTGTATTTTTACAAATATCACTTGCATTGGGCTTATAAGTCTATCCAAAATGATTTGATTTATTTTCTTGGATTTATTGATTTTTTTGTATATATTTCGTAGCAAAATACTAGTATTTTTAAAATGTCGCTTGCTTATGGCTTTAATAAGACTAACCATATTATATTTAAATTTATTAACCGACTTCAAAAACAGAGGTTATCAGTTTGACTTGCATGTATGTATGTTTGTATGTATGTATGTATGTATGTATGTATGTATGTATGTATGTATGTATGTATGTATGTATGTATGTGTGTATGTGTGTATGTATGTATGTATGTATGTATGTATGTTTGTTTGTCCGCGATTACCACCCGTTTGGCTAAACCGATTTCGATGCGGTTTTCAAATTAGTATTTGATACATTCAGGAGAAGGTTTTAGTACCTATTTTAATCGACTTCGAAAAAGAGGATGTGCTCATTTGATGTATGTGTCAGTTTATTAAAGGCGGGTTCCTTTTTTGTAAAAAAGAAATTATTTCACAGACTTTATTAGTTTTTTGATATAGTTTGGGCCTAAACGTACTCAGTAGACGTTAAAATTACGAAGTAATGAGAGAAAAAAAGTAGAATAATAAAACTGAAAGCTAAGGAAAACCAAGACAAAGTAACTGTTTATAGAAAGCCTCGGAAAGCAAAGATATAAAAGAAATTGTAAGGGTTATAAGATTAAGGGGTCGCATTTTTTGTCGTTTTAGCAATATATAGGTGATTTTGAAAAATAATTGTAAATGTTATTGTAAAAAAAACTTGAACTAAACTAAATAAAAGAATAAAAAAACATATTTTTTGTTGATTTGTCACTTGTCCCGACCGTCACATTGAGTTGTCCCGACCGTCACACTCATCAAATCAGAACTTTGTTAGAAAAAAATCATTTCTGTTACTCCAAATCTGTACATAATGAAACCTTCATTATTAATAGACGTGCATGGAATGATTCGTATTCATAACATTGATAGTTTCTTACGAACTTTATAATGTTGGTGTGAATCTGGAGTAGACAAGAAAGTAAGGGTCCCGACCGTCACAATTTTCAAGACCTTTTTTTTAATAGTAAATTACTAAGTACATGCTTGAACTTTAGGGATGTTAAAGTTTAATGACTTAAGTTTATGTCGAAATCGCATTTTTTATATGGTGCTCGTAAATAACTGAAATAAATACAGAAGTACTCAGTAAAAGGAGTAAAATGTCCCGACCGTCACACTTGGAATGCCCCTGATACAGGGTGTTAAAGTTTGTATGAAAAACCGAAACCTCTCCTTATTTTTTTTTTAGATATTGAGATGGGTGATATTTCTAGATTTTCGGAGGCACTAATTACGAAAATAAACGGGACGCCGTACACAGGGTCTAAATAGTTTGTATGAAACTCTTAAACCGCTGTGTTTAAAAAGGATTAATTTACACTGTACATTATTTTTGCATTACAAACATCATAAGTAGTTTTATATTTTTATATTTTGCACCAAAGTTATTATACTGGTAGAAATAGATGTATTTCCAAAATGTAAATTAATGACTCTAGAACTTGAAATTTTCAAAATAAACTCCTTATAATATAAAAACATCGAATTTGATATCATTACTGCGTTTATTAGTTATAGAATCCATTGATACAGGATTTTTTGTATGCAAAACTGAAACCCAATCTTTGTTCGAAATCGAAATAGGTGATGTTTCTAGATTGTTGAGGGCGCTTATTACTAACAAAAACACTATTTTGAAATCAAAGATGGCGGACATACATTTTTAAAATATCGATATTGTCGGCTTTTTCTATGTTTTTGGGGGTGCTGATTGCGAAAAAGACACTCATATTGAAATACAAGATGGTAAACTTTAATTTTCTATAAAAAAATAAGTATGGCGTATTATAATAATTAATTAAAATTTAGGGGCTATGCGTGTGATCAGAAATGATTTCTTGATATTTCTCAATAACAAATTAACCAGTTATTATATCTTTATTATAAAAAAGCGCTTGCGAAGCTGCGGGAAAAAGTAAGTCTAATATAAGAGACAATAATATTTATGTTGCATGGGAAAGTTGTTAGGTAAAATAAGTTGAATGAGTCTTTTAATTGATACCGCCTTGTTCGACACGGCCTTGTTAAACACCAGACTTTTATGCAGTTCGAAGCGCACAGCAGTATTATTAACCCCCGACGAAGGAATTCAGAGACGGGTGTTATAATTTTAACGTGTGTATCTGTCTGTCTGTCTGTGTATCTGTCTGTGGCATCGTAGAGCCCAAACGGCTGAACTTCGTTTAGTTTTTTTTGTATCATAGATAATTTCAGGCCGAGTGTTCTTAGCCATGTCTGATGAAGATCTGATCAGCGGTTTGAAGATGATCAGCTCTTGAATAATGGATGAGAGGATCTAACTAGCTTCCCTAGTCCGATCGATCTGAAATTTGGTACCATGTTACATCTATGATATAGAAAGTATTTGTTTAGGTAACCATGACCTGATCTTCCGTTTGAAGATGATCAGCTCTTGAATAATGGATTAGAGGATCTAAGTAGCTTCCATTAATGTCCTATTGAGTTTAAATTTCGTACAGAGTTACGTCAATGATATTGTAAGCATATGTTAAGGTAATCATGACCTGATCTTCCGTTTGAAGATGATCAGCTCTTGAATAATGGATGAGAGGATCTAACTAGCTTCCTTATTGCAATGTATGAATATTGAGATTTGAAGGTAAACCGAAAAATAAATCAGTTCCGATTAGAGTTTGGTCGTATCATTTGTCGCTCCCAATTATTAGGGTTTAAATATTTCATTTGGCGACAAGGATGGCGAATTAAAGTGAAATACCATCTGCCGGAGTGTCCTTTAATATTAAGGAGTTTGATTTGCGAAATGGCAAATGGAAAACTTACATCAGCCAATTATCGGCGTGGTTCGCGATCAAGGAGGTCAAGATGGCGGATCAAGTTCAATATCTCATAGCGGCTGTGGGATCGGAGACGCTCGATTTAATAATTGATTTGTGTTATCCGGTGGATCCTAAAGAATTGGAATTTAACGTTATCGTGGGTAAAGTGAGTGCCCACCTATCTCCTCAGCGCTCAGAAATTGCCGAGCTCATGTGTTTTCGGGCGTGCCGACAGGAAGCAGGGCAGACTCTCAACGATTTCACGGCTAACCTAAAGGATTTGGCCAAGAATTGCAATTTCAAAGGGACAACCTACTTAGAAGAAAACCTTCGAGATCAATTTGTTTTCGGAATGCGTAGCGAAACTATACGATTTAGACTTCTGACCGAAGAGAAGCTGACATTTGCGCGTGCATGTGAGTTGGCGTTATCTCTGGAAGCGGCGGATCGGGACTCAAAAGCGAGTGGTGGCGTGGCAGCGGAGCCGAGCCGCGAGGAGCCGGTGCACGCGGTGCGCGGCGAGCGAGGCCGGCAGGGCGCCGGCAGAGGCGGGTGGCGGCAGGGCCGGCGCGGTGCGGGCGCTGGCGGTGGCGGAGCGGCGGCCGACCACCAGCCGCAGCGCTATAGGTGCGCGGGCAGACATGACCCAGCGAGCTGTTCCTACATTAACGTTGAGTGCTTCGTATGTGGAAATCGTGGTCATATCGCGAAAGTGTGCAAATCGCGAAGAGGTGTCAGTGTTAATAATGTGTGCGGCTATGAGGATTCGCAGGCTGGGGCTCGTACATTCGACTACGAGGACCAGGATGATGAGTGCGAAGCAGAAGAGTGCGTTCCGGTCTACATGATGGCGAGCGGTCGTTCTGACAGTCCATGGAATTGCACCGTCCAGATCAATGGCGTCCCGCTGGAGATGCAGCTAGACTCAGGGACAGGCGTAAGCGTTATTCCATACAGAATGTACATTAACTATTTTTCATGTGTACCTTTGCAATCTACTAATATAAAGTTAAAGATGTTTAGCGGAAAAACTTTTACACCTAAGGGTGTTATGAAATGTTTGGTTAGTTATAAAAAATGTAAGGCGATGTTAGATTTAGTTATTGCAGAAACTCTTGAAAATGTGGCTTTGTTAGGTAGACGGTGGATAAGAGCATTAGGCATTAACTGGACCGACGACGTGGACAAGAGCCACAAGGTAAAGGCGGACGAGGGCGCGGCCGCGGGCGCGCGCGGCTCGGTTCTGGCGGCGGCACCAGGGCCGGACTCTATTGACATAAAACATAACAGTGGTTTTTGTTTTTTGCGTGACAAATTTCCTTTAGTATTTTCACCAGGTATTGGTAAATTTCAGAATGGTTTAGTGCGTATAAACCGTTTGCCGAAGGCGAGACCATATGGCACGCCTAGGCCCGTGGTGCCATTTGATTCGCGTGATGCAGTTGAAGCTAAATTATTTCGATTACAGAAGGAGGGTAATATTTCGCTTGTAAAGACAAGTAGAAACAACAAATTTAACAGAGCGTTGGTGGCAGTTAAAAAAAGGTTGGCGCATCCTATTTTAATTCAGTACGGTCAAAATGCGCCTCTGAAGTAATATTGCGAAGGATCGCCGTCTGGGGTTAGAGCAGCGCTAGTGCAGCGCGACTCGGCCGGCCGCGGGAGGCCGGTACTGCACGCGGCGCGCTCTCTCACTCCAGCCGAATGTATAACTACGCTCAGATATGCAGGGAAGGTTTGGCTATTATTTTTGGCGAGCAAAAATTTTATCACTATTTATATGGACGCCGCCGTTTCATAAGCGTAACAGACTGTAAACCATTAGAAGACATTTTTGACCAAAACAATAGCATACCCAAAATAATAACCGAGCACCTCAAGGCATGGGCCGTTAGTTTGTGTGGTTATGGCTATGAAATTGAATGCATGAAATTTGGGGAAAATTGCGTTGCAGGAGTTTTAGAATTTATTTATTGTATTGAGAAGGACATACACAACATAGACCATAAAGATATAGCGAGAGAAACTAAATCGGACCGTGCAAAAGTTGTATTACACATAAAACAAGTTAGTTGGTATTTTTGTAATTATGAGCAATTGAAATCATATTGGAGAGATAGTCTTAACTTCGAATATGGAGGTTTAAAGTGCGGACCGAGGGTGGTAGTGCCGGAGACGCTGCGCGAGCGCGTGCTGCAGCGCGGGCACGCGGCCACCCCGGCGAGGTGCGCGGCTACGTGTGGCGGCCGCGCTCGACCAGGCCTCGAGCGCGCGGTGCGCGTGTGCGCCGCCTGCGCCGCCTGCGCCGCCTGCGCCGCCTGCGCCGCCTGCGCCGCCTGCGCCGCCTGCGCCGCCTGCGCCGCCTGCGCTCCGCATCTGCCGACGCCGGCGCGCGCCGCTGTGTATCCGTGGGAGTGGCCACAAGTACCATGGTACGGAATTCATTTTGAGTTCTGTACCATACATAAGTGAGTTGATTTTTTTTATTAGATCTTCTTCAAGCAGAGGCAGGTAAAAAAAGTTATAGGTCAACAATCTAGACAAACGAAATAAGGGGTAATGTTTATGTTGGCGATTAATTTAGTTAAATAAATCTTATTTTATATTGGCAACAAGGCAAAATTGTCTTTTTGGGCCTTTGTCTTATTTAATGGGGGGGAGGAATCTGGTGGTAAGGAGCATAAACGTAATTTCGACCAACTGCTGCTGAATGCAATAATAAGTGCATTACGGAAATTAGGTAATTACGATACTGGTGAGTCAAATGAGGTAACGGAAGATATTAGTAAGGCGTGTCTCAACATGAGAAACAAAATGTCCACTATGTCCCCCGACCCCGACCGCTCTCCGCCCGGCCGACCTTAGTCCAGCAGGTTACAACAGTAGTCGCTCGGAACCACCGTCCACCTACCTATCAGATACGGTTATGAAAGTTATATTTATTTATTTGTGTGTATTGGTAATTATTTAGAGGGTTAGACAAGGTTTTTATATTGTTGGCTAACGATGAGTTTGTAAGTATGCTGTTAAACGAAATAAAATTATAATTTTATAACTTACCCAAGCGTGTTTGAATTTATCTAAGTAAAAGAAGTAACTAAATATATTTCTATGTGCTTAATTATTAATCTAAACTATAAGTACCTTTATATGTATTTTCTAGATTAGTGTAGGAGAGATGCAATGTATGAATATTGAGATTTGAAGGTAAACCGAAAAATAAATCAGTTCCGATTAGTTTGGTCGTATCATTTGTCGCTCCCAATTATTAAGGTTTAGATATTTCACTTATGTCCGATCGAGTTGAAATTTGGTACGGTGTTACTTCAATAATATTGAAAGTATATGTTAAGGTAACCATGCTCTTTTTAAGATGATTAGCTCTAGTTCTAGTTAAGTTGATGAGGGGTCTGACTGGGTCGGGGGTTTTTAAATTTTTAAATTTGAGTTATAATACGATACATACCGGAGCGCAGGCAGCAGCTGAGCGAGTAGAGGCCGGGCCAGCGCGGTGCCGTGAGCTCGAGCTGTGCAGCAGTGACGACACAGCTCACAGCTCACAGCTCACAGCACAGATGTAACACATACCGGAGCGCAGGCAGCAGCTGAGCGAGTAGAGGCCGGGCCAGCGCGGTGCCGTGAGCTCGAGCTGTGCAGCAGTGACGACACAGCTCACAGCTCACAGCTCACAGCACAGATGTAACACATACCGGAGCGCAGGCAGCAGCTGAGCGAGTAGAGGCCGGGCCAGCGCGGTGCCGTGAGCTCGAGCTGTGCAGCAGTGACGACACAGCTCACAGCTCACAGCTCACAGCACAGATGTAACACATACCGGAGCGCAGGCAGCAGCTGAGCGAGTAGAGGCCGGGCCAGCGCGGTGCCGTGAGCTCGAGCTGTGCAGCAGTGACGACACAGCTCACAGCTCACAGCTCACAGCACAGATGTAACACATACCGGAGCGCAGGCAGCAGCTGAGCGAGTAGAGGCCGGGCCAGCGCGGTGCCGTGAGCTCGAGCTGTGCAGCAGTGACGACACAGCTCACAGCTCACAGCTCACAGCACAGATGTAACACATACCGGAGCGCAGGCAGCAGCTGAGCGAGTAGAGGCCGGGCCAGCGCGGTGCCGTGAGCTCGAGCTGTGCAGCAGTGACGACACAGCTCACAGCTCACCGCTCACAGCACAGATGTAACACATACCGGAGCGCAGGCAGCAGCTGAGCGAGTAGAGGCCGGGCCAGCGCGGTGCCGTGAGCTCGAGCTGTGCAGCAGTGACGACACAGCTCACAGCTCACAGCTCACAGCACAGATGTAACACATACCGGAGCGCAGGCAGCAGCTGAGCGAGTAGAGGCCGGGCCAGCGCGGTGCCGTGAGCTCGAGCTGTGCAGCAGTGACGACACAGCTCACAGCTCACCGCTCACAGCACAGATGTAACACATACCGGAGCGCAGGCAGCAGCTGAGCGAGTAGAGGCCGGACCAGCGCGGTGCCGTGAGCTCGAGCTGTGCAGCAGTGACGACACAGCTCACAGCTCACAGCACAGATGTAACACATACCGGAGCGCAGGCAGCAGCTGAGCGAGTAGAGGCCGGGCCAGCGCGGTGCCGTGAGCTCGAGCTGTGCAGCAGTGACGACACAGCTCACAGCTCACCGCTCACAGCACAGATGTAACACATACCGGAGCGCAGGCAGCAGCTGAGCGAGTAGAGGCCGGGCCAGCGCGGTGCCGTGAGCTCGAGCTGTGTAGCAGTGACGACACAGCTCACAGCTCACAGCACAGATGTAACACATACCGGAGCGCAGGCAGCAGCTGAGCGAGTAGAGGCCGGGCCAGCGCGGTGCCGTGAGCTCGAGCTGTGCAGCAGTGACGACACAGCTCACAGCTCACCGCTCACAGCACAGATGTAACACATACCGGAGCGCAGGCAGCAGCTGAGCGAGTAGAGGCCGGGCCAGCGCGGTGCCGTGAGCTCGAGCTGTGCAGCAGTGACGACACAGCTCACAGCTCACCGCTCACAGCACAGATGTAACACATACCGGAGCGCAGGCAGCAGCTGAGCGAGTAGAGGCCGGGCCAGCGCGGTGCCGTGAGCTCGAGCTGTGCAGCAGTGACGACACAGCTCACAGCTCACAGCACAGATGTAACACAAACCGGAGCGCAGGCAGCAGCTGAGCGAGTAGAGGCCGGGCCAGCGCGGTGCCGTGAGCTCGAGCTGTGCAGCAGTGACGACACAGCTCACAGCTCACCGCTCACAGCACAGATGTAACACATACCGGAGCGCAGGCAGCAGCTGAGCGAGTAGAGGCCGGGCCAGCGCGGTGCCGTGAGCTCGAGCTGTGCAGCAGTGACGACACAGCTCACAGCTCACCGCTCACAGCACAGATGTAACACATACCGGAGCGCAGGCAGCAGCTGAGCGAGTAGAGGCCGGGCCAGCGCGGTGCCGTGAGCTCGAGCTGTGCAGCAGTGACGACACAGCTCACAGCTCACAGCTCACAGCACAGATGTAACACATACCGGAGCGCAGGCAGCAGCTGAGCGAGTAGAGGCCGGGCCAGCGCGGTGCCGTGAGCTCGAGCTGTGCAGCAGTGACGACACAGCTCACAGCTCACCGCTCACAGCACAGATGTAACACATACCGGAGCGCAGGCAGCAGCTGAGCGAGTAGAGGCCGGGCCAGCGCGGTGCCGTGAGCTCGAGCTGTGCAGCAGTGACGACACAGCTCACAGCTCACAGCTCACAGCACAGATGTAACACCTACCGGAGCGCAGGCAGCAGCTGAGCGAGTAGAGGCCGGGCCAGCGCGGTGCCGTGAGCTCGAGCTGTGCAGCAGTGACGACACAGCTCACAGCTCACCGCTCACAGCACAGATGTAACACATACCGGAGCGCAGGCAGCAGCTGAGCGAGTAGAGGCCGGGCCAGCGCGGTGCCGTGAGCTCGAGCTGTGCAGCAGTGACGACACAGCTCACAGCTCACAGCTCACAGCACAGATGTAACACATACCGGAGCGCAGGCAGCAGCTGAGCGAGTAGAGGCCGGGCCAGCGCGGTGCCGTGAGCTCGAGCTGTGCAGCAGTGACGACACAGCTCACAGCTCACAGCTCACAGCACAGATGTAACACATACCGGAGCGCAGGCAGCAGCTGAGCGAGTAGAGGCCGGGCCAGCGCGGTGCCGTGAGCTCGAGCTGTGCAGCAGTGACGACACAGCTCACAGCTCACCGCTCACAGCACAGATGTAACACATACCGGAGCGCAGGCAGCAGCTGAGCGAGTAGAGGCCGGGCCAGCGCGGTGCCGTGAGCTCGAGCTGTGCAGCAGTGACGACACAGCTCACAGCTCACAGCTCACAGCACAGATGTAACACATACCGGAGCGCAGGCAGCAGCTGAGCGAGTAGAGGCCGGGCCAGCGCGGTGCCGTGAGCTCGAGCTGTGCAGCAGTGACGACACAGCTCACAGCTCACAGCACAGATGTAACACATACCGGAGCGCAGGCAGCAGCTGAGCGAGTAGAGGCCGGGCCAGCGCGGTGCCGTGAGCTCGAGCTGTGCAGCAGTGACGACACAGCTCACAGCTCACCGCTCACAGCACAGATGTAACACATACCGGAGCGCAGGCAGCAGCTGAGCGAGTAGAGGCCGGGCCAGCGCGGTGCCGTGAGCTCGAGCTGTGCAGCAGTGACGACACAGCTCACAGCTCACAGCTCACAGCACAGATGTAACACATACCGGAGCGCAGGCAGCAGCTGAGCGAGTAGAGGCCGGGCCAGCGCGGTGCCGTGAGCTCGAGCTGTGCAGCAGTGACGACACAGCTCACAGCTCACAGCACAGATGTAACACATACCGGAGCGCAGGCAGCAGCTGAGCGAGTAGAGGCCGGGCCAGCGCGGTGCCGTGAGCTCGAGCTGTGCAGCAGTGACGACACAGCTCACAGCTCACAGCACAGATGTAACACATACCGGAGCGCAGGCAGCAGCTGAGCGAGTAGAGGCCGGGCCAGCGCGGTGCCGTGAGCTCGAGCTGTGCAGCAGTGACGACACAGCTCACAGCTCACAGCTCACAGCACAGATGTAACACATACCGGAGCGCAGGCAGCAGCTGAGCGAGTAGAGGCCGGGCCAGCGCGGTGCCGTGAGCTCGAGCTGTGCAGCAGTGACGACACAGCTCACAGCACAGATGTAACACATACCGGAGCGCAGGCAGCAGCTGAGCGAGTAGAGGCCGGGCCAGCGCGGTGCCGTGAGCTCGAGCTGTGCAGCAGTGACGACACAGCTCACAGCTCACAGCTCACAGCACAGATGTAACACATACCGGAGCGCAGGCAGCAGCTGAGCGAGTAGAGGCCGGGCCAGCGCGGTGCCGTGAGCTCGAGCTGTGCAGCAGTGACGACACAGCTCACAGCTCACAGCTCACAGCACAGATGTAACACATACCGGAGCGCAGGCAGCAGCTGAGCGAGTAGAGGCCGGGCCAGCGCGGTGCCGTGAGCTCGAGCTGTGCAGCAGTGACGACACAGCTCACAGCTCACCGCTCACAGCACAGATGTAACACATACCGGAGCGCAGGCAGCAGCTGAGCGAGTAGAGGCCGGGCCAGCGCGGTGCCGTGAAGCGCAGCTGCACCTCGAGCTCGTCCAGCAGTGACGTCACATGCGCCGGCGCCGTCAGCAGCGTGCGCGACTTGCGGTCGCAGATGTAGCACCACCAGTACTCCTGCTTCTCCTGTGGAGAACATACGTCATTCTCAAATATGCATCGAACGAAATGTTCTAATAACCTTCCAAATTATAATTAATTTCTATAAAACACCCTTTAAAAATATCGTTTAGAAAAGTTCTGACTTACCTATTACTGGTAACTGCAATTACCACACAAAAAAAAAAAAAACGTTTTTTTACGGTTTTGAATGACGTATTTGTAGGTGAAATTGTACTTTTTACAACAAACTTATAGTACTTATATTTGCGACGGTTGAATTAAGCGTCAGACTTTTTTTATAACCTCTCCTACTAAACTATCTGCATCATTTGTCAGCTAAGACTTTCTCCCATACATTCTAGTCTACGTTAATTCAAAAAACTTACCAGAGGGAAGTTGGGACAGTGCACAGTGTGCGAGCTCTTGGAGCGCCCCTCGAGCCGCTCCCTCTTCTGCAGTCTTCTCTGCAGCTTCTCCCACTGGTCGTCGTCGTCGTCGTCGTCCGGCGCCGACGACTTGTCCCTCTCGTCGTCTTCTGACGCTTCGCTGTTGGGATTTGACTCGTCGGAGCTACCTTCTTCCGAATCTTGACCTGTATGAAGATGGTTATTACAAAAATATTTGAAGATAATCTTTTTCCTTAGGGTGGTAACTCTCGGAATAGCGCGAAATTCATTTTTTTTTTCCCGTTTTTTGTTTATTATGGCGAAATTATTCATCAATATGTATAAAACTCTTCCGTTAAAGACTGACTGACTGACAGACAACGCAAAGCCGAAACTACTGGGCGTAGCGGGCTGAAATTTTGCATGTAGGTTCCTTATGGAGTGTAGGTGAGCACTAAGAAAGGATTTCCCGAAATTCCCATGGGAACGGGAAAAAACTGGATTTTTGTGTTTATGAGGAATCTGCGCGAGTGAAACCGCGGGACAGCCTCTAGTTTTTAATAATGTTTTAATGAATTCGCGTATGTAAAAAACCATCTCCCACATTGTAATACAACGTTTTTGGAAGACAGACCTACTTATACTTAATTAAAAAACGCAAAAAAAATGAATTTCGCGCCATACCGAGAGTTACCGCCTTAATTTGAAAATAACTAATTGGGGGGCTTACATGACTTAGGTACGGTAGGACTCGTTTAGCAACATCCGAAGTTATCAAAAGAAAGATAATATTAACAACATTAAGAGCCAGTTCACAAAATGTTGGCCTTGAAAAATGCATCCACACCAGCGCAATTTAGCGCACGCACACATTAAAGCTAATAAGCGCCAACTCTCACACAACAATGGTGGCTAAAACTAAAAACAATCATCGATTTGTCGCACTTGTTTTGCAATAGATGGCGTTATAAAGCTGCCCCACCGAGCGCTCCGACCGTACTGTAGTAATATGAACTTTATTTATACACTTTTAGAATCGTCCGTTCATTTACTTACAAAAAAGGAATTTTGGTGCATGTCAACTTCGCGCCGCGCATAAATTAATTATTTAATTCGGTTCGGAGCAGGGCTGGATTCAGACCCTCGTAAAATTATTGTCTTTAATAGATAAAAAATTTACTACTTCACAAAATTTATGCTACGTTTTGTTTTTCCTCGATTATGTTTTGAGTAAAATAGCATTGGTAAGTTTATTTAGTGTTATTTATTTTAGAAAGTATATATTCAAAAATTAATCAAATTGAAAAATATCAAATAAATCTACCTAGGAAAAATGTTTAAAATGACAAAGTATTGAAATAAAAGGATACAAAAATCTTATACTGAAACTCAAAACTCAAACTCAAATATTTTATTGTAAGCTAAGAAAGCTTAATTAACCTAGTAGCCTTAATTATTATTATTACATAGCATGAAAATATGGTACAAATAGTATAAAAAGTAATATTACTACGGAATCCAACTCTGGACGGAGCATGATCGAGTCGAGTTGAGTTCTAGGCATGTCTTCAATTAGGTACACCGTAATTGCGGTAAACCTACCGAGGCACTACCATTTTTCTCAACTTTAATTTGTGGTTGCTATTAGTAAAAACGATTTTATTGATAATAAAAAAGTATCTAACAGTAACAATGCAAGTGAACACTGTACCTTCGAGTAGAAAGAAAGCGCTTTCAATAAGTCGTACAACCAAAATTTAAACAAGATTGAAACCAAATCGATTACCTACATGATGAAATAAGTATCTATGAACCTAGTCAAAAAAAAAACAATGAAATGTAAAATAAATTTATTCCTACCATATTTTTAATTTTTGATCTACCATAATTTTTCGGTATTTTCTTACCGTATTTTTACACTAGAAACACCGTAATTTTGTTGTGTCACTGGTTTACAACAGGATGAGGTACGTTCAACTCAAGACCATAGGTATGGCGATTTGTAGGGAAGGCCTTTGTTCAGCATTTGATGTATTTCCGCTGATATGGTGATGCAGTTAGGGGTAGGTGATGTAAGTGTAGGTAAGTAGGTAAATAAAAAATATACGTTGTAAGTGTAATTATCTTTGGTAAGTAAATAATTGACTGCTAACTGCTCAGTAGCTCAGTTGGCAGTAATATGGACTGTGACCCGGGTGCACTAGATTCGATTCCCGGCGGGGCCAATATTTATATGATGAATATCGATGTTTGTTTTCCGGTCTGGGTGTACTGTTCGTCTATGTATATGTTTCGGGAACCCTAGATACAGGTTCTACCTAGTTCTACCCAGTGCCGAGCCCCTCTGAGTGTGATGCGTTATTATTATTATTTTATCATTATCTCGTATTTGTATAGGTAGTCAAAAGTCTCAAGCTCTAGTCAGGTGTAAAAATGCAGTACTTACACCGTATAGGTATCATAAAAACAGTAGGTAATTATCACAGTCTTAAGGATGTCCGAAAATCAAAGAAAAAAGAACAAATCCCAGACTGACCAAAAAAACACCGATATTCGTCAAAACAATATTCGCCCTCATCGGGAATGGAACCCGATCCTGCAGGATCACAAATGACATCACAGCCAATTGAACCACGGAACGTTGTGGCATGATAAACCAAATAGTAGTACTAGTCCTACTCAGTCATCAAGTTGTCACTCAAATATTTTGTTTGCTCGCCTAACAAAAAACATTTAAAGATAAGTACTATTTTTATTTACGTATTCATATTTTGACTTTTCATAGATACCTATGCTTTTTCTATTCTCGTTGAAATCTTTTTATTTCCCATAGTAAAGGTGTTGCATTAAAAAATATAAAGCGCGGGAACGCGTAATTTTTCAGATGTCCCCGGCCCGGAGCGAAGCGAAACACAGGTCTGTATAGCGCGAGGCCTCGGCCGATACTATCTTTACACGGGCGATCACGCACACATGCGTACGTACAGAAGACACAAATGTAAAATTTGGATAAAATAATCTTTTCTTTTCAACAACAAAAATAACAAAAAAAGCAGCACTGTATTTAAATAGTATTTTACTTGATAAACATTCTGTAAAAAACTCACAACGCATGTCTGAACTTTAAAACAGTTTTCGCGCCATATAAGATTTTTTGAGAGGCATGTTTGTGATTTTTTTTTATTCAACCAAAATACCAAAATTGTTTTTTTACCACTGTATGACACTAGCTTATATCCTGAATATTGACTTATATTTTTTTCACTGTTATTATTTTAGTGCATTTTGAACTTTTGTTCATTATAAAACTCGCGTTTTTTCGAGGTGTGAGGTAAAATGCCTCTTAAGGGGATATTTAAAACTAGGATGTGCACTAATATTCGAGTCAAAAACAGAATCCATTGTGTTAGTCTACTCTAGAAGCTTGGCTTCTTTCCAAGTTTCAAATAATAACTCA
The DNA here is from genome assembly GCA_951802225.1 of Euspilapteryx auroguttella. Classification (NCBI taxonomy): domain Eukaryota; kingdom Metazoa; phylum Arthropoda; class Insecta; order Lepidoptera; family Gracillariidae; genus Euspilapteryx; species Euspilapteryx auroguttella. The sequence goes on from OX637645.1 coordinate 7,106,882, forward strand.
AAATAAAAAAATTCAAAAACCCCCGACCCAGTCAGACCCCTCATCAACTTAACTAGAACTAGAGTTAATCATCTTAAAAAGATCATGGTTGCCTTACCATATACTTTTAATATCATTGAAGTAACATGGAATCAAATTTCAAATCGATAGGACATATGGAAGGTAGTTAGATTCCCTCATCCACTATTTAAGAGCTGATATTCTTCAAACGGCTGGTCAGGTCATGGTTACGTTACCATTATACTTTTAATATCATTGAAGTAACACGGTACCAAATTTCAAATCAATAAAACATATGGAAGGTAGTTAGATCCCCTCAACCACTATTTCCAAACTGATCATCTTCAAACGGCAGATCAGGTCATGGTTACCTTACCATATACTTTCAATATCATTAAAGTCACAAGGTACCAAATTTCAAATCGATAGGACATATGGAAGACAGTTAGACCCCATCATCCACTATGAAAGAGCTGATCATCTTCAATCAGCAGATCAGGTCATGGTTACCTTCCCATATACTTTCAATATCATTTAAGTAACACGGCACCAAATTTCAAATCGATAGGACATATGGAAGATAGTTAGATCCCCTCATCCACTATTAAGGAGCTGATCATCTTCAAACAGCAGATCAAGTCATGGTTACCTTACCATTTACTTTCAATATCATAGATGTGACATGGTACCAAATTTCAACTCGATCGGACATAAGGAAGCTAGTTAGATCCCCTCATCACCTAGAAAAGAGCTGATGATCTTCAAACCGCTGATCAGATCTTCATCAGACATGGCTAAGAACACTCGGCCTGAAATTATCTATGATACAAAAAAAAACTAAACGAAAATCGGTTCAGCCGTTTGGGCTCTACGATGCCACAGACAGATACACAAACAGACAGACAGACAGATACACACGTTAAAATTATAACACCCTCTCTGAATTTTCGTTCGGGGGTTAAAAACTGTTCCAAAGATTGGTTTAGTCGCATAATGCCAAATTCGCAAAATGCAACATAGTCGCAAAACGCCAGATTCTCAAAGTAACAGATTCTCGAAATGCCTTATTCTCACAATATCAACTTCTTAAAATGCCAGATTCGCAAAATGTCAGATTCTCAAAATGCCATATTCTCAAAATGCCAAATTTTCTAGTAAAATGTGTTTTTAGTTTGCAATCAGTAATTTAGTTTGCAATCAGTAATTTTGATGCTATTTTGGATTTTTTTGTTTTAAAAAATGGTATTAATAAGGTATGCGTCTAAATGCCACCCAAAAACAAAATTTTATATGATTACTCAACAAACTAAAATTTGTCATATTGAGAATCTGACATTATGCGAATTTGCCGTTTGGCGAATCTGACATTTTGCGAATTTAGTATTTCGAGAATCTGACAATTTGAGAATCTGGCGTTTTAAAATTTGTTTGTCATTTTGCGAATTTGGCATTATGCGTCTGAACCAAAAGATTGTGAGTAAAACAGCAAGAAACATCCATCTATCTAATCAAGCAATACTAACTTCCGTGTTCAAATATTAGTAGTATAGACACATACCATCATCTTTTTTTTTCGTTTCCCGCTCTTTCTTCTTGTCTTCCTTGTCGGGCGGCGGCGGAGTGGCGCCGGGCGCGTTGGCCACGCCGGGCGCGTTGGCCGCGCCGTGCGCGCTGGCCGCGTTGGCCGCGCCGGGTGCGTTGGCCGCCGCAGTCTTGGCAGCCTGCTGCTTGCCGACCGGTTTCTTTGTTTTCTTGTTGGGCGCCTGCCGCTTTTGTTGTTGCTTCATCCAAACTGGCCTTTTGAACGTTTCTTTTTTGTCATCTTTTGTTTTGCCGTTGTCAACATTTTCACCATTCTCAGTCACTACATCACCTTCTTCTCTGATAAAAATTAATGTAAACTTTATTACACACTTAACAATAAAATCGCAGGATACAGAAAACAATGGTAAGCTTACATTACAAGAGTGGGCTCACCGCTTAAATCAATTGATGATAAGGGAATATGTACTTCCTAATGGATGGGTTAAATCATTACACTCAGTTTCTGAAAAATTTACTAGGTTTACTCACTTCATCTCTTTTTCTTTAATAGTAGTATCACCAAATAGCTTCTTCATGTTGGTCCTCTTGAGGGAGACAGTTACTGTTACTATGGCTCCCGCTGTTACCATTGTAGAGTTCTCGTCATCGATCACTGTGTAAAATTAATGCATACAGAAATTATAGAGCATGGCAACCTAGAAATTTAATTGTAGTTGACACTCTTATCGCTTTTGTTTATGAGCATAAATACATAAATAATGAACACTATACCTATATTATTTTAGCTCACCTTCAGTATTAATCTGGAAATGTATATATGGCATATTGCCTAACACCTTCATCAGATCATCATATTGCTTATCATTGAGAAACCTTAGCAGTTGTCTTCTGTCGTCGCCTGGCAACTGCGCTAATTGAAGCAACGATTTAATGTGTTTCTTTCTATTTGTGAAGTATTTTAGATGGTCTTCTGTTATATAGGGCAATTGGAGAAGTGGCGATTTATACTCCCACAGTCCTTGGACTATCATCGGTGACAGCTTCATGCAGTTCTCAATAGTTTCTATTGTGGGCAGTCGCGGAACTGGAAACAAAGGAATAGTATTCTTGAAATACACCATGAAATTGCCTATACCAACCAACATTATGATGATATTTGATAACTTATAAATCTTTATGATTAGCATAGAAAGAAATTTTTTCTTTGATTTAAATTCAGAAGCTTTATCAATACTAATATTACGATGATCTTTGATAACTAGATTTGTCAAAGGTCATCATATCTAAGGTCATCACAATGTGGGTAATATTGTTGCCTAAGGTTTAGAAAAATAGGTAACGATAAGTAAATTTATTAAAAACAGGCTATTCAGATAAGCTGCCTGATAAACACAAAGAAAAAGTAACATTAAGAATCAGAAAGTGTTGTGGACAACAATAGGAAGCGCAAAAAATACAAACGTACCAATAATCCACGAGATCGTCTTGAGTTTGAATTGCTGAGATCAAGGGTCAAGGCCAAAATGGCAGTTGATTATAAAAGTTACGTTGCATCAGTAGAAGAAAGTCTAGTCACTTGTCCTAAGAATTTTTGGTCCTTTATTAAGGCTTCTCGAAGTAACAAGTCTGCTTACCCTTCTGAAATGTCGCTAAATGGTGCAAAAGCTCAAAACAACTCGCAAATCTGCGAACTATTCGCTTCTCATTTTGCATCGACATTCCAAAATAATAGTAATACATCCTTAAGACTAAACGAGATTCCAGCATCCTGCGGGTCTTTTACTAGGATTAGAATATCGGAAAACGATGTCCTAGTAATTCTTAAAAAAATAGACGTTAGCAAGGCAGCGGGGCCTGACGGTATTCCTCCCTTGTTTATAAAAAGGTGTGCAGTTAATTTGTCATTGCCTCTGTTTATAATTTTTGATGAATCATTTCGTACATCTCGTTTTCCAAGTAAATGGAAGGAAGCTAATATTCTTCCTATATTTAAGAAGGGCGACAACTCTGATATAACAAAATACAGACCAGTTTCCCTTTTATCAATTTTTTCAAAAACATTGGAAAGCATAGTGAGACCAAAACTAGCTTGGCATGTTAAAGAGCTTCTATCTCCGTTACAACATGGTTTTGTAGCGAAGAAATCTACTACAACCAACTTACTTAATTATGTGACTGACTTATCTAGTTCAATAGACTCAGGTGGACAGACTGATGCGATATACACTGACTTTAGTTCCGCTTTTGATAAGGTTGATCATGGAATTCTTATTGCGAAATTGCACAGGCAGTTTGGAGTGTCAGGTGAAGTGTTGGCTTGGTTTCAGTCATATCTTGGTGATAGAACACTGAGGGTTGTCAAGGATGGTTGTGTATCTGAACCATACACAGCAACCTCTGGAGTCCCACAAGGATCGCACTTGGGACCACTCTTGTTTAATATTTTTATCAATGATATAATCCAGGAAATCAACTACAGCAAATGTCTGTTGTTTGCTGACGACCTGAAGTTATATCTTGATGTTAAAAATCCAAGTGATACAAACCATCTACAGAGTGATTTGAATAATGTGTCGAATTGGTGCGTCAGAAATAACATGACACTGAATCCCAGCAAGTGCCAACATATTAAGTTTACAAAAAAGAAGAAACAAATTGATTCGAAGTATTACTTAAATGGACAACTTTTGCAGGAAGTATCAGTGATAAGGGATTTAGGTGTGTTACTAGATTCAAAACTAGCATTCCATGATCACTTAGACTCGGTAGTTAAGTCTTGCAACAGAATGTTGGGTTTTATTAAGCGAAATACAAAAGCTTTCCGACAAACTAAAAGCATAAAAATACTCTTTGATGCACTGGTTCGGTCTAGGCTTGAGTATTGTAGTCAAGTTTGGAACCCAGCTTACAGAGTCCATGTTGATCGGGTTGAAAAGATACACCGCTCCTTTACGAAGTACCTTGCGTATAAACATCCCAGTAAAGAGATAAATAGCAGAAGTTCATACGAGGATAGAGTCAGATTTTTCCATTTAAGTACTCTAGAGCAACGACGTCAGTTCTTAGATCTAGCAATAGTACACAAGCTAGTAAATGGGGAAATCTCTGATTCCCTTTTATTGCAAAGATTGGAATTTAACACTCCGAAACTGGGATCACGCCAGTCAAAGAGCAACGATAAGAAAGCTACTTTTCGCCTGGCGTACCCAAGGACTAACGTTGGTCAGTTTTCCCCTATGTTCCGAATCCAGGAAACCTATAACAGGTGTCAAAAGGAGATGGATTTAGATGTTTTTAATGATACATTACATTCGTGGCGTAATAAATGCTATAAACATCATAATAGTTAATAATGTAATATAATATCATGAATAATAGTAAATATGTTGTAAGTTTAATTCATTGAATATGTAAGTACCTAAATAGCTTCTTTTTTTTTTTTGTTATCATTTATTTTTTGTTCTTATCTATATATAACTAGTCGACCCGGCGAACTTCGTACCGCCTAACCTTGTACTATTTTGTTCATGTATTATAAACCTTCTTCTTGAATCACTCTATATATTAAAGAAAACCGCATCAAAATCCGTTGCATAGTTTTAAAGATATAAGCATACATAGGGACAGACGCGGAAAGCGACTTTGTTTTATACTATGTATTGATATTGTATAAATGCTGTAAATAATAATAGCTTACCGCATGATTGTTAAAATAATAATATTAGATTTAGTTGCTGGCTTTATACATTGTGAATGCTGTTGCAAGCCTATTATTTGTATGTAGGACGGAACTGAAACTATGTTTGCTATTTCTTATGTATTGAATGTTCTATGTACTGTTGGTTTGTCTAATAAATAAAATAAAATAAATAAATAAACTCAAATAAAAATAAAAAAAAAAACTCCCGACCCAGTCAGACCCCTCATCAACTTAACTAGAACTAGAGCTAATCATCTTTAAAAGATCATGGTTACCTTACAATATACTTTCAATGTCATTGAAGTAACACGGTGCCAAATTTAAAATCGAAAGGACATTATGGACGACAGTTAAATCCCCTCATCCACTATTTCAGAGTTGATCATCTTCAAACGGCAGATCAGGTCATGGTTATTTTACCATATATACTTTCAAAATCATTGAAGTAACACGGTATCAAATTTCAAATCGATCGGACATATGGAAGCTAGTTAGATCCTCTCATCACCTAGAAAAGAGCTGTTGATCTTCAAACCGCTGATCAGATCATCATCAGACATGGCTAAGAACACTCGGCCTAAAATTATCTATGATAAAAAAAAAACTAAACGAAAATCGGTTCAGCTGTTTGGGCTCTACGATGCCACAGACAGATACACACGTTAAAATTATAACACCCCTCTCTGAATTTTCGTTCGGGGGTTAAAAAACAAATAGCAAAACACTAACTTCTCCTAGCATAGGCGAGCGCGATGAGCTGGTTGACGCAGTTGACCATCTCGAGCACGAGGTCGGGGCAGCGGCTCACCACGTAGCGGCGGTCGGCCTCGAGGGCCCCGCTCCCCGGCAGCGGCAGGCGCGCCAGGTGCGCGTGCAACAGCGCGCGCGCCTTGATGCTGTAGGGCCGGCACAGCGGCTGCTCCTTGTTCTTCTCGCCCAGGTTCGGCAGCTCGCGGAGCAGCTAAGCATTTTATACTATTTACTTAAAAGGCTGGTAGTAGCTTAAGGGTATGGGGCGAAATTTAAATTTTTCGCATTTTTATTTATTCTGGCGATTTCAATTTCGCGACATACCGTGAGCTACCACCTTAAGGTCGGCTTACGTTCGCTCACGTCTTTAGATTACCGAAGTAAAATTTGACAGAAAATACATATTTATGCAAGCACCTCAACAAAGTAAAATCGGCACTTGAATCTTAAAGATAGGGTAAGCAGCCCCATTTTTGACCTTCCTTCCCATTTTTTTTTTCTATTTAGTTCTGTAACTTAGCAATGTGTGTTTAACGCAATAAGATATTCAGTTGTATTTCAATGATATGTGTTTTTGTAGCAGAGGGTCCTGTTCTAGGACCTCTACTTTAGCTGTTTGTAAAACTTGCTGGTGGAGCCACCTATTGTGTTTCAATAAATTTAATATCTTATACAGTGTGTCCGGGGAAGTTATAACATAATTTTAAGGGTGTATTCTATGATCAATTTCATCGATGAAAACACCCCATATGGGGGGTCGCAGCCTCACCCCCCCCTCAATATGATGTTTTAAATTTTTTTTTTGCAAAAGTCGACCCCGCCTACTTTTAAATTCACAGTTAAAGATCTTAGGCTCACAGAACCTTCATTAAGGCTACCTAAGTTACTAACAAAATAACCAAGTATTGCTTTAACTTTTTTTTTTAAGATGATAAACCAAAAAAAATTTTTTTTTTACATTTTTTACGGTTTTTCAAAGTTTCCACAAAAAAATGCAGATACTTTTTTTTATTTTTTGTGTTTTATTGTTAGCTTTTGAGTTGTTCTCCAAATTGGTATTAGATTTATTTCTCTACGTCTATTATTTCAAAAATTATCAACTACCAAAAATACCCTTCGCTTTTACCTTTTAATTTAAGATTTCAGGTTAACCCACTTTTAATAAAAAATAGTCAACATTTAATTCTTTTGTTAGTTATTTTGGTAGCCTACCTACTTAGCCTTCGTACAAAACTAAATTAAGAGTCATTTTACGCGAACAGTGGCGCCACTCTAGAAAAAAAAATTCTAAAGTAAGGCTTTTTTTCAGAAAAAAGTGCTCCCTTGTGCATAAAATCTTGGTCCCTAGTATTTTTTTTAAGTATTTTAAATAATATCTAGGTTTAGAATGTTTATGGATTACTGTTTTTTGCTAAAAGAAGCCACTTTTAGCTACTTTTAGGAACAAACAGTAATACATGAAACAGTATAAACCTAAAGTGTGTTAATTTTTTAGGATAAGCTGTAAAAAAAATGGCGTTATTTCTTTTAAAGCATTTGTTCTTACTTAACTCTCTTCAAATCCATTTTGCTGTTTAATAGTGAAATTATTTCTATTTAACAGCTGATACCCTTACGGTTGCTGTACAATGAGTCTCTGGTAGTGCAAGGACTGTTTATAGGTTTAAATTGAGAGTATTAATTAAATTATTTTAGGGTTCTATAAATATTTGAGTAAAACCTTTTTAGATGAACCTGTACAGGTATTAAAATCCAGTTTTTGCATTGTTTATATCCAATCAAACGATCATTAATAGGATGGCATGTATTAGACTAACCCATAATCTTTTTCGGTAATTTTAACGTTTAGAGGTTATGAAATCATGACACTTTTATTATCAGTCAATTCTTCATTAACTCCAAGGGCTGTATAATAGCTGATATAAATTCATAAAGTTTTGGAACTTAAGTGTACTACAGCAACACCCTTGTACAGCTGATGCACTCATATGACGCCATTATAAAGCTAACAACTGTAGTGGATACTCTATCAAATCTTCTAGTCGGCTGCTATCAAGCTTGACAGGTGGCTTTATAATAGAAATAGTGATCGCCATAAACAAGCTAATGGCAATATTTTATCCCCTTATACATCTCACAGCTTGAAAGGGGTTTTAGTTTATGACTCTATACAAGGCTTAACCAGCTTTGATCGTCCAAACCAACTAGTAGTATATTATGGAACTAAGGGCTTTACAATGGTTTCTTTTTATTATATTAAAAAGTATTTAGTGTATTTTCTGCCTGTGTTCAGCTATTATACAGTTGTTCTATTTAGTGGTGTATGAAACTGCTATTATACAGCCACTAGACTCCTTTTAGTCTCTAGTACATCTACATTAAATCTCGTGACTGCATAATGGAGCGTTTTGGTCAAAATTTACGCTTATGTGCTACTTGGGCAATGATGATCTCTGAGCAGCTTCTGCTGTTGCGAGCTCGTCTCGTCGGGCTTCAACCTTTGGCAGATTTTCTGTTCATTTTTGAGTGATTTTCGTAGAGCGGCAACACCGCGCAATCTTATCTTTGATTGAGTAGTCGAATCGGTGGGACGGTAGTACATTTAGAGGACACGGGTTCAATTCCAGCCTGGGCAAAAGTTTCTAGTTTTTTTATATATTATTTTTATTGTATTATTCTTGTTTAGTGTTTTTAATTTATCATAAGATTAATACGCAAGTACGAACATTATAACTCAATATAGTAGAACCATGTGTAGCCCTCTGCCGTTAAGATCGGAAAACTTGCGTGTGTATTGTATATTGTATACACGCACACAAATGTAAAAAGTACGAAATTTTATTTCTGAAATTACGAGTTTACAGTGAAAATAAATAAGTTTCCGTTTGTTTGCCACTTTTAATCACATGTACAAAGTTTTAGTTTTATTACAGTAAAAAATACTGTCCGGTTTTCACGTCTTAAGACATTTAGTTTAGTATGGGAAAGGGTTCGCCTTAATAAAAGGTTTTCAATTTGACAGCTCTGAAGAAAAAAACTAGTTTTATTACGCTGCTATCAGATAGCGCTCTGCCAGGAGCAATAGGTCAAGATGAAATGAATGATTGAATATTAAAATTTAACTGAGCCAGTGACGGAGTGGGTGAAATTAAGATTTATACTTAGCAGAAAAATGATCCAATTCAAAGAGTCAGTCAATACTCCATCTCCCATCTCTCTGATATTGCTGTGACACCGCCATCTACGGGCGTATAATGAATTTTTTTTTTCTTTTCTGTCAATTTGAAAACCCCTCATTGAATGTACTTTGTAAGTTATGCGTTTAAAAATTATTCTATTTTGTTATTTGCTACATCGCCTACTTTAAGAACATTTTAATATTTATCTATCTGCATATAGTTCCAAGTGGGTTGGTTGAAGAAATCGCTTTTAGCTATAAGGCCGCCCATTGCATGCAAATTCAATTTTTCTGCACCCTAGATTTAATAATGTACTCATGTATATAACTTTGTATGCAATAGTGTTTTCTATTCTATTCTATTAATCCCGAGGGATTAAAACAGCTGTGGAATTGCAATCCTTATTTAAATCACAGGTTAAACACTTACCCGAGTTATTTATAAAAAGTTAAAGAGCATTTTATTTATTTGACGTAAGTATGTCAATTTAGACTGGAAGTCACGTATTTAGCATACAACAAACCAGAGAAGTAGACCTCAAGTAAAGCTACTTAAAACCTACTGTATCTTTATGAATAACACGGTTAAATTTTATGAAAACGATTGCAGAACTTTTGCGCGTTTCGTAAGTTTGACAGAATTCCAATTATTAGCATAGTTCATTTGGAGGCTGAATTAATGGATTCTTGGCATTTTACATCATTCAAATCCATTTTTTTTTAACAGATAAGAATACGAATAGATTTGATATTTAATAAGGCCGTTACAGATGCGGATTTATTTTAGAACTACCTCAGCAAAAATGTCGAAAATATAACCTCGATACGTTCGGTATCTTTGAAGTTCTTTAAACTACTAGCTTCTCAACCGGGAGTTGTTAGGAAACATAAGATTTTCCTTACATCCAACAGCTACATAGTGAGTTCTTTTGATAAATAATTGGACTACTAATGCAAACCACATACAAAACTTTGTTTGTTATGGATCGACCGTACAAACGACATAAGCGGGATAAATTGGCAGTTTTCTTCCCCATTGAAATAATTCAGTCAGCGAATAAATACACAGATTAATAAATATTTAAGAGAACATATTTTTCATTTTGTTGTATACTTACCTATAAAATTAATTGTAATCATGATGATGCAATTTTTACGGGTAGGCCAGTAAGTAACACAACACATTAATGATTATTAACACAGTATTTAACAATCAATATATATAAAACTCTTCCGTTACTGACTGACTGACTGACTGACTGACAGACAACGCAGAGCCGAAACTACTGGGCGTAGAAAGCTGAAAATTGGCACGTGGGTTCCTTGGGGAGTGTAGGTGAGCACTAAGAAGGGATTTCCGGAAATTCCCACGGGAACGGGAAGAAAACGGGATTTTTGTGTTTATGAGAAATCTGCGCGGGAAAAACCGCGGGGCAGCCTCTAGTATTAGATATTTTGATTAATACACGGTAATTTTTTTATTGTGGCGGAAACTATCAGGCAGGACTAAGTCTTTGCATGATATATATGACACGACATGATATTGACTTTTGTTTTTTTATGAAACTAAGCTAGCTAACTAAACTAACTACTTATTTAAGGCCGATGGACCCCTCACCTCCGATTCACCTCCCCCCGCGCATTTCCCTCCAGTTCAGCCGCCGTAGGTCAATGCTTTTGTTTACAAAAACTTTCGGAGTACCTACCTCGAGTGAGCATGGTTCATTATTTTTCAATTTTGTTTTCAGGAATCAGTCCGGTATAACTAAGGCCTACCGTGTGTTAAATTTTCCTCCACGATAAAAAAGTAACCGTGTATATAACTTAATTTGATAACACAGCAGTTTAAGGAAACATAAAAAAATAAAAACTTACCGAAGGCACTTCTTCATTGTCTGTAACTCTTTCAACTATCTCAGAGTTATGTCTTTTATCAAACTCACATGACGCAGCTAATATCATAAGAGCACGCTTTAAAGGCATTGATGGTGTTTTGTGACAGAAATAAAAATACATTTGTGTTGTGTCCAGCAGTACTTGCTCTCCCGAGTACTTAATTGATCTATACCACCATGTCCCTACCTAAAAATGAAAAACAAAAAGTCAGTTTATAAAAAACCCAAAGAAATTACCTACTTATTTTATTATATTGAAATAAAAGAACTATTGTTTTGTTTCACTACTTACAACTGTTGGCAGTGCAACCATGAACACAAGTGCATAAAGACCAAGTACCCAAACACTGTTCTCTTTTTCTACAATCCAGCTGGGTAGGGCAATCCCAAAGCTCATAGCCCCAGGACCATCTGGATTGCCATACTTCTCCCAGTTCCTACGTGCTTCATCATCAGTTAGAGCCTGTACAGTGAAATCATAAAAAAATTATACAACATGATTTTTTTACTGAAAAAACTAATACAATTGCACTTTCTCCTATTTTCATTATCAAATCGCTATAAGTAGTATAATCGAAAATTTGTGTGTGTCTGTGCAAATGTTTGCCAGGTGAGCTAGTACAGTGGCGGACACGATCGGCGTAACACTTACAGTTTTTCTGTATTATAAAATAGCTCTTGATCTTTGGTAATACAGTCTAGGGCTGATGAAACCATATACAAATCTGTTAGGGCCTCCTAGTCCGTGACTGTACAACAGGAAGTGATAATATAAAACGATAAAAGACAGACAGTTACGGGGTGTCCCAAAAGTCGACGATAATCCATAAGCAGAAATAAAAAATAAAATGAAGACCCTGTGGTGTAAAAACTATGGCTATTTAAACAAAATCAACATCCTGTGACGATCTTTTCCACCTTGTTGCTACAAATCGTAACTTTTTCTCGGTTTCATTTTTTAAATATAGCCCCTAGACCTAATGCGTCTATCAATTGTAGAGCATTAGATTTGAAGTCTTCTACATTAGTTTAGAAGAAAATTGCTTGTTTCTCCCAACCAAAAATTATAAAAAATATGCGTGCTCAACTTTAATCTGCTGTACTGAAGAAAAAAATGTACTGAGCTTTCTTGGCTTTCATAATTTTTGGTTGATAGAAACAAGCAATTTTCTTCTTAACTAATGCAGATGACTTCAAATCTAATGCTACAATTGATAGACGCATTACTCGGGACTATATTTAATAGATGAAACCGAGAAAAAGTTACGATTTGTAGCAACAAGGTGCGCAATTGCGCAATACTGACACGCAGCGCGAATTTAGTATAAAACTATAGAATCCATACCATCTGCTGTCGATTGAGCAGAGTACACCAGTCGAAGAGCACTGGGAGCAGCTCAGGGAAGTCTTGAAAACGTGCTGCAGGGAAGTCTTGAAAACGTGCTGCAGTGAAGTTTTGGGCTATAAAGATCTCACCAAAAAAGATTGGATTTCGAGCGAAACTTGGCAATTGATCCAATCACGTAAAGAATTTAAGGCAAAATAAAACAGCGAACATGATCAGGACGTAAAAGAATCACTGGCGTACGAGTACTTTCTTAAATAAAGTGAGGTTAAACGCAGCATTAAGAGTGACAAGCGCCGCTGGGCTGATTCTATTGCTTGCAAAGCTGAAAGAGCTGCCAGAACTGGTAACGCTAGAGAAATCTATAGAGCTACCAAACAACTGTGCAACAAACCACTGACTGAACGCCCGGTCAAGAGCAAAAATGGTGAAGTTCTGACTGCCGCAAAAGACCAGCTGCACAGGTGGTATGAGCATTTCTGCAAAGTTTTTATGGAAACAAACGAGACGGCCATTGGAAAAAAAAACTATGAAGCCAGCACTACAGGCCTACATATAGATACAAGTCCTCCAACTAGGTCTGAAGTCGCAAAAGCCATAAGAACCCTAAAGAACGGGAAATCTCCTGGCAACGACGGTATCCCCATAGATGCCCTAAAGGCCAACGCAGATGTATCAGCCGATGTCCTTCTGCCCTTGTTGACAGCCATATGGGAAACCGAAGTAGTCCCTAACGAGTGGAAAGAAGGAATAATCCTTGAGCTTCCAAAGAAGGGGGATCTTTTGCAATGCTCTAACTGGCGGGGCATAAACTTGCTCTCGGCCTGCACTAAAATCCTGACCAAAATCAAGCTGAACAGGATAGCAGGGGTGGTGGACGAGAAGTTTAGAGAAGAGCAGTCTGGATTTCGTCCTGGAAGATCTTGCACGGACCAACTGAATTTGCTGCGAATAATTCTGGAACAATGCGAACTATTCGCGCTATTTGTGAACTTCGAGAAGTCGTTCGACAGGGTTAGGTGGTCCAGCATTTGGCGAGTACTCCGCAGTAAAGGTATACCGGATAAGTTAATAAACCTGATACAAAACTTGTATATGGGCTCCACCTGCAGAGTACTTCACAAAGGCCAATTGACGCAATCAATTATGGTCACAGCAGGCGTTAAACAGGGATGGCTATTGTCACCGTTGCTGTTTTTGCTAGTTCTGGACGACGTGATGTGTAGAGTCACTGACAGAGGCAAGCGAAGGATTTCCTGGAACTCGCAGAAGTGTCTTGAGGACATAGACTTTGCAGACAACCTGTCTTTTATCTACAACACTGAGCAACCTTCAAGCAAAGACAGACGATCAGGGGGCCAAGTTTCTTAACTAAAAACGAGTGACTCGTAATTGTCTTGTTAGCGATTTCGTTAACCATTGCCGCTTTAACAAAGGTAGTTCCTGTTGCACGCTCAAAGAAAACAGCAATGGTTATTTAAGTCGCTAACAAGACAATTACGAGTCACTCGTTTTTAGTTAAGAAACTTGGCCCCTTGGTGGTGGAAGCTGCAAAAGAGGGGTTTCGTATTAATATGGCTAAGACTAAAGAAATGCGCATACACACCTCAGATCAGGACCCTCTGAACAAAAGGGTGAAGTGGTGGAGCGTGTGACAAGGTTCACCTATCGTGGTGGAGTGGCGAGCCCTACAGGAGGTACGGAAGTTAATATTGAGAACCGCATTAACAAAGCGCGGGCATCTTTTGCACAACTGATACCACTGTGGAGCTCTAACGTTATCATCAGACGGACCAAGATTCGGATCTTCGAGTCCAATGTAAAATCAGTGTTTGTATATGCGTGTGAGACATGGTTTGTGAGAAAAGACCTGACCAATAAGGTCCAGGTATTTATAAACAAATGCCTGAGAAGGATACTAAAGATATTCTGGCCACAAACCATTACCAACACAGAGCTATGGCACCTGACAAAGCAAAGGCCAATTGAAATGGAAATCCGAACTAGAAAGTGGCGTTGGATAGGACACTCGTTAAGAAGAGTAGATGGACGTCCTTGCAGGGAAGCTCTGTTGTGGCAGCCATCCACAAGACGCAAAAGGGGACGCCCGAAGGCAACCTGGCGCCGGTCCACGCTACAAGAAGCAAACAGTGTGGGACTAAACTGGGAGGAGTTACCCGCTGTTGCTCAAGACCCCCAAAATTGGAGGAAAATTTTCGAAGCCCTATGTCCCCGCTAGGGATAACAGGAAAAGAAGAAGAAGCAACAAGGTGGAAAAGATCGTCCCAGGGTGTTAATTTTTTAGATTTTTTTTTAAATAGCCATAGTTTTAACACCACAGGGTCTACATTTTATTTTTTATTTTTCTGGTATTGACTTTCACAATCTCCGGCGTCCGGTTTATCATAGACTTTTGGGACACACTGTATACATCTTAGTAGGCACTTACAACAATAGGTATAATTTGTTATTACAAAAATTATTCAAAGGCAGTACAAAGTGCCTTGCTAAGCTAGTTTAGGATAAAAAAATACTGACCTGATAAGCCTTGGTTAACTTCATAAAGGCTTTTTCATCACCAGTCTCTTTATCAGGGTGAAGAATGAGTGACTGTTTGCGATAAGATTTTTTTATCTCACTTTGAGTTGCACCAGGAGGCAGACCCAAAATATCATATGGGTCAAAGTTAGACATTTCATAGTCAAACTGTGACACTTTGTATGCCAAAAATGCAAGTAAAAGCCATCCAAAGATTATTGCTAGCTTAGTGAGAAAGTTTTTGAACCCCTTATATGGCTGGGACTGCTCCAGGATCAACTGCTTTTGAATACAACCAGGACATTGGCATTGTTCTGCTTTTTTTGCTGGATCTGAGAAAACATTAATGTTAGAAAATTTAATGCGAAACTAATCAGGATGTGTGTAGCGAGACGACTCTAATAGAGGCGATCGAGAAGTGCGTTGCTTAGGCTGACATTCACAGTCGTGTCGCAGCTCGAACTCGCACTCCAAAGTATCAAAATGTAACTTTAAATTGTTCTCCGCTCCAAATTGATATCATAGTCGAGGTCCGGCTTTGTGACAGTGAATTCAATGACCTAAAACGACCCACCGACCAATGATCCACAGAGTATAAGACAGCTGGAGCCAGTATAATCAGTACTCGGGAACTACTTGTCCGAGTATCATACTCGACCGAGTAGCCTCTAAACACTGACTGTGAATATCAGCCTTAGAGTGCCCAGAATACGCTCGTGAACCGTTAAGAGTTAATCCACATCATACGCTAGGTAGGTACTTATTCCATAAATACGGTTTACATATTAGAACTCAGAATACGGTCGGTGGGTCGTATTAGAGGCGGGAGTCGGTCTACATCTATAACTGTGAATTAAGTTATCATTTTTTATGAAATCAGAGTGTTGTTGAAGTGTTTTTTTAGCACCGAAAACGAACCTTCTCTTCTTTTCCTAGGCCAATAGTAAAAGGTAGCTGGAACTAATATCAATGCCAGGAAAGAGAGAACAAAGTAGAAAAATGTTGATCCACTTTCATCGTATTCAAACTTTTGGCCACCCATTTTCAATACATTTGCGTAAAGATCAAAAAAATATATATTTTCGTGAACAGAGAGAAACAGAACAACAGACAGAACAAACACGGCAGGCACGGGAGGGAGACGGAGACGTGTCAACTGTCAAACAAACGTGTCCATCAGTTTTTTTTTTATAAATAATTCGCCCATTCTGGGCAGGCAAAGGAACTTAGTCCATACAGCCAAGTCTTCAGTAGTTTATTTCTTAGTATTCAAGTCTTCTGTAGTTTAATCTCAGTTTAATACTTTGTTTTCTTAGCCTAGGATCCTAACTTAACCCATTGAAATGTGAGGATGGTCTCACATTTCAATGTTCACACCGACTACTTCACGGGACATCGATCAGAATTATTCGGGAGCAGCAACCTTTATTTCTCACTTCACTACACTGTTTTCCATAAAGGGCACATTATTACACTAATTCTACCACACTAGCACAATAATAGCCACGGAAAACTATTATATATTTATCTAACCAGCAAATTGACAAAAAAAGGCCCGACATGTTACATGTTCCTCACATTTCCCGCCAAGCAGTCGCCATCACAGATTAATTAAGTAGTTGAGGTTGTATTCGCTCATTCTTGGCTGGCAATGGAACATAATCTATATCGCCGCCAGTGTGCCAAGTTTCATGGAGTGCGGGTTTTGCACAGCCAAGTTTTGCACAGCCAAGTTTTTTGTGTACATGGCTACGTAAAACTTGGATGGCAAAAACATTGACGCGCATGAACAGGCCGTACAAAACTTGCACGAAGGTGTCGTTACCACCCAAGTTTTGTACGACAGAGTTTTGTACGACAAGTTTTGCACATCCAAGTTTTTCACGTACGTGTCGTTCATACCCGGCTGTACAGAGGTGTCGTTGGTGTCCCTTCCGTCACAAATTGGATTATATTTGGACCAATCACAACGCTCGGCACATCAATCATATTGTCTAGCTTTGTTTTCATTTACAAAATTATTAGGCTTACGTGTCTATGGTCAGTTACCTTTTTTTTGCAGGCAAAGGAAGCAATTTATTAAACCTTAAGATTAATAATATTACTATTTTGATTTTAAACCAATAGGTACCTACATTCATTACAAACAGCTTGGCACAGATAACTAGAAAATAATGGGGGCGCCACTTTGTATGTGTAGACTTATTATTATTATTATTACGAGCCTATACTGTCCCACTGCTGGGCAAAGGCCTCTCTCCCCTTCTTCCACTCATCGCGTTCTTGCGCGGTCTGCCACCAGTTTTTGTCTACTGCTCTCAGCTCATCGCTCCATCTCTTTTTCGGGCGACCACGGTGCCTCTTCGCGTCTTTTGGTAGCCTTCTGTCGCTTTTCGGGCCAGAAAAATCAATATGATTGTCGTTTGATAGGTTTTTGGGGTGCTGATAACGAAAATGACAATCATTTTAAAATCCAAGATGGCGGTCAGTTTTTTTTTGAAAAATCGTTATGGATGTCGTTTAATAGGTTTTTGGGGTCGCTGATAACGAAAATCACAATCATTTTGAAATCCAAGATGGCGGACAAATTTTTTTCGTGAAAAATCAATATGGGTGTCGTTTAATAGGTTTTTGAGGGCGCTGATAACGAAAATGACAATCATTTTGAAATCCAAGATGGCGGACAAAATTTTTTCGTGAAAAATCAATATGGGTGTCGTTTGATAGGTTTTTGGGGTCGCTGATAACGAAAATGACAATCATTTTGAAATTCAAGATGGTGGACAAAATTTTTTCGTGAAAAATCGATATGGGTGTCGTTTAATAGGTTTTTGGGGAACTGATAACAAAAATGACAATCATTTTGAAATCCAAGATGTTAGACAAAATTTTTTCGCGAAAAATCGATATGGGTGTCGTTAAATTGATTTTTGGGGTCGCTGATAACGCAAATGACAATCATTTTGAAAGTTCAGATGGTGGACAAATTTTTTTCGTGAAAAATCGATATGGGTGTCGTTTAATAGGTTTTTGGGGTCGCTGATAACGAAAATGACAATCATTTTAAAATCCCAGATGGCGGACGTACATTTTTGCATGAAAAATCGATATAGGTGTCGTTTAATAGGTTTTTGGGGGTGCTGATGACGAAAATGACAATCATTTTGAATTCCAAGATAGTGGACAAACTTTTTTTCGTGAAAAATCGATATGGGTGTCGTTTAATAGGTTTTTGGGGGCGCTGATAACGAAAATGACAATATTTTTGAAATCCAAGATGGTGGACAAAAATTTTTCGTGAAATATTGATATGGGTGTCGTTCATTAGGTTTTTGGGGGCGCTGATAACGAAAATGATAATATTTTTGAAATCCAAGATGGTGGACAAAATTATTGCGTGAAAAATCGATATGGGTGTCGTTTTATAGGTTTTTGGGGGCGCTGATAACGAAAATGACAATCATTTTGAAATTCAAGATGGTGGACAAAATTTTTTCGTGAAATATCGATATGGGTGTCGTTTATTAGGTTTTTGGGGGCGCTGATAACGAAAATGACAATCATATTGAAATCCAAGATGGCGGACAATTTTTTTTCGTGAAAAATCGATATGGGTGTCGTTTAATAGGTTTTTGGGGGCACTGATAACGAAAATGACAATCATTTTGAAATTCAAGATGGTGGACAAAATTTTTTCGTGAAAAATCGATATGGGTGTCGTTTAATAGGTTTGTGGGGAACTGATAACAAAAATGACAATCATTTTGAAATCCAAGATGGCGGACATAATTTTTTTTATAAATCGATATGGGTGTCGTTTAATAGGTTTTCGGGGGCGCTGATAACGAAATTTACAATCATTTTGAAATCCAAGATGGCAGGCATAATTTTTTTGAAAAATCGTTATGGGTATCGAGTTATAGGTTTTTGTGGCGCTGAGAACAAAAATAACAATCATTTTGAAATTAAAGTTGTCAGACATAATTTTTTCGTGAAAAATCGATATGGGTGTCGTTTAATAGGTTTTTGAGGGCGCTGATTACGAAAATGACAATCATTTTGAAATCCAAATCGTGAAGATAGGACCTGAACCAGTTGATGACGTCAGAAGAAATATTGAAAGAACCTAACAAAGCTTGTAGAATGTCAAAATCGACTGAATTAAAAGCATTGCTAAAGTCCGTAACCTGACCACTGTCCATGCCCCATCGGATATCGTCTGTAATTTTCGTAAGTGCTGTCACACACAGTGCTGTGACCAAGTCGAAATCCTGATTGAAAAGGGTTAAGAAGGTTATGACTAGAAAGAAAAGAGCTAAGCTGGTTATAAACAAGGCGTTCGAGAACTTTTGAAAGGAAATGAAGAATCGAAATTGGTCTGTAGTCTGTCAGTAAAGATGGTTTATTTATTTTAGGCAACGGAGTGACTGATGCATTTTTCCACAGAGACGGACACGTCGTCACTGCCAATAGAATTTGAAGTAATTTGGAGAATGCTCCTCTTAATAGACTCATCAGTAAACTGAAGGAATGAAAAAGGAGCAAAGTCAGAAGTCGGAATTAAGGAAATGTGATTTAACGTTTGCGTTTTCAAAGGACCATCAAATTTTGAAGACGAGGAAAAGTGTTTGTTTAATTCGGTAACGTTTAAATCATTAGGAAGTGAGTTTTGGTAAACTTCCAACTCCTAAAGTCCTAAGAAATTTCCAGACTTTCGCTGGGTCACCTTTTTCAATTGAGTTGTGGATATGATGCCTTGGGGCGTCCCTACACATCTTATTGCAGCGATTTCGTAGAGACTTATATTTGTCTTTGTCTGCATCGGATGGGTCAGATCTTAGTTTGGTCTTGGCACGAGCCTTGCGAACCAAGAGCGACTTTAATTCTTCCGTTAACCACAGGAAGGTGCTTTACCTTAATGGCTCGAATGGGAGCGTGAACGGCGCAAAGTTTAGTGAGAAGAGAATTGAACAAGGAGATTTGCTTGTCAACGTCTGCCGCGTTTCCGATCACAATCCAGTCCACTTGTCGTGCATCTTCTAAAAAACGTTCCCTGTCCATGCCACGAAAATTGCGTTGAAAAAGAATTTTGGCTTTTGCTTTTGGAGATCGGAGTTCGTACGATAGGAAAACCATATCGTGGTAAGAGAAAGCGTCAGCCGGTGACTGCCCATGAAAACCAACATGGTGGGGAGAAGATAGTAGCATAAGATCAAGAAGAGACGGGACACAGTTTGGAAAATGATGCGTCGCATCCAGTGGTAGTATATGCATATTTCAAGAATTGACAATTGATTTTACTGAATTAGATCGGGAGTAATTTTTTAACAAACATGTATTTAAAAGCACCCATTATAATAGAATGACTGTAGGAAGGGATTAAATTATTATGAGACTCTCAAATGAGGCGAAGTAATTATTAGAGCAGGATGGACTATAGAAGGCACCCAACAATACCTTGACGTTCGACAGGACCAGCATCCGACGGCGGAGGCTGTGTTGAACTCGAGCTGATGAAAAAATTGAATATTCGTTCTCAGATAGATAGCAACACCGCCGCCGACGCTACCTGTGCGATCGTTTCCAATCAGTTGGAAACCTGGTAATGTGAATAACGAAGAAGGAAGACATGGTTTTAGCCAGGTTTCTGAAACGATGATGGCATGGATGTTCTTCCCGTCAAACGTAGCTAGCATGTCGGGAAAGTGGGCCGGAATGCTCAGTGCGTTCATTTAAACCACATTGAAGTTGTTCGGTACATATGAGAACCGAGAATTGATGAGGGTGTCGCCAAGGGAGGGAATACTATTGAAACTATCGTTCAACGTGCTATTCAACTTATCACTTGAGTCGCAAAGAGAATAATATTCGTCATCATCACTTTTGTCATCCGATATCATTAAAATATACAATACTATAAAGATAAATAAGGTAATATAATAACTATTTATAGTAAATATATACAGTGTGTCCGGGGAAGTTATAACATAATTTTAAGGGTGTATTCTATGATCAATTTCATCGATGAAAACACCCCATATGGGGGGTCGCAGCCTCTTCCCCCCCTCAGTATGATGTTTTTAATTATTATTTTTTTGCAAAAGTCGACCCCGCCTACTTTTAAATTCACAGTTAAAGATCTAAGGCTCACAGAACCTTCATTAAGGTCTTGATCGAAGGCTAAGTAGTTAGGCTACCTAAGTTACTAACAAAATAACCAAGTGTTTTTTTATTTTATTATTTGATTGGTGGCTATGCAGGGCTTTAACAGCCCAGTATCACTGCGAACTTTGCAGATCTATTGTGATCGCCACTATTATATTTTATAGTTCAGCATCAAGGCCTGTTGCTTTCAGGAACAACAGTATGTCCTTGAAACTGAGAGATTTTATCTCATCCGGCTGCAACAAATGTTTTCCGAGATGGATTGACCGTTTTTGTATTAGGGGACCACACTCACACAAAATATGCATCGCAGTTTCATCTGCATTTAGGCAGAGTCTGCACATTTTTGTGTCTTTCAACTTTAAGTTGAACATATGCTTGTTCAACTTGTAGTGTCCCGTGAGTGCTCGCACCAGAGTACGTAAGTTGTTCCTATTTAGCGCCAAAGCCTCCCTGGCAGCTTTGCTGTTGAAAGGTTGTATGGTTGCTTTGGAGTGATTTAAACTTAGATCTTTAACTGTGAATTTAAAAGTAGGGGTCGACTTTTGCAAAAAAAAAAAAACAAAAAACATCATACTGAGGGGGGGGGGGGGGGGGTGAGACTGCGACTCCCCATATGGGGTGTTTTCATCGATGAAATTGATCATAGAATACACCCTTAAAATTATGTTATAACTTCCCCCGGACACACTGTATATACAATCAAAATACCACTGATCTACTCACTCACTCATCATCGCCCAGCCGAAACAGCTGAAAATAGAAAGATAAAATTTGGACAGTAGCTTCCTTACGTGACGTAGGCACCCACTAAGGCGGGATTTTGGGATAACTTAACCGGGACGCCGTATACAGGGTGTAACAGTTTGAATGAAACTCCTAAACTGCTGGGTTTAGAGAGTTAAAATTCACACTGTATAATTGTCATTGTATTACAAACATCATAAATGGTTTTAGTTTAATATATTTTGCCCCTTAGTTCTTATACAGGGTGAAATATGATTTTTGCTAAAATCTAAACTAATTACACTAGAGACTTGTAATTTCCGAAATAAGGTCCTTTTTATATAACAACATGAAATATGATATCAAAACTGCGTTAATTAGTCCTGTAAGCCATTATACAGGGTGTTAAAGTTTGTATGAAAAACCGAAACCGCTCCTTATTTTGCTTAAAAATTAAAGTGAAAAAAAAAATGAAAAATGTTTATTTCGTTAACCAAATAATGCTTTTAAACACTGCTAAAATATAATTATTACCTACATACAAAATTTTTTACATACGACTTAAAAAATAAACTTTAGAAATTAAAGTGGGGTAGTTTTAACGTTTTAACAGTGAGCGTATAAATTAGTTACCAGCGACCTTACACTAGGTGTAAACCTGTCTTGTAGGCGCCGCAAACTACGATTGCCAGAGATTTAGCGGGCGCATACGCGGTAGCGTTTCGGAATTTCGGTTAAATCGGTAACTCGTTTTTCAAAAACGAAAATATAATAAAATGTAGGGGCTTGGTTTTTTACAAACGCGAATTCTTTTTAACTTTTTTACATACCTATGCGGAAGAAGAGAGAGCTAAACTATCAGTAGGTACTGGCGAAGAAAAATCTTTCATCAACAATAAACAAAATTTTGAACAAAATTTCATCTCAATAGCTTAAGGTGGTAACTCTCGGTATGGTGCGAAATTCAATTTTTTTCGTATTTTTTAATTATTCTGGCAAAAGTAATAAATTTAATAAAGTTAAAAAAAAAAATTTCGCGCCAGTTACCACCTTAAAGATTGTTTCGTCCTCAGACGAAATTAGTGATTTGATGGTTCCTTTTTGCTTATTTAAGTGATTTGCTCCTTCCCGCCCCGTATATCAAGACACTATAGATCACTTTCTAAGTTATTTATTATACAATAGTTTAAGTTTCACTTTAGGTTTAAGTATTTTATTATAATTAAATTAATTTAAGAACGCAGAAGGCGTTCGTCTCGATAGGGTGTGTCGCGAGGAAGAGGGGTTCGCAAGTTGAAGATGGGCGACCTGTCTTGCTTTGACGGCGCGTAGTCTATACCAATATTATAAAAAGGAAAGATCTGTTTGTTTGTTTGTTCGTTTGTTTGTAACGAATAGGCTCCGGAAATACTGAACCGATTTGAAAAATTCTTTCACTGGTAGGAAGCTACACTAACCCCGAGTGTCATAGGCTATATAAGACTTTCAAAAAAATTAGGGATTCTTACCTAAACTCAAATAATGTAATCCAAGGTGCAATATTTTTTCCGTTGTTTACATATTTTGACAGGTGGTTTGTTGTTGATGTTTGTTGTTTTATTCGGCCATTCTGGGCAGTCAAAAGAACATAGTCTATAGAGCCAAGTCTTTTGTAGTATGTTATATTCTATGGCGTAACGAAGTAAGCCGGGACAGCTCGTATGACATAAAATGAGCTAAGCGCCTGATTAGTTTTCTATGCAAATATTGCTTGAAAGTACGCATTGGTCGCGCACGTAAGGCGCGAACAAAGATATCTGCTTCAAAATTGAGTAAGATGTAAGATTTCATCCGAACAATCATTCATACATACATTGCAATGCAATTTAAATAAATGCTTTTAAAAAACTTTAATTGTTAATAAAAAAATTACTTAAACAAAACGTTTTTTATTTTTATTTTATAAATCAACTAGCTTCCCCGCAAGATTTCTTCTGCGTAAAGTATTAGATGCAAAAAAAACCGGTAAGTAATACTTATGTACCCAATGCAAAAAACTTTTCGACATCTCGTTGATTGGCACGTAAGTAGTTGATAGTTAAGGGGCTATTACACCTTTCCTAAATCAGTCTCTGAATTCAGTCAGTCCTGATTCAGGACAGTGTAATTGAATTAAGGGAGCTAGCTTCCGATTTAGCCACCGACTAAGAACAAAGACGTCCTAGCTCCAGTGTGGCCAACGGATGAAATAGCAATCCGCCAGATAAGGTTCCTCAAGTGATGAGTTACTCCCTCATTTGAGGGGGCTCGTTACAGTGATGTGAGTGAGGACACCTGTGCACCTCGTATAAAACTCGTAAAACGGCTCGTGAGGAGTGAGGCGTCTAACTATTCCAAAATGAAAAATAAACCAAAATCTTGAGAATTTGAATGATGGAAGTTCCTTGTGTGTGTCGTAGAAGTGTATTGTGATTCGAGAGCATAACAATAATAAACAAACCTTGAAAATAAAGGTAAACTGACGGGAAATCTGGGCTTATGGCAAGGGTTTAAGCATTTCAATTAACAAAACCCGTTGTGGTAAGATGTTTTAGGGTGTTGACGAGCGCAGGAACTCTATCCATAAATTAGTATGTTTCGTATTTAGAAAAATCCTATGTCATTTTACAATGAGTCAATATAGGCAAATTTATAAATAGGCACAGAACGCTCAAGCAAGTACCACGACAGGCAGAGTGCTACTTAGCCCATGAATTCAAAATTATTTTTAATTTCAATTATGTAGGTATTGGGTAACATAGGTATTGCAATCACAATTTAAACTAAAACTAATTAAAAATTATTCTCTTTTCTATTTTAACATAACCTTTGCATATATATCTAAATCTACCTGCAAAATATCAATTTGTAATTTATAATTAAGATCAGAAAACTGTGTTTTATAGTTAATAAAATTATTATTATTATGTCTATTAATACTTGTATGATTAGTCCCACTGCGGGAAGGTTTGGGCCTGTTTTTGGGTTGAAATGCCTCACCTCAAAATGAGGACCTCATTTCCTCAATCCTCATTTTAAATTACTGAGTAACCCATCACTCCTCAAACCACCAGAACACCACCTACAATAAGATGTCCCTCTCTAAAAACCGCTAAAATTCTCACTAAGATTATAAAACACTAGAGGCTGCCCCGCGGTTTTTCCCGCGCAGATTTCTCATAAACACAATAATCCCGTTTTTTCCCATTCACGTGGGAATTTTGGGAAATTCCTTCTTAGTGCTCACCTACACTCCTTAAGAAACCCACGTGCCAATTTTCAGCTTTCTACGCCCAGTAGTTTCGGCTCTGCGTTGTCTGTCAGTCAGTCAGTCAGTCAGTCAGTAACGGAAGAGTTTTATATATATTGATGATTAAGGTAGTAACTCTCGGTATGGCGCGAAATTCAATTTTTTTTGCGTTTTTTATTTATTATGAAATTATGACGAAAGCATTCGTTTTTAATAAATTTTAAATTACTTCGCGTATGAAAAAAACCGTTTTCAACATTGTAATACAACGTTTTTGGAAGAGAGACCTACTGATTTGTGTTTAAAGGTTCGAAGGCAAAAAAATCAAGTCCCTTGTATATACACAAAAATCGGCAACTCTGTCTTTCAAAAACGATATATTACAATATAGGAGATGGTTTTTCAATTACGAGAATCACTTTAAACTTTATAAAAAACTAGAGGTTGCTCCGCGGTTTTTCCCGCGCAG
This sequence comes from Euspilapteryx auroguttella, assembly GCA_951802225.1. Lineage (NCBI taxonomy): Eukaryota > Metazoa > Arthropoda > Insecta > Lepidoptera > Gracillariidae > Euspilapteryx > Euspilapteryx auroguttella. The sequence continues at coordinate 7,132,461 of OX637645.1, forward strand.
ATTTCTCATAAACACAAAATTCCCGTTCCCGTGGGAATTTCGGGAAATCCCTTAGTGCTCACCTACACTCCCCAAGGAACCCACGTGCCAATTTTCAGCTTTCTACGCCCAGTAGTTTCGGCTCTGCGTTGTCTGTCAGTCTGTCAGTCAGTCAGTAACGGAAGAGTTTTATATATATTGATTTAATGAAAATTAACCCCCTCGAAAAAAATAAAAAAATATAAAGGTTTTTATTTTGAAAGTAAAAATATAGCTAAATAGTAGTTTTTATTTTATTTTAAGATAATTCTCATAGTCCGCTTTAAAAACCACTAGAAAAAAAAAAAAAGCCACTAAATGGGGGTTCCAATCCAACCAAACCACCAGATTTAGTGGAAAATCCACTAAGGTGGCAACACTGCTTCGATCGCGACTGACTAGAAAAGGTGTGATAGCAAACTACGCTGCCTAAATAGTTTCCTAAAAAGGAAGCTAATTAGGTTGCTAATTCAGATACTGATTCAGGAGAAATGTAATCGCTCCTTTATATCCCTAGCTAGCTCATCTGTCTACGCTGCGCACTGAGTAATTGACTTGTATAGGCTTGTTCTTGTATTATTATTATTCTGAGGTTATAGGTTTTCAAAAATTTGCCTTAGGGAAAATCATGAGAAAATGCATAGAGTGGAACAGTGGAACCTCAGAGTGGAAGTGGAACGAAACGGTAATATTCGATTGATTGATTGAACCTCGGGATTGAACTGTGACTGAGCCTCAGAATAAAGACAAGCATAGAAGGAGTCCTAAAATAAAAAGTCACATCATTGTGTTACGCTACTTACTCAAGTGCAACCATTGAATATGTTAAAAAGAGACCAATATACTTTCTCCACTGGGTCGTATGACTCTTCCGCACCTTGCCCGTACCTGGGTTCGACTTTTTATTTTTAATTTTCTAAAAAGCTAGTGATGGCAAAAATAACTTGTCCTAAATCAAGTTGTCTATACTTTTATACAAGACATGGTTCTTTATTATGGAACTTATCATAACTAATTCAGGAGTAATTGTATGGTATTATAATAACAAGAAAACAAAGACAAAGATAAAAACGCTTTATTGCTATAAAAATGCAAATAAAAATACAAAATGTAACAAACCGTATAACATTTTTAACAGAAAAAGAATAAGGGCAATTGTGCCTTATCGATTAAAGCGATTTCTTCCAGGAAACCTACTGCACACAATAAGTTATTTTAATGAATAAAACGGGTGTCTTGATAAAAATATAATAATACTTACCTATTTCTAAAGATTTTCCGTTCATAAAAAACTCTGTCACATCAGATATTATTAGCACAGCTCTAAAATATTTAAAACTAAAAGATGTGTGCCTATAATAATATGTATATATAAAACAAGTAAAACAAATCTATTTTTGGAAATTTCACAATGTATGAATTATGCGCTTCTTTCTTTACACACTCATTTTCAATAATCTTGCTCTGCACTCTGCACCTCAAATGTTTGTTTTTGCCTGGGTTGATCTTGATCATCACTTTGTTTGTATGTGAAAAAACCCTGCTTGTGGTTTTTTTTTGAGACCTAAAAATATAATATGTTTTAATTAAAACTTATAAAAGAGAGTAAGTATTATAAAACCTGGGTGTAAACAATTTATACATACGTAAGTGATATCCTGCAGCAACAATGGCGCTTTTGTTTTTATCACAAAGTAAAATTTTCATGGAATTTTATTTGTTTACAGTTTACAGCATTGGTTTACCCAAATTTACGGTTCATATATTCTGTAGCTTTTTTATCAAAGTATTTTGTGAGGCCTGTAAGAAAGCAAGAAAAATGTTCTTAAATATTATATTCAAGACAATAATAATAATAATAATTTATTCAAATATATATTAATTAAAGCCTTCGTATTTTTTTTTAGAAAACCGGTATCTTAGAGAATATTAACTTAAACGATGACATCCCGCAACTTAAACTTGAAATTTTCATATACAATTATGAGGATCTGCAGAAAAAAAAACATAGATAAACTTAAACCTGTTTTATCCAGAATGGGCAAATTGTATGTCACGATATTTTCTTTAAGGCCTATATCCAGCAGTAGACGTTTTTAGCTGAGATGATGGTATTTTCTGGTTGCATTTCTTTCTTAGATATGAAATATGAATCGTCCACTGAATGTCGCTGTCCTATTTCCTTTAACATTAAGTTGATAACGAATAACATTTAATTAATTTGATATAAAATAAGCAATTGAAAGGGCAATATTTTATGATTACCACCAACCAACTTATTCAAATTGCAGCAGCAAAACTGTTGTTACAGTTTCAGGTTATAATCTTCACCATCTTAAATCTTCTTTGTTGATAAAACAGTATGTTGTGAATGTTTAAAATCTTGTCTCTTTATAGCATCCAGTCATTTTGTTTTTAGTATATAATTTACTTGAAAACTGAAAAAAAAGACAACAATTAGCATATTATTATGTCTGATTTTTATTTGTCCTTAAGTTAGAACGGATGATTTAGGTTCGATAACTTTTGTCTAAACATATTTTGGCACAACACTATCATAACCTTTACAGAAGGTGTTTTACCGTAATAATTCAATAAATTTAGGTACGAGTTCGACAAACAGCGTGTAAAATTGATGTTCTTGATAATTTATTAGTCAAAATAGTGCCCAGAAGTCTACAATGAAACAAAATTATTTACCGAATGGTAGGAGACCGAAACATCAAGATTTTGATTCCTTGACGCATTTGATTCACATCCCGTCACTACACAAGAGATTGTTATACATTAAGTTAAACATTCACAATCACAAAACCAATTTATCACACCTTTTTCATAAAAAATAATCATAAAACTTTTGGAGCTGCTACCGATGTTTACAATGTCATATTATACGTCAAAATAAAACAAACCATAAACAAACCATTAAATATGTACCAAATTATTGGTTTTTAATTTTGTACGGTACTAATAAACCAGTGTCATCAATAAACCACTTTGATACCACAAGAAGAAAACTTGCAAAGAATTCTTATATTTTATCTCTCTCTAACTAATAGTCTTTTTGCCGTTTAGTAAGGAGCGTAACAATATGAAAATAACTTTTTATTTTAGCCCGGTTTCTATGCTTGTCTTTATTCTGAGGACTGAGCAGTTCAGTGAAACGTGGTGAAACCATGAAACATGAAACCTAACTTCCAATCAATCAAACAAACGTAACGAAAAAACGAAAACAAGAAAAAAGACGGGAGGCAAATAATTAATGAATAATGAAAATACATTAGGTAGGTATCTAAGAACACAGTTGCACAAAACAATTGAAAAATTACGTAGGCCGTTTTTGCCGAGGTCTCTGCGACTTCACCTTCACGCCCTGCTTAGTGGCTTGGGTCTTTGCAGTTGTCGATGGAGCAGCAGCAGTATCATCCGCCGCTGGGGCAGCTGGAGCTGGAATCGCGTCGAGTTCATCCAGATTGACTACGCTATGGCGAGAGCCGTCCGGTGCTAATACGAACACTACGCCGTTGCGTGTCCAGGCGTTCTTTACGCCATGTCGCTGCCTAGCCGCCATGAAGACGTCGTGCTGGAAAATTTTACTACCAGGGGCCGGCTTTTTGTCGTACCTCCAAGCCTGTGACACCGCATCAAATCTCCAGCCGCAACGGGCAACTGCAACTTGCCTTCGAGAATGGTTGTCAGCACAGCTAAAGGGTCCTCATCCTTCTCTTCAGGCACGCCATGTATGAGCAGAATCTTGTGTCGTCGCTGGGTCTCCTGCTGATCCTGCTGTCGAACAAGCAAATCAATTTGCCTTTGCAGTGTCGATATTGCAGAGAGAACAAAGGTGCGGAATACAATAAACTCTGTGGCAACTAAAGATGTATTTGGGGTTGCTGCCCCTGCCGCAACTTGCTCTGGAAGAGCTGAAGAGAACTGCTGCACATGGAACTCACTCATTCATTGATTTCTGTATTGCCTCCACCTTCATTAAAGTGCAGTGATGATGTGGCACTTTGTGTTATAATGTTGTGAATGGATCTTCAGAAAAATTACTGGTAGGTGACAGGACTTAACTTAATAAATAAAATTACATTAAATAAATTAGAAAAAACAACTTGTAAATAATATAAAAAAATAAAAATATGTAGAGAAAATTATTTTAGAACTTATATGGATCCCTACCCTTAATGATAATATTGAATACATACAAATAGATTATGCGAGTCTGCATTTTAGACGTCAGCGCCCCAAGGGGTAATTCTCCAAACCACGTCATACAACATATTATATCCTTTAGATAGGTACCTACCGCACCTAGCTAGTTGGTGTCTATGTAGATATTTTTTTCATGTAGACATCCTTTTTAGGTTGAGATTAATTGCACAAGCTGACAGCCAAGTTTACATTTTACTACTATCTCGCTTTACAGATTAATCTCAACATTAGATGTTTGCATGCTTATTATCTTACAATAATTTCAATAAATGTAACTCAAACTTAATTTAAAATAAAAATTCTATATTTAATTAACAATATTTATTATTTTCTTCTTTTGGTATAATAATCATTTGCAATTTTTTGAAAATCATCTATATAATCACAGCGTTTACCTTTTAAAATTCTATTCGTGTGCCTACACCATGTTTTCATGTTTGCTTGAGGTTTGTTGTATTGCGATTCAAAGTGAGAATGGCAAACTTTTCTGTATTTGAATATTTTTTAGTTGTCTAGTGCCAAAATATCACCAATATAATTTATTTTTTACAAAAATGGAACCCGCCTTTAATATACACTGACACATACATCAACTGAGCACTTCCTCTTTGTCGAAGTCGGTTCAAATAGGTACTAAAACCTTCTCCTGAATGTAACAAATACTTATCCGAAAACCGCATCAAAATCGGTTCAGCCAAACGCGAGATAATCGCGGACAAACATACATACAGGTCCAACTAATAACCTCCTTTTTTGAAGTCGGTTAAAATTACTATACAACCATGTGCGGAATCTGTCTGGTTGTCTCTCCGGGTTCGGCAAACCTGAAATTAATATGAATAATTAAGATTTTTGTTTATTATTGTTAATGGTTACTGTACTTTTAAAGCCATTATTATGTTTGTAAAATAAGTTTATGTTTGTCATAATGACCTAAAAAATAAATAAATAAATAAAGCGTTTATTCATTTCAACATTTACAAGAAAATACTAAACATAATATCCGCCAAACTACAGAGCAGTTTGTTGGCAGAGAGTGCTCTCTAAATTAAATACATTAGTTACCTAATAATTATTATTCAATCCTTTTACAATTCTTAAAGTTAGTTAAGGTAATTAAGTGTTAACTAGTTGATTAAAAAGCTCATCTATTAAATATTTTTTGTATGTTTTCTTTGATACACTTTCTAGAGTTCGCAATGAAACAGGTAATTCATTTAATATAGTAGGCACAAGGTACTGTCTTGTTCTTTCTCCATAATAGTTTGTTACCTAATCCCGTGGTGTGAGTTTGATCCCCTGAGGAATGCTAGAATCTTTAAGGCTTGTTGCTAATCATCAGTTCCGTGTTTCAGAAGATATGGTTCGTCCGCCCCGTATACTTTACAATAAGTACTTTTCACTGAATCAATGATACATTATGAGCTAGGAAAGAATCTGTCTATCGTACTTATTACTTACCTATTTTATGCCATTATTTGCTGTTTGATTGAATAGAATTATGTGGAAACGATACTAAAATTTAGAATGATAGAAAAGAACAAAATAAACAATTTTATTGTAGGCAGGTACTTACGAGTTTTAGAACACCCTGGTACAGCGACCTAGACCGGGAAACTAAAATCTATTTCATCATAACAATGTTTGCCCTGCGGGGATCAAACCCAGTGTTTCCACGTCTCAGTTCAAATCACTTCTGAGCTGAAAATGACATTTATTATTATTATTTTAATGTAATGGACTTGACTCCACTTCAGTAGAGTATTAAGCCCGGCAACGTTGTACGGTTATTATAAGTTTATTCAATTATTGTTTTAAAGCCCGCTTACAAAACACGTGGTTTCAGAACCAACATTAAAACAATAATCCTGAAAATGACAGTCAATTACAAACAACATCACTGTAATGCCAAATATTATAATTTTATATGCAAAAAACAGATGTTATGGACAGAATAAGAACATTTGAATTCTATAAAATGTTACATCTAGCAACAAAATACAATCAGATATTCTTTCGTTGTCATAAATAATAGAAAATATTAGGAACATACCCTACTTCACAATCAATACATATCTAGCTTAGAGATTAATGTATCTGGTAAAACCAAAATCATACAAGGCTGGTATGAAAAATCCTCTAGAGTCAGTGGATCTTATTCAGTGGAATGTTTTTCACTACATGTTTTCCAAGAAACTAAGGATGCATTTCCTCATCGTCTTCATCAAATTCTTCAGTGTTGTTTGACTGATAACCATCACCTTAAAAGTCGGAGAACATCATCGTACAGGAAACTGAAAATAGTAAAAAATTACTTGTAGATCAGATTAAAACAACTAGTTAAACTGTACAAATGTGAAGTTAGTTTGCGTTTGGGCGTTCTTTACTTCGATAATATTGTAGAAATTAAGTCACTATCTATGAGCAAATAAAGCTTGCGAAAATATTGGCATTCCATACTAATTAACGAAACATTAGTTAGGTATTACCTTGACTCGTAAAGAGATCAAAACCCGTATCCATCTTCACGGCGCGCTTTCAGCTCGGCAGAGTATATGTTCTGTGGCTTTCAGCTCGCGATGGATCGATCTTTTTTTCTTAGAGAAGAGAGGTAACTGCTTGAACGATCCAGGGCAGTACCTACTAATTGTGTTCAGGTGGTTGGGAAGAGAATAAAAGAAATACATTTTTCTTGGTTTCCAACGTTGTTCTAGTGATGAGTTACTCCCTCGTGAGGGCCTCGTTTGAGGGGGCTCGTTACAGTGAGGTGAGTGAGTACCTCTTATAAAACTCGTGAGGGGGCTCGTGAGGAGTGAGGCGTCGTGAGGAGTGAGGCGTCGTGAGGAGTGAGGCGTCGTGAGGAGTGAGGAGGCGTGAGTAATGAGGAGGCGTGAGGCGTCTTGAGGCGTGAGGCGTGAGGATTGTGTTTTAACGACAAGTAAACGAAACGAAGTACGAACCTCAATAAATGAGGACTAGGCGAGGTGAGTGAGGGAGGTATAGCCTTGTTCAAGAGTTAGTTATTCTTTTCATTGGAAAAAGGGCTATTATTGTTTAGCAAACAGAAAAACGTAAATGTTTTAGAAATTTACTATTAAGATAGAATAATAAATAGGTAGGTACGATACCGATTCATATAGTATTTAGATTTAATTATTATTATTTTTATTATTATATTGCATTTATATATACTTGTGAATGTCTACAGAAAGCAAAAATAAATCTTATGTAAATAACTTGTTAGTTCCGCTGCGGGAAGGTTTGGGCCTGTTTTTGGGTTGAAATGCCTCGCCTCAAATGAGGGGTCCTCGTGAGGACCTCATTTAGCCAAATGAGGTCCTCACGAGTCCTCAATTTAAATTACTGAGTAACCCATCACTACGTTGTTCTGCGTTCCCTTCAGTCTGAGGATCAGACATTGTTTGTTTGTTTACATTTTGTTCACAGAGAAGATAAGCACTAACCGTTTTAAGAGATAGTTAGGGTGGGATATGTTTTTTATATCCGAGGGAGCGAAATTTTTTTTAGTATCGCTGTTTTGGCACCACTGACACCTTAATATTTAAATTTCATAGTAATGTACATACGTAGTCAAGTGCATAATTTGCAAAGCACTAATTTAATTTATATTAAGATAGTTTTCAAAACGATTCGTATTAAAATAAAATTAATTCCCTCTGGGAACAGATTTTTCAAACTAACAAAGCTTACGTTAATAGGTTAATATTTAAATGGATTTTGTATTTGTTTTGTAAATTGTGTGTATAGCTTGTATAGCACTAATTATTAAACTAGGCTTTAAAAAGATTCGTATTCGGATAAAAAAGTTTCCCGCTGCCTATAGGTTTCTATAAACTACAAATATTTCAGCAAATAACATTGAACAAATGATATCTTTATTATTTATTTAGAACAAATTATAAGGTACATCAATCAATATATATAAAACTCTTCGGTTACTGACTGACTGACATACAACGTAGAGCCGAAACTACTGGGCGTAGCGGGCTGAAATTTTGCACGTGGGTTTCTCGGATAGTGTATGGCAGTACTAAGAAACAATTTCCCAAAATTCCCATGGGAACGAAAAAAAAAACAGAATTTATGTGTTTATAAGAAGCCTGCGCGGGTGATACCGCGGGGCAGCCTCTAGTTTTAGTATAAAAAATATTTACAAAATACATTATGTTCCCGCTGGATATAGACCCACCGTTTTTGCTATTATTATTTTACTATATTATTTACATAAGACTTAACTTGGTTTGCCACAGATAACGGACAGATCAGCCCGAATACTGTATAGAGACAGGTATGTCATCCCACCCACGCGATTCAGGTGGCCATCTTTCTAATGTTGTTATTTAGACTGATTCTAACTATCTTATTTCCAAAATCTAAATATTCAATCCATACCAATATTATAAAGAGGAAATATTTGTTTGTTTGTAACGAATATACCAATATTATAAAGAGGAAAGATTTGTTTGTTTGTTTGTTTGTAACGAATAGGCTCCGGAAATACTGAACCGATTTGAAAAATTCTTTCACTGGTAGGAAGCTACATTAACCGCGAGTGTCATAGGCTATATTATATTTTCAAAAAAATTAAGGATCCTTACCTAAACTTAAATATTATAACCCAAGGTGTAATATTTTTTCCGTTGTTTACATATTTTATTTTGACAGGTGGTTTGTTCTTATTGTTTGTTTTTTATTCAGCCATTCTGAGCAGTCAAAAGAACATAGTCTATAGAGCCAAGTCTTTTGTAGTCTCTTATATTCTATGGCGTAACGAAGTAAGCCGGGAAAGCTCGTTTATTATATTATTATTTTAAGCATTTAAGTATCTATTACATAGGTTTCCTATAAGGTTTATGTACCTTTTAGTATTTCCAAAACCTTTACCAACCAACCGGTTACCTTGAACCTTTTTTTTTTAATAACCACCATTTTATAAATTATCTTACTTATCTATTTAATGCTCTATATTTATACTTTTGAAGGCTAAAGTTATAATCTGCTAGTCGACATGGCCAACTTCGTACCGCCTAACCTATTACTAGCTTGTGCATGTAATAAACTTATAAACCTTCCTCTTGAATTCCTCTTTCTAATAAAAAAACCTCATCAAAATCCGTTGCATAGTTTTAAGGATATAAGCATACATAGGGACAGACGCGGGAAGAGACTTTATTTTATACTATGTTATAATTGATTTACAATATACCGGGTGTTTCTGACAAAGCGGTTATAAATCAAAGGAAGGATTCAGCTCACCATACTTAACAACTTTCCCAAAGCAACATGGATCGATATCTCAAAACAAAAATCAGCTGTCCCGTACATTGACCCCGCCAGCTGATCAATGTATGGAACAGCTGGTATTTTTTTTTGAAATTTCGATTTATGTTGCTTTGGGAAAGTTGTTAGTTATGGTGAGCTAAAGCCCTCCTTTGATTTATTACCACCTTGTCAGAACAACCGGTATATAGGTAAGCCGTAGTTGTCGCGAACATGAGGCTTTCAGTATGAGAAACTGTGTCGTTTTCCTTTAATTTTTTGTTTTTTTTTTTAATTTTCAATATTTTAAGTTATATTTTTCTATTCTTCTTATTCCTTTTCTCTTATTCTTTTATGCAAGCATACTATAATGTATAATAACAAGTGCATTAAAATAATTTAATTGTTTTATTTAGTTCAAAATGGTAAACTGAAATGAAATACTACACGAAAACGAAACGAATAATTATAAACGTACAGTGAAGTTTTTATTCCATACAGAAATAGCAAAATAATTGCATCCAGTGATCATTTATCCGGCCGTGATATTCGCTACGCTAGAAACGTTCCTTATTAATGTATACATATTTGTATGTATTGTATGGAAATGTCCCGCTGGCACAAATTAGTAGTGTATAAATGATTACAGGTTTCATTAATTTAAAAACAACATAACAATAATTTTTTTTTTAATTTTATTCATCAAATGTTAAAATAATTAACAATAATTTTTTTTTTACAAAGAGAAACATACATAAACTGAGAACTTCTCTTTTTCGAAGTCGTTTAAATAGGTACAAAAACCTTCTCCTAAATGTAACGAATACATATCTGAAAACCGCATTAAAATCGCTTCAGCCAAACGCGAGATAATCGCGGTCAAATATACATACATACATACAGGTCAAACTGATAACCTCCTTTTTTGAACTCGTTTAATAAATACAATAGTCAACGGTGCCAATATAACGATGCTAAAACTTATTTTCGCTCCTTTTTTAAATAACACTTAAATATTGCTAGAGTGGGCTCTCTTAAATCGGTAGTGTTTATCTTCTTTCTGTTTGGTTGATTGACTGAGACTGATTGACAATAATCTTTTGTTCTCATTGAAAATTTAATTCTGATTTGTGTAAATCATTTCTTCTTCCTGATTGGTCAATATAAATTTAGTGCCGACCAACCAAAACGATGTATTTCAAATAGGGTCTATACGCATAGAAATTGTCTTTGTTATGTCCGGAAGGTTTTGTACGACAAGTTTTTACCGTCCAAGTTTTTAGTGGTAACACGAAAGACTGTGTCGTGAAAAACTTCTCGGACGTACAGGAAGTTTTTGCCGTAAAGGTTTTGCACGACAGGGCTTTTACCAGCCAAGTTTTTAGTGAATGACACGAACGACCCTGCTGTACAAAACTTGGCCGTGTAAAACTTGGATGGTAAAGATGCACACCCATTTATTTGTCTCAGTAGACATAGACATAGACAGATCTTTATTTGCGCACACAAAACTTACAATATTATGTAACAACTAGGTAAAAGAAACACAACTAAATAAAATTTTAATGAAATTGACAAAAATATTGTAAGTGTTGTGGGCGCAAAATGGCCCCGACTCAGCTTATGTTGCAAGCAATGCAATTGCATTGATGCAACGCTGATGATTCTGCCAGAACCATAGGAGTCTTTGCTAATGTACCTAGTTGATAGTCTTTGCTATGTTATGTACCTATGTATAAATATTTGTTTTTTGTTAAGTAAATTAGAAAAGATCTTTTTTTTTGTTTTTGCTCGAGTAAGTTAAAAATTTAAAATATAACAGTTTTTACATGTATTAACCCTGAACATAAGAGAAAACCGGAGGAGGATTATAATATACTTACTTACCGAATGATTTTTTAAAGTGATATTGCGATTTTTTAAGTGTTTGTCATTAAAAAATGGTTGATTTTTTAAGTTTTTTTGTCAATAGTACACTATCTCATTGTGTGGGGATTTTGTGGGGAATCAGGATATTTTTCTCCCCAAATTTGGGGAATTTGACCAGTGATCTTGGGGAATCTGGTAAATAACCATTGGCAACACTGTCTGTGACATCAATGAAAAACTGAAGAGAACTGCAAAATCAAAGTTAAATTTTCGTTCTTCTTACAAAACTTTTCTGGGATTAGGTATGTACCTAGTATTAGTATGTAGGTACCTATATATTAATTTTATATAATAAAACAATGAAATAAATTAAAAACATTTCTTGGGACCTTTTTTGGGGCTGAGGTTGAAAACTTGAAACGTAATTACGATGTTTAATTTCTAATTTAATCAGATGGCGACTAAATCTATTGCTAGTGCTACCGTTAGAGCTGTAAAAAAGCGCATCTTGCCAATGCGCGCTGCATTAATATTAACCCCGAATGCTGTAACAAAAGTAAAAGAAATAATGGCAAAGGAAGAAGCAAAAGGATACATTGGTCTAAAGGTGGGCGTGCGACAGAGAGGCTGCAATGGACTATCATATACTTTGGATTATGCTCAAACTAAGGAAAAACTTGATGAAGAAGTTAAACAAGATGGTATTACTATCATTATTGATCGAAAAGCGCAGCTCACTCTTTTAGGTAAGATTTCTATATGTTGGCACTATGATTGTTTTAGGCTGAGCTGTTTGTTCAGCCTTAGTTTTTATTGTTTATCAATACATAGTATAAAATTAAGTCACTTGCCGTGTCGGTCTTAGTATGCTCTGCAAATCTTTAAAACTACACACAAATTCTTAAAGTGCTTGATTGTAATACATATTAAGTACCATGCCAGTATTATCGAAAATTTCTATTGCAGAACGGTCATCGCCCATACAAAAAAAACCCAGGCCCGACAGTAACAAGACATATCTCATATTTTTTGTTATTTTTTATGTAGGTAGTAGAAAAAAAAAAAAAATTATATTCTAAATCTATGGCTAACACCAAAATTTGCCTTGTGCTTTTATTAAGGCGTTACATTGAAAAATATAAATATATTATGCCTATTTTAACGTTAAATGTATGTGAGTGTGAGTAAATAATGATACAATAGCTATGGGATGTATCCAGGTGACTTTATGGCTCGGATTTATATATTTTTCAATGTAACGCCTTAATAAAAGCACAGGGCAATATATTGGTGTTAGCCATCTATTTTGAATATAAAAATATATTTTTTTTACCATATAAAAAATAACAAAAAATATGAGATTGTTTTGTTGCTGTTGGGCCTGGGTTTTTTTTGACCGTTCTCCTTAGACAATACATTGCTCTTTTTTTTTTGCAGACTAAAATTAATACAAGTGTAATTTTGTGTTAAATGTTATTGTAATTGTATGACCCTGAATGAATTAAACCTGGGCATATTTACATCTCTAGGGTCCAATATAATGTCTAAAAAAACAAAAACAAGGGTGTACCTAGTTATAAAGCTTGCACTGGTTGCAGTTATAGAAGCTCGCACAGTGGCACTGCTTACCACTGATACAATAAATTTCATTTTTTTTTTTATTACAGCAGTTGAACTTTTGTGTAAAAATAATTAGGAAATAAAAAAAGTTCAACAGTGTTGTAATTATCCAAAAATGTTACAAAACCAATATACAAGTTACAACCACATTAATTAAATCAAAAGTGGTTTGGCTGGATGTTTTATAAAAACTGCTGAATGGATGGTTGTTTGATTTCACAAAAAAAAAAAAAACAAAAAAAATAATTAATTCACTTTTTATCAAGATGCATGATGTATTTTGCCATATTTTTTATTTATTTAAAAAAAAAAAACCTTTTACATAAGTAAATAAATTTTTCAGGTACTGAAATGGACTTTGTGGAAGACAAATTATCAGCAGAATTTGTATTCAACAATCCAAACATTAAAGGAACTTGTGGTTGTGGAGAATCATTTAGTATATGAAATAGTTTTAGGAAATTAATGCTTAATTACATAATGGCATCTCACTCTTTGTGTATAAAAGTAAGAATTACCTATCAAAATAATATACCTACTCAACCCTTAACCAATATTACAAGAGCTGAGGCTGCATGTTTCTTTTGGATATTAAGCATTATAAGTAGAGCTTCTTAAAAAAAAAAAATGTTACATTTGTGATATTATTTTTGTTATGTAGCTAGAATAAAAAAACAATATCGAGGATGTGGGATCTATTTAATACACTTTGTAGGTATATTTATTTCCAAAATCTTAATAAAATAAGTCTTCATCCATAGCTAGCTTATCCCTAATAAGACTATTAGTTAAGTTGTCTTTTACAATATTTTATCATAGTCCTTATTTAGTTTTGTTTGAATTTAAAAAAAGGAAGTACAAAATACAAATACCTATAATATAAAAAAAAAATGTTTTCATCAATTTTAATATATTTACTGTACTTATTTATGAGTTTTATTCCTTGCTTTTCAATACAAAACTTTTATTTGCCAATCTAAAACTAATATTTTTCATTCCACCCGCTCAGTACTTACTTCAGTACTTTTTCTTACCTGTACTCGTACATATTTAAAAAGGGTCACTTTATTGATTTTTTTGGCTTACAACTAAAAAATTAATCTGTGGCTAAAGCGTTTCCCCACCTCACTGCTAACAAAGATTCAGCGTTTCCCCCCACCTCACTGATGCGGTGCCTAATCAAACCATAGAAATTTTGCTACCTAGGTACCTACTTACTATATATAGCAGTGAGGTGGGGAAACGCTATATAATAGCTCCATGGCCTGACATTTACAAAAAATAGTCGGCAAAATAATTGTTTTTGTTTACGTGTTTTTTAGTATAATAATATGAAAATGCAGTTATTTTGGTTTTACTTTGTTTAATAGTTATTGTTACAAAATAAGTGATGGAAGTGAAGTGAATTTAAAAACAAGCTGACTGATTAGGCCAACAGAATCAGGTACTAGGTACCTATGCTTTTTATTACGGGTATCATTTAAGCTATCACCAATTTAATTAGTTTTGTGTTTCTTAAATAATAGGGTTTGTCCTCAAAATAGTAGATCTATCACCAAAATGTAGTCACCAAACAATGCAAAATCAGTTCCACAATAAATCACCTAAAATCCTGAGATATAAGGTCTAGTACCAAATAAATGTTTTTGTATGTATTATAATAGGTGTGTCCTAATAAGTATTTAAGCAAACTAATTTAAAGAGATCACCAATAAATCATATTATGTTACTAGAAAATTGCATTAAGTGCAAATAAAAAATTAGGGTTGTCATCATCGTTTCAACCAAAAGATTCTGCTACTTAACTAGACTCCCAGCCGCGGCGGCTCTACCACAAAAAGAGTTAAACCGGGTCTAAATCACTAGACTAGGTTTAAATCACTAGTTCGTCATACAAATTGGCAATTTTAGACCGGTCTAACTTTTTTGTGGTAAGGGGGCCAAGGTTCTAAATTTCCACTGGTAGTATAAATTATATTTAAATAAAAAATTTAGCAGAGTAGTAAATAAAACAATTAAAGTCAAAATAATCAATATTTATTGTTTAAAATAATTACCACTGAACAATCAGCGCTGGTTTAAAATAGCTGGCTTATGGCTAGCAGAATAGTGACAGATCTACCATTCTGAGCACAGATCTATTATTTAAGTAACAAAACTGTTATTATAAGAACGAAGTTTATATTCATGTAATGCAATATAATTTTATTGGTTATCGAACTCTTATTTTACACATATATTAACATTAATTTGATAATTCATACCTGGGAACAATTTTTGTTTATCTGAGAACGAAAATATTTCGTGGCGATAGATCTATTTATTAGGTGATACAACTTGATGACAAATATAAATTTTGGTGATAGAAAATATAGTTCCCTTTTATTACTGCTTTCATGGAAAAAAAATTGTCGGATGGAATGAAAACTAGAATATAAATACTCAGGCGTAAAGATATTTTGCTTCGGGTTTTGTTAGAACTTGAAACCCTCATACATAATACATAATTTTACGCCCTTGTATTATAATGTACTATTATCTACATCCATATCATGACTTCCCTTTAATATTTTCAAGCTATAAGTTATGGCCTATATTAAGAAACCGGTATCAGTTGGTGCATCATAAATTTTACTTTACTTTATAGACAACAGAACCAACTTTAAGAAAAAAAAAGAATAATATTTGATGGTGATTAAGTGTCATGAAATAAGTAAGTGTCGATTCGACATTTCATTCGAATCTTGAATTATTATAATCGATTTGAGAATCGAAATCGACTCAAGTTTGTATTGACTTTTCAGTCATTTGTTTCGAACTTTCAAAATAACTTTTATCATTTATAAATCAGAAAAGTTATTTAAGTTCTACTTACATAATTATGGTATTTTGCCGTGATTTCTGAACATATTATTGTAAAAACGAAAACTTATAATATGAATGTAGATAAAGTTATGTATGCAACTGTACATAACTAGGCATTAATAGGTACACGAGTGTTACATTTGATCCTGAATGATAATGAGTGTAAAACTCGTATCAAAAAAGTTCTGATTAAGAAAGCTTATTACAATATTGATGATTATGTAAACGACAAATACGCATGGAAGTAGTCTAGTTCTGCACTTAAGATATTTTCATTATTTCATGTACTTTCATTTTTATTAATCTTTATAATGTTCATTGTGTTGTCACCTAATTGTATTGTAATATCACAAAATTACAATAATAACTCAAATTTAAAAATTTAAAAACCCCCGACCCAGTCAGACCCCTCATCAACTTAAGTAGAACTAGAGCTAATCATCTTAAAAATATCATGGTTACCTTATTCTGAGTGGTTACCTTAACATATACTTTCAATATCATTGAAGTAACACTGTACCAAATTTTTAATTGATAGGACAAATGGAAGGTGGTTAGATCCTCTCATCCATTATTCAAGAGCTGATCATCTTCAAACGGCAGATCAGGTCATGGTTACCATAAAATATACTTTCAATATCATAGATGTAACATGGTACCAAATTTCAACTCGATCGGACTTAAGGAAGCTAGTTAGATCCTCTCATCCATTATTCAAGAGCTGATCATCTTCAAACGGCTGATCAGGTACTGGTTACCTTACCATATACTTTCTATATAATACATGTAACATGGTAAGTACCAAATTTCAAATCGATCAGACATAAGGAAGCTAGTTAGATCCACTCATCCATTATTCAAGAGCTGATCATCTTCAAACGGCAGATCAGGTCATGGTTACCTTACCAAATACTTTCTATATCATAGATGTAACATGGTACCAAATTTCAACTCGATGGACATAAGGAAGCTATAGTTAGATCCTGTCATCCATTATTCAAGAGCTGATCATCTTCAAACGGCAGATCAGGTCATGGTCACCTTACCAAATACTTTCTATGTCATAGATGTAACATGGTACCAAATTTCAACTCGATCGGACATAAGGAAGCTAGTTAGATCCTCTCATCCATTATTCAAGAGCTGATCATCTTCAAACGGCTGATCAGGTCATGGTTACCTTACCAAATACTTTCTATATCATAGATGTAACATGGTACCAAATTTCAACTCGATCGGACATAAGGAAGCTAGTTAGATCCTCTCATCCATTATTCAAGAGCTGATCATCTTCAAACGGCAGATCAGGTCATGGTTACCATACCAATACTTTCTATAACATAGATGTAACATGGTACCAAATTTCAACTCGATCGGACGTAAGGAAGCTAGTTAGATCCTCTCATCCATTATTCAAGAGCTGATCATCTTCAAACCGCTGATCAGATCTTCATCAGACATGGCTAAGAACACGGCCTGAAATTATCTATGATACAAAAAAAACTAAACGAAAATCGGTTCAGCCGTTTGGGCTCTACGATGCCACAGACAGATACACACGTTAAAATTATAACACCCCTCTCTGAATTTTTCGTTCGGGGGTTAAAAAAAGAGATAAATTGTAAATAGAGTTTGTGACCCCTTTCTTCTCTACGCTGTAAAATAATTGCGAAAGGGAGTAAAATCATTTGACAGAGGAGGGCTCGTTTGGGGGCCTGGCGACTAATGTCGTAAGGCAAGCCAAATATTTGTTTGCCTGAACCAATTGGTAGGCACCCTGAACTACCTCGCCTCTCACAGTATAGGATACTTTACCAAATAAGGTATCAATAGCGATTAGGTTAGATGTAGTCTAATTGCTGTACCTCAGAAGCATAACACTGTAAGTCGCAAATCGTAATTTTACAGGAGAGCGTTTTAAAGTTTGAAATCGCATGTTTTTCAACTTTAGACGCAAATAAGACGCAAAAGTAGATGCTATAACCATTTTGAGTTTAATTGATAACATAGAGCAATTATCTCTTAATTCAAAACAATTTTCAGAAAAATAAGTCCTATGAAAAAATATAGTTTTTCAGGTACTTTTGTAAAAACATGCATCACATACACTAAAATGCTTCTAAGATTATTTTTGTAATCCGGTGAGAAATGGTGTCAGTTACAGTATTTTCTTTAAGAAAACAAAGTACATTATACAACTTTAGTGTGAAAAAAACACTGTAGAACATACATTCAGAACCGTACAACTCTAAATCTGTGTCAGTAATTTATATTATGTACTCTCTGAGTGAAATTTCATGTTTTAAATGATGTTGTCTGAATCTGTGACCTAATGTATTGAACATTATAGAGAATGGTTGAATATAAAATAATATGGGACATATGGGGTCCTTAAGTAACTGTTGCATGAATGAGACATAGGTCCCTAGCGCTTTGGTATCAGGATTCCATTATGTCAGGGTAGGCGAAACGTTGTTCTTGGTTGTGCTCTAAGTCTGCAGTGGCTCACTGATTAGTAGTATAACTCGTGGAAGTTAGAGCTCTTGTCTTATATTCTGGCGTAGATTAGTTTTAGTAAGGTTTTAAGACTGCTTTGAGCTTTATAAATAAAATGCCACTAGTTTCTCTTTCCTTGCCTGTAGTCACACGCATAGTGGGGTCATGAAAGGTTCATTATAGGAAGTTTGAACTTTAGCGATGACGTAGCATGAGTTTCACGTTGTAGATTTCACAATAAGCCGTTCATGATGTCAGGGTCTAGTAGCTAGCTAATAGGGAGAGAACCAGAGTTTTTATATTATGTTACCTAAATGCAGTCTGAAAATTTATCTGAAGTAGATCTGCGCCAGAAAACAGGACCGATACTTAAAAGTTACCTTAGAAATTCACAGATTTGCTGTTCGGATATTGATTGTAATGTAAATTGTATGACGTCTGTTTGAATTAATGTTTCTTAATACTTTCAAAGTAATCGAGCAGTTTGATGCAGCAGCATCATCAAGGACAGATTATACATAACTGCTGCAGTGTTTCGGGTAAATCAGCAATGAAAGCATGTGCTAAGGATCGGCGGGCACTATCAAAGTTGGTTAATAAATACCAAGTTTCCGAGGAAAGTATTGCAAAACAAATGGTTGTACGGTAGTATGACCAATTAAGACTTTAATTTTCAATTTAGTTTGCCTGGCAGTAATGCATGTGATGTCACACTTGAGATCAGATCCGTGCGCGACCATCCTCAGGCTTGAAAGAGAATCGAAAAAAGGACGAGACTTTGGGATTGGAGTAAGTATGAATCTTTTCTGGTGTTAGATATGAACTTTTTTTTTATAAGATGTTTATATCTAGGATCAGAATTGTGCTCCAATCTTGGAGAACCATTTTTTTTTTGTTTTCTTACTGTAGCGTGACCGCGTGTTGATAACATGTGTAAAGGTATCATTGCTTGGCAAATGGAGTGAGGAATTTAGGTCTTCATTGAATGTCTTTTAGCCATTTTCATTGCTGTTTGCAGTCCAGGATATTCACGCCGGATATTTTTTTTACCGTGAATGATGCGACTCGCAAGGTATGGCGTGGAAGTGACGTTGTATGGTTTCGTCTATGGGTAATGAGTTCTGTCGGTATTTTATTCAGCTGCAACAGTGGTATAATCTATCTTTGATGAAGTTGTTGCAAGAAGTTGTTGTGTTGAGGGTATGAGGAAGCATTCGTTGACGGACTTTTGTTACCATTTATTTTTAAAAGATGATTGCGTGTATTTTTACGTGTATGGTAAGTATCACTGAATTAAGAATGCCAAAAACTGTCAATTTAGATACAATTTTTTCTATTTTCTTTATCTCTGATACCCGGCCAAGACCCAACTTCCGCGTAACTAGCAGCTTCTATATAAAGATGCGTTAAACCACGCCCTCTTAATCGGATTTAATTGAATAGTATAAAACTGTAACAGCAAAAATACAGTATTATGCATCTTGATTTGCTTCGAAGCAAAACACGGTATCTGCGCAGTTACAGTATCATGCATCGGATATAGTTCAGAAGCATAAAACTGTAAGATGGTACTTACATACAATGTTATGCAATAAAATTAATTCGAAGCATAAAGCAGTATACGCTCTTACAGTTTAATGCTTCTCATCAGGCAAGGTATTTACACTATAATGCAAATCGAAAAAAGGCACTTCCAGGCTAGCTACGGCCACGGGAGTAAGCGCATTCGAAAGAGCTCGTCAAATACAGTAGGATTCCATCAAAAAGTGAAAATCGCAAAAATGTTAGTTACAGTGTTATGCTTCTGAGGTACAGATTGACTTTCAATAAGTGATATCTTGTATCCTATATTGTATTACCGCTATAAATTAAATACTTCACTTTCCTTACAATTTACATTTTATTCTCTTTCACTTGTTATTTTTCATTCCTCTCGTGTTCATGATTCCACATTGACAATTGATTGACCTTTCCGGTTCCCGCCTTTTCTCAACAGAGTACTTTTACAAACCAACTTTAGGAAACACATTGTTAAACAAACATCTAGATAATTTACTATAAGTTATTAAATAAAACATAATTTATGGTACCTAATAAACCTAATAAAGTATTTGTGATTAGATGTAAAACATTAATTAGTAATAAATAAACCCCGTCTTGACCAAATATCTGTTGTCCATCCTTGCCGCATGATGGCGCTGGCAGCGCTGGGTAAATTACTACGTGGGTCGGCGGGCAAAGGCTTCTATGGATAAGGAGGTGGGAAGCATTTCGGTAAAGTACTTGCACGGAATCCACATCGCGGTGGGTTGCAGTTTAGGTCAGTACGAATTAATAATTATAATAAGGCAGGCGTACCGGTATTTTACTCCATAGCACCAGTTAACCGGTCCATTAAACAGTTCACCCCCATAAACCATTTCTTGTTATCCATTTTACAATAGTTCCTATCACCTTCTGGGTGCCGCCTCTGGGTGCATGATCTATTTGTGCATTTAGTGGCGGTGCCTGGTTGGTGATCCATATACAATATAGCAAAACCTCAGAGCAAAACTCTCGAAAGGGCCTCTACGAGTTGGATTCGTCCCCTCGCACGCCTCTCAAAGGACCGGGCTCCATCCCGTGATACCGAAGAGTATTGAGAAACATAATAATAATAATGTTTATTTCAGACATACATCCATATTTTGTTAGTATTATGTACAGACTTAAGAATAAATTAGTATGTTAACCTACATTTTGTACATTCTAGTTTGGGGCTCCCAACCCCGCAGACCCCGCCATGTGCAACCTCGTCCAGTGCTGCAGCAGTGGAGAGTCCCACCTGTCTGCAACAATGCGCAGGATGCTGTTGGAGCTGCCGAGAATGCGCGCATGCAGGGAGCTAGTCCTATTTCTCATAATTGCAAAGAAATCATTAGTACGAGCATCCGAAAACATCTTGGATGCACTGCAGAACCTCGGCAGCCCCATCAGCACCCTAAAGGCATTGTTGTACTGGATTCTGAGAGCGCTGTAAGCTTGAATTGATTTGGTTCAGTAAAATTTTGTCCTATGTCGCTGCGTTTTCGCGTTACAGCGGATTGAACTTGTCAAAAAAAAAAACTATGCTAAATCATTTGCACGTGTCTGCCTTTGGGATTCATGGTTACAATCATCTTGAAACTAAATAAAATCGAAAAGGCAGACAATTAGGGCTCTGCGTTTTCATGGGACGGAGTTGTAAAAATGTAAAAAAAAAAACTATGCTAAATAGACATAGACATAACTTTATTCACACACACAACACTGACAAACAGAAAATACAAAGTTTTAAATAAACTAAACTATTAGCACAGATACTAAATGTAAGTGCTGTGGGTGTGAAATGGCTCTGACTCAGCATATGCTGCAAGCAATGCGATGCAATGCAATACAACGCTGGTAATTCTGCCAGAACCACGATTGGCAGTATGGAACACATAGTAATATTGAAAAATAAAATTATCGAAAGTAGCAATAAAAAAATAAAAACAACAATAATAATAATGCATAATTAAAATAAATACTATAAAGTCCATTTTAATAATAAATATATATAAATTAACAAATAAGATAAATAATATAATGCGATGCGTGTAAGCGTGTTGAGTGTTGAGAAAAGAATAAAAGTGGAGGTATAAAATATTGGAAAGTGTGCAAAAGACAATATAAATAGTGTATGTTCAGTTATTTCACATACAGTGCATCCATTTGTGCATGAAGAAGATGTTTTTTTAAGTTTTTCCTAAATGTGAATTTGTTGGAAAGGAGCCGAAATGGAGGAGGAATATTATTCCAACATTTAGTTGCACTGTATGTAAAACTGCCCCGAAATGCTGATGTACGGTGATGTGGTGTAATAAGTGGCGGTACAAATGTTCTGCAGTTGCGTCGCGCCTCGCGCCAGGTCAATCTATTGAATAGATATGCAGGTTTTTTTGTTTTAACAATATCAAAGAGCAGACAGGCCAATAATAAATTTTGTCTACCTTCCATCTTCAGAATGCCTGCGTCGTTTAGATAAGGCGTGATATGTGTCCGTGGGGGAATATTGAAGCAAAATCGAGCACAGGCATTCTGAATGCGTTGAAGGAGACGTTCAGTTTTTTTGAACATGCATGGACCATACACTGCTAAACAATAGTTGAGCTTGGACAGCACCAGCGAGTCACAAAGTCGAGCTCTGAGGTCCACGCTAAGGTACGGACGCATATTGTATAAGACTTTTAGTCTAAATAGGCAGTTTTTCACAAGCTCAGTTACATGTGCTTCAAATCGAAGATTTTCGTCAATAACAAGTCCCAAATTTCTACACTTAGTTACCCTTTCAATTGGTATACCGTTCACAAAGATTATAGGATTGGTGTTAGTTGTACGTTGCGTCTGTGCTTTAGAGCCTAAAATCATAAATTTTGATTTGCCTGGATTTAAGACTAGACCGTTTTTCGTTGACCATATGACTATACGTTCCAAGTCCTCGTTCATCTTCGCCACAGCGTTTTTGCCACTAATGTGAAGCTGTATATCGTCTGCATAGATGTGGTAGTTGCAGTGCGATATACATCTCACAACGTCAGCGCTATAGAGGATAAATAACAATGGTCCCAGAATAGAACCCTGTGGGACTCCTCGATGTACCGGATATAGTTTCGAACTAATAACAGATCCATCCGACCTCCTGATATCGACGCGTTGATATCGATTCTCTAGGTAGCTACGAATCCATGCACATGCAGTGGCATCAAACCCATAATAGGAGAGCTTTGAAAGTAAGAGGGTGGTATTGATGCAGTCAAAGGCGCGAGAAAAGTCCAGAAGGGTAAGAATGGTAGCTGATCCTTCATCCTGCGAGGTAAGGACACAATCGATGAAGTCAAGAAGTGCGGAGGTTGTGCTACAGCCCTTCCTGAAGCCAGACTGCTTCAACGGTAGGATGTTATTGCTCTCGCAGAACGCTATAACCTGGTTATAAATGACTCTTTCTAGAATTTTGGACAGACAAGGCAGTATGCTAATCGCTCTAAGATCCGACACATCAACTGGGTTAGGCTTTTTAGGTATCGGCGTAACGCTAGCCAGTTTCCATGCATCTGGGAAAGAGGAAGTTTGAATTGAGCGATTGACAATACCTGTGATGACTGGCAAGGTGTGAGGCAGAGCAAACAGCAGCATGTCCATAGAAACCCCATCTACTCCCGAAGCCCCGGTCTTAATTGACATAATAACCCTTCCAACCGTATCTTCATCTACACATTTCAACGAAAATGTAGATGACGTATACCTATGCCACTCGAAATAAGTTAGGTCAGAAATACTAACGTTGTTGTCTCCCGGAATCGTGTTAAAAAAGTCTCCGATGACGTCAGGATCATCGAAATGATCAGGTAAGTCATGTTTCGGTTTAATTTGCGGTAAAAAGGTATTCTTTAAATTATTCCAAAGTGACTTAGGATTTTTAGCATTATTGTTTATATTAAACTCAAAGTAGGCTTTTTTTTCAAAATGAATGCTTGAATTAACCAAGTGCTTTAGCGACTTGTATTGTTCCCTGTGTTGGTCACATTTGGTACGTCGATATTTATCGTGAGCTTTGTCCCGGAGCCTCATCATCAGCTTGACGTTAGAGTTAAGCCAGGGAGCATGCTTGTCACGGACTATTATGGCTTTCTCAGGAGCATGTTTATTATATAAATTTAAAATTAAATAATTGAATTTCGAAATTATGTCATTAATATTTGAATAATCAAAAATACAATCCCAATAAATGCAGAATAAATCATTGTTAAAACTATGTATGTCAATAAATTTAAGTGGACGGTAAATTATTTTCCTGGGTGACGGCGGACGTTCGTGCTTAATTTTTAGTTTAACGGAAACAACCGCGTGGGCTCCAAGGGTTGGTATATAGTCGACGCACGCCATATTTATATTCAAATCTGTACAAATTATGTCAATCAGTGTTTCATTGTGTGTTGTAAAATGAGTTGGCTCCAAAATGCAGTTGGACAAGTTCATATAATTTAAAAACTGGTTTAGATTAAATCATTTGCACGTGTCTGCCTTTGGGGTTCATGATTACAATCATCTTAAAAACCACGAAAATCTAAGAGGCAGACACTTAGAGCTCTGCGTTTTCATGGGACGGAGGTGCAGAAATGTAAAAAAAACACTCTACTAAATCATTTGCTCTCGATTCTAATTGTGATCATTCGATTCATTTGGACTCCCTGGATAAAAAAAACCATTTGGAAGACACTTTGCTCGCTGATTTTTATGTTGTACGATTGTTTGAAATTCACGGAATCAAAGCAATGCGTGTATTTTATCTGATAAATAGGATTCCTTATAGTTTTAATTCCGTCATACGTTTACAGGATGACTATATAATCATTAGCCCCAGAGGCAGACAATGTGCAAATGATTTAGTATAGTTTTTCATATTTTTACATTTTTGAAACGTTGTCAATTGAAAACGCAGGGCCACCATGTTGGCAGACTATTTTTCCGAGGTCCTTTTTATTGTTTTTATTCAAACTATACATGTCTGCCAAGCGTGCAAATATATATATATTTTTTAAATCATAAAATTAAATTTAAAAATTAATAACTACCAAAGTCAGAGCCCTAGATGTCTGCCTCTTCGATTTTACGTGTTAACAGGATGGCTGTTATCATCAGCCCCAGAGGCAGACTCGTGCAAATGATTTAGTAGAGTTTTTTTTTTTACATTTTTGAAACCTTGTCAATTGAAAACGCAGGGCTACCATATTGGGAGACGCGGTCCTTGATGTTTGTTAGGGTATTATTATCGCTATTAATAGCGTCTGCCAAGCGTGCTTATTATTTAGAAAATTTGCTCGCCATCTCCTTATCCACTAGCGTTGTCAGTCCAAGATGCGGTAACACTCGGCCATCCTGCATTGGCCGTGTCCCGCGGCGACGGCAGTTGTACCTGACAAAAATGCGAGCACTTAGGTTCTTTTATATATGGCGAACTTAAAACTAAAGGAAGATAGCAATGGAAGCACACAGCTTTTTTTTTTTTTGTTTATGACTCGTTGATGCTGCCTCACAGGCCATGGCTTACTCAGATGCCGCCACACAGGCAATGGCTCACACAGATGCCGCCACACAGGCTATGGCTCACACAGATGCCGCCACACAGGCAATGGCTCACACAGATACCGCCACACAGGCAATGGCTCACACAGATGCCGCCACACAGGCACAGGCTATGGCTCACACAGATGCCGCCACACAGGCGATGACTCACACAGATGCCGCCACAAAGGCAATGGCTCACACAGATGCCGCCACACAGGCTATGGCTCACACAGATGCCGCCACACAGGCTATGGCTCACACAGATGCCGCCACACAGGCAATGGCTCACACAGATGCCGCCACACAGGCTATGGCTCACACAGATGCCGCCACACAGGCTATGGCTCACACAGATGCCGCCACACCGGCAATGGCTCACACAGATGCCGCCACACAGGCTATGGCTCACACAGATGCCGTCAAAAATGACACACAGTCCATTAATCAGCATCAAAACATTTTTTTTTTTTAAATTATTAAATTGTTTTTTTTTTCGAAGTTGATACTAAGTAGTATTTTTTCTTTTAATAAATAAAATTTAAATCAGCACTATTCTGAATTTAAAATTTCAATGCTTCGTATATAAATTTTGTGTAATACATTGTCCGCGCCTAATATATCACAAAACAAATACTACTGCTTTAGACTAAAGCTTGATTGTCCCAAGCGCTGTTGACGCGTATGGTCTCCAGTAGGCCCCGCAGGCCGGCGCGCGCGGCGTGCGCGCTGCTCATCAGCGACACCGTGTAGCCGTCTCGTCGAGGAGCGCCAAAAACTCACTACGTCCAGCGAAGTTTACTGGAAATCTTGGATGTTTAAGCTATTGGCGTAGATTAGCAGAGTAGTGCAGTGCAACAGCCTATGATGCGCCTCTCCGCAGCCGTCCCTGGTCCCACGCACCAGCTCGACAGGTGTCTCGTGGATGTCGTTTTTCCAAACACTTGAAGCAGATCGCGTGGCGCTTGACGTGTCTCTTCTCTACCGATCCTTCCGTAAGGCCTTCTTGAATGGCTTTTTGCCAGGCAAAAGGTGCACGGCACGACGTCTTGTTGTTCTTTGGTTCATCCCTGCCGCAGTATAATAAATAGTACTATACAGTACTCCAAAAGTGACAATGCGTATACAAAATCGTTGTCTCTGTTCGACTACGGTCGTATTCCCGTACGTCAGAATATGATATGTATCTAAGGTGGTTATCTAAGGTGGCGGTGGTGTTAAGGTGGTGGTAAGGTTAAGTGCATTTTCTTCATGTGTAATTTAGTTGAATTATATATTTTTTTTGATTCGAGTATTTCCGTGAAAACGACAATTAGCGGAAAGCTGCATGCGCATTATTAATCTGGGTGCACTGTACATACAGTATGGGCACTCCCTGCCTCCCTCAGCAAATGCGGGTTCCCCGCTCTCGGTTATGTACCTTTCATTTACCGCTCAATACAAATAAAGTGCGTCGCACGTCTTATCTCACTCACACAAGCATGATACGCGTGAACGTACACAAGTTTCAGCTGTGCGCGAAGCAACGCGATTCTTCCCTCTATGGAGTGCCCGATGTGTGTCCCTGCTGAAAAGTGTGCTATGAACTCGCATCAACCTCTGCTGCCCGCGTGTGTCTGACATCAAACTGCTTGCGATGACACTTATCTTGGTTGCCTTCTCTTGAAGGAAATCAGCTATCACTGTAGACATGATTTGCCGCGTTCGCTTGTTAGCTTGTCAAAACTGTAGTCCGACCATTTGGACACCAAAATCGTTGAAGCTTGCCCAGGGTAATCGCTGCAATTGCTGTCCCTTGAAGGTACTCGGCCTTTCCTAGAGCCTGAACAGCGGCGATGAAATTACAACTAAGTACAGCTTGGCACAAAAATCTAGACAATAATGGGGGCGCCACTTTGTATGTGGAGTTAGAAATCTTTAATAATTTTCTCCTAAAACACCATTAGTCAAAATCAAATAATAACAAATTCACGATGTTACTTTACAAGAAGTTATGTTTTTTTTTCTTAGGTTTTCCAACTGAAGATAAAAATGGTTCCGTTTCAAGACACCGTTGTCAAACTATATATCTCTTTAGACACGATCGGTGTAACACTTCCGATTTTTCTGTATTGTAAAATAGCTCTTGTACTTTGGTAATACAGTCTAGGGCTGACGAAACCATAGACAAATCTGTTACGGCCTCCTGGTCTGTGACTGTACATATGGTGCAGTTTTTTTTTTTTTTATCTCCTGCACATTCTTTAGAAAAATGCTGTCTGGGTTGCCAAAACGCAGCTCTAAAAATGACAATATCGTGTCAGGAGAAGTTGCTGTTATCCTGTTAAGTAGCACTCCTACTGCTTCCTTAGCTGGACCCCATAGTATGCATTTCTGTAGCCCTCACAAGTTTTCTTGTGGACTGAACTCACACATCTTTGTAGACTCCTTGAATGCCTGTCTGAACTGGAGCCACTCCAACTAGTCTCCAGAGAAAATTGGTAATTAAGTCTCTCGAAGCCCATTCGACGTAGAAGTTTGGTGATGGGACCATGAAAATGCTGCTGCCGTTCCACCATAATCGCTGACGTGATTTTCGACTTACT
This sequence comes from Euspilapteryx auroguttella, assembly GCA_951802225.1. NCBI lineage: Eukaryota > Metazoa > Arthropoda > Insecta > Lepidoptera > Gracillariidae > Euspilapteryx > Euspilapteryx auroguttella. Next base: position 7,160,531 of record OX637645.1, read on the forward strand.
TGCTCTTGACGCAGGGGCTGGTGTAAGCAAGACTTTGTGACTTTCTCTTTTATTTATATACGAGCTTTCCCGGCTTACTTCGTTACGCCAAAGAATATAAGATACTACAAAACGGCTCCGCAGCCTGTTTTACACCTGCATGGAACAAGGAGTGTTTCCAGCGCAGTGGAAGACGGGCAAGCTGGTCCTTCTTCGTAAGGAGGGCCGGCTCGCCGACTCTGTCGCTCCGAAAGACTTCCGGCCGATCGTCTTGCTGGACGAGGCGGGCAAGCTGCTCGAGAGAGTGATAGCTGCCCGCATCAACCGGCATCTTCAGTCGGTTGGGCCGGATCTGTCGGAGAACCAGTTCGGGTTCCGCGCCTGTCGCTCCACGCTGCATGCTGTGCAGCGCGTGCGCGATATCGCGGATGAGGCGATTGCTGGGGGCGGGGTGGTGCTGGCGGTGTCGTTGGACATCGCCAACGCCTTCAATACCCTGCCCTGGTCCTGTATCAGGGAGGCCCTGATATATCATCGGGTGCCTCCCTACTTGAGGCTCGTCCTCGAGTCGTACCTCTCGGACAGGTACATCTCGTACCCTGGCCGAGAGGGATGGGTCCGGCGGGCGATGTCTTGCGGGGTTCCACAGGGGTCCGTTCTCGGCCCCCTACTGTGGAACCTTGGCTATGACTGGGTGCTGCGCGGATCCAACCTCCCGGGTGTCCAGCTAACCTGCTATGCAGATGACACCCTGGTGACGACTCGAGGTTACGACTACAGGGAGACAGCGATAATCGCCACTGCTGGTGTCGCGCACGTGGTGCGCAGAATCCGAATGGTGGGCCTTGAGGTGGCCCTCCAAAAGTCCCAGGCGGTGTGGTTTCACGGGGCGAGAAATCCTCCCCCGACGAACGCACCCATCATTGTGGGCGGGGAGACCATTGCCGTCGAGTGAGAGAGAAAATTTAACTTTCATGAGATAATGAAAGTTAAATTTTCTACGGGTACTCTAATATTACGTATTATTATTATTATTATTTCTCAAATAAATTCCGCTTTTAGATAATTATTGACTTTACATTTATGTTGTGATTATTTGTGTATTATATATTGTTCTATTAACATTTTAAATTGTTCAGTTGGCAACTTACCTATCTACCGTGGGTACAGGTTTATACGCGTTGCCAAGGCTACACTTTGGATGCTTATATTCGTGTACTTACGGTTTTGTTTGAACGTCCAGCCAAGGCTACTCCTTGGGTTGTTCAAACTTGATTCGGTGGAAACCATTTATTGTCATACTGAAAACTTTACTGTTTTAGTTTGAAAAAAAAAAAATGCGGATACCCGACATTGCTTGTTGACTATAATATTATTACGCTGCTTTGAGTTTTATTTGTTTATTTTATTGATCTTTTTATAATACAGTGTGCACGTTTATACACATTGCCAAGGCTACACTTTGGATGTGTATGTCTGTGTACTTACAGTTTAGTTTGAACTTCCAGCCAAGGCTACTCCTTGGGTAATTCAAGCTATACTAGGTTTTGCATTCTATCACTTTATTTATCATCTAATTAATACCTTTTAATACATTTTTGGTGTAAATGCCGTGTACACGTTTATATACTTTGCCAAGGCTACACTTTGGATGTGTATACCTGTGTACTTACAGTTTAGTTTAAACTTCCAGCCAAGGCTACTCCTTGGGTAGTTTGAGCTAAACTATGTTTTGCATTGTATCACATTATTTATAATCTGAAATAATACATTTTCATAAAATCTTGGTTATAATACAGTGTGCACATATACTTTGCCAGGGCTACACTCTGGATGTGTATATCTGTGTTCTTGTGTAGTTTGGTTTGAACTTCCGGCCAAGGCTACTCCTTGGGTAGTTCGAGCTAAACTAGGTTTCGCATCGTAATACTTTATATACTAACTGAAATCAAAAGTTTTCGTAACGTTTTTGTTTTTAAAATACAATAAAAATTCTAATACACTAGAAGTTTCAGAAATGGAAACGTTCGACACTGACGGAAGAGAGTTAAGGTCTCGGAGTCAGAGTCCATATGAATCCAGCCCAGGAGAACCCAGGTCATTGGGTCAGGGTCCGTATGAAGCCAGCCCAGGAGTACCCAGGTCATTGGGTCAGGGTCCGTATGAAGCCAGCCCAGGAGTACCCAGGTCATTGGGTCAGGGTCCGTATGAAGCCAGCCCAGGAGTACCCAGGTCATTGGGTCAGGGTCTGCGTGAAACCAGCCCAGGAGTACCAAGACTAGGTCGGGGCCAATCTAAACTGCACCCAGTAGTACCCAGGTTTGAGGGTCAGGGTCCAGGCGACTTGCACCCAGGAGCACCCAGGTTAGAGGGTCAGGGTTCAAGTGGCTTACGCCCAGGAGTACCTAGGTCTGAGGGTCAGGGCAAAAATACAGGTTTGCAAAAGGGATACAGGTCACAACGCCGAGACTACGTGTCTGAAGAAGGGTCTCCAAGCCGGAGTGATGGGAGGCCGCAGAGTGACCATCGATGCTCTAATGATCTGAATGACTCTGCGTTACCACAAGATGTACGTAAACGTCCGATACGAAGACGTCACAGAAGTGATTCCACAAACTCTGAAGACTCCGAAGACAACCGTAGTAAGAGACGTAGAGAAAGTAAATACGATAAATCTAGTAGTAATACTAATGATATGTTAAATAAGTTTTTAGCTATACTTAATCAGGTCAAAGGCTCAGATAAACCTAAGCTCTCATTTACAACTAATGCTCTTCCAGAATTCGACCCTATGTCAAAAGAACAGACTGTCCTTACCTGGTTAACTAAAGTCGAGGAATGTGCTGAAATATACGGCTGGGATGATAGGGAAACCATACATTACGCGCTTCCTAAATTAACTGGGGTAGCAAAAACTTGGTATCAGGGGTTACCTACCATCAGTTTTATTTACGTGGTCTCAGTGGAAAAAAAAGTTAATTGAATCGTTTCCATGTAGCGAGGATTATGCTGAGCTTTTGACAGAAATGTTAGCAAAAAGGGTTAAATATGGCGAATCTTTCGAACAATACTATTATGCAAAGGTCAATTTATTGAATAGGTGTAAGATTTATGGTAAACAAGCCGTGGACTGCTTACTTTATGGTGTTGAGGATCGTGCTGTCAAGGTAGGTGCTCAAGCAGCCAGGTTTCCAGAACCAGAACAAGTACTTAAGTACTTCCGGACTGTGAAGGTGAGTCAAAGCAGAGATACCATTAACAGGAATCGTGGTGAGCAGAAAAATAATGCAGCTCCCAGGACAGGCCAAACAAAAGAAGGTAATAACGTTAGATGCTTTAACTGCAATGAACCAGGGCATCGCAGTTCAAAGTGTTTGAAAACACCCGTAAAAAAACCCGAACATTGCTACAAAAATAAGTACAATAAAACGCGGGATAGTGGTCAGGTTCAAACAAAAGATAGAAATGAAAAACAGGTAGCTAGTGTGAGTGTAGATGATTCTAATCATAAGTACATTATGGATATTCAAGTAAATGGTATTAAAACAACCTGCCATGTTGATCTAGGTAGCCAATGTTCTTTAATAAAGGAAAGTCTAGTAAAAGAACACGACTTGAAAATAATAAAATCTGATAACTTACCTGCCCTTAAAGGGATCGGTGCCAATTTGGTAATTCCATTAGCGGTCTGCACTACTCTTGTCGACATCCAAGGGGTAAGGGAAGACATTAGTCTATTTGTTGTTGAAGACCATGTCATGTCACATCCCGTTCTTATAGGACATTCGTTTACGGAGAAACCGGACATCATGATTATTAAAACACCTAAAGAAGTTATATTTAAAAGGATAGATAAAAAAACGCCTCTTACGGCAGCAGAAGAAACCATTATTCCGAGCAACACTTCTAAACCAATAAAGGTATTAAATACAGGCAATATTAATGGACTTGCATGTATATCCGGTTCACTGCGAGGCCCAGAAGGTAAGGAATATTACATATTCCCGGGAGAGTATGAGATGAAAACAGGGAATACTACTCTTTTAATACACAATTGCTCACCTAGTGCCATTACTATTAGTAAAGGTCTACTTCTTACGAGAGCGAATATCAAAGAATCTTCACCAACTCCTGACCTTATTAATTGCTGCAATGTCGAATTCAGTGACAAAACGGTAAGTGAGTTTATTAACTACGGGGAAAACCTTTCAAAAGAGAACCAGCAACAACTGCAGCAACTGCTTGCCAAATATAGTAGCTATTCTCTAGTGGATTACATGATTTGGGATTTACGAATGCTGCTGAATTGGTAATTGAATTAGACGATTCCGAACCCGTTGTCTACTAACCCTACCGAATGTCGTACGCTGAACGCAACCTGCGGCGGTAACATGACGGACAGTTTGTCGAATTTGTCGTATCTATCTGTCACTTTTGTCGATCATCTCCATACATTTTCCAGCATTGAAATGTCAAAAGTGATTAAAAATGACAGTTAGATTCGACAAATGGTCCGTCGTGCTGCGGGGGCTGGTAAGGGATATGATTCAAGAGATGCTCGACAATGGAATCATTAGGGAAACTTCTTCGCCTTATGCAAGCCCAATAGTTTTGGTTCAAAAAAAGACTGGGGAAAAGCGATTGTGTGTCGACTACAGGGCACTCAATCGAAAGACAAAACGGGATCACTATCCTCTTCCACGCGTTGAAGATCAATTGGATCAGTTAACAGGGAACACTTTGTTCACTTGCCTTGACTTAGCTTCCGGCTATTACCAAATACCGATAGCGGAGGAATCGCGGCCCAAGACTGCCTTCGTTACGCCAGATGGACAATTTGAGTACAACCGTATGCCTTTTGGGTTAGTTAACGCGCCATCGGTATTTCAGAGAACTATTAATAAAATTTTATTTGAGGCCAAAATAAAATATGCTTTAGTGTATATGGATGACATTTTGATCCCGTCTAAAAATTTTGAAGAAGGATTAGAAAGACTCGAGGAAGTTTTATGCCTACTGAAAAGGGGAGGTCTTACCCTTAAACTAAGCAAGTGTAATTTTTTCCAGGACACCATAGATTTTCTAGGATTCGAAGTGAGTGCTCAAGAAATAAGACCAGGGACTAGGAAAATAGTCGCAGTATCAAAATTTCCAAGACCAAGTAATTAACATGAACTCAGAAAATTCTTGGACTTGCTGGCAACACCAGCGGGGCAACAGCTGTTCTGTTTGCTCCGTAAATTATTTAATTTAAATAATAGTATTTTAGAGTTTAAAACCTGTTGATTTGTATTAAAATAATAATTAAATACGTGGTACAAAGTCGAATAAAACAAAAAGTGTTTTAGCGAGTGTTGGTGCTAAATAAAACTCCAGTAGTTTAGTTGTAGAAGCAGGACGAGTGAATGAATTTATTTACAAAAAGCAGATCATTTTATACAAAAAGGTAACACAAAAATAAAAGTACGAACAACAAATAAAAAACAGTTTTTAAATTACAAGAACCAATGAGAACGAGCGTTCAAAAGAATGGCGCGATAGTTTTCGCGCGGCTCCGCTAGGCTGCGAGGAACCAATCCGGCAGGGGGCGCGGTTGCTGCGTCGTAGTCTCAGAAGAGGTCGTAGCGTAGTTAAATACTGAGCGCTTCAGTATTTCGGCCTCTTTCTGCGGCTGCGCTCGCTCGCGCAACACGTGCAGCAAACCGTCCTTCTCAGGACGACCATTTACGAGACGTTACGGAAAGTGCGCGAGCCTACCCAACCATACTGTGAGTCCTTTCTCTTTTATTCCTCCGAGTGACTTGTTCTGTACTAGCCCCATCTGAGTAACCCGAAGCTTCCCTAGGGAAGCACGTAACGTCTCGTAAATGGTTCGCCCTAGTTTTCGGCTTCTCGAATACTAGGGCGAAAAGAGTCCTAGTGCAGGCCAAGGCCGCTTGGCCGAGGCTGCACTTTCTGTATTGGAGGGTAGACAACTACCCTCCAATCCACGGGGAGTCAGCGTCGAAGAAAAAGTCCTTTTCAGGACTACCCTCCCCCCCTACCCTTACCCCTCCGACTACCCACGGTTCCGTCATGGACCGTACCCCGCCCCCCGCCAAACCCAAAAACCCTCCCCCCGCCCCCGCTCCGCAGAGAACTCGGTTCTCTAAGGAGCGACTCCCTGGCTACAACCCTCGGGAAGTAGCTTTCCCGCCCCTCCGTATCCGGACCAACCCCTCATCCACCGCACGCTCCGCGACATCCGCGAGCACGCCCGCGGTACCTACCGCGCTGGCAGCCGCACCGCGTACAGTGCCGCCCGCAACCCCCGCGCAGGCCGCTACCACCACCAGTGGTCCTGCCGCGTACTTCGCGCCCGCCTCCAACTTGGCGACCGCCGCGTACCCCGCGCCCGCCGCGTACCCCGCGCCCGCCGCATACCTCGCGCCTACCGCCTTCACCGTACCCGCCCAGTACCCAAATCTGGCCGCGTACCTCGCGGAGGCCGCAAACCCCGCGCCCGTCGCGAAACCCGCGCCCCTCGCGTCCGCCACGCCTGCCGCCACCCAGTCGGCGCCCACAAGCCCGCTCAGGCGTGACCCCCCCCAGACGCAGCCCCCCCCCCCTCTGCACTCAAGAAAATTGAGGGAATGAGGGAGAAGTTGGCCAGCATACAGGGCCGCATGGAGCGCTCTTCACAGAGCCCCACCTCCCCCTCAGCCCCCCGCTCAACCCCTCTCGTCAAGAGAACCCCCCCTCCGCCGCTAACAATGCCGCCGCTCCAGCCACTCCTCCAAACGCCGACGCACTCGCAGAGAGGCACGCCGGACGCGGAGGTTTATTGGAGCCCAGACGTCCAATTCGTCCAGAGGTCCATGTGGACGGGCCTCACCCTGGACGTCGACGACCCCTCCACCTCCACCGCACCCCCGCGTGCAGCTCGGCGCCAACGAAGCGACGAGAGCCCCGTGGGCACTGACAAACGCCCCCGAAACTACGGGTCCCCGGGCTCTCCGTCGTACGCTGACGCAGTGACCCACGCCCCCCCACCGACCGAGACTGATGAGAGGCCGCGCGCAGCCGCCTCCGCAAAATACCCGCCGCTCGTCTGCGAGACCCTGCCTGACTGGGCCAGGCACTTCAGGGTCTTAAAGGAGAGGCTCGGCCGCGCCCCGAACGCACGCCCCTTTGGCAAGGGCGTGCGCTTCACACCCAGATCGGAAGAGGAGTACAGGGTCACACAGCGATACCTGTGTGACCTGGAGAGGACCACCAATCTCGCGTGGTTCTCCTACTCCATTCCGGCAGAGCGAAATTTAAAAATCGCCATTCGAGGCCTCCCAGGAGACACGGACCCAGAGGAGATCAAGGAGGAACTGATCTCCCTGGGCTTCGCAGCGGAGTACGCCCGCCCAATCCGCGCCCGCGGAGACAGGCCCGGCTGCCTCTTCTACGCGGAGGTGCGCAAGGAGGGAGACTTTGCGCACATCTATAGCGTAGAAGAGCTCCTGTGCATGCCGGGCGTGAAAATCGAGGCCTGGCGTGGAAAGAAGGGCCCAGCCCAATGCCACCGCTGCCAGCAGTTCCGGCACTCGTCGCAGTGCTGCCACAGGAAGCTGGCCTGTGTGCGCTGCGGCGAGGAGCATCTGGCAAAAGACTGCCCGCGCCCTAAAGACGAGCCCGCCACCTGCGCTAACTGCGGAGGCCCCCACCCAGCAAACCACAGCTCCTGCCCGGTCTACAAACGTGAGGAGCGCAATAAGAGGGCCGGCACGGTTGCGCTGACAGCCAGCCGTAGACCCGCCCCTATTGCGCTGACCACCACGGACGCCGGGCCGGAGCCCCAAGCGGGACAGGGCCTGATGGCCCCCGCAAACGGCCCCACTGCCAGAGCAGCTCAGCCCCAGGAGCCGAGACCCAGGAAGTCCAGGAGGGGGAGGAAGAAGAGGACGAGGAAGAGTAAGGCCCCAGCGCCTGAAAACCCGCCTTCTTCCTCGGCCGCCCCCCCAGCGCCACAAGCCCAGACCGCAAGCGTCCCAGCAGCCCCGCGAGCGCGCAGGCCAGTCCCTTCAGCCACCGCCACCGCAACTGACCCACCAGCCCCAACACAGGCCCCACACCCGCGTCCTACCCAGGCCGTCCAGAGGCCTCAGCAAACCACCAGTAACCGGGACGGAGACAGGTGGTCGTAGACGAGGCCATCTGGGTGGCCCTCCAGGAGACAATCTCACTGCTGAACCATATCTTCTCGGCCAGCAGTGAGTACAGAGATGACCCAACCACCAAGATGGTCCTCCAGAGTGCGCAAAACATCCTCAGAGCTCTCTCACCGTAAAGTAGACTCTGAGGGTGATCTTCTGGAACGCGCGAAGTCTGCGACCAAAGAGCACCCTCTTCAGAGCCCTGCTGAAGGAGCAGGACGCGGATGTGGTCCTGATCCAGGAGTCATGGCTGACGACGGGACAACCGCTCCACATCCCCGGCTACCACGCATACAGGAAATTTGAAAGTGGGCTTGATGTGTGACGTAATATTTTGCATTCTTGGCATTTTGTGCATTCTTTTGCCCATTTTGCGACTTCGGCGTTCATCGATGGCCAAAAAAACTTTTCGCTTATGAGTTTTCTTGTTGTTCGGATGCCGGGGTGACTTATGTTGTGTACAAGGTCGAATGCGGCTCGGCGGAACTCTTGCGGTAGGTATGGACGGATTTGCGGTGTTGATGTTTCGCAGTAGAGTTGCGCTTGAGTGTCGGGCAAAGTAACTTTTTTGAGTTGGAGGTTACTTTGTTGCAGTAGGTGTGTGAGAGTGCTATCTTTTTCTTGAGCGCGTGCAATTTGCGTGTAGTCGAATGCAGATGGACAGGCGATTTCTTCAATTCTGCTGAGTGCGTCTGCAACGACGTTTTCTTTTCCGCTGACGTGTCGTAAATCGGTCGTAAACTCGCTTATGTACATGAGTTGGCGGGCTCGGCGGGGAGTTTCGGACGGCGACGGCGGTTTTGCTAACACGTAGGTGAGCGGCTTGTGGTCGGTGTAAATTGTGACGGGTCGGCCTTCGAACATTTTTCGGAAGTGGCGTACTGCCATGTAGATTGCTGTGAGCTCGCGGTCGAATGTGCTGTACTTTCGCTGTGCGTCGGTGAATTTCTTCGAAAAGTAGCTAAGTGGCTGCCACTTTCCGTCGATTTTCTGTTGTAAAGCGGCGCCGGCCATCTTGTCAGAAGCGTCGCTGAAGATTGCGAGTTGTGCGCTGTGCGAGGGATGTGCAAGTAAAGCTGCGTTTTGTATGCTGACTTTACATGCCTCGAATGCTTGCGTTGACTCGGTACTCCATTCGACAGGTGTCTTGTCGCGTTTCTTGACGTTGTGGAGGAGTGTGTTGAGCGGTGCTTGTAGGTAGGCGGCGTTAGGTATGTGCTCGCGGTAGAAATTGAGCATACCAAGGAATCGACGTAGCTCTTCGATTGTTTTTGGCTTCGGATACTCGATGATGGCGGTTACTTTTTCTTGCGGTGGTTTGATACCTTCTTTCGATACGGTGTAGCCGAGAAACTTTACTTCAGGCTGACCGAATACGCATTTCGCCGGGTTGATCGTGAGTCCGTTTTCTTCAAGTCTTTGGAGTACTTGGCGTAGGTGTTCTCGGTGCTGAGCTGCATTTTCTGATGCCAGGAGCAGATCGTCAAGGAACGGAAATACGAAGTCGAGTCCACGTAGTACTTCGTGCATGAAACGTTGAAATGTTTGACCGGCGTTTCTTAGGCCGGGGCACATTCTTGGGAATTCGAATAAGCCCATCGGTGTGATGATGGCGGTCTTCTGGATATCGGCTTCTCGGACGTTCAGTTGCTGGTAAGCTCGGTTGAGGTCAATCGTCGAGTAGGTATTTTTGCCGGAGAGTTGGTAGGTGAAGTCCTTCATGCGTGGAATCGGGTAGCGGTCGGGTATTGTTACCGCGTTGAGTCGGCGATAATCTCCGCACACTCGGATGTCTCCGTTCTTCTTAGGGACGACGTGGAGCGGTGATGACCACGGGCTTTTGCTGGGTCGGCAGAGTCCTTGTTCCATCATGGTTTCGAACTCTTTGCGGACCTGTTCGTAGCGATGTGGTGGTATAGGTCGTGCTCGGCAGTATATTGGTTGGCCGGTTGTTTCAATGTAGTGCTCGACAGGTGTTTGCGGGGTGATATTCATTGCGGTGAGTCGAGTGATGCCAGGGAACTGCGCTAGTATGTCGTGGTAGGCTTGATCGACGTCGATGCTTCGGATTGTCGGAACGTCGGTTTGTGCGACAAAACCTGTGGTTAGGTTTGTCTTACCGTCGACGAGTCGTTTGTTTTTGAGATCGACCATTAGATTGTGGTATTTCAGGAAGTCGGCGCCGATAATTGGTTTTGATACTTTTGCCACGATGAACTTCCACTTGAATGGACGACGAAGGCCTAGGTTGAGTTCTAGCGTCTTCTCGCCGTAAGTAGGTATGACGGTGTTGTTTGCAGCGTAGAGTTGAAATGTTAAGGGCTGAGTTTCTGCACCTTTACATTTAGGTATGACGGAGCTGTCGGCGCCAGTGTCGACTAAGAAGGTAAGTAGCGTCTTCTTGTCTGTGACGAATAAGCGGTGTGTTTGGCCGGGGACGCTGGATTCCGCTGCATCCAACGTCTTCGCTAGTTTTCCGGCAGCGTAGCGTCCGGTTGCTGTGACTTGAATTCGCATGGCGGCGAGCATTTTCTTGCTTGGCTACCGAAAATGCGGTGGTAGAAGCAGAATGGTGAGCGGGACTGGCTGCGGTTGCGGAGTTGCTGCGGCTTCGGTGGTGGTCGTGACGGTGGCTTGATTCGCTGCGGCTTGGTGGCTCGTGTATTTGCGACTTGATAACGGCGAGTTCGAGCGATAATTTTTTTAGTTCGGCGATCAAAAATTGCGTGACGTCATCATCGGTGCTGTGCTTGGATGGTGGTAGACGCATGCACATGGCGATTTCTTTAGTCATGGCTTGTGTGGATGCGTCGTTTGGTACTGGAGTGGCTTGCGATTCGTTCGTCGTTGTGAACATTGTGCTGCTTGATTGTAGGAAGTGCAGGTGAGTTTGCAGATCTTCCAGGCAGGGGTTGCAGATGTTCTTCACAGTGGCTGTGGTTGAGCTTCTTCGGTTGCGGTTATTCTTCCTAGGGTGCGGTTGTTCTTCTTAGGGGTCACCAGTTTAGCGAGTGTTGGTGCTAAATAAAACTCCAGTAGTTTAGTTGTAGAAGCAGGACGAGTGAATGAATTTATTTACAAAAAGCAGATCATTTTATACAAAAAGGTAACACAAAAATAAAAGTACGAACAACAAATAAAAAACAGTTTTTAAATTACAAGAACCAATGAGAACGAGCGTTCAAAAGAATGGCGCGATAGTTTTCGCGCGGCTCCGCTAGGCTGCGTGGAACCAATCCGGCAGGGGGCGCAGCTGCTGCGTCGTAGTCTCAGAAGAGGTCGTAGCGTAGTTAAATACTGAGCGCTTCAGTATTTCGGCCTCTTTCTGCGGCTGCGCTCGCTCGCGCAACACGTGCAGCAAACCGTCCTTCTCAGGACGACCATCTCTTGTTTCATCGAAGATAGATCAATGGTTCGTCCTTTTCAGGACGATTTCTTCTTTATGTTTCTGGGTTGAATTGATCTTGGTTCCATGTGTGTGTGCGAATAAAGTTGTTGTTTTATTTCTTATTCTTCTTGGTAACAGGTTCTGTGGTAATGGTAATGGTGTTGGTGGTATGTTGTGGGTTGGTTTCCGCCCTGGACTGGTACTGGTAACTCTGGTAAGTAGTGGTAATGCATGCTGCATGTTCTAGCTCGCGATACATTATTATTGTAGTAGTACCGGTAGGTAGTACCTACAGTGTCAATAGTCAGTTTTTAGAACAAAACCTTCGAGCGTCTCGTCAACGTTGGAACAAACATCAAACAACGGTACTCAAACGGATTATTTTTTGAATCACAGGTGAAGTTTTTGTTAATTTTATTAAGTAAATAAGTAGTATTTAGTGCTATTTTAATGATTATAACTTGACAAATAGATACTATCTAAGGTAGGGAAATCTGACCAAATGCTTAGACAGCTAATAATCTTACTTATAAGTAATTTAAATCATACTTTTGAAAATTAGGCACAAACATATTTATTTAAGTAATCTAAAAACCAGTTTAATTAGCCCATTTACCTTAGCTTTTCTTCTTTTAATGTTAGTATTACACAGGCAGAACAGTCAAGTTTAGTGAAGGTAGAAAACTCATATACATAGTCATAGTAATACTTAGATTTGAATTTTTAATTTTGAAAAACAGAGCACTTTCCATTTAAAGTGAGGGAGTACCTATCTCACCATAGGCAGGACAGTTTAAATAGTGTAGACACTCAAAATTTAGTCAGGAACTATTTAATGTTAGTAGGCAGGTTGCCGTTTTTGGAAATAAATAGAAGATACTGCCGTTTCCCCCGGTTTCTGTTTCAGAACAACCACTCTCACAATGATGACCAGAAGGACTATTCAAACTCAACTTGAAAACAAGCTCAAAGAAACCTTGTTACAACTAAGAGCTACTCGCGAGGACCGAGATAAACTTCTTGATGAACGCACGGAGTTTGAACTGGAAGTCAAAGAGTTGGTTGATAAAAATACATCTCTTAAGAGTCAACTAGCACTAGGAGACATAGAGCTGGAAGACATCCGAGGGGAACGTGATCAACTAGTATTAACTCTGAATTCTTACAATCAATGTAGCGACACCTATGAGCAGACTTTAAATCACAACAAAGAGTTAATTATTCAACTAGCTGCAGCTCGGGAACAGGTAGAGAGCATGAAGGCTGAACGTTTAAAGCTAGAAACTGCAAGCACAATGTCGCTGTATGCTGAGCTTATGAACCACAGTCATGACACTGAAGTGATCAACGAAGAGTCTTCTTCTGAGTCTTCCCATGTATTTCTTCATGGGAGAAAACTGAAGAAATATATTAACACTAAAAGGAGACTTAGAAAATTACAAAAAATGATCAAAAAGAGCAGATCAGCCGTAACTTCAGTTCAACTTAGAAGGGAAAAGCTTGAACTCCACAAGGAACTCAATGCCCTTCAAACCGTGGTTGAAAACTACCAGCTCGACAGTGGACTACTGCAATCAGAGATTAACAGACTTCAGCAAATTGTACTTGAGCTCACCGAGAAGTACAATCACAGCGTGAACCAGATGAGAGAGTACATGCTGGCTATGGACGAACTGATTCGTGACAGACAGCACACGAACACACAGCCGGGCCTCTCCACGCCTGGAGCTTCTCCTGGGCGGGCTGCGGGGGCGGCGGGGGCTGCGGGGGCACGCCGCGCCGTGCCCGCGCTCACGCCGCTCTCCCGCGCCGCGGCCAAGCGGGTCGCGGCCTCGGCGCTGGCGGAGCGCGCCCGTCCTGCCGCGCCGTCTCCCACACCGCCTGCGTGCCCTCCCACGTCACCCGCGCCGTCTCCCACACCGCCTGCGTGCCCTCCCACGTCACCCGCGCCGTCTTCCACACCGCCCGCGCCATCGGCGGCCGCGCAAGCAGCTACCACACCGGACCAGAGCCATGCGCCGGTGGCGGCGAGTGTGCGCGCCGCTTCAGATCAACCATCAGACGCGGCAGAGGGAACACGACGATCAAGAAGGGCGCGCAAGAGGGCGGCGGCGGCGGCCAGGCGGCGGGAACCCCCTGCTCCCGTGAGGGTGCAGCGAGGATCGCCGGAGCGCTCTCGGGCGCCCCGCGCGGCGACGGCAACTACGGGCGTAGCGCCGGAATCCCCCGCGGCAGCGACGTTGACTGGCAGAGCGCCGCCGGGCTCCCCCGTGGCGGCAGCGACAGTGGCGGGCGGAGCGCCGGGCTCCGCCGCGGCGGAATCGACGAAGGCGCCGGATGAAGCGCCCAGCACCCCCGCGGCGGCAGCGACGGTGGCGAGCGGAACGCCGGCCGCCCGCGCGGGTCCCGCACCGCCCCCCCGTTCCGTAGTTTACTCAGATAGATTAGGAGTAGGTGTAGGTAAATTACTTAACTACAATTTAAAGCAAGCAGTATGTAATAATTGCTTTCCTGGTCGTAATTTTAATTATATTACAAATAAACTTTTAGTCAATGATTGGGAAAAAAATGTTACTAAGATTCTTTTACTAGGCGAAAGTTCCAACACGTGTAAGAAGGACATTATAAATTTCTTTAGTTCATTATTATTAAAAATAGAAAATTGCGACATGGGAACAGGGAAAATTATTATTTGTTATTTTCCGTTCTCAAATTATAACTCCGTAGAACTTAATAATAAAATCCATAGCCTAAATATTTTAATGTATAATTTGACTTTTCGTCATAGAGACAAAATATTATTATTTGACATAAATAAATTCATTAGGAACTTTTATATACACGTAGATAAAATATATCTAAAATCTAGTTGTAGGAGACATCTTGCTAGTCTTTTAGCGTACAATATAAGTGACCCAACCACTATTGTGGGTAAGTCGATAGATTTAGTTAAGGACCAGACGGTTAGTAGTAATTCTAACAAACATTTACAAACAAGGAGTTCTTTAAACTCCATAGCCGGACAACAGAGAAGCAGCCTTGTACACTTAGTCTAATTCACCAGAACATAAATCGCTTCTCTGGCAAAATTTTAGAAATTGAAATTTTCCTAGAAGATTTTAAATGTGATATTCTTTGTCTGACAGAAACATGGTTACAACCACACAAAATGAACTTTAGTCTCCTAGATTTTAAAGTAACAAGTGTATTTAACAGGAATCTCTCAAATGGAGGTGGTTGCCTTATATTAACTAGGAATATTAATAAAGTTAAAGAGCGAAAGGACTTTGTCAAACTTTCAGTTGAAAGCACCTGTGAGGTTGCGTGTGCAGAGCTAGACCGCTATATAATTCTATGTGTGTACCGTCCTCCCATTTCTTCCAACTTCGATAATTTTGTAACTGCAATGGAAGACATACTGGGTAAAGTAAGCTGTTCAAATAAAACAGTAGTCATTTGTGGAGATTTCAATGTTGACTTACTTACAGACACGACCCAAAGGACCACTCTATTAGGCCTATTCCAGTCTTTTAATTTTAAGTTTTTGTTCAACGAACCCACTAGAATAGCGGGTACGTCTGCAACTTGTTTAGATAACATAGCAATGAACGGTAATTACTTCAAAAAATCATTGTTAACTTCTTTAAGGTCAGATCATAAGGGTCTAAATGTTTTATTGTACACAGTTGAACAAGAAAAAGAAAACTCGTTAGTTTATAGGCCAATGAACCAAAGTCGTATGGAAAGATTTTATCATAGTCTTCAGATGCGCCTTGCCTTGCTGAGCTTTGAGGCAGATGATCCCAATACACTATATCAAGAGTTATTTTCCGCGATACGGATTGAATTCGATCTTATATTTAAATTCAAAAAAGTTTGCAGTAATAAAAATTCAAATATTAGTACTTGGGCGACGCCGGGAATGAGCGGTTTTCGAACTGTCACTTTTAGTTACAGAGACTGCCATAAGATAGCACTAGCAATCAGGTTAAATGTCAAATTCTATATGAATTCAATCAGTCAGGTCAATCAGATTTGACGTTGACATTACACCTACATACATTGGATTTACAGTGCCATCTATTAGCATTCTCCTAGAACCATTAAAACTGTCAAAAACGAAAACCCCTCATTAGGAAAAGCAGAGATGCCCTATATGAGTTATATGATAGGAAAACTTTTGATCAAGACCCTTCATTTCTTGAACATGTTAAGAGTTATTCTAAATTGTTTAAGATAGTTTGCACCAAAGCTAAATCTATTAATTTAAATAATAAAATTAGAAATTCGAAAAATAAAAGTAAAACTGTCTGGCGTATTATTAATAAAGAAACTGGTAAACCTAACGGTAAGGAAAGCATTCAAGCATTAAACTTAAATGGTAAAGTCGTAACAGATAAGTCGGAAATTGCAAATGAATTCGAATCATTCTTTGCTAACATCCCATTTCAAACCACTAATGACCTTAACGCATCTGCCAGCGCCGCGGAATCTATACTTAAGGAACATGTTGACATCGCCCCGCCTCCACTCACGTTTCGCCATGTTGGACAAAGGAAAACATTGTTTGCCTGAGCCAATTAGTGGGCACCCTGAACTACCTCGCCTCTATCAGTATAGGATACTTTACGAAATAAGGTATCAATATTAATTAGATTAGTCTAATTGACTTTCAATAAGCGATATCTTGTATCCTGTATTGAATAAATCATGTTTTACTTTTACTTTACTTTTTACTCTTAGGATTGTCAGGGTTCTTTAGACGGTTTATTAAGGGTTACGCTTTGATCACAGCGCATTTGACAGACCTTCTAAGAAAAGATATAAGTTGGTCTTGGAACGACAGTCACGAAGAAGCGTTTGTTAAGGTAAAAACTTTACTCACAAAACGCCCGTTGTTAGGGCTTTATGATCCAAAAGCAGAGACCCAGCTGCACACGGACGCATGCAAGGAAGGGATCGCAGGTATAGTTCTACAGAGAAACGCCTAAGGAGTTTTCCAGCCAGTGTCCTATTTCAGCCGAAAGACAAACGCTGATGAAAAAAAGTTTCATTCATATGAATTAGAAACCCTTGCCGTTATTGCTTCATTAAATCGTTTTCGGGTTTATTTGGTAGGGATGCCGTTTAAAATTTTTACTGACTGCAACGCTCTAAGGTACGCGTTAACCAAACGGGACGTTGTTCCAAGGATTGCACGCTGGTGGGTGCAATTACAGGAATATGACTGCTCTATAGAATACAGGCCAGGCTCACGAATGTCAGACGTTGACGCGCTAAGCCGCAACCCCGTTGATGAAGCTTACGTTGAAACTCATGTATTGGATGTTCTTGAATTGCAAAAATCGGATGAAGATTGGATCATTACCGTTCAAGCCTATAGCGCGACGCGCGGCGGCACACGTTTTTCGGTTATTTCTTTGAATTTCAGGTAATTTAGTGATCGTTATTCGTTGATTCTGTGGCACCGACTCAAAATTTCTTGGTTAGCCAAAATTACTTTAAGAATTGAAGAAATTAAGTCCTAATAGAAAATGTTTCCCAATTATTTAATGCTTTTCAGTTTTTTCGGCGGTTTAATTTTTTGATAAAAAGTTTTTATTTTTTGCTTTTCAGTTTTTTTTGGGCTAATTTTTTTTACCCCAGCCAATCACCCTCTACAGGGTGGTCGCACCCCACAAGGTGGTTAAGGTTTAGGGACTAACAGAATGAGGTTCGATCACGACCGGTCGGTGAGGCGATTTGGGAGGGAGGCCTATGTCCAGCAGTGGACGTCTATCGGCTGAGATTATGATTATTAACATTCATATAAAAAAGACTCATAATTATATCTAGCAGTTATCATGTAAATCACAACACGGCAATACAATCTGTGAGTGAACAATCAAGTCACCCCTATTTTTCCACCCTTAGGGTTGGAATTTTATTTTCAAATTTTTATGGGACCAACTTCAAGGTATACCCTGTCGATTAAAAAAGGAATTATCAAAATCGGTCCACACAGTAAAAAGTTATGCGTGATCATACATAAAAAAATATATATATATATATATACGCGACGAATTGAGAACCTCCTCCTTTTTGTTTTTTCGTCGGTTAAAAATTCCCACAGGAACGAGAATAACGGGACTTTTTTTGTGGTAATGACAAATCGACTTTCTTGAGTGTATCGAAGTGAAGTTTGTGTACAGGTTCCTTAGTGGATGAAAGTGTGTTGAAAGAAAGGAATTAACTAAATTCCCATGGGAACGGGGATTACCGAACTAATTATTTTGTATGAAAAATTGATTTCCTTGAGTATGTCAACGTGGAATTTGGTCTACAAGTGTCTCTGTGGATGAATTAGAAACTCGAAAAATAAAAGTAAAACGGTCTGGTGGATTATTAATAAAAAAACTAGTAAACTTAACGGTAAGGAAAGTATTCAAGCTTTAAATTTAAATGGTAAATTCGTAACAGATTAATCGGAAATTGCGAATGAATTCGAATCATTCTTTGCTAACATCCCATTCCAAACCACTAAAGACCTTAACGCATCTGCCAGCGCCGCGGAAACTATTCTTAAGGAGCATGTTGACATCGCCCCGCCTCCGCTCACGTTTCGCCATGTTGGACCGCAATGCATTATCAAGATATTTAAGGAACTTAATTTAAAAAAGACAGAAGACCTATGGGGGATATTAATTAAAGTACTTCAACCTATTATAACACTAATAGCGCCTCACTTATCAATAATTTTTAACTCTTGTATTGAAAAAGGCATTTTTCCAAATTTATTGAAGTACAGCAAAATCATTACTATTTTTAAATCTGGAAATACCGAAAACACTGATTATAGACCAATCGCGGTTCTTCCAGCCTTAAGTAAAATATTTGAAAAACTTATTCTTGCACAATTAGCGTCTCACTTTTCTGTTAATAACTTCCTAAACAAAAATCAATTTGGTTTTAGGAAAGGGCGGTCTACCTTAGACGCAGGTCACAAACTCATCAGCAGTGTCTATGGAGCCTGGGAGGATTCTCATGATGCTGTTGGGGTTTTTTGTGACCTCTCGAAGGCTTTTGACTGCGTTGATCATGAGACTTTGCTACTTAAATTACAGCACCATGGCGTAATTGATAAATCACTTGATCTACTTGCCTCTTATCTTACTGATCGCGACCAACGGGTGGACATGGGTGGTGCGGTGTCTGCAGGTTGTCCTATCAAGATTGGTGTACCTCAGGGATCGATATTGGGGCCTTTCCTGTTCCTAGTCTACATAAATGATCTCCCTTCAGTGTTGCCACCTTAGTGGATTTTCCACTAAATCTGGTGGTTTGGAACCCCATTTAGTGGCCATTTTTTGCGTTTAGTGGCTAGTGGATTTTTTTAATGGAAAAATCAGACCAACTTTTTTGAATTAATTGGAATTGCAAAGCGTATGAACTAAATATGTTTTAGACAATTTAGTAGAATTACAACATTTTTATTTTATTTTTTTTCAATGAGCGGTTTTCGAACTGTCACTTTTAGTTACAGAGACTGCCATAAGATGGCACTAGTAATCAGGTTAAATGTCAAATTCTATATGAATTCAATCAGTCAGGTCAATCAGATTTGACGTTGACATTACACCTACATACATTGGCTATACAGTGCCATCTATTAGCATTCTCCTAGAACCATTAAAACTGTCAAAAACGAAAACCATAATACAATGTCGATGTTTTTTTTTTTTTTTCATATAGTTGTCCATACTTTGAGGACCCTTAGTTTTCTTTGTAGCTGTCTTGAGCACCTGATTAAAGTTTTTAAGGACGATCGTTTAAGATCTAGATGGCATTGGCAATAAAATTTTAAGGTTGCGAATTGGTTAATTTTTAGAAAAAGGTCGTCCCTCTCGGTATGGTGCAAAATTAAAAAAAAAATCGCGTTTTTTACAATGTGGGAGATGGTTTTTTATTTCTTACATAAGCGAATTCATTTAAACTTCATTAAATTAATACTTTCGCTAGAATAAATAAAAAACGCGAAAAAAATAAATCCTTAAAAAATAAAAAGGCCCAGGGAGGCAAATTTCTTAACTAAAAACGATTGACTCGTAATTGTCTTGTTCTTTTTGGTGACTTCGTTAACCATTGCTGTTTTCTTTGGGCGTGTAACAGATATCACATTTGTTAAAGCGGCAATGGTTAATGAAGTCGCTAACAAGTCAATTACGAGTCGATCGTTTTTAGTTAAGAAACTTGCCCCCCAGCAGTGGCGTTACTACTATATAAGCCGAGAAGCCCGGCTTGCCCTATTAAAATTATTAAACTGCATTTACACTCTCCTAACTCATAATTATTATAAAAAATTTCGTTTACGTATTTTTGACCGACGAAAAAAAAAGGAGGAGGTACTCAATTCGACACGTATATTTTTTTTTTTTTTTTTTTTTAATGTATGATCACGCATAACTTTTTACAGAGTAGTCCAATTTTGATAATTAGTTTTTTTAATCGACAGGGCATACCTTGAAGTTGGTCCCATAAAAATTTGGAAATCAAATTCCCACCCTAAGGGTGGGAAAATAGGGGTGACTTTATGGTCGGCGGGTCGATTTATCCACTCACAGGTTGCATTTCCGTGTTACACTATAACTTTTGATACCTACTAACAATATCTTTTGAAATGAAATAAAATCAGCCGAATGACGTCCACTGCTGGACATAGGCCTCCCCCACAAATCGCCATACCGACCGGTCTTGTCGTCCCTGTAAACCATGTCGTCTGATAACCTTATGCGGTGTGAAAATAATAAAACCCTAAAAGAACTGAAAAGCATAAAATAAAACTTTTTATCAAAAAATAAAACCGCCGAAAAAAAAAACTGAAAAGCATAAAATAATAATCGAATTACTAAGTTCTTTAAGTAATGTAGGGTATACCAAGTAATTTTGAGTCGGCGCCACAGATTCCTCGTACAAAGATCACTAAATTAGGTACCTTAAATTTAAAGAAATAACCAAAATTCGTGCGCTGCCGCGCATCAATCTTTACGTAATTAAGGAATTTGCTTGTGTGGCGCGCCGACTTAAAATTACTTGGTATACCCTACATTACTTTAAGAACTTAGTAATTCGATTATTATTTTATGCTTTTCAGTTTTTTTTTTCGGCGGTTTAATTTTTTGATAAAAAGTTTTATTTATAGTTCAAATATTCGCGCGCGTTGGAAACGCTGTCAAGTTTGACGTTGACAGGTTATTGACACATGCACCACGATATTTCATGCATGTGTCAATACCGCTATCGCCGTTTCGCTCGCACTCGTTGGCTTCTTATTTGGCTTCGTTTCGAGCCGTGTTCTCTCTTTCTAACCTTTTAAAAATTCGACAATGTACATACATGTAGGCAAGTAGCTATTAAGCACTTTACCAGTGTTGCCACCTTAGTGGATTTTTCACTAAATCTGGTGGTTTGGAACCCCCATTTAGTGGCCATTTTTTGCGTTTAGTGGCTAGTGGATTTTTTTAGTGGAAAAATTAGACCAAGAACTGTTGCAGTTTTTGAATAAATTGGAATTGTGGTATGCTGTTGCAAAGCGTATGAACTAAAGATGTTTTAGACAATTTAGTAGAATTACAACATTTTTCCTTTTTTTTTTCAATTGAATACAAAGTCGATGTAATTTTTTTTTTTTTTTCATATTTTTGTCCATACTTCGAGGACCCTTAGTTTTCTTTGTAGCTGTCTTGAGAACCTGATTAAAGTTTTTAAAGACGATAGTTTAACATCTAGATGGCAATAAAATTTTAAGGTTGCGAATTGGTTAATTTTTAGAAAAACATCGTCCCTCTCGGTATGGCGCAAAATAAAAAAAAAATCGCGTTTTTTACAATGTGGGAGATGGTTTCTTATTTCTTACATAAGCGAATTCATTAAAACTTTATTAAATTTTTTCGCCAGAGTAAATAAAAAACGCGATTTTTTTTTATTTTCGCGCCATACCGAGAGGGTCCACCTTAAGTTTCAAGTTCAAGTTAGGGCTCAAGTCTTAAAAATTGAACATTATAAAATCCTTAAAAAATAAAAGGGCACAGGGAGGCAAATTTCTTAACTAAAAAAAATTGACTCGTAATTGTCTTGTTCTTTTTGGCGACTTCGTTAACCATTGCTGTTTTCTTTGGGCGTGTAGCAGAAATCACATTTGTTAAAGCGGCAATGGTTAACGAAGTCGCTAACAAGTCAATTACGAATCGATCGATTTTAGTTAAGAAATTTGCCTCCCAGGTCATATATTTGGGGTAAAAGCAAAGGGTCACCACTGTCCCCTATTTACGTATATCAACTCATCTGTCATGCACTCTAGTGGAAATTTTAGTGGTTTTCAGAGGGGGACATATTTTTGTTAGTGGTTTTCTGGTGGTTTGAGAAGCCTTATCTGGTGGATTGCTATTTCAACCGTTGGCAACACTGCACTTTACTATGAAATCGAAAGCCCCGCTTGCGTACGAAGTTAGCAATGAGCGAGCCGCTGCGCGAGAGAGAGGAACGAGGAACCCACCAATTGGTTTGCTGTTCACTTCAGTTCGATTTTATTTGTCGTGTTTGTTCATTGTTAGTTTTTGTTTTGCAGTTTAATTTAATTTAAATGTTTTCAAGGAGCAAACTATTGTGCAATGTGTTAATTTAATTTAAATGAGTGTTTGAACTATGGTTGACGGGAAGACGAGAAAAAGGTTAGTGGTTTGAAGTGCATTATTTCTCAAACGAATAAATATACCTACAGTAGGTTAGGAACCTAGGTTATTTTAGGACTTAGGCACTTATCCCTTTAATCATAGGCCAGACTTGCTCTAACTTGAAATCCGAGGCACGCCACTGCCCCCCAGGTCATATTGATTGCCCATCAGGGGTAGAGCGCATAGCATAGGGTCACCACGGTACCCTATTTACGTATGTCCACTCATCTGTCATGCACCCTAGTGGAAATTTTAGTGGTTTTCAGAGGGGGACATCTTTTTGTTAGTGGTTTTCTGGTGGTTTTAGGAGCCTTATCTGGTGGATTGCTATTTCAACCGTTGGCAACACTGTCTCCCTTACATGCTAGATAAACTTACTGATGGTGTACTCTTTGCTGACGACACCTCTTTAACATTTAAAGTTAAACGAGGTGATTCCCTCAATTAAGATATAAACAAGACATTAGTGGAGATATCTCAATGGTTTAATTCTAATAATTTACTTTTGAACGCAAAGAAAAATAATTGCATTAAGTTTTCCTTGCCTAATGTGACTGCTTATGATACAGACATACATTTGGACAATAACAAGCTAAATCTGGTAAATCAAACTGTATTCCTTGGTATCACTCTAGATTCGAAACTTCAGTGGGGCCCCCATATCTCAAATCTTGCGGCAAGGCTCAGTTCGGCTGCGTACGCAATCTGGAAAATCAGAAAATTAACTGATGTGTCTACCGCGAGACTTGTGTATTTCAGTTACTTTCATAGCTTAATGACCTATGGCTTGCTTCTATGGGGAAGAGCTGCAGATCTTAACGTCATTTTTATACTACAAAAACGCGCAATCAGAAACATCTATCAGCTTAAAGCTCGCGAGTCCCTCAGAGAAAAAATCAAAGAAATAGATATTTTTACGCTTCCTTCCCAGTACATTTTCGAAATTATTATGTATACTCGTAGTAACATACATATGTTTGATAAAAAATGTGATAAAATTAAGGACCTTAGAACGCGTAGCAAAAAAAACTCAGTATTCCACAGAACAAACTAAAACGGACAAACTAATGCTTTATAGGAAACGAAGTAAGATTCTATAACAAGATCCCAGAAGAAATTTTGATCCTGAATGATAATGAGTTTAAAACTCGTATCAAAAATGTGCTGATTAAGAAAGCTTATTAACAATATTGATGATTATGTAAACGACAAAGACGCATGGAAGTAGTCTAGTTAATCTGTATAATGTTCATTGTATTGTCACCTAATTGTATTGTAATATCACAAAACAAAAGGAAAAAAAAAATGAGATAAATTGTAAAGTAGAGTTTGTTACCCCTTTCTTCTCTACGCTGTAAAATCATTGCGAAAGGGAGTAGAATCATTTGACAGAGGAGGGCTCGTTTGGAGGCCTCTCCAGGCGACTATTGTCGTAAGGCAAGGCAAACATTTGTTTACCTGAGCCAATTGGTGGGCACCCTGAACTACCTCGCCTCTCACAGTATAGGATACTTTACCAAATAACGTATCAATAGCAATTAGATTAGATGTAGTCTAATTGACTTTCAATAAGTGATATCTTGTATCCTATATTGAATAAGGAATTTGACTTTGACTTTGACTTTGATGTAGTAGTAGTAGTTGGAACAAAGAAATATACTAAATTCCCACGGGAACGTAAAATGGGACTCTTTAGTAAGTATGAAAACAATGTATATTTCTTTATTTTGACGTAAAAATAGGAAAACGGGTTCTTCAGTTGGTGTAATTAGATTCAGAGTCATATTAAGAAAAGATTTACCAAAATTCACATGGTAACGGAACATTCCTAAAGACATAAAACGCCTTAAAAAAATTATACTCGCGTAGGTACATAATCCAACTACCGAGCTAATATTTTACCCAACCAGCTAATATAAATGTTAGGAATAATGAGTTTCAGTGTCTGAATGGTGGACTGTAGAAACAAACTTCTGGAGTTGCCACGGGAACTGAAATAAACAAAATATTACTACTGTAAATATGTAGATATTTTAGGGGGTATAGGTGCGATCTGAAATGATGTCCCCAAATTCCTGAGTAGTCATCATTTCAGCCGTAGGACGTCCACTGCTGGACATAGGCCTCCGTCAAGGCTCTCCATCTGTACCGATCGCAGGTGGCCTGCATCCAGCGTGGACCCGCAGCCTTGCGCAGATCATCTGTCCATCTGGTCGGTGGACGTCCTACGCTGCGCTTGCCGATCCGTGGTCTCCACTCGAGAACTTTTCGGCCCCAGCGGCCATCTGTTCTGCGGGCTATATGACCTGCCCATTGCCACTTCAACGAGCTTATCCGCTTGGCTATGTCGGTGACCCTGGTTTCTCTGCGTATGTCCTCATTTCTGATTCGATCCCGCAGAGAAATCCCGAGCATAGCCCGCTCCATGGCTCGTTGAGCTACCCGGAGCCTGTTCATAAGCCCTATAGTGAAGCACCACGTTTCAGAACCGTATGTCATCACTGGCAGCACACATTGGTTAAATACCTTCGTCTTCAGGCACTGAGGAATATTGGACGAGAAGACGTTGCGTAGTTTCCCGAACGCCGCCCATCCGAGCTGGATTCGGCGATTGACCTCCTTCTCGAAGTTGGACCTACCTAACTGGATGGTTTGTCCTAGGTATACGTACTCGTCGACAACTTCGAGAACCGAGTTCCCAACCATAACTGGGGTAGGCAGAACATGGACATTAGACATGACCTTCGTCTTGTCCATGTTCATTTTAAGGCCCACCTGTTGGGAGACTCGGTTGAGGCCTTCGAGCATCGTGCTGAGTTCCTCCATCGACCTTGCCATGACTACGATGTCGTCGGCAAACCGAAGGTGAGTGATGTATTCGCCGTTAATATTGATGCCCTGCCCTTTCCATTCTAGAAGTTTGAAGGCGTCTTCTAAAGTGGCGGTGAACAGTTTCGGAGATATAACATCTCCCTGTCTCACGCCTCTGTTCAAGGGAATAGCCTTCGAATTCTGTTCCTGTACTCGGACAGACATGGTGGCGTTGCTATACAAACACTTTAGCACTTCGATGTACCGATAGTCAATCCGGCATCGTTGGAGAGACTCTAGCACCGCCCATGTTTCGACCGAATCAAAGGCCTTCTCATAGTCCACAAACGCTAGACATAGCGGCAAGTTATACTCTTTGGTCTTCTGTATAACTTGCCGCAGCGTATGTATGTGGTCTATGGTACTAAAGCCTTTTCGGAAGCCGGCTTGTGCGGGAGGCTGGAAGTCATCAAACCTTCGTTCGAGACGATTGGCGATGATCCTGGAAAACAGCTTATAAACATGGCTCAAAAGCGAGATGGGCCTATAATTCTTGAAAAGGATTTTATCGCCCTTCTTAAAGAAAAGCACCACCTCACTTCTGTTCCATGCTTCAGGCGTGGTCCCTTCGAGTAGGACAGAATTAAAGAGCCTCTGAAGGACTTTGAGTACCGGTGTTCCACCCGCTTTCAGAAGCTCTGACGTGATTCCATCCTCACCCGGTGCCTTGTTGTTTTTAAGCAGTTTCAGGGCCATCCTTATCTCGTACAGGCTGATGTCCGGGATATCTTCGGTATAGTGTCGGGTTAGTTTGGCTCTAGGGTCGTTGGCCGCACTAGTAACAGGCTTAGTGACCGAATCGTATAGCTGTCCGTAGAACTAATAATAATAATAATAATAACACATCACACTCAGAGCCCCTAACTAGGAAGAACCTGTATCTAGGGTGCCCGAAACACATACAGAGACAAACATCACACCCAGACCGGAAACAAACATCGATATTCATCATATCAATATTCGCCCCGCCCGGGAATCGAACCCGGGTGCACTCGCTTCTCAGTCACATCACTGCCAACTGAGCTACGGAGCAGTCAAAATAAAAAAAACTTCTCGATTTCCCTCAAAATTTCCGCTTTCGTCGACGCTATACTGCCGTCATCCCTCTTGAGCTTAGTCATTTGGCTTTGCCCAACAGACATATCTCTTGCGAACACTTTGGAGCCTTTATTTCGCTCTATCGTATCCTTAATACGCGCAGTATTAAAGACACGGATATCGTGTCGCAAGGCCTTCGAAATCTGTCTATTGAGCCGCCTATATGACGCAGCATCATCGGGAGACTGCAGTCTAAGCAAGCGTCGTTCAGCCATAAGTTTGAGGGTGTCTTCAGAGAGTTTCTGAGTTCTAGCGGTACGGCGAGTCCTAAAGAATTTAGATCCGACCGTATGGACAGTTTTTACGAACCTGTTATTGATCTCGTCCACTGATGCGTCGTCTAGACAATCAAAGCGATTAGAGAGCTCGAGTTGAAAGCTCTCGGGGTTTTCGATCTGAGCGAGGGTAGGACGGAGCGTAGACTTCATCAGGCGGTACCGTTCAAGTTTAACGTTCACATTCAATGTGCCTCTTACTATTCGGTGATCACTGCCGGTCTATGAATCACGGAGACATCATTGAATATACGTCTCTTGTCGGTCAAGATGAAGTCTATCTCGTTCCTAGAACCACCAGGGCTCATCCAGGTCCATTTCCTATGAGGCAGCTTCTGGAAGAAAGAATTCATCATGAAGAGTCCTTCTTTCTCCATGAAATCGGCCAGCCTCTGACCTCTAGGGTTCCGTTGCCCATAACCGAAGTTCCCCACTCTCAACTCATGCTCGCTTCTCCTGCCTAGTTTCGCATTGAAGTCCCCTATAACAACATTGAAGTGAGTTTTATGCGTATGTATGGCCCGACTAATGTCCTCATACATAGACTCTACTTCGTCATCTGAGTGTGTCGAGGTCGGTGCATAGACCTGAACGACCTTCAGCAAATATCTTTTAGATATTCTGAGTGTTAGGTATGCGACCCTGCTCGACACACTGTCGATGGTAATAATGTTGCTAACGAGGGACTTGTGGACGAGAAACCCGACACCACCTTGGGACAGTTGGTCGCCCTCCCGGTGGAAGAGCAGGTTACCCAATTTCAGGGTTATCGTGTCCTGTCCCTGTCTACCGACTTCTGATAGCTCTAGAATATCCTACCGTAACCTGCTCATTTCCTCTTCCAGCGCAACAATCATATCGTCAGTCCTCAAAGTGCGGACGTTGTGTGTTGCCAGGGCCAGTTGTCGTTTAAAGGGGTGGTAGCCGACCGTCCGGGGATTCTTAGCACCCCTTGCCCCGCCGTTACCGTAACCGCTACCGTGGTCAGGAATAGCGGGGCTGCCGGGGACTAGGGGCCTGGGCACATGCTGACTATTCATGAGGGGGGGGGTTGCCATACTCGCCACGCTTGGCAGGCGGGTTGGCGAGCGCAGTATGGTGTTGTATAACCCAGAAGACGCTGCTGCCCGTCTTCTGGTGCTGTCCCTCAGCCGGGTCCTACGGCTCCCACGGGAGGAGAGGGGAGGGCGACATTCTAACGCCGGCGCCCGCGGCCCTGAGTAGTATATCAACCAGTAATTAACGTTCATAATGAAAAAGCGCGTGCGAAGCTGCGGGCAAAAGCTAGTTCATTATAAACAAGAATATCTAGGAGTCAAAGACGCATAAAATATTTTTGATAATCAATACATAGTATAAAATAAAGTCGATTTCCGCGTCTGTCCCTATGTATGCTTAAATCTTTAAAACTACGCACCGGATTTTGATGTTTTTTTAATAGATAGAGTGATTCAAGAGAAAGGTTTATAAGTACAAAACATGCACAAAATAGTAATAGGCACAGAACAAGGAAGATGCTCTCTCTCTCTCTTGTTCTGTGGTAATAGGTTAGGCGGTACGAAGTTCGCCGGTCGCCGGGTCGACTAGTCAAAAATTAAACCATAGGTTTAGATTCTGAATATGTTGTGAACCATTTTAGAAGATATTATTTAGGTAGGTGTACCTCTCAGAATAAGGACTAAGTTTTTTCATTCTATGTTTTTTTTTTGTTTTAATGTTAAGCCGCCTTTACACGTCGTGTAGAACGCTGCCAGATCGCGTTCTACTTTGTCTATGATGTGTATTTGTAATTCTAGTACCGGTTTTTCCTTTGCCCATCCCTAATAACATTTTTTTTAATGATTTTTAATGCCCGTCACAGACTACGCAGATACGATAAGATATCTGTATCGGCGCAGATCATCTTTCAACATCAATTTCTATGTAATCCTATGTCCTATGGACGACCACACACTACGCAGATAATGTAAAAGATATCTGAGCCGTGACATATAAATTGAAAGATCTGCAGATAACATCTGCCGATACAAAATTTTAACTGCAGCTATATACAGCAAGGGTAGGATCTGCGGTGCGGTGAGGCAGAGGGAAGCAGGCTTGGAATAGTATAAATTATACTATTTTGTTCGATATTTTCATGCTATATACCAAGTATGTAGTTTAGTAATACAAGTATACTACGCGACAATACCATACTTTATTTACAGCGTTACTTTAATTAATTTTTACAAGTAGTATATATAAGTATATAACATTACATATTTACAAAAAAAAAGAAAAGAAAACCAATTCATACAAATTAAATCAAAGTCGAACGAGCCTACAAATAAATATGACGTTGTTTGGACTATGTTCCTTTGCCTGCCCATAATGGCCAAATATAAAAAAAAAACAATAACCAAACAAAACAAAATAGCTTTTTTGACAAGGCAAATAAATAATAAAAACTTTTTATAAAAAAATTAAACCGCCGAAAAAACTGAAAAGCATTAAATAATAGGGAAACATTTTCTATTAGGCCTTAATTTACTCACTTCTTAAAGTAATTTTGGATTACCAAGAAATTTTAAGTCGGTGCCACACAACACAAGCAAATTCATTATCTATGTAAAGCGCGATGCGCAGCGGCATACGTTTTTCGGTTATTTCTTTGAATTTCAGGTAATTTAGTGATCTTTATTCGTTGATTCTGTGGCACTGACTCAAAATTTCTTGGTAATCCAAAATTACTTTAAGAAGTGAGTAAATTAAGGCCTAATAGAAAATGTTTCCCTATTATTTTATGCTTTTCAGTTTTTTCGGCGGTTTAATTTTTTTATAAAAAGTTTTTATTTTTTGCTTTTCAGTTTTTTTGGGCTAATTTTTTTGACCCCAGCTAATCACCCTTCACAGGGTGGTCGCACCCCACAAGGTGGCCACACAACCTGGTGAAGGTTGAGGGACTAACAGGATGAGGTTCGATCACGACCGGTCGGTGAGGCGATTTGTGAGGGAGGCCTATGTCCAGCAGTGGACGTCTTTCGGCTGATTTTATTTCATTTCCAAAGATATTGTAGGTAGGTATCTAAAGTTATAATGTAAAACGGAAATGCAACCTGTGAGTGGATAAATCGACCCGCCGACCAAACAGTCACTTCTATTTTCCCACCCTTAGGGTGGGAATTTTATTTCCAAATTTTTATGGAACCAATTTCAAGGTATACCCTGTCGATTAAAAAAAGAATTATCAAAATCGGTCCACACACTAAAAAGTTATGCGTGATCATACATAAAAAATAAAAATAAAAAAAATATATACGCGACGGGCGCCACCGTTAGAATGTCGCCCTCCCCTCTCCTCCCGTGGGAGCCGTAGGACCCGGCTGAGGGACAGCACCAGAAGACGGGCAGCAGCGTCTTCTGGTTTATACAACACCATACTGCGCCGCCAACCCGCCTGCCAAGCGTGGCGAGTATGGCAACCCCCCCCCCTCATGAATAGTCAGCATGTGCCCAGGCCCCTAGTCCCCGGCAGCCCCGCTATTCCTGACCACGGTAGCGGTTACGGTAACGGCGGGGCAAGGGGTGCTAAGAATCGCCGGACGGTCGGCTACCACCCCTTTAAACGACAACTGGCCCTGGCAACACACAACGTCCGCACTTTGAGGACTGACGATATGATTGTTGCGCTGGAAGAGGAAATGAGCAGGTTACGGTGGGATATTCTAGGGCTATCAGATGTCCGTAGACAGGGACAGGACACGATAACCCTGAAATCGGGTAACCTGCTCTTCCACCGGGAGGGCGACCAACTGTCCCAAGGTGGTGTCGGGTTTCTCGTCCACAAGTCCCTCGTTAGCAACATTATTACCATCGACAGTGTGTCGAGCAGGGTCGCATACCTAACACTCAGAATATCTAAAAGATATTTGCTGAAGGTCGTTCAGGTCTATGCACCGACCTCGACACACTCAGATGACGAAGTAGAGTCTATGTATGAGGACATTAGTCGGGCCATACATACGCATAAAACTCACTTCAATGTTGTTATGGGGGACTTCAATGCGAAACTAGGCAAGAGAAGCGAGCATGAGTTGAGAGTGGGGAACTTCGGTTATGGGCAACGGAACCCTAGAGGTCAGAGGCTGGCCGATTTAATGGAGAAAGAAGGACTCTTCATGATGAATTCTTTCTTCCAGAAGCCACCTCATAGGAAATGGACCTGGATGAGCCCTGGTGGTTCTAGGAACGAGATAGACTTCTTCTTGACCGACAAGAAACGGATATTCAATGATGTCTCCGTGATTCATAGGGTAAAAACCGGCAGTGATCACCGAATAGTAAGTGGCACATTGAATGTGAACGTTAAACTTAAACGGTACCGCCTGATGAAGTCTACGCTCCGTCCTAGCCTCGCTCAGATCGAAAACCCCGAGAGCTTTGAACTCGAGCTCTCTAATCGCTTTGATTGTCTAGACGACGCATCAGTGGACGAGATCAATAACAGGTTCGTAAAAACTGTCCATACGGTCGGATCTAAATTCTTTAGGACTCGCCGTACCGCTAGAACTCAGAAACTCTCTGAAGACACCCTCAAACTTATGGCTGAACGACGCTTGCTTAGACTGCAGTCTCCCGATGATGCTGCGTCATATAGGCGGCTCAATAGGCAGATCTCGAAGGCCTTGCGACACGATATCCGTGTCTTTAATACTGCGCGTATTAAGGATACGATAGCGCGAAATAAAGGCTCCAAAGTGTTCGCAAGAAATATGTCTGTTGGGCAAAGCCAAATGACCAAGCTGAAGAGGGATGACGGCAGTATAGCGTCGACGAAAGCGGAAATTTTGAGGGAAATCGAGAAGTTCTACGGACAGCTATACGATTCGGTCACTAAGCCTGTTACTAGTGCGGCCAACGACCCTAGAGCCAAACTAACCCGACATTATACCGAAGATATCCCGGACATCAGCCTGTACGAGATAAGGATGGCCCTGAAACTGCTTAAAAACAACAAGGCACCGGGTGAGGATGGAATCACGTCAGAGCTTCTGAAAGCGGGTGGAACACCGGTACTCAAAGTCCTTCAGAGGCTCTTTAATTCTGTCCTACTCGAAGGGACCACGCCTGAAGCATGGAACAGAAGTGAGGTGGTGCTTTTCTTTAAGAAGGGCGATAAAACCCTTTTGAAGAATTATAGGCCCATCTCGCTTTTGAGCCATGTTTATAAGCTGTTTTCCAGGATCATCGCCAATCGTCTCGAACGAAGGTTTGATGACTTCCAGCCTCCCGAACAAGCCGGCTTCCGAAAAGGCTTTAGTACCATAGACCACATACATACGCTGCGGCAAGTTATACAGAAGACCGAAGAGTATAACTTGCCGCTATGTCTAGCGTTTGTGGACTATGAGAAGGCCTTTGATTCGGTCGAAACATGGGCGGTGCTAGAGTCCTTCCAACGATGCCGGATTGACTATCGATACATCGAGGTGCTGAAGTGTTTGTATAGCAACGCCACCATGTCTGTCCGAGTACAGGAACAGAATTCGAAGGCTATTCCCTTGAACAGAGGCGTGAGACAGGGAGATGTTATATCTCCGAAACTGTTCACCGCCACTTTAGAAGACGCCTTCAAACTTCTAGAATGGAAAGGGCAGGGCATCAATATTAACGGCGAATACATCACTCACCTTCGGTTTGCCGACGACATCGTAGTCATGGCAAGGTCGATGGAGGAACTCAGCACGATGCTCGAAGGCCTCAACCGAGTCTCCCAACAGGTGGGCCTTAAAATGAACATGGACAAGACGAAGGTCATGTCTAATGTCCATGTTCTGCCTACCCCAGTTATGGTTGGGAACTCGGTTCTCGAAGTTGTCGACGAGTACGTATACCTAGGACAAACCATCCAGTTAGGTAGGTCAAACTTCGAGAAGGAGGTCAATCGCCGAATCCAGCTCGGATGGGCGGCGTTCGGGAAACTACGCAACGTCTTCTCGTCCAATATTCCTCAGTGCCTGAAGACGAAGGTATTTAACCAATGTGTGCTGCCAGTGATGACATACGGTTCTGAAACGTGGTGCTTCACTATAGGGCTTATGAACAGGCTCCGAGTAGCTCAACGAGTCATGGAGCGGGCTATGCTCGGGATTTCTCTGCGGGATCGAATCAGAAATGAGGACATACGCAGAGAAACCAGGGTCACCGACATAGCCAAGCGGATAAGCTCATTGAAGTGGCAATGGGCAGGTCATATAGCCCGCAGAACAGATGGCCGCTGGGGCCGAAAAGTTCTCGAGTGGAGACCACGGATCGGCAAGCGCAGCGTAGGACGTCCACCGACCAGATGGACGGATAATCTGCGCAAGGCTGCGGGTCTACGCTGGATGCAGGCCACCTGCGATCGGTACAGATGGAGAGCCTTGAGGAAGGCCTATGTCCAGCAGTGGACGTCTTACGGCTGAAATGATGATGATACGCGACGAATTGAGAACCTCCTCCTTTTGGTTTTTTCGTCGGTTAAAAAATAAACTGATTGATTGATCTTGTAAAAAGCTAGTATTTTTTTATATCAATACGTATACAATAATTTTAAGAGGGACTGAATCAAACCCTGGAGGAAGGGAATCTCACTCATTCGACCACTTTTGTATCGACCGACGCACGTGCGGTGATATGGAGCATCTAATCGAAAGTGTAAAAAAAATTCCCTGTTAGTGTAGCTTCCCAACAGTGAGAGAATTTTTCAAATCCAATTTTTCAGAGCCTATTCGATGCAAACAAACAAGCAAACATATGAAAAATCTAACTAAAAATATAATTGGCTCCTAATACTCGTAATATTCGCAACGAAAACATATTAACATATTATCACCCCTTTTACATTTTTACGCTAAGATATCATTGTTTTTCATAGTTTTTATATGAACGACAATATTATTTTTGCGTTTTTTTTTTTTCAAATTTATTCGTGTAAATTGTATCCTTTCTTTTTGTTGTTTGACTTTCTAAAAAGGTAAAAAGTATAATAAAATAACAAAATTACTAACCTTAAGCAAATAGCAAGTCTTTCTTCGGTGGAAATGCATTTTCGCATTTTAGTATTATGTTTTTTATATCTTCTTTAATGAAATCGAGAAGCTCCATAAAAGTAGCCTTTGGGTTTCGAAAATAGGCTGTAAATTTATTGTAGGACAAGTCCTCAAATATCAATTCACCGCGGTCCTTTTTAAGCTTTAGATGCTGTTCTATCCAAATTTTTCGATTTTTAGTGGGTATGTTTAAAGCAAGACGTGCATCATTCTCAAAATCAGAATCATCTTCATCAGAATCTCTACGAGCTGTCTAATAAATCCAGAAGCAATAAACGCGTTCTTTTTGTAAAACGCGAACTCATTGTAACACTCTTTAACGAAAAACTCAGAAAAAGTGTCTCAGTCCGAGAGATTTCGAGTGAATGAATGTATATCTTGTCATATTACCGCATCTGCGAAAGTACCACTTCAGATAAAAAGTTTGTATACGCAGATAAAATCTTATCGCATCTGCGCAATGTGTGACGAGCTTAACGACAACACAACTATTACTGCTTTCTCTTTCTTTCCGATCGCTCATCACATCAGTACTCTTTCTCTTTCTAGAAAACAAATATGGTGGATTGGATGTGCTTGCTGAGCCGCTGACGGAGCGCTAGCGAAGCTATTCTTTGTTTACGTGGAGATATTTGGAATCCAGCAATTTGGGTTGCCTATTGCCGAAAGACCACACATTTCATTGTATGGAATCTTTTTGTGTAATTACTTATTGGGAACTATAATTGCTAACTAATTAATTGTGTGAAATGAATAACGGAGATATCGGAGGTCGCGGCAGGGGCCGTGGCTGGCAGCAAGTGGACAACCAGCCTCGGGAGCTCCGGCGGCCCAGAATAGTCGGTGAAGATGACAAAGGTATTTGCGTGCATTTAAATTTCTTGGTAAACAGCATTAGCTGCTCGACGATGTTCCACACTCGGTCATCGGTCATCAGGTGAAAGTAGATTTCAAATGTTATGACGTCGGACTAAATAAAACTGTTTGTGCCACGAACTTGACTTAACTTCTTTAGTCTAGTGCCTTTGACTCCAAATGCAAGTGCTGATGATTGTAACAGCAAATGGCTTGAGCTAAAATTAAGTTGCATATTTCTTTAACCTACCTATATAATCTAACCATAACCTCTGAATTTTTTGTAAAACCTTGTAACCCTTTTTCGAACTATCTTGATCCAGTTTATGATATGAAATTAGTACTTACTTGTTAGATTTTTTTTAAACAAGTTACATTAGTATTAATACTGTTACAAATTAAATACTCAGGTGAAGCTCCAAAGTCAAACTTGTCAGCGGAAGCAAAAGAGTGGTACCCAGCTAACTACAATCCTCAACCAAACTCAACATATGTGGACTCAAACTCGTACCCGCGCCGGCCATTCTCTGTGCAAGACCGCCTTAGGCAGGCGCAAGACAGCCCTTATAACTTTGATAACATGTCATATTCACTTGGAGAAGCTGAAAATATGGACATGCGGGTATGTCAATTAAATAAATATTACCTAGGGTAGTTAAGGTAGCTGGAATTAGACTCAGAATGTAGCACATCTAGTCACCATTGCAGTAGTAAGTTCTTATTAAATAGATAGATAATTAGATATTAAATGAGTCCAAAGCCAATTGGTCTATGATAAGTCTAATGGAGATAACCATCCCAGTGTACAATCAAATAATACTCAAGAAACATAAGGCCCAGATTATGGAGATCATGCCGCTTTAGTCGTGTGGCTGCAGCGACGGGAGCATATTACATTATTTTGTGTATTTCTGACTGTGTTTTGACTTTACAAATATGCCTTTAGTGCATTGTAAAGTGTTGCAGAAGCCATACAGATAAGAAAATACTTATATCACCTCTCATAAGTAAGTTATTAAATATCTAGTAGCATTAATATGAACCAAAACCAGCCAAAAAGCGAGGGAGCTAGCTCGCCGCTTTGTTGACAGACGCGTGTGAAGCGCCCAATAGCAAGCTTTGTCTTTGAGTGCTTCGTTGCAATGAGAGGTTTTCAATTTGAAATCTCAGAAGAAAAAAACAAGTTTTATTATGCTATCAGATGCAATAGGTCAAGATAAAATGAATGATTGAATCTCAAAATGAGACATAAAAATTAAAATTTTACTGAGGCAGTGCCCATCTCTCTGATATTGCTCAAGACACCGCCATCTAGGTGGCGTATTAAGAAACTTTTTTTTCTTTTCTGTCACTTTAAAAACCCCTCATTGCAGTTAATTTGTAGAATTGAATAGTAAATTGAAGCTTTTTTGTAGAGAAGTTACACTTCTTAAGTACATATTATTTATTCGTAGATCACAGTAGTAGAATGATCTCAATGAGACCTTTTAAAAAAAAATAAAGTTTATTGGCCTATTCTATATGAAAGTAGAAGTAAGATCCTCTGGCCACTTTCTGGGTCCAATGATCGTCAGCTAAATATGCATATATTTTTTTGTAAATTTATTAGTTTGAAGTGTCAACCTACATAGGTTTTACAATTAAATTTTGTATGGAAAGAGCACACAGTTTGTATTAATCTTTTTGAACTTTAATGAGCGGTTTTCGAACTGTCGCTTC
Organism: Euspilapteryx auroguttella; assembly: GCA_951802225.1. Taxonomy (NCBI): domain Eukaryota; kingdom Metazoa; phylum Arthropoda; class Insecta; order Lepidoptera; family Gracillariidae; genus Euspilapteryx; species Euspilapteryx auroguttella. Next base: position 7,196,678 of record OX637645.1, read on the forward strand.
AAGTTAAAGAGACTGCCATAAGATGGCACTAGCAGTCAGGTTAAATGTCAAATTCTATATGAATTCAATCAGTCAGGTCAATCAGATTTGACGTTGACATTACACCTACATACATTGGCTATACAGTGCCATCTATTAGCATTCTCCTAGAACCATTAAAACTGTCAAAAACGAAAAAATCTCATTGCTACTCATATGTATTTTATTAACAAGACTAGCACCATCATGGTAAAAGACTGAGGCAAATAAACTACTAACAACAATACCCAAAAAGCATAACTAGCCCACAAAATGCTTAACGGAAAAGAAGCCGCGGTGGGCGGGTCTTACGGACATCATGCCGCGTCAGTTCCTAGTGGCACCTTGAGTCGTTTGGCTGCAGTATCGGGAGCATATACAGTGTGTCCGGGGAAGTTATAACATAATTTTAAGGGTGTATTCTATGATCAATTTCATCGATGAAAACACCCCATATGGGGGGTCGCAGCCTCACTCACCCCCCCCTCAGTATGATGTTTTTAATTTTTTTTTTGCAAAAGTCGACCCGCCTACTTTTAAATTCACAGTTAAAGATCTAAGGCTCACAGAACCTTCATTAATGTCTTGATCGAAGGCTAAGTAGTTAGGCTACCTAAGTTACTAACAAAATAACCAAGTATTGCTTTTACTTTTTTTTTTAAAGATGATAAACCAAAAAAAAATTTTTTTTTTTGTAATTTTTTTACGGTTTTTCAGTTTTCACAAAAAAATGCAGATACTTTTTTTTATTTTTTGTGTTTTATTGTTAGCTTTTGAGTTGTTCTCCAAATTGGTATTAGATTTATTTCTCTACGTCTATTACTTCAGAAATTATCAACTACCAAATAGACCCTTCGCTTTTACCTTTTAATTGAAGATTTCAGTTTAAACCACTTTTATTAAAAAATAAAGTCAATATTTAATTCTTTTGTTAGTTATTTTGGTAGCCTACCTACTTAGCCTTCGTACAAGACCTAAATTAAGAGTCCTTTTACGCGAAAAGTGGCGCCACTCTAAAAAAAAAATATTTTCTAAAGTAAGGCTTTTTTTCAGAAAAAAGTGCTCCCTTGTGCATTAAATCTTGGTCCCTAGTATTTTTTTTAAGTATTTAAAATAATATCTAGGTTTAGAATGTTTATAGATTACTGTTTTTTGCTAAAAGTAGCAACTTTTAGGAACAAACAGTAATACATGAAACGGTATAAACCTAAAGTGGCCACTTAGCAACAAACAGTAAAAAATAAATATTCTAAACCTAGATATTATTTTAAATACTTAAAAAAAATACTAGGGACCAAGTATTTAATGCACAAGGGAGCACTTTTTTCTGAAAAAAGGCCTTACTATAGATTTTTTTTTTTTAAGTGTGGCGCCACTGTTCGCGTAAAAGGACTCTTAATTTAGGTCTTGTACGAAGGCTAAGTAGGTAGGCTACCAAAATAACTAACAAAAGAATTAAATATTGACTTTATCAATACATAGTATAAAACGAAGTCGCTTTCCGCATCTGTCCCTATGTATGCTTAAATCTTTAAAATTACGCAACGAACTTTGATGCGGTTTTTTTTAATAGATAGAGTGATTCAAGAGGAAGGTTTATAAGTATAATACATGCACAAAATACTAATAGGTTAGGCGTTACGAAGTTCGCCGGGTCGACTAGTTTTTTAATAAAAGTGGGTTAAACTGAAATCTTAAATTAAAAGGTAAAAGCGAAGGGTCTGTTTGGTAGTTGATAATTTCTGAAGTAATAGACGTAGAGAAACAAATCTAATACCAATTTGGAGAACAACTCAAAAGCTAACAATAAAACTCAAAAAAAAAAAAAGTATCTGTATTTTTTTGTGAAAACTTTAAAAAAAACCGTAATAAAGGTACAAAAAAAAAATTTTTTTTTGGTTTATCATCTTTAAAAAAAAAGTAAAAGCAATACTTGGTTATTTTGTTAGTAACTTAGGTAGCCTAACTACTTAGCCTTCGATCAAGACATTAATGAAGGTTCTGTGAGCCTTAGATCTTTAACTGTGAATTTATAAGTAGGCGGGGTCGACTTTTGCAAAAAAAAATATTAAAAACATCATACTAAGGGGGGGTGAGGCTGCGACCCCCCATATGGGGTGTTTTCATCGATGAAATTGATCATAGAATACACCCTTAAAATTATGTTATAACTTCCCCGGACACACTGTATATATAACTGTGTTTTTGGGTATTTCTGACCGTGTTTTGTCTTTGCAAATATTCCTTCGTGCATTATAAAGTGTTGTAGAAGCCATATAGACAAAAAAAAATACTAATAACATCTTTTTAAATTAATTTAATAAATATTTTGAAAAGAAACGCTTGACCGCCATCTAGTAGCGATAATATGTACCAGCCAAGAGCGAGGGAGCTAGCTCGCTGCTTTGCGACAGACGCGAGCGAAGCAGCCAACAGCTTGCAAGCTTTGTCTATGAGAATGTGTGAGTGCTTTGTTGCAAATGCAGTTAATTTGTGTGCGTAAGTGGAACCAAAATCGAAGCGGTTTTGTAGGGAATTACGTTTCCTGAGTATTGTTGTTCTTAACAAATAATAGTAAAATAAGTTTTGCCACATATTAATTTTTTTTCCCATGCATTTGTATGTTTTACACTCCTGCCTGAGTTCTTTGTTGGTCAGTTTAAACCTAAGGTAGACTTTGATATTACATTTCTTTTTATTTAAGAGTTATTAAATAAAATTTTGCAGGAGAACATTGGAAACCTCATTACGGTGATGTGTGAGATTACATTTGACCCTGGCAAGTTCGATATTCTGTGTGGCCCCTTGGTGGACTCATTTGCAGCCACACTGCATGATGCCTCCTACACGCGACCCTTGGTTGAGGCTATTGTTAATCAGGTAACTTAAAAGTTCATTTAAACAATCAATCAATACTATACTAATTACAAAAAAAAACTAGCTGTCACGGCGAACTTTGTATCGCGCCTTAAAATTTTAAGTACCCCTACATTTTTCCATATTTTATCACCTTCCCCTTGAACCTTCCCTAGACTACTACGAACATTTCAAAACCAAAATCTGCTATAACGGCCCGTCCGCTCTTGGGTTATAGCGAGACTAACGAACCACGATTAATCAATATATATAAAACTCTTCCGTTACTGACTGACTGACTGACAGACAACGCAGAGCCGAAACTACTGGGCGTAGAAAGCTGAAAATTGGCACGTGGGTTCCTTGGGGAGTGTAGGTGAGCACTAAGAAGGGTTTTCCGAAATTCCCACGGGAACGGGAAAAAACGGGATTTTTGTGTTTATGAGAAATCTGCGCGGGAAAAACCGCGGGGCAGCCTCTAGTTTTTATATATACAGTGTGTCCGGGTAAGTTATAACATAATTTTAAGGGTGTATTCTATAATCAATTTCATCGATGAAAACACCCCATATGGGGGGTCGCAGCCTCACCCCCCCCTCAGTATGATGTTTTTTTTTTTTTTGCAAAAGTCGACCCCGCCTACTTTTAAATTCACAGTTAAATATCTAAGGCTCACAGAACCTTCATTAAGGTCTTGATCGAAGGCTAAGTAGTTAGGCTACCTAAGTTACTAACAAAATTACCCAGTGTTGCTTTTACTTTTTTTTTAAAAGTTGATTTACCAAAAAAAAAATTTTTTTTGTGCGCATTTTTTACGGTTTTTCAAAGTTTCCACAAAAAAATGCAGAAACTTTTTTTTTTTGAGTTTTATTGTTAGCTTTTGAGTTGTTCTCCAAATTGGTATTAGATTTATTTCTCTACATCTAGTAATTCAGAAATTATCAACTACCAAAAAGACCCTTCGCTTTTACCTTTTAATTTAAGATTTCAGTTTAACCCACTTTTATTAAAAAATAAAGTCAATATTTTATTCTTTTGTTAGTTATTTTGGTAGCCTACCTACTTAGCCTTCGTACAAGACCTAAATTAAGAGCTCTTTTACGCAAACAGTGGCGCCACTCTAGATTAAAAAAATAGTTTCTAAAGTAAGGCTTTTTTCAGAAAAAAGTGCTCCCTTGTACACAAAATCTTGGTCCCTAGTATATTTTTTAGTATTTAAAATAATATCTAGGTTTTTAATGTTTATGGATTACTGTTTTTTGCTAAAAGTAGCCACTTTTAGCTACTTTTAGGAACAAACAGAAAAACATGAAACAGTATAAACATAAAGTGGCCATTTTTAGCAACAAACAGTAAAACATAAACATTTTAAACCTAGATGTTATTTTAAATACTAAAAAAATACTAGGGACCAAGATTTTATGCACAAGAGAGCACTTTTTTCTGAAAAAAGCCTTTAGAAAATATTTTTTGTTCTAGAGTGGCGCCACTGTTCGCGTAAAAGGACTCTTAATTTAGGTCTTAGGTCTTAGGTCGAAGGTTAAGTAGGTAGGCAGGCTACCAAAACCCTGTAGGTCCGGGCGTAAAAATAGGTCTACGGTATACCCTGCCTGTCGTAAGAGGCGACTAAAAGGGGTCTTTGGGGCCGTGGGTGTGAAGGGCGGGGGCCCGACACACTCATAATACGGCCCCAAGATGGGCGGCGGCACAGCTTGTGGCACTGTGCCGCCGCAGCTACAAAGGCGAGCCGGGGAGGGAACAATATGCCCTCCCCGTGCACGAAGCTGATATCAGTTGAGCGTGGGAAGAACCTCGGACGCCAGTAATGCGTGGTTCCCGGGGTCCTTCCCAAAAGCGCCAAGACGGCCGCCGGGGGTTTTAGTGGGTGCGAGCCGCACATACCCCCGACGCTCCCCCGAGCATCGGGAAATGCGTTAGGCATTTCCCCCCGTTACAAAAAAAAAAAAAGGTAGGCTACCAAAATAACTAACAAGAGATTTAAATATTGACTTTATTTTTAATAAAAGTGGGTTAAACTGAAATCTTAAATTAAAAAGAAAAAGCGAAGGGTATTTTTGGTAGTTGATAATTTCAGAAGTAATAGACGTAGAGAAATAAATCTAATACCAATTTGGAGAACAACTCAAAAGCTAACAATAAAACACAAAAAAATATCTGCATTTTTTTGTGGAAACTTTGAAAAACCGTAAATAATGCACAAAAACAATTATTTTTTTTGGTTTATCATCTTTAAAAAAAAAAAGTAAAAGCAACACTAGGTAATTTTGTTAGTAACTTAGGTAGCCTAACTAGCCTTAACTTAGCCTTCGATCAAAACCTTAATGAAGGTTATGTGAGCCTTAGATATTTAACTGTGAATTTAAAAGTAGGCGGGGTCGACTTTTGCAAAAAAATAAAAAAACATCATACTGAGGGGGGGTGAGGCTGCGACCCCCCATATGGGGTGTTCTCATCGATGAAATTGATCATAGAATGCACCCTTAAAATTATGTTATTACTTCCCCGGACACACTGTATAGTAGATTTTTATATTGTAGTCTGTCTATAGTATTGTATTTCTGTGGGGTGTAGACTCTTATAGAATGATGTTTACTAAAACCACAGGCTTTGCGCTGGCGTCACTCCGCTATTAGTTGGAAATTATTGCATATAGTGCACCTAATAACAAAAAGATGCAACGCATTGCGTGCCGAATTCAAGAATTAATTGCTCATGAATTTATCGAAGACTACGACGAATCAACAACAGCTGCGTTTTTGACGAGGAGAATTTGATTTGACTGACAAAAAAAAATGTTTTTCTAAATGTGGTCTCTACATTTTTCTTCCAATGACGATTATAATTTCGATTTCGGTAGTTATGGGGCGAACGGGTGCGATACTAGTGCCACTTTGATAAATAATTAGTATCTTCTAAACCATTGCCGAAATCAAAAATATGCGTAAATAACACCCTAGATAAGTAGATAATCTTGCTTAGATTTTTTAAGGCTCTCTTGTGTAGCTTTCAGGATAATGATCTTAGAAACATTCGTTTGTGAAACTAAAAGTAACCACTTTAGGCAACAAACGAATATTTCTAATATCATTATCCTGAAAGCAACACAAAAGAGCCTAAAAATTGTAAGCTAGATTAACTAGGGCGTCATTGACGCATATTTTTTATTTCGGCAATGGTTTAGAAGGTATAATTATTTAACAGAAGAGGTGCTGTAGTATCGCACCGTGTGGCCCGTTAAGCTGTCTAATTTAATCTTTTTGGAGTATCCTATTGTAAAAGTTTAATTAAGATGGGCAAAAGCTATGCAGTGTGAATCTTTGGTTGGTGCACAAAAAAAAATCCTGAATAGAAGATCTCATTCTAGACATGGGAAAAATAGAAAAATTATCTTTGGTCAAATTTTAATATTTTAGGGTTTTTATTTTATGTTTTTTATGTTCGATGTGCGATTTAGCTCTATAACTTATGACATATTTAACCGATTTAAATAAAAACTGATGCCAAATTACGGGTTAAGAACAAATTAATAAAACCTTATCAAATTTAAAATAAAATAAAGTACTTCTTCTAGTGAAAAAATAGAGTCAAAGTAAAAAAAGAGGAAATTTAACAGTGTTTTTAACAGTTTTTTTTTCTCATAATAAAACCCATTAAATTGTAGCTTTTTACACAATAAAATCAAAATACATTTCATTAGCTTTTGATCTCTTTCTGCCTAAATCAGTGGATTTTGTTTTAAATCCATGATTCTATGGCCTTTGAAAAAAAAAAACGTCAAGCACATTTTTTTATCAATTTCTTTGTTTGACAGCCTCCAGTACACTATGCAATGCAGCCCTTGTGAGGGCACACCACACGTAAATGAAACTTATTACCCGAATCAGTGGATCGCCCGTCAACAAAAGCAATTGGTACAAAATTTGCGCTTGACGATTTTATTTCAAAGACCCATAAAATCCTAGATAGAACAGAAACTATTGATTGAGTCAGAGATCGGAAGCTAATGATCGGGCATTAAGATATTATTGGGTAAAGATGATTTATTGGGTTTTATTGTAATAAAAAACGATTGACCTGGGGTTTTTTAAAATATTTTTCCCATGACTAGATTGAGATCTTCTTTTCAGGGTTTCTTTTTGTGCAACAACCAAAGATTCACACCGTTTAATTAAAATTATTCAAACTAGTTTACCATTCCATCAGAACTTAAACAAATGTACCTCTTCATAATAAGAGTAATCTATACCAATATTATAAAGAGGAAAGATTTGTTTGTGTTTGTTTGTAACGAATAGGCTCCGGAAATACTGAACCGATTTGAAAAATTCTTTCACTGGTAGGAAGCTACATTACTCCGAGTGTCATAGGCTATATTAGATTTTCAAAAAAATTAGGGATCCTTACCTAAACTTAAATAATATAACCCAAGGTGCAATATTTTTTCCGTTGTTTACATATTTTGACAGGTGGTTTGTTGTTGTTGTTTGTTTTTTATTCGGCCATTCTGGGCAGTCAAAAGAACATAGTCTATAGAGCCAAGTCTTTTGTAGTATCTTATATTCTATGGCGTAACGAAGTAAGCCGGGAAAGCTCGTAGTACTTATAAGTCTAAAGTAATTATTGCAAAATATTTATACGAAATTGACACAATTAATTTATGTGTTAGATAATATGTTTTCGTTGTATAGTCGATAGGCGAGCCAAACTTCCGCTACAACGGCGCCCGGCTGTGCTCGATGTACGACTCGGTGGGCTCCCCCGAGGAGTCCACGTTCCGCGCCTGCCTGCTGGAGCGCTGCAACCTGGAGGAGAGCAAGATCATCGGCGGCGTCGAGACCTCCGAGGAGAACCAGCGCGGCTTCGCCATGTTCCTCGCGGAGATCTACACGCAGCTCGAGGACAGCCAGGTACGTGACGCCCGCGCCCGCGCCCCGCGCCCGCGCCCGCGCCCTGCTCGCTCAGCCGACATCGACGACATACGGTATCTTATCTATATTATTACTAGCTGACCAGGCAAACTCCATATCGCCTTAGATTATAAGTTTACACGATTATAATTATACTACCTACCCACTAAAAACTTTGCTGTATGGACTTTGTTATTTTGCCCACCCAGAATGAAAGAATTTAACAACAACGTCAAATCGATCTTTTGATGGACAGGAAATTGGATGCAATATTAATGGAACATTTTGTATTAAGAAAGAAATTTGTGTTTTTTACTAAGTTCCCCTCAATTTTTCTCACACATTAAACCTTCCAAGAACCACGAACATTTCAAAACCAAAATCAGCTAAATCGCCCCGGCTGTTCTCGAGTTTTAGTAAGAATAACGAACCACGATTCATTTTTATATATTTATAGAAGAAAGATAGTAGATTAGTCTCACAAGAATAACTCTCATATTAATGTATGATTACGATTACGCATAACTTTTTACAGAGTAGTTCGATTTTGATAATTCTTTTTTAATCTACACGGTTCCTATCGGAAATTCAGGGTGACGTTTTCATTCACTTACAGGCTGTATTGCAGTGTTCTGTATTTACATTATAACTTTTAATGTATGTATATGATATTTTAATAATGAAAAAAAAAAAACATCTCAGCCGTAAGACGTCCACTGCTGGACATAGGCCTCCCACACAAATCGCCAAACCGACCGGTCTTGTCGTCCCTGTCGACGGTGTCGTCTGATCACCTTATGACGAAAGAAAATAATAAACCACCGAATTAACTGGATAGCTTAAAATAATAATCTAATTACTATGTTCCTAAAGTAATATAGGTATACCAAGTAATTTTAAGTCGGCGCCTCAGCCACACAAGCATTATTACGTAAAGGTTGAATCTGTATTTGAAAATTTGTTTTTTTTTTGCTGGCAACACCGGCCGGCGGGGCAACAGCTGTTCTGTTGTCTCCGTAAATGATTTAATTTAAATTAGAATTTAGAGTTTAAAACCTGTTGATTTGAATATATAAATAATAATTAAATACGTGGTACAAATGTGGAATAAAACAAAAAGTGTAATATTTAGTTTTTAGAACAAAAACTGAACGTCTCGTCAACGTTGGAACAAACAACGGTACTCAAACCATTGAACTATTATTACTAGCGTGTGGAAACGACAACCCCGAACTGGTTCTTGTGCAGTGCGTTGGAGCTAATTAGCTCCAACGCGTTTATGTGGCCTTTATTCGCTCGCCTACGCTCGAGGTGTACTGTACATCCACTTTCGCGTACAAAAACAAATAACGAGAAAATGCCGTATTGCATATTAAAAGTATGCACAAATTACTCCGCTGGAGCAAAAAAAAACACTGGTGTGACCTATCATCGGTAAGTATCCAAAATATTAATGAAAACTAGTTTATTTATAAAAAAATCTTATGTTTACCTGGTTTTCCGCGGTTCCGCCATTTTGTATGAAAATAGAAAGAGAGATGTAATGAGAGATAAAATATTCTGAAGAGTAAACAGTACAGATAGGCCACGTAGGTACTTATGGTTGACTTTCTCCGTCGCGTATTTTTAGTGGGGTGGTATTTATTTTAACGTCAACATTAAGGTTCTGTGTTCAATCTGAGTGTTTCTGCTCACAATTAATGAAGAATCATTTTAATAGGTCACATTTGATACTGGTTTTCAATTCCGATACTGATATCGGACAATTTATCTCAATACCGGAATTCCGATATTAATATCGGAATCGTAAAAACTGAATAAAAATTACTCAAGAAACTAATATTTAAATCGTAACTGTATACAATTTTATTAAATTTGAATATCATGATTTATGGAGTCAGCAATCAAGCAGAGATGATCTGTTTCTAGGTTTTTAATACAACAAATGTGAACAAAAAAATATTTTTTTTTTTTGAATAAGTAAATTGATTTTGAATTTTATAAAAAAAAAATCTTTATTGATCTATATTATTTTTTTTACTAACTGAGTACCATTCAAAGATTCATTGTACCAGTACAAAGTACCAAATACCTAAGTGAACTGCTTTGAAAGAATGTTTCTGATTAAAAAAAGGTAAGAATTGACGAATTTGCACGGTAATTTTTATATTGTAGCTACGCAGAACGCTTAAAACAACTCAAATAAAAATACATGTCTTGTAACAAGATTCCGATATTGGCTTTCTCAGTATCGGAATCGAAAATATCGGAAAATTCTTCCGAGATTCCGATATTACAAGAATCCGGTATTCATGCCCTAGTCGTAAGGCAAGCCAAACATTTGTTTGCCTGAGCCAATTGGTGGGCACCCTGAACTACCTCGCCTCTCACAGTATAGGATACTTTACCAAATAAGGTATCAATAGCGATTAGATTAGATGTAGTCTAATTGACTTTCAATAAGTGATATCTTGTATCCTATATTGAATAAAGATTTATTTGATATTTTAGAATATTAATTTCAAACAATTATTTTGTGTATCTTTTTAGCAGTTGTGGATATTTATATTCAGTAAATACGATTATTATTCTGTTGAAAACAATTTATTTAAGATCCGTAAAGCTAAGATCTGTATTTATAGTTGTCACCGGAAAATAAAAAGAACCGTAAATTTATAAATTTTCAGGAAATTTATAAACTTTCGTAAGATTCTAAACAAGAGATAAATTGTATTATTTTACGTCTAAATTTTCGTAAATTGATAAACTTACCAAACTCACGCGTAAAATAATAAGTAACCCAATAACGAAACCCCATGTCGCCAGGTTGAGAAAGTCACGTGTTCCTTTTCGTTTCTCTCTCCCTCTATTGTTTGCCCCGTACTAACATTAACAAACCGGTTTGTCGTGTATTTGTAAAGTTTTAAATGTTGTTACTATGTTGGAACTGTGAAAATAGTTTAATTTTGGTAAGGTTACTAAACTAGATCCTTAATGAGCGACCTAGAAGCTGCGGACAGCCTAAATTGTGAAGATTGTGCGGAAAATGATAAACAATTTGTTGAAGAATTTAAATATGCCACAGAGCTACGAATGTTTTATGTTAGCCATGACCAAAATATTATGATATTCTAAGGGACAATGTTTATACATAGATTTACGGTCAAAGACCAAAGAAAGCTACAAAGTGTTAGTATAAACGGCCACTTTTGGAAACAATCAGTAGCTTTCTTTGGTCTTTAACCTAAAGGCAATACACCAGTGCCCTAAAAATACTTGGCTGCATTATCTAGTGGAATACTGTTTCACATTTTTGATATTTGCCTTAGTTTCGAAGATATGATTTAGATTACAAATAACGTCAAGGTTAAGAAGTGAATAGAAATATAAACAAACTCAAATAATGATGGTATGTCGTCAGGGCGGGCGCATCAAGTCGCTGGGCGAGAGCCTGTGCAAGGTGCTGCTGCACCTGCTGGACTCCGACAACGAGGCCAACATCAAGTCCGTCTGCCAGCTGCTCAAGGTACGCCCGCACTACACACACAGCACCTACATACACAGTTAGTACAGTCTTTACCAAGGATGTTCCGAACGTTCGCTGATTCGCATCATTTTAACATTCGCTTAAACATTCGCATTCGCATCAAAAAGATGCGAATGTGATGCGAATGCGAATGTGCCTCCATTAACACCAAGTTTCTTGTGTGAAGATGAATAACTTAAAGATTCATTCATTATTCAATTTTTTTTTGTATTCTGGCGAAAATACTCGTATTTAATAAATTTTAAATAACTTCGCGTATGTAAAAAAACATTCCCCCCATTTTTAACCACCGACGCAAAAATCAGAGGGGTGTTATAATTTTAACGTGGGTATCTGTACAGATACAAATCTGTCTCGTAGAGCCCAAACGGATGAACCTATTTTCGAATTCTCTGGAATCACTCCATCTATGAAAAAAAAGGCATCAAATCCGTTGCATAATTTTAAAGATTTAAACATACAGGGCAATGGATTTGTAGCAAAATCGGAATAACCCGGGCAGACGCGGGAAGCGACTTTATTTTATACTATGTATTGATATTGATGAAGCAGAGCATATAAGTTTGACGTTTTTAAAATAAGCAAGATTAAAAAGTATAGTAAAAAAAAAACTATCGACTCTGTGATTAACTCAGAGTAAGAAAACCGCCGCTACGCTACAATAGAGTTAACCTATTTTTGTGTATTTGCCCTGTCCTGGTTACGCTTACAAAACTTACTATGTGATCAAAAAGGACAGAAGATGGGTTCGATTTTGAGCGGCGTTTCAACTAAACTGTCAAATAGGGTTGTATTGAATCCAGTTTCAATCGATATCGATATATGCAAAAATGAAAACTTATAATAAAAATATGTCAGTGTCACAGAATGATTTTCTATATTTTTTCTTTAAGTTTTTTTGTGTCAGAATTATATTTAGGTAGATAGATAAAAAAAAGTATGCATCACACAGCACAGATAGAAATCCTAAGTAAAAATATATAAAACAGTAGCAGTTTCCAGTATGTAGGTACTCCTAATTCACGTAACATACATCGCAACGCTGTTAATCCGCCAGGACCCTTAATGTAAAAAAATTGAGAGAGTACGAGTCTCAAGAATGAAGACACTGTACGCTAATATATACTGGGTGTTTCTGACAAGGCGTTAATAAATCAAAGGATTATGCTCACCATAATTGACAACTTTCCAAAAGCAACATGGGTCAAAATCTCAAAATTTCGACCCATGATGCTTTGGGAAAGTTGTTAGGTGTGGTGAGCAGAATCCCTCCTTGGTTTATTACCGCCTTGTCAGAAACACCTTATATAAAACCCTCAGTGCTCTTGAATTTCTCTCTTCAGAAACAGAATAAAATAATGTTCTACTATCCTAATTTTATTATTGACTTACATAAATGTTTGGAAAAAGAAGCAGGCCTTTGCTGCAGTGGGACATATAGGGCTAAATAAAAAAAATAACAAATCACTCAACAAACAAATTGTATAACTTTTGTTCAATATACATTGGTGACGAACTGACGAATCAATATCATTCCAAAAATGGTTCAAAAATCAGATTCGGATTTGCAGTCTTCACCAGATCGTCTGTCCACCTCCTGAGGGGCCGCTCTGGGCTTTTCTGTGTCTTGCGGTGCGATTCTTCAAGCTAAATAAATTACTAAAATTATTTTTTTATTTTGCCTGAACAACAGGGTAAGTGTAAAGCTTAGATTTTTTTTGGTAACTATTGTTTTGTTCTTACCAAATAAACTTCTGTTTCACTGGGAAAGATTAAAGTGAAATCTCAATAAGTTGCAAACTTCAAAGAATTCGGGCTTGAAGTTACGAGTTCCAAAAATTTTTGTAATTTACTTTTCCCTGCGATCAGTGGCAGTAAACCAGAGCCTGCGGATGTTTTCAGCGTTCGAAAACCTGGAAGAAAATGTTTGGTTAATCATTCATCGACTTGATTATCGATACAATGTTTTGACGGCCCTAATAGCCTCAAATTAGAATTGTTTAAACTCTAAATTTTTATAAGCATTCTGAAGTATTGTCTCTAATTCTCATATCATTTTTAAGTTTATTTTGTAGGAAAAATACTCACGCGTGAAAACTGATTCTTTCGTCCAAGTTTTCTTTATTTCCATAGAGTGATCTGCAATTGCGCACCATGCAGTACATTCTCCTAATGATTGCTTTTCTTTGTTTAACATACACACACCATTAAATTACGAAATTATTTGAAAAAATTAAAATATCTGCCGATGTTTACCTTTGAAAATGCCAGAAACCATAACGCGACATAGAGAGGATAGAGGATTGCTAATGTTACCATCGTAGATTTTTAGTGACTCTTTAATTTTTTAGGATTATAATAAGGAAATAAGATATCATTTGACAATTTCTTTGGCTTCACGTGACGTCACTAAGGTTTGTTCTATTGGTATTCATTGATTAACGATTGCCGTTTCGACCGCGCAACCTAGATAGCAAACTCTTATTTGATACGAATTTTGTCAAAAATAGTATTAAGACAGTGTAAGATGTTATTTTTAGTAGAATAATTTATTTTTTTCAAAAAGAGACCCGCCTTCAACGAACTGCAACAAACATAATCTGAGAACTTCCTCTTTTTCGAAGTCGGGTTAAATAGGTACCTACTAAAACCTTCTCCTAAATGTAACAAATACATTACTGAAAATAGCATCAAATCGGTTCAGCCAAACGCGAGATAATCGCGGACAAACATACATACATACAAACATACAGGTCAAACTGATAACCTCCTTTTTTGAAGTCGGTTAACAAATTCAAGTATATTATTCGACTAGAGGCTGCCCCGCGGTTTTTCCCGCGCAGATTTATTACAAACACAAAATTCCCGTTTTTTCCCGTTCCCGTGGGAATTTCGGGAAATCCCTTCTTAGTGCTCACCTACACTCCCTAAGGAACCTACATGCAAAATTTCAGCCCGCTACGCCCAGTAGTTTCGGCTCTGCGTTGTCTGTCAGTCAGTCAGTAACGGAAGAGTTTTATATATATTGATTAATTTAACCTCAAAACGCAAAATTATGGTCACCCTACTCAAACAATGTACGAGATAAAGTTTTTTTAATTTCTCTCGCTGCAGTAGGCTTTAGCGGTCCAGCTAGGTGTCAATTCGAAGGAGCCCACAATGTCAAAGAATTTGATATGAGAATCATAGCTTAGTTTTGCTTAGTTATCGAGTTATCAGCCTATGAAGAAGCGTTTCGTTGGCGCGGATTTAAGGTAAGGTTTTTCAGAGATTTTGTGTGACTAACAACAGACGTGGGTGGTTTTTGGGCTTCATACGCTTCGACAAATTAAGTAGAGGTCTGAACACCGATTCCGGCTGTTTTGGTTGCATAGTTACGAAAATAATTGAACCTAAAGGAATCTTAATTGGAGGTTCGCGCGGCCATGGGACTGAAGGGTCATTATCTGGTCAAGTATTAGAGGTAGCCAAAATTTTATTACTTCGACATTTTTTGACAAATTGAACCTGTCTTTGACAAAAAAAAACAGGTCTCTAAACCTTCCAGAAGTCTAGATCTCAATGTCTGCGCGGTTCTCCTTGTTTCGTTCGCGCGGACACCATCAAACCTTCATAACTTCTTTAGTTATGCTTTGACAAATTCCTGGTTTTCACCATTCAGTTTTGACAAATTTCGACAGAATCTGAGCGTAATCATTTTTTTATTTCAGAACTTGGTTGCGCGGTCGAAACGGCAATGATTAACGACCCTTTATCGAGATCGAACTTCGCAGTTTTTGTGTCTATCCAGCGCCGAGTACTTGATACGAAGTAGTTAGTGACGTGCCGCCGCTTTTGTTTGGTTATAATTCAGTTGAAAATAACCATCGAAAACTCCTTAAAATCAAATTCTAACTGGGTTCTAGCATTACAAAAGTTTAAAAAAGGGGAAAATGGTTAGCTTTTCGTATATTAATCACTCCATTGTTTATTTATCTCACATTAACATTTTGGTTGATTTTGTGTGTCCATTGAATTTTGCAATCACTAATGTTTTTGAAGGTAAAATGCCTCGGCGTGGGGGAGCAACCTTCGTTTATTTCCTGCGGCGCCTAAAAGGTTAAATCTCAAAATAAAACTGGAACACGTCATGCGCCAGTCAAATTGTATTTGTTCTGTTTTGTTTTGAACTTTTCAAGTTAATTTGAACTGATTTGAATTACTTACCTATGTCTATTACGCCTTTGAAAGAA